>CM076405.1:11765910-12437909 GCA_038363315.1 Mugilogobius chulae
ATGTAAATGAGGTTATGATTAGCACGAGTTCACAGCTGTTTTGTGTAATTATAGTACGCGTCACAGTCCCCATTCATTTCAATGGTGGTTGTTAAGACGTGTCTTATTTATGAATATTAATGAAATCCTGATTCTAACTTAACCTGCCCCAAGCCCCAGACCTAATCTTACCAACTTTAGTAACTTTATGCCTGAACTTACCCGTTTCACCTGAAGAAAACGTCTCTACGTGGCATTTTTACACTTTTTCATATCGTCTTAAATACACGGCGTAACATAAGTACTAAAAACAGCTGTGAACTCATGCTCAGTTGTTTTTGTGTTGTGGTAAATGTACGCCCATGAGACTGTGTCACCTGACCTGATATATAAGTAAGTAAGTAAGTAAGTGAGTGAGTGAGTAAGTGAGTAAGTAAGTACGTAAGTAATCTTTATTTGTATAGCGCATTTTATAGACAGAAACACAAAGCACTTCACAGTGAGATGAACCCCTCCCTCCCCACTCAGTGACAGTAAACTGCCCTGGACAGCTCACCAGAGTCGATTCGCCTGAACACCTGGCGCGTCATCCTCCGACCACCTCCAAGTGTTTCCTAACCATGCATGTTATCGGTTGGTGGGGAAACCGGAGTGCCCGGAAGAAACCACCCAGATACGGGAGGAACATGCAAACTTCACACAGAAAGGCCCGGGCCTGAGCGGGAATCGAACCCGCGACCTTCTTGCTGTGAGGCCAGAGCGCTATTAAAATGTGTGTACTTTGACCTGAACAAACTGTAACATGTCCCTCATTACAGATGGAAACGAGCTGTAAATCTAGAATCTGGTTACAAGTATCCCTGCCACTGTGCTTAAATGTAATTGTCTTACCTATTGCACCTTTTGTGATCAGAAATGTTAAATGGGACCATAAAACAAACTAGCTTGAAACTCAAATCAGACGACTTGAACTCAACTCTAACTTCTGGAACTCTCACTAACCCCTATCGTACACTCAGAGCAACTCTCTCAAGACTGAGAAAGTGCTTAAAGCCAATTCATAGAAAGTCTTCTTTGTCGGAGGTCGCGGCGGTCTGATGCAACTTTCAAGTCATAATAGGAGCATTCTCACAAGAATCCACATGAATCCACGTGGGTTTGGGTAAACATGGACCACAGTGGACTGGAACTGGTGTACAAGACACTCGAACGTGTCTAGAACCAAACTTGCCTCACAGTCAGTGTATTTATTAGGACTTTAGACTTGACTAGGACTTGTCTCTCTTTGACTTTTGACTTGACTATGACTTGTCTCTCTTTGACTCGGACTTGACTTGGACTTGTCTCTCTTTGACTTGGACTTGCCTCTCTACAGTTCAACACTTAAACACACAGAGCTGTTGTTGATGTCCCTGGAGGAGGTACAGAGTCGGGACGCGTCTCTTCCATTTACAAGTCAAATGTGTGAGCAGTGGGACGGGGACTTCCTCCTGTTGTCCCGATGCAAAACAGCCCAGCGGGACACTTACCTGACATGCAAACCACCTCGGCCTGGGCTTTGTCTGAGAGAACCACGCCCTGCAGCTCGTCTCCATGGGTTCAACTGAAATCAGATCACCGGACAACAGATACACAATAAAACACAGTGTAGCTTTACAGGAGGAAGTTCTGCTCTGTCCAGCTTGTTTCCATGGAGATAAACATATTTGATTTATTCAAGGCAAGGCAGGTTCATTTGTATAGTACGATTGACACACAAAGCAATTCAAAGTGTTTGAAAACTTTTTCAATCATATGCCAAAAAAAACAGATTTTTTTTTGTCTAATTTTGAACATTGTCACCGTGGAGGCCATGTTTATTCTCGAGTCTTTAATCCGGACTCTGAGGCCGGTCCATGTTTAGTCCTTTGGTGTTAGGCCAGACCTGGGCAACTTGAGGCCCGGGGGCCAGATGCAGCCCTCGAACTGTTTTGATCTATCTAAATCAATCAAAATCTAAATTTTGATTGATTTAGCAGTGGAGCATGTGTATTTGCTTGATGCCATATTATTTATCATAATAATGGATCAAAAATAATAAATTACAAAGCCTATTTTACAAAAAATGTACTTAAATTAAAGATAATTTGTTGCACCTGTGACTGAATTCCGGCCCTCCACCACTTGTCTGGGTTCGAATCTGGCCCTCGGGGAAAATGATTGCCCACTGGAGGCAGTGTACTGTAAAACCTAAACTTTGGAAACCAAATTAAAATAATAGCAGTTAGAAGACTTTTGGTGTTTTAAAGTCTATTCTCTGAGCCACAGAAGCCAGTGCAAAGACCTAAGGACAGGACTAATGTGGTGGTACTTCCTGGTTCAGGTCAGGACTAATGTGGTGGTACTTCCTGGTTCTGGTCAGGACTAGTGTGATGGTACTTCCTGGTTTTGGTCAGGACTTGAGCAGCAGTGTTCTGGATGTACTGCAGCTGTTTTACAGCTCGTTTGGATAGGTCGGTGAGCCTATCCAAACGTACCTACTGGGGACAAATGCATGGATAAAGCTCAATTCATACTGTGACAGTATAGACTGCGGGCAGCCTATATGCCACTAAAACTAAACATGTTTCTGATTGGTCAACGGTGACATCACTCGCGTATAAAAGCGCTTCCGTTCCCACCTCTCGCCCTCTGACCTCACGCTCTTACTTCCTGTCTCGGTTGTGTTGACACCGCTCACTCACCACTCTCAGTGCTGCTGCCATGGGCCTGTGTAAGCTGCGACGCTGCTGTTGTGTGCCGCCCGCTGTACCGTTGGTCGGGCGTGCGTCCTGCCTAGCGTCTCTACCAAAGCCTCTGCTGAGCACGTCCAGCTAATGTCAGGTGTGTAGCGCAATATAGCCGTGTAAACGAATGTTTAGCAGCCTATTTAGAGGTAATGTTTACCTAATCTTTTAGATGTCCGCCATGGAGCTGTGGGTGCACTGCAGCCGCCTTGCCTTTCTGTGCTTTCATTGCCGCCTTGCAAGCCTTTTGATGTACACCAGCCATTTCTTACGAAGCCGAGTGGAGGGCTTCTGTGTCTTGACTGTGAACAGAACATGAGCTGGTAACCGAATGAACTTAAAGGACTGCTTAACCCATGAACTGCATACTTAACTTATTTAAACCAACAGTATACAATGGATTTAACTTATAAATTGTATTAATAAACGTTATATTTGCTTTTGATAATTTTGACTCAAGTCTCTGACTATTGACAACGAACTTACGTGCCTTACATCTAGCTAATTGGTCCTGGGTCAATTCCCAGGTGGCGTTGTTGGTTCTTGTTTTATCTTATTTTCAGCTAAAGTTAACAACACATTACGCATTAATTTATTAATCCCCTGATTTGTTAATATTGTTATTCTTTACCCCCCTGCCACAATACTTCTGCCGACGTCCGAACTTTGTTCGGCCCGCTCAGGCTAGCCGAACAAAATCTGTTCAGCAGTTCGTGCGGGTTGTTCGTGTCACATCAGCTGAGCAGAACTTTCTTCGGCTGAGTTGTGCGGCAGCTCGCCTCTGATTGGCTAGTTTTTCCAAAGTGGGCGGGATTTCTCGAAGAATTCACTGCTGAATCTTTTGACAGTACGGTACTGCCATGGCCGCAGCTGAGCACTCTGCTCCTCTCTCCCGGTCAGCGTAAAGTACGGCTGTCAACTTAATAACGTCCCACCGTTTGTCTGTTTATTTGTCCCGCATTTCAGGCAGAGCTTGTTGTTAATAGAAACACTGAATAATCAACAAAGTAACGAGCTACTGACGAGGTCAAAACTCCTCCACAGCAGCACGGGCAGGACTCGGGGTCCTGCTTCACACAGCAGGTTAAACACAGCGGAGGATGAACAGACAGACCCGACAGAGCGAGGGTTTCATCTGTTCTATACCGTGTGTGCGTGGGCCAGCGTGTGTGTACCTGCACGCAGAAAATACAAAGAATCTTCCTTCTACAAGTTAACGGAGCTGTCTGTCTGTGATCAAAATCTACATAGCAACAGTTGTTAGGGCTCACGGGGCGGGGTCTAGCGGACTTCGGCTGCAGTGCGTCTGCTGAAGTATGAATATCAGAGCTGAAACGAACTTTGTTCTTGTTCGTACGGCCCGAGCGGGCCGAACAAACTTCTTACTTCTTATGAAGTATGAATAGGCCTTAAGTCTCTCTGTCTGTCTTTGACACTATACCTTTGATTTGGGTTATTGTTCAATTGATTTTATTGCTAACCTTGAAAATAGGGATGGGCTAATGTGAATTTTTTTAAGCAACACTGATATACATTTATGGGATTAAACTACAGCTGAATACTGATAACTATATAAAAAAAATTTTTCCCATTTCACCGGCAGTGTCCCACATATTGGACTGACAGAACGTCGTCCAAATAAATTCAAGAGAAAAAAATATATACAAATTTCTGTACGCTTTTACTCAAATATTGTACTAGCATGGAGAGAATACCCAAATGATCCAAAATCTTGTGTCCAAATGTCTTAAGGGACAAATTAAATGCTTGTATCTGCAAATGAACTTACAGCAAGAATGTCAGATTTTTTCTTTTCACAATTCTTTCACCATCTTTTTTAGTGAAAGATTTTTTTTACGATCCATCTCTGATCACTAAGTACATTGTCGCTGCACTGTACTTGTTTTGTCGTTAGTGTTTGCTGGAATGTTCTCGTGCCCTGTGGGAAAAGACTGATTCAATCTGCTGCTAAGACCCTAAATTTGTCCCTGTGCTTTCTGAACAAAGACGGAGGAACCCTACACCGGGACACAACCAGGAGATCCCCTTTCACATAAGCCTGTTTGAAAGGTGCTGCTTCAGTCCCGGACATGTTAGGGCTGTGTAGATGATACCCCCTGCTCTGCTGCTGCTGCCTCCACATACTGACTCACTCTCAGACATTTGCATATGTGGAGCATTGTTGTAAACATGTCACTGTGGTTAGAATGGGTCGTCCAATCCAATGACATCCAATGAGTCCAGGCTATTAAGACCAACACAGTCTCCGGAGAAAACGTAGAGGTACAACGAAATGTGAAAAAGGTACAAAAAGCACAGTTTCATCAATTTCTTTGGGGTTTAACAGGCAAGTTTAGGCTTCAAGTTACTAAAATGGGTAAGTTTAGGGCTGGGGCTTGGGGTAGATTAAGATTTACTCGGTAAACCCATAGAAAATGTCGCCATGTGTCTTCAACCAGAATTCGTGGTTATTTTACATTTTGGATTTTCATTACATAGTAAAGTAAAAAAAAAAAAAAAAAAGTAAAAAAAAGGTTCTGTAATGTGTAGGGCATAAATGTAAAGTTACATTGTGCAGCTAATCAAATGTTCTTGTGTTCAGACAGGTTGAACCACATCAGCCCATCGTTGTCTTGCCTTTTTCTTTTCCACATTGCTGCAAGTTCGTCTTCCTAGATGAGTCACGTACGTGCAGGTCAAGTGCACGACGCCCAAGCCCAGGTGTCTAAGGAACTGTTTCTGAATGAATGTGATGCTGTAAACTGAAGTGAATGGATTTGACCTGACTAAACTTTTGGGCTGACTTAAAATTGTATAATTTAAAAACCAAGAAAGCATTAAACAGAAATTAAATAAATTAACGCAACATGAATCTGCCTTCTAATTTAACTCTGGAGATGGGAGATGAAGCTGTGAACGCTAACTTTGCGAGCTTTGGACATCTGAAAAGCTACTGAACTTTTGCTTCTGCTGCAGCAGAAGATTTTCCGAGAATAAACCAAATTTTTAACTGATCCACTTGGACCTGTATCATCCGTTTCCCACTTCGGTTTCTACCTCCAGCTGCACCTGCTCTTCCAGCTAAGTCCCTGACCGAACCAACCATATAATGGAGATACTCCTGAGTGCTGTTCCATGGACCAAGCTCCAAACCTGGGGCGACAGAGCCTTTTCCATCATTGCTCCACCCTCTGGGACAGAGACTGCACCGACCTCACCACTTTTAAGACAATTCTCAAGACCCATCTGTTTAAATCTGCTTTTAATGTTGTAATTAACTGTTTTTATACAGTATGTTGTACCTTTGTTTTTCTGCCTTTGTCTGTAAAGCGGCTTTGAGTGTCCAGAAAAGCGTATACATAAATATAATGTAGATGTAATGATCAATCTATCTATCTATCTATCTATCTATTGCCTTTGATTTCGGGGTGCACGGTAGCCAAGTGGTTAGAGCTCTGGCTTCCCAATAAGGAGGTCGTGGGTTCGACTCCCGGGTTGGACCATATCAACATCTCTCGATCTCTCTGGGTGGAGTTTGCATGTTCTCCCCGTGTCACCGTGGGTTTTCTCCGGGTACTCCGGTTTCCTCCCACCTCCAAAAACATGTATGTTTAGGTTAATTGGGCATCACTGTAAATTCCCCTGTGAGTGAATGAGAGAGTGAATGTTTGTCTGTCTAACCCTGCGGCAAGTTGGCCACTGTCCAGGGTGTTCCCCCGCCTAAGGCCCAAAGTCACTGGGATAGGCTCCAGTCACCCGCGACCCCTAACGGGATTAAGCGGTAGAAAATGAATGTGGCACAAACACACAGATAGTGGTGTACTGATATGTAATTGTCAAACATTTAACCTGAACATGCCTCACACAAGGTCTATCCATTCAACTTTCCCTCTCAGCCTCGTCCTAACTCTTCTTCTGATAAGTCTGTGATTTGTAGTTTGTTCGTACCAAGTCCAGCTGTCTGCGAGACTATTATCCATCTCAAACTGCTTCATGTTTTTGGGCCTTCTCTTTGTTGCCACTCTCTGGACATGATACTGTCAGCACAATGAGCTCCTTCTCTTCTGACCGATGACAGGAAGTCGTTGATTATCCGCCGGTCCCAGGCCCTGCTCTGCTCTGTGGGAAGTCGGTTTAACACGGCTCCCATCGCCACAGCCCTCCAGGACCTCCTCGGGATAATTCAGAGACTGTTCCACCTCTCTTGGCCGTGGGGCGCTTGTACGTGTTCTTGCTGGAATGTCAGAAAGTCATTGTTGGGTGCTTGAAAAGGTCTTCCATGGTTCATGAAATGCTGCTCCCGTTCCCTCACATGGCACAAGGCAGAGTTCACTAATTGCTCGATAGTTTGGAATGTCGAGGATGTGTTCGGAGAGGTCAGGGACTTGACTCCGGACTCATGAATGCTGACGCGGAAATGAAAGATGAGTGTTTTTGTTCAGTGGGATAAATTGCAATTTATGTGTGAAAGAATTTTAATTTGGGTGAAAACCTCTTAGCATTCTGGCCTTTTTTCTCTCACAAGTCTGAGTGAAAATGTCTAAAATTCAAACTAGAACTGTTTCTGAACCGTTTGGAGCACAAGCTAATGGCTGGAGTCTTTTTGAAGCTGAAGCTCTATAGTTTTAGTTTCTGAGACTCAGAGGCTTTAATCATGAAGTTAGAACTTTCTCCACACAAAAGAAAAACAGAAATTAATGTCTACCAAAGTTTTTGTTGGGAAAGCGCGTCTCTCTAGCAGATTTGCTGATCAGAATCAGCGAAACAGACGAGTGTTGCTGCTGGAGACTCACAGGTACAACACTTTACACTTGAAACCCATCAGAATGTACCTTCACTAAAGCCTCGCGCTGTCCCCATGCACTCCAGGTTCTTGTCTCAGATACAGGGAGGGTTGACGCTGGCTTGACTCGGGTTCAGTGCGTATGTTGTCCCGGGCTCCTGCCTCAAACACACAGGGATCACGGAGGCTTGATCCCTCAAAGCTGGTCTCATCATTATGAGAAGTTAAAGTTAAAGACACTTCATTAACAATGACCAATTTTAGCTTTAAAATAAAGACTGTAGAGCAGGTGAAAGTGTGTACTGAAATTGTTTGCATAAGGCACTAATATGTGACCGATTGTTCTCCTAATTAGCCAGAAAGTGACCGGCATAAAAAAAAAGTCTAGTGTAAACTCTGGTTATAAATACAGTTTTGAGTATTAAAGAATAATTTGTATGACCAATGATATTAGATTTGGCATATTTTGTGTTTTGACAATTTGTCTGGAACAGCTGAAGGTATTTGATGTAAGAATCCTAAAATCACTACAAAAATGTAGGCAGAGCCTTACTTACTCTGGCCACACCTCTTCGAACTTGTAGAGGGACACACCAAGCTTTAAATCAGGCCAAACTCCTGTAGTGGGCAGAGGGCTTTAGCGGAGGTAAGCTACTCTTGTAGCCATAGTTGCCTTGGGGCAGACTGACAGCAGTGAGGCTGCCATTTTGCACCATCGGCCCCTCCGACCACCACCAAGCATTCACACACAGAGCAAATGCAGACTAGAATGTAGAAGTGTCTTAAAGCAAGGTTTGTGCAAGGAACGAGAGGTCAAGTGTAAGACGTTTTAAGACATGTTTAAGACCACAAAACATACAAATTAAGACCTATTCACGAGATGTCACAAGATCTGTAGTATTTCACACTACTGCTGTTTTTGCAGAGGCTTCGTAAAATATAATTTTTATATTTTGCTACAATTATGAAAAATCTAATGAATTAACAAAAAAACAATGCAATTAATACAGCAACCGACTTCATCAACCAAATAACAGTAGATACAAACCAACTGTGGTATATTCTTGAGAACATTATTGAACATTTTCTGACACAAAGGTTGAAGTAGTGTGAAATAGATCAGAAAATCTGACAAAAATGGCTTCGCTAAAAAGTATAAGACCAGTGCAAGCATTTTTAAGATCTACTACAGCAAATGTAAGACTTTTTAAGGCCTTCAATTCAAACTTTACTATTAAAGACTTTTTTAGACCTGGCACAATAAATTCTCCCACTGTGGGCCTGGTGTTCCAGCAGTCTCCCATCCAAGTACTGCCCAGGCCCAACCTGCTTAGGTTCTGAAACTAACGAAGATCAGGCAGTCAGGACGTTTACATGGAAGACAAGAAAACAGAATAACTAGCCTCGTCCAATTTAAACCAGTTTTCCAAAGTGCATGTAAACCCGGACAGAAAACGAATTGGCGCGTGTGACCCTGACTGATTGTAGTCTGATTTCAGACTCATGTAAACAGACAATTGGTTTGCAGCTGGATAAATGTCACAACCTCTGCCCGCTCCATATTTCCAACAATAAAGTTAGCATTTTTACAACAAACCCTGCAGACACACGTTTAACACAGATCCAAATGTTTAAAACAGTCCCACTTATCCAGTGCTTAATTTGTAAATCAAACGTTGCCGGAACAAAATGTGGGTTTTGGACCGGGCTCCAGACAAGGTCGAACCTTTACCGGAGCGCACACAATAAGTGAACATAGAGGCTTAGAAATGCTAAAATACAACCCAACTGTCCATCCTACTCGATGTTGAATGATATAAAAGTAATTTTGTCTGTGTTACACGTTTTTTATACGTCACACAGAGATTTTCATTTCATTCAGAAATCAGCGCACCTAAATCTGATCTACAGCAACAAGTTGCCCTCCCACACACGCTCGTCCTGCAGCTCAGCACTGCCTCCACATCATATCTGACACTCCTCTCTCAGTCACAACAACAACACATGACAAACAGCTTTTACAAAGCAGACACAGGTCACAAACAGCCTTTACACGGTTCTCATACATCAAACGTGACGCTAAAATACACAGTAAAGTTAGTTGCACTTACGAGAAACTGCGACCGCTACATCCACGCTGGTTCTGACCTCTATCGTCCCGTACACTCCAAACACACGTGACACTCCCGCTGCCTTTAATCCATCAAAACGAGTCGCAAATAACAACAAAAATTCACAAAATCCACTTAGACGCATATTTCCTGTTTTAGAAGGAGATACAAGAGCGGGGCTCGCCTGGAACCAATGAAAAGTCTTAAACCCGCCTGCGCTGCTTCTGATTGGTTTTCCAAATTTCCTGTCAGTTTCGCTTTTAACCAATCACAGTCTGCGACTCCGTCTTCTCCACAAATAAGCCTGTTGTTTCTGTGAATGAGAGACGGGAGAGGAGCAGAGCCGCGTCTCGTAGAAGAAAGACAAAAAGCTTATTAGAAAGCGTTACCGGAGCAGACAAAACTGTTGCCGGAATGCCCCACGAGAGTTCCCTGGATCTTATTCCGGCTTGTTCCAGCTCAAATTAAGCCCTGCACTTATTCATGAAAGCTTAGAGTGTAGTTTTATAGACATTATTACAAACACTTATTAATAGAGAGATTTCTTTTGTTCATCAACACAGACAATGCACACACAGACCTGATCCAAACAGCTGCTCTCGTCTTGTTTTGTTGTTTTATTCAAAGAAGTTTCCCCAGCTAAGCGGACGGCGAGGGGCTCTTTCTGCGGAATGCATGTGCGGTAGGGTCGACCGAAAATCCCCCCATCAACATAACACAGTCTGAATCATGCAGTAATAAATCTGACACAGCAGGACATGTCTCTCCAGAGTAATCAGTTTACTCTCTTGCATGTAAACAGGAGCAACACCGGTTTGACGGGAAAACCAATTAGAGCCTGGTTTTCTAGCCTAGTCTGATGTAAACGCACTGACTGACAAGCTGGCATGACCACTGTGAGGCAAACTACTTGTGTATGTTTTTAGTTAAGATTTTCTGGTAATGAGTGAGTTACATGAGATGAGTCAGCATTTCAGAAAAAAGCACCAAAAAAAAAAAAAAAAAGACAAACACAGAGAGACAAATGAGGATTTAAGCATCAAGCCTTTGAGTGAGCCGAGAGTTCCAGTTCCTCATTAGCATGTCCTTTGAAGGGGCGAGAGAGAGGGGGTCTACACTGGGACAGGAATAGAACTGTCTTTGTGTTGCGTTGGATGGAGCAAAGTGCAAATGAGTGGTCCACGTTCACAGCTTCACATTCCACACATGCACGGTCCTGGAGAGGGGGTTTTCTAAAGTCACTTCTGGGGGAATCGCGAATGATGTGTCACACTTTGAGTCCCATTCAAGGTTCTGTTACAGCAGATGTTATACTGTGTGTCTAGTCATGCATAAAGACGAGTAAGATTTAATTGCTTGGGAAATGTAAAATATTTCACAAGGCATTTTGACCTGTTTTAGAAGAATTTGGCTTAAAAGAAAGAAAAGAAAATACATTTGTCATTAGACTAAGTAATGACAAATTAGACCACTGGCAATATTTTTGACTCCAAACAAGAAAAATATTGCAAACCTATTAGTTACTAGATCTTAAATTACTGTTAAAATCGTCTAATCAAGCAATTTTAAACAAGTATAGACCTTCAGCATAACCTAAGATGAGGTGGTTGATTTTCACACTGCAAACACAAATTGTAAATCTGACAACTTCGGCTCATTAATTCTTCGACACATGCTTAATATTGACCTGTATTCACTGTAGTTGCACTTACGGCTAATTAACTTTTGCAAACAGCAAAGTGAAACTGGAGAGGACCACCCAAGCTCAGCCAATCAGAGAGCTGCATTTGTGTCTTGATTAAAACTAAAATTCTTTATTATTCAATTCACAGTAATCAGTGGTCTCATTTTTTCACAAAGTGTTGCATTTATCATAGACTTTTTAGAAGAAAACATAAAGTTTAGTTTACAATTAAACAGGGGGTAAATGAATGTTTTTTTATGCTGAAAGATGGGCGCATGCAGGACTCCCAGCTCTGACTGTTTTAGGTAAATATGACTGTCTGGTTATCTTATGTCCTATTTATGCTGCCCTAACCCAGTGGTTTCCAAAGTGGGGTCGGGAACCCCCGAAGCAAATTCTGGGGGTCACCAGATCACTTCAAGATGTCATTTTACAAATATTACTGTATATGTTCTAGTGAATTTCAATCACATAAAGCTCATTTCATACTTGACGCATCCGCAGGGACTGTGAGGGTCAGCATAGTGGAACATACGTAATTTTGGCAGACAGGCCCCAAGCGCCGTCCGCGTGGACCAGGTTTTCCGGACAATCCTCGTGGAAATCAACAGGCTTTCAATGGCTGCTCCCTACTGCCCTCTACAAGCAGCCGCTTGAAAGGGACAGAAACTATAAATACTGTCAGCGTCTGCTCCGCTTTAGTCCATGTGTCGCTCGCTCTCTCTTACTTTCCCACTTTTTTGCTCTTAACTTTTCTTTTCGCTTGTACTTTTTTGTAAATACACTCTTGTTAAATTGTATCTTTATACATATTTTAAGTCTATTTTATTTCTATTATCTTGTTTGATTGCATGTTTCTATTTTCCCTGCTGCTCTTAAAATGTGCGTTGCAACACTGAAATTTCCCCATTGTGGGACAAATAAAGGATATCTTATCTTATCTTATCTTATTTAATTGTGGTCTGGGGGTCACGAGTTGTGAGCATGGTTATTTTGGGGGTCCCGCTGTGAAAAGTTTGGGAACCCCTGCCCTAACCTAACCCTGCACTTCCTGGACCGTGTAACAGACCGTTACATGATCAAGGAAATCAGACTGTATTAAAAAACATACCCAATTCAGTTTCTCCCTCAACCAGTCAGACCAGTTTAGTTCCTGTTTACATAAAGAGACTGAACCCATTGACCTGGAGACACATGGTCCTGCTGGATTCAGACTGTATTATGTTGAATTCTGTAGCATGAACCTCAAACCACAAATACATGCAAATAATGTTTACAGAATAAATAATTTTGATAATGATGATAATGATGATGATAATTAAGCTGCACGATTTGGCTTCAACGTGACCTATGTCTCCCAGACCTCGTATCCCTTGTCCCTGAAAGAGAAGGCAGAGAGAGAGAATGATGCAAAGAAAAAGGGGACAGTGGGTGGGGCGTGAAGACAGCAGACAAAGGTGGAATGTGAACAGGTGGTAGTGAAGCGACCAGAAGGAGCGTAGATGTGGTGTGGTCCTGCTCCCAAACTAATATTTCTCTTCGCATCATCACAAATCACTATTGTAAAACATCTCTTTTTTTTCTTTTCATAGGTTTTGTTCCTACGAAGCAGAGGTGTCAAACAAAATGGGACCAAATTGATTGAGTCGAGGGACACTGTTTAATGTGTTTTTAAAATGGCAATTAAAGCTAATATAACACATTTACTGTGTATAGAATTATAGTGTAACACATTAATAACAATAATAATAATTTTATTTGTATAGCAACTCAAAGTGCTTTACAACATAATAATAATAATTTCAGTCAAAAGCATGTTTAAAAAAGCCCTGACTAGACCTGACTCTGGTCCGTGTTTAGTCCCGACTCTGGTCCACGTTTAGTCCTGACTCTGGTCCACGTTTAGTCCTGACTCTGGTCCATGTTTAGCGCTGACTCTGGTCCACGTTTAGTCCTGACTCTGGTCCACGTTTAGTCCCGACTCTGGTCCACGTTTAGTCCCGACTCTGGTCCACGTTTAGTCCTGACTCTGGTCCACGTTTAGTCCTGACTCTGGTCCACGTTTAGTCTTGACTCTGGTCCACGTTTAGTCCTGACTCTGGTCTGTGTTTAGTCCTGACTCTGGTCTGTGTTTAGTCCTGACTCTGGTCCACGTTTAGTCCTGACTCTGGTCCACGTTTAGTCCTGACTCTGGTCCACGTTTAGTCCTGACTCTGGTCTGTGTTTAGTCCTGACTCTGGTCCGCGTTTAGTCCTGACTCTGGTCCACGTTTAGTCTTGACTCTGGTCCACGTTTAATGTCTTTAACTACTTTGAATGATTTTTTTTTTGTTTTTTTTTTTACTTTTTTATATTTTGTATCATTCTTTTTAATGTATTTGTTGTTGTGAAGCACTTTATGTTTCTACGTGTACAAAAAGTGCTCTACAAATAAAATTATTTATATTAATATTATTAATTCATCATATTTACCCTTTCTTAGCTGCTGAAATCGTCGCTGAAAAATCTCTTTAGACCTTAATTTCAGCGCTTCCTAAAACCACATATTGACAAAAAGCAGTGATTTACGAGCACAACGATCACAAAGCCATAATGTAAAGTCATGTCTGTAAAAGAATCCTCGCTAAACTCTACAAGCCCATACATTCTAAGTGTCTACCAGTAGCAGTGGGACATCAGTTTCCATTGTCCCACACGACTCGTACGTGTGAAAGCAGCTGGATCTCGGCGCTGCAGCTGTCCGCCTCTGTCACCGCGACTGCGCCTGATGATTTCTGCACCACACCTGTTCACACGGAGAGTTAAAAAACGTATTAACATCTCCTCCAGAATCTATCCCGGGGCGAGAGGTCAGCCGGATCAAGTTGCCTTTCTTTTCTTTTTGGCTAAAACCAGCTTTTCCAGTCTGCTGCAGCAACGGAACATGAGAGAAGACTTTACACGCCTCGGCAGATACCACGGCTGTTGGTCCCAATGTTTAGGAGTGTTAGGCTAGTTTACGGATGGATCCTTTTCCAGCCAAGTCTGCTTCACACGCAAAACTGTTGTCAAGGGCTAGTGTCAAAGAAATAATTAAGTAAAAAGCAGTGGCTAAAAACAATCCAGGTTTAGGTTAGTGCCTTGGATCCAGAGCCCAAGCTTTAGCAAATTGTGTTTTAGGTCAATTCTGTAACAAACCAGGCAATCAGATTAGTTTATTGGCCTGACGCAGATGAAACAAAGGAGCTGATTGGTCGTTTGTCACTTAGACCAAAATCTAAATTTAATCACCTCACATTGAAATATTTCTTTGTTTCACTCACTGATTCTGCCAAAAAAGGAAGATTTTTTTTTTCTTTGTTGTATAAGCAGCCATGTTGGTTTTCCCTGATTGGCTAATTAATCTCTCAATCACACACACCGAAATTTGAAAAAGGGACACAGTGGCCAGATTATATAATTTTATAAACTGTTTAGTTTTTCCAGGCAAGGGTGATGTTTATTAGGACAATGTACATTACAATGGCAGAGATGCTTGTACCAGATTCTAGTTTTAGAGCTAATTTCCATCTGTAGTCCAGAGTCCTGTACTACGAAGCTAGATTTAGGGTTTAGCGAGTTAAGTTGAACCTGGTCTGGCGGTCCTACGAACCCGGATCACTTCCTATCACAGCGGTCTGATGTGACTTTCAAGTCATACAGTATTACCAGCATTCTCGCGGTAATCCACGTGAATCGGCGCGGCTTTGGGCAATAACGGACCACAGTGGACTGGAGCTGGTGTACAAGGCACATCGCAAGAAACTCGGACACGTCTCGAACTGAACTTGCCTGGCAGTCTGTGTACGGGAGGCGTTATTCCAGCTCTCACTCGCCCTCACAAAGAGACCTGTGGTTGTTTTTCTAAACAGTCGCACATAGTCAAATCTAAAAGCTACTTTAGTATTGAGAAGGTTGTCATTTTCATTCATTCATTCATTTTCTACCGCTTAATCCTGTTAGGGGTCGCGGGTGACTGGAGCCTATCCTAGTGACTTTGGGCCTTAGGCGGGGGAACACCCTGGACAGTGTCCAACTCATCACAGGGTTAGACAGACAACCATTCACTCTCTCATTCACTCACTAAGGGAAATTTACAGTGATGCCCAATGAACCTAAACATGCATGTCTTTGGAGGTGGGAGGAAACCGGAGAAAACCCACGGTGACACGGGAAGAACATGCAAACTCTACCCAGAGAGATCGAGAGATGTTGATATGGTCCGACCCGGGAGTCAAACCAACAACCTCCTTATTGGGAAGCCAGAGCTCTAACCACTCTGCTGCCATGCAGTGGTGGGGACATTTTATTCCTAATCTTATAGAACCAACAGCTATATTTTAAGCTTTTTAAATGTTCTAAGCTTAGACATTGTTATTTGTCCAGAAGATAATGATGAGACAGATATGACTTGTTGACCATCACCTTACCAGATCTTTTATATAGTTGCTGTAATGGTTTTAAGATGGAGACAGGACCAGGTTAAAAAACAATACTCAATATGTGACATAGTCATGCAATAAAATCAAGCTTCAGCTGCATCATCAGAAATATAGGACCTGATTTGTTTAAATGTTTGCAAGTTGAATTTCTTGGGTACAGTTACTTTTTAACATGTCTGTTAATGATAGTCTTGAATCCATTATCACCCCAAGATATGTAAAGTGGTGAAGTACTTCTAGTTCTTCATCCTTAATGCAGACATTAAATCGAGTCTGTTTTATGTTTTGAGAAGAACATGCAAACAGTTTTTTTTTTATTTTTTAGTACTAGGCAGTTGTTGTGTAGCCAAGTCTGTTACTTATTTAGGGCATTAGTGAATTTAAATGCATGTTTAATGTCTTTAAACCCAGATTAAATAACACTACATCATCGGCATACATTATGACATTCATATCAAGAAGACTATTAATATATTGAAAACAATGAGGGCCCTGACACTGATCCCTGAGGAACTCCAACAGCATTACGAAGACTACCAGATTTAACAGAGAGAGGTATGACATAAACCACAATAAAGATCTATCTGAGCAATATTATGGACAGATTCTATAATACTGTAATAAGAAGGGTTAGCAGACACGGCTGATTCCATAATATTGTAATAAGCAGAAGTAATGCAGATGAAAGGCCACATAGAGAAGTTGTGGTGACGGGTTTCACTTCTGCCGCTCTAGTGTTGCTTCACTCAGCAGAGCTTTGACTCTCTGATCTGCAGCTTAGCATCGGAATAATATTGTTGTTGTGTTGTTACCATGACAACAAGCTAACAAACATAACACGAGCGCAAAGAGGAAGCTGCTGCAGTTTGTTGTTTGGACAGAGGAAGTGACTTGTGTCGTCAGTGATCATCGAACAGCAAATGAATAAAGTGAGAGGCACAGCAGGTAAAAGTGTTTCCATTTTCCAGCCCAGTCTCAGAAGAAAACATAGCTATACCACGAAAGGTCAAAAACATACTCTAACCATGTTTTGACACTTTTTTTTACATCAATATGTTGCGAAAAGCCAAAACATAAAATAACCACGACATTTGGTTGAAGATTTACCTGATGTTTCATGGTATATCTTCGTTTTTGGAGACTGTGTTGCTAAAATATACACCACTCATTTCATCACTTGAATGGCCTTCCTCGGGACACAATGCTACATGCTAGCACTCTCGTCTCACATCAAGAAGGTTGAAGGGTTGTACGACCCGGGCCTTTCTCTGTGGAGTTTGTGACTTTCCTCCAGATACTCCAGTTGCAGCTACTAACCAAAACGTGCACCCTAGAGAATAGAGGTTTTGCATGGACATTGTTTTATTTGAAACATGTTCTGTTACAAGTAGGGATGCACGTTTTCAAAAATTTCTTTAACCGTTAGTTGGAGTTCTTCACGGTCAATAATCGGTTAACCGAACACGTTAACGCAGTACTTTTTTATAATGGAAGTGTTATAATTAGACACAGCAGCGTTTTGAGAGTGAATTTAGATCAGCGAGTCAGCGACAGGCCTTTAAACTGGGCACAACACGGCTGAATAGAAGCCTCTATAAACACTGTTTTAATGCACAATGGCCACGTTTACATGATGTTTCTTAATTCCGAATTAATTATTCCGAATTAATTAATTCGGAATTAAAATATTTTCCTTCAAGTTTACATGGAAATAATAATTCCGAATAAAGGTTTACATGTTAAACACGCTAAATCGGCTTTATCTTATTCCGCTTAACGTCTGGGTTAGAGAGAGAGAGGAAAGGGAACGCACATACGTCATTACGTCATTACGTCTACCGGAAAAACAAACGTCCGATAGATACGGGACACCAGCTTTTGGCTTTTTTTTTCACCTGGGATTGTTGTAACGCCACGGACGCAGTGGTACTAACTTTTTTTGGAGTTGTTCCGATGAAAGTCTTTAAGCAGCAGCTGGAGAATCACATCATCCGCTCCACGTCATGTTCTGTGAGCGGAGGAAAAGTAGTTCCAGTTTCCACTTGTTTGGGATCAGCGCAGCGTCTCTCTCCGCGTACATGATGTACACTCCTTGTCCAAAACTTTCCGCTGCCTCTGCGAAAAGGTGAGTGTTTCGTGTTTTCTCCCACCCACTCTTTTCATTATTTGTAGCTACTGTAGCGCATTTAAATACAAAACAAAAAAGTTTCGTGTCCGTGCCGCCATCTTGCATTGCGTCATCGCCGTCAGAAAGACAACGTGCGAGCATGCGCAGTGTGAACGGAATTGTTTTTATTCCGAATAAAACGGTTACATGAGAAAGGAATAAAATTATTCGGATTTAAAAGCGGAATAAACCACCCACTTTATTCGGAATTAAGTTTAAATCCGAATAAACTTTTTATCAGGAATTAACTGTTTACATGGACTTTTTAAAGCGGAATTAATTTTAATTCAGAATTAAATTATCTTTATTCGGAATTAAAACCGTCATGTAAACGGGGCAAATGTATCATATAAAGCTACTGTCAAATAAGGAGTCATGTTTTAAAGCTGCTGCTAACGTTAGCTGCTTACCTTAGCTTGTCTTGAACAGGTACAAACATCGATAGTTAGGTCTGTTTTCTTCACCAACATAAAATCCAAGTTAATTAATCCTGCATGGTTGATATTTGTCCATAAACACTGCAGTGTCACAGGTTTGCTCAGTCCTTATGAGATAAACAGTGTTTTTGTTTTAGCGATCTTTTCTTCCTTCTCTGACAAACCCCAGAACTGTTCAGGGGCAGTTAGCGCCATCTGCTGGAGCAATTGAACATTTGTCAGTTGACCACCGAGAGAAAGACGTCTCACTCGGTCAAGACATCAGTCACGTTTAACTGGTTAGTCGGTTAACCATGAACATCCCTGGTAACAAGCTTGATTGCTAGCAACAGTTGGTGATTTATGACATTAAACTGCAACTAACAGACTCAAAAAACATCAACTGAGTGCGATCTCAGTGTGAAGTTTAAGTCTTTTATCTGTATGTATGTGTTTCGTAACATATTGAAAAGGCGTGAAAAAGTGCTTATCAGACGTTCTTCACATTTTGTTGTTTATCTACGTTTTCTTCCAAGACTGCACTGGATTTTAGTCGTGCCATGTCTCAATAAAGCAACTTTGAGTGTCTTGAAGATTGCTGTATAAAATAAAAGTTAGTCTTTTATGACATGAAAGTGTCTAAGAAAACCCCAAAAACTGTGATGCAAAAGTAATAAAAAGGGAAAAGTTGGTTGAAAGAAGCTTCAAAGATATAATAGTCTTACATAATACTTGTCCAACATCAGCATGACTTGTAAATAGAATGACCAGATGTTCCGATTTTTAACCAGGACAGTCCCAGTTTTAAGAACTTTGTCACCAGGTCCCAACCAAAACCAGAAACCATTCATTTGTCCCAGTAGACTTTGATGCTTTCCAACAGTAAAGAGATAATTATAATGCTTATTCTGTCATCAAAATAGTAAATAAAAAAAAAAAAAAAAAAAAAAAAAAAAAAAACATTGAAAATCATCAAAGCAATTTTATTTTACGCCTTCGAGATTGTGCAGAATGAAACTGATGAATGATGATTTGTGTTAGAAGTGTAAACAAGCAACAGGGACTTTTATTCACTGCCTCTGGGAATGCACAATGTCATTAATCCTTTTTGGACACAAGCTCTAAATGATTTGAGTTATTGGTTTGGTTCAAATATACCACCTTCACCAGATCTTTGTTTACTGGGAGACAAGGGGTGTCTTAAAAATGTTTCTATCATTCTGTCATTTCTGTGGGACTGATAACAACTTGTCGGATTATTTTGAGACATTGGAAGACCCCCAAGGCCCCAACAGTGAAAGAATGGGCTCAGGCAATGACTGAAACTGCATCTTATGAAAGAATGTTGAACAGACTCAATAACACTATGAATGAAGATAAAAAAGTGACACCATGGGATACTTTCTGGGACTATATAAGGTCTGATGGCATGGAAAATGTACAGGACATTTAAATATTATTCCAAGGGACAGGCCAGGACCATTATATACACTACTACTCGACTCTTGTGTGACTTGTGAATTGTAACACCATGTACCAAGTGTGTGAAAAAGAATAAAAATTTGAATTTCAAAAAAAAAAAAAAAGAAAATCATCAAAGCACAAGAAAAAACACCTTTTTCACATTTTTTCTATTACACCCCCAAAAATGTGTCCCAGTTTTTAATTAGAAAATCTGACTTCTTGTACGTCTATATACATTAGTGAAATGCATAGGCTGTGACAAGTCCAAATCAGTGCACGTACCGGCCTTATCGAGTTGGTCAGTTTTCACACAGCATGACCTTTAGGAATCTACACTTCCTTCTTTGTGACTTTGCGGTTGGTTTGAGCAAAAGTGAAACATTGTGTAGTCATTTAGAGCTTTCACAGACACAGAGGCTGCTCCACGTTTGAGGGGAAGATATACAGTATGTTCGCATGGTGTATTTCAGAAGAGTTTGATTATTCATGAAGCAGTTGGGTCATTTTCTGAAAGTGGGATCGTTTTGGTTTTTACAAGAAATACAAATCTTATTTTTTTATTTAAACACCTAATTTATAATAGTAATAGACCTCTTAAAAAAAAAAACAGACAAAGATAAGGTAAAAAAGACAGTTCAGAGATCAACTCCTGCGTGACCCAGGGACTTTCTATGTAGAGTTTGAATGTTCTCCCCGTGTCTGCGTAGGTTTGCTCTGGGTGGACTCCAGTGAAAAATGTACTGTGGGTCTTAACGGTCAATAAAAAAAAAATTATAAATGAAATAAAAATGGCTTAAAAGGTGGGCTGAAGTTGTGACATTCTGAATCAGCTTACATTAGAACTTTATATATTCATTCATTTTGTTCCACTTGTTCCCATTTGGATTCTGAGTGACTAAAGCCTATCCCAGTTAATTTACCTGTAGGCCTTAGGCGGGGAACACACCAGACTGGCCATAGGTGCATTCTGGAGAAGCACAGAACAGCCGCTCGCTCCATGGGCCGGCAGCCTGTTCTCAAGGATAAGCGTGTGAATACCACGCTATTGTAAACAGTGTGTCATATGAACGCAACTTCTATTTTGTGCGTGTGTATTTGACGTGTTTCTGTCCTAGTTAATTTCAATGGTGAATGTTAAGAGGTGTTATTATTCATGAAAACTAACACAATCCTAATCCTAACCTTAACCAACTCCAGCCTCAGACCTAAACTTACCCATTGTTGTAACTTGAAACAAATGTTTCATTGAATGTGTATTGTTTTATTGAATATGTATAGTTTTATTTTGATTTCCTATTATTCATATTTGCTAAAATTAATAATCTTGGGAAGTCCTCAGAGACGACTGTTGTTGTGATTTTGGGCTATACAAAAATAAATTGATTTGATTTGAACTTCAGACTTAAATTTTGTCGTTAATCCCTTGAAAAACCTCGTGTTTGTCGTCAACCACTTGGCCTGTCCAGACAACGCGAGAAAAAACGAGCGTGTAATTGCACGCCAAAACAGGCAGAGGGCGTCGTCGTGACACGGAATTTGTCATGGCGTGCTATTTTACGCATTCCATGAGAACACGTTGGGGCCGGTGGCGTCTGGTACTTTTTTTGAAACACAGCCTGACCAGGTCACAGCGGCCACATCCACGCAGTTGCGCAGCGCTGGAGCCTGGGAAAAAACGTCTCATAAATTGTCTCTTGGACAATTTTTATTTAGTGTCAAAATGATAAATATTCACAAAGTTACGAGCATAAACAGCAGATGAACTTATAGCCTACGTCTCTTTCGTCACGTAAATTACTGCGACGAATTTACCGCGACAAGGTACAGCACATTTCTCTAGACTTTGATTGTAGCTGTTTTAAAACACACAAAGCATGAGGTTATTGGTTCTGATTAAAGTTTCAGACTTTAGTGTTTCTGTGACTGTCCACAAATGTAAGAATACAGTCAAGTGTCTGGTGTGCACTGGAAAGAGAGAGAGAGCAGGGCCGGAGCACAGGAGAAAGAGCAGGGGGACACAGAGGGCTGGGGCCCCGCTGAGAAATACACCAAATAGAAAATAGAAATGCACAAAAACCCAGTGTGAATCTTGGTGAGAAGTGTTAACATATTTTGGGACCAAATAACACATAGATAGATAGATAATTATTATTACACATTATAACATGTAGTGAAATGTTCATGGAATCATCCCTCTGTCATAAAGGAATGGAAAAGCAGTCAAAAAATACAGTTAAGAAATGTTCATTAGGTGTATGGCCTGAGGAAAGAAACTCTTTTTAAATCTCTCAGTTTTTGCCTTGAGAGAACGAAGCCTTGGCAACCACTGGAACAGATTATGGTGGAGGTGGTGAATGTCTGCCATGATCTGCTGTGCCCTCCTCACACAGCTCTTGTGTAAATTAACTATTGTAATATATTGCATTTGTTGGTCTAAAATCCCCCCAGATTAAAGCAAATTGCATCTAGTTTTCAAATCATCAGACCCTCAGAGCTACAATTTTGCCTAGTTTTGTATTTTGAATTCTATAAAAAAGACTCTTATGTCTTACAAACCAACCTCTCGGGGCACCAAATGCAATCTTGCTGACCTGCTGATAGTTTAATAATAAGACAATTTACTTCAGGTAATCTGAATGTATACAAACAAGTCTAAAACTCACCAAATTACAGGAAATTACACCTGTGTTCTGATAATTTTCTTGGGGGAGGGCCCCCAAACCTCCCAGACCAGAGAGACCATTTATGTTCAAACTTTGTGCTAATGCCAACTAGAAAAGAATTAAACTATTTGAGCCAGAATAGCTATACTGTCTGTAAGTGTCCAGGGCTGTTTTTATCCCCAGCTGCCCCTGGACACTGTGGTCAAAGAAAACTTAGATATACTGTACAACAGAACGTCAAAAACGTACAATGAGCACGTTTTCACACCTTTTACACCACATAAATATGTTGTGAAAAGTATACTTTCAGTATTATGGGCTCTTTGTAATATCACGAAAAATATTACATCATGAGATTTGCATATTGTTACATACCTACATTCAAACACATAGCCTCACTTTGCACAGAATGACCCAATTGCATGGCGTTTACCATCCACATGTGCACACAGTGAGTGAGATAAGATCCACGCTCGCTCCTCTCCACACTGGTCGTATTGTTTCACTCACAAACACACACACATCTGCTCCTGCCTCCGTCTGATGCGCCATGTTCAGAGCGCTCTTCATTCACATGGTAGTAAACACAGCACAGTCCGTCTTTGTGCGCGCCCATACCACCAAAGTCATGGTACAGCCTCTTCTGACTCACAACTGTTTGAGGTTACATGTCTTCAGGCGTGATGCTGGTTATCAGATTAGCAAAGCAGGACTGGAACTAAACTATTGTTGTAGTCAGCTTGTTAAATCAATATTTCTTTTGTGCATAATTTACCAATCAGACTTTTTTTACTCTCCTTTTTTTTTCTTTTTACTATTCCCCTGCCTTTGCATACACTGCGCTGGGTACAGACGGATCAGATGAAAAAGCACTATCAGAGAGCCACTGGAGCTGGTACCAGAGAGTCACCTGCAGTCACAGGACACCAGCCCAAGACCCCCATGAGCCAGAGGCCAGCAGTCAGAGCCGACCACAGCTCCTGGTGCAGAGGCTCCTCAGAGGAGAACCTAAAAGTAATAAGCAAAAAGCTAACAGAGCTATGACAAAAGCTTAAGAACAAAAGTGGCATTTAGATACTAAAATATAAAACTTATAATAAAAACATAGATTAAAAAAATAATTACATGTACAACAATGATACTAGTCAAACCTGAATGTTCTCTGCGGCCCTGAGGTCCTCCAGCAGACCAGGTCGTTAAACTGGAAAGACGCCTCACCGTGAGTATGTGTCCTCCTGACCATGGATGTATAATATCTGTGTATTAGGTTGTATCTGCTGTACATCAGCCGCAGTGGTCGCTCCGTTGATAATGCAGCAGGTACATCGCTCTACAGAGTAGAAAGCATTTTTTCGCTTTTTAAGCTTTAGCTTCGGTTACCGCTGCTAGCTCTGAAACTTCCACTCTGATTGGCCAGAACGGTCAGACGTGAGCTTTTTGCTTCACTCGGCCCAAGCTAGTCTCGCTCATTGTGCAAAGAATTAAGGGGGAAGCACAACTGTGCATGTCCAATAATTGTAGAGCACATTGGAAAAGGCTGACGCTAATTGCCAATATAGCAGCAAATGCCATTGAGCAAAAACCATTGACGCACAGCGCCGCCATCTTTGATCACCAGGGCTTGGTCCTGACTTTGAAAATGACAAATACTAAACGCAACCAAATGTCTGATACAATTAACAATTTTGTCTCACACAGGCGCTAAAATGCTAAATTGAAGGTTGTTTAGTGGAAGATCTTATGTGCATTTCAAATAGTAAATATAGTGCAAAATGCTCAAAAATGCAAATGCCTTTTTTTCTCTTGCACTTGCAATTTAGCACCTGAATATTAGGCCCTCAGACTTTCAAACACATGATTATGTTGAGTAGTAATTTCATGTTATATTACCCTGTGAAATGTTACTGTTATTTTTTTATTTCATCTTTATTTAACCATG
Source organism: Mugilogobius chulae (assembly GCA_038363315.1). Taxonomy (NCBI): domain Eukaryota; kingdom Metazoa; phylum Chordata; class Actinopteri; order Gobiiformes; family Gobiidae; genus Mugilogobius; species Mugilogobius chulae. Next base: position 11,790,341 of record CM076405.1, read on the forward strand.
GAGAAATGAGATTATAAATCTCTTTGTCAAAAGTGTACAGTTGTTAGTGTTCAAACACACTTTATTGTTACCTGTGTGTGTGTATGTGTGTGTGTGACAAAAACTAAAGCTGCTCGTACATATAAATCCTGGGGGAGTTCTGTTGCCTGCATTAGAGAAAGAGCGTCCTATCATTCACTCAGCTCATTACTTTATACGAGAGGTTAAGTGCAGAGGTCAGTGTGGAGCAGGACGTCCCAGAGCAGACCCTCACTGCTCCTCTGGGAAATCACAGGAATGACGCTTTATGGACTCTTCATTTAGACTGGTTCATCTAATGATGCATTAACCATTATCCTTTGCCTCTTGTTATGTTCAGTATACAGTTTATATATATTATATTATATCTGTTTGTGTTTACCATACGAAGAGCTAAAAACTGTAATTCTGGGCGGTTATATTTGCTATCTATACTGTTTTATTCTACACTACATTTGGTATTTGAAAATACTACCAATACAAGGCTGATGCATATGTGTACATACAACTATTTTTGACAAGGTTTGACAACAACAAAATAATGAAAATCTGCCATGCAACCTGTAGTAACATGACTTGTCGACCAGTTATGTCTTTTTTTTTTTGCTCCTCTTTTTGAGTCTATTTCATGTTTAATTATTGTGATATATTCAAGTTTCACAAAATAAAAACAAGTAAAGGTACTGTACATACAATTTGCAACAATATAGTTCAAAATGAAGTATCCAAAAACATTACACAAATGATAAACAGATTCATATCAATATCTAGAACAAAAGCTGACCCTGCAGAGCTCGAGATGCTTCCTCACATGTGAATTTAGAACACAGAAGAATTTAGAACACAATTTAGAACACAGACCTGCTTTTTGTCCCCATAAGGATGACAGGTCCCAATAGTATTTACTGTATGTTATATTTACTTACTTCTTTTTGTGTGACATGCAATTAAAAAAAAACAATCTAGTAGAATGATTTTACCCAAATGTAAGGCTGCGAAAACAAAACTCTGTCCAAGTATTACTCACTGCTTAACAGCTAAGTGAATTATGCAAATATTCAAGAAGTCTTATCTGCTGTATGCTAACATTTACAGCAGACGTGGCACCCTCATTGTGACCCTGGGCTAGTTGGCGTCATGGTTACCCTTAAAAAGCTGGTTATAAACTGTGGTTTGGCTCTATATTTATTATTATCATTTTCTCTGCATTAGTCTTTGTTAATTAGTTGTTGTTTTTTTTGTATCATGTTTTAAGTTACAAAAACTACCTATGCATGTACAAAAGTCTAAAACATGAATTATTCTGTAAGTTTCAGACAGTTCCTTTCATTAGGAAACACAAACACAATCCTAGTGCTACTATACTATAAATAAACCTCATAAGACCAAGAATAAAATGATGTGGCAGGCCGCATCCGGCCCCCAGGCCTTGTGTTTGACTCGTGATCTACAGAATAATGCGTTCACTCTTCAGGGTCAACGCCATGGAAGCTGTTAAGACTCAAATATGAGCTGAGTTGAATGAGTTGTGCTTAAAAATGTAAACACACTGAATGTCTTTACATTATATTTATATAATTATTAAATCAATCCACATATTCTGAAATATTTATCATTGTCGCGTCCCCTTTCGTACCGGCAGACCCGATCCAATCCGAAAGTGTGATTGGAACATGTACACATTGAAAATAATAATGTAAAAAGCTTGTTTTTAATCTAAACAGTCTTTATTTGTGAATTATTGAACTGTTTATGAACAAAAAACGAAAAGTGTAGTTTACGAAATCACCAAAAATTTTATTTTTTTCGAGGCACGTAAGGTCACGTGTGATGATGCGTTCAAGGGTTGAACGGAAAGATCAAACTCTTGTATTACAATAGATAAACTGCTAAAAGGAAAATAACGGCTGTGGGTAAAGAATATAGGGCTTGTGGATTATGGAGCTAGATTAGGGTCATAATGTTTGAAACTGAAAAAGAAATACTTAAAACTGAATGTCCAACTCATTTAATTGAACTTTGAAAAATAACCAAAATTAATTTAATATTTTTGTTCTTGAATGATTATTTGAATCCATTTTTACAGTTTCAGTTGTTATTTTTTATGTTTCAGATTTTTTTTTTCCACATTCTGTTTTTCATCGTTGAATAAAGTTTTTTCAGTTTCAGATTTTTTTTTTTTTTTTTTTTCAGTTTCAAATTTTTAGAGTATTTGTTTTTCAGTTTCAAACATTACGACCCTAATCTAGCTCCATAGTGGATGACGATAGTATTATGTGTTTAAAAAGAAGAACAAAAAATAGCCCTTCATTTACGTTTTATTTTGAAAAAAAAAGGGAACTTCCGGACGGATCGGGTCTTCCGGGACGAAAAGGGTCGTGACGATCACCTCAGTGTCTGCTGTGCCTGTATGCTAGCTGCGGTTAGCCAAATGCTAAAGACAAGCAAACTAGTGGACAAACAGCATATTATTACACACAAACATGAGACAATGCTAACAACAACAAATAGATACTGTGATCTATGTGAGCTGTGCCAAAACTGATTTCAAGTGGTTTGCTTCATAAACAAACAAAAACACAAAAATGTGTTTAGTATCTTTACAAGACATATCTCGCCAGGAAGTTGCATTTACGTTCCAAGTTTACTTATTCAAATCCTCTGTTGCTGTGTGTGCAGGTCTGTAAAACATCTGGCCGGTTCAGAGCGTAACATAATCTCGTATATTTGCCTGCTATCTGATCCCAAAAAGGTCACTATGGAAATTCTAAACTGTTTTCACTGTTCCTCTCGCAAAAGACAACAACTCCTTTACGACCATCATTTTAATATTTCAGTGACAATACACGCACAGGTGAAGCAGGAACCGCATCTTCTTGTTTTACATTTCCAGAAGACGCAAACATTTCCACTAAGCGTCTCGTAAAGTTGTTATTAATGGTGTTTTTTCTCTTGTGTTTAGGTGTGGCCTACATTCTGCACAACAATGAAAATGAAATAGTATATTTTCAAAACGAGACTCCTCCTTCAGCACCAGCCTACTCCATGTTTCAGTAAAAAGAGCATAGACTAGAGGAAAACCTTTGGAGACATGGTGAAATATTTTTTTTAAATATGGAAAGTTCTGGGACAGATAATGCAGTTGTTTGTTCATGTTATTGTGAAAGAAACTGTTTTCATGACTTAACTTGATAAAATGAACAAAAACTTGATTTGGAATTGAGGCCAAAGACTCAAGACTTTATTGAGACTTGCAAAACAATGACTTGGACCCACCTATTTTAAATACATACTCATGCAGAATATAATTTTGTAACTTTTTCTTTATTTATGAGACATTTTCAACAAAGAGCCACATGCAATATATTTGATCTAAACGCATTCAAAGAATTCAGGCTTCAGACTGCACAGTTTTAACGGGGAAATGGAAAACAGCTTTTTTGATAAATCTATTTGCATTGTTTTCTCTTGGCCCTGGTTCCTCCAGTCACATGACAGTTGCATGTTGTCTCAAAACCTTTATTGCAGCTCGCCCAAGATTCACCTGTGCAATATTGCACAGGGCAATACAACAATATTGAAATATTTTTCTGAATAAAATATACCAGGGCCGGCCCTGGGCTTAGATGAACTACGCAGTTGCTTAGGGTGACTTATGGGAGTGAGAGCGCCAAAATGAAAATAAAGTTGCACTCTTAAACTATTTGCCCTAACCCTTACCCTAGTTGATAAACTTATGCAACTGCAGATTTAATCATGCAAACTATCACAGCAGTAGAAACCTCCTAAAAGGTTTCTGCTCACAAAATCCTGGGATAAAAAAAAAAACAAACACCAGAAGAACAATCTTTTTGTCATGGCAATGTAGGGTCATGCAGATAGGTGTTTAGGGAAAGCTCGGACAGAGCACTACAAAGTTTGGATGGAGGAACTTTTGCACCATACATGAATAAGAGATAACATGACTTTTTCATAAGAAATCTGATGTTGTAAAGGTGATTCTGATCGACAATCAGTCCAAAGTGCGACATTCAGGCTAATGATGAACTTTTTAAAAGTTACTTTCATTATCATGTGTGAATGCCTGTAAAAAATTTTAAATGTGTCTGGATAATTTAAAATGTATAGATCTCCTGAGATAAATATTGTCTCATGCAATAGATAAAGTCAACAAACTTCAGTGAGGGTAACTTAACATTAAGTATGGACCAGAACAACAGCATCATCACTCACTCACAACTACAACTGCAAATGTGGATTTAAGGAAATATATTGTGTCAACTATTGATACAAAGTCATGAAAAAGAATAAAGTGATCCAATCTTCCAACTATGTAAATATATCCAACAATGCTAATGGTAGCTGCAAGCTAATTGCTAATGTGATTCTAGCGCCCTCCTGGAGTGTTTTAGCATCTCTCTTTAACTTTCTACTTTTCGGACATAACGCCACATCAACAACCTCCATTCAAACGCTTGTGACTTAATACAATGACTGCGCCAGAAAACATCTTAAAAGAGGTAAAAAGTTTAGCTTCCCATGTCAACACAACTTTCCCTGACAGCAGACACATTACCGTAGTTGCAATAGTAACCAATCTAAATATGGGAACATAAACAATAAGTTCAGAAAATAACATAACCAGGATGCTTAAGACATTCAATGAGCCTTTTCCACTTTAACTACATACATTAAATATATTTTATTGTTCTTTGCGTCTATTTCTGATGATTTCCCAATGCCTTGTAGCGTTAGTGCTGCTGTCAGAGGAGACAGTCCAGAGGCAGGTGGCACACACACACACACCCTCACAGAGCCGATCTTTGTGTGTTCATGCATGCTCTATACGTGTCCCGGGACATGAAGGCCGTCTTTATGGAGAAGAGGAGCAGCACTGTTGTCTCCTACACCACTGTAACGGACCGTTTATCTGTGGAATGTTAGAGAGCGCTGAGGGGATCTTACACGGTCTGTATACAGATGACAGTATGTGTGAGCTAACCACAGTCCCGTACAGACACACACACGTATAAGAAGCGTGGCATTTTTGTTCATTATCAAACAAAATGTGTGAAAATGCAAAGACAAAAGCTCAGTATGGCTGGCTTTGCTCATGTGCATTTTGCGTCATTGACTTTTTATTATATGAGTTGATGTGGGGCTCTCTGATGCACGTGCTGACTTTGTCTACAGTTAAATACATGATGCAGTTTCACAGATTCACCAGCAGAGGGGGGAATAGTCACATGACCGGGAAACTCTTTTGTTGACAATAAGGCTGCGCAGTCGGCTGTGTTTACGTGATCTGCTGCTTCTGGAGGCCGGTCTTCTTTTCAAACAGATTACAGACAAAACATCTTGAACTAAAAATATAGTTGAGTAAGTTTAGAGCAGATATTTGATCTTTAAAAGGAAGAAAAGACGATCCTACTGGACTAGGACTCCGAGGAGAACGGCACATGCAACGAGTCTAGAAGAGAAAACACTAAATTTCCTCTTCCGCCATTGAGCCAAAAGTGTCAGAGTAAGTAAAACTACTGTACTTTTTGATGTTTGAAGGGTTAAATACAGTCTATGCCCGATGAAAGTGACTGAATCTACTGGGTACCCACTCATATGCCAAAAATACTTTCCTGGACATTCCCAAAGAGGATTTTAGGTAATCACAACATCTACATTAGCATTTTTAGACCATTTGGAAAGTCTATGGAAGCTCATTGTATAACACACTTAATAACAGTCAGGAAGGTCCATAGCCATAAAAGGTGGGGGTCTGGGGGTCCTCCCTCATGAAAATTTTGATCACAAATGATTATATTTCCTGCATATTGATTAAACGCTGAAAATAACATTTTAGTTAAGGTAGTTTTGCAGCAGTTCTAGGTTTCAGTGAGGAAAGTAAGGCCTATCAAACTATCCAACTTTGCGTAGGAAATCATCTATATTGCTCACCTTATATTAGAAATAATATAGTTTGTGCATTATTTCATGATAGACTAAATCATATTCCACAACAACATTTTCTTTTCTATGACATTTGACTGTTTTTTTCATTCTCCATGACTGGAAAATTGACAAATTATTTTTCAGGTTTTCCAGGACGTGTGGGAACCCTGATTTTATATAATCTGTATGAGAAAGGTAGAAAAGTGCTATGCTGTCTTCTCATGTGTAACACAGCTTTTGTTGGTTTAAAGATGAAAAAGACACTCGTTCTCATTGTTTTAATCCCGTAAACCTAGTATTTTTATCCTAAAGACATGATTTCATTGTAGTGGCTCATATTCTTTCACCAAAAAGTAAAACAGCGTAAAATAACACTGACACAAAGTGTGTTTTAGACAAAGGACGTTATCTCAAAAGTTTGCCGTCAAACACTGATATCTAATGAAAACAAGGACTTTCAAATGCCTATAAAAAGAGAACAGATTAACTTAGAATAACTATTGTTTTTGTTAATGAAAGTAGACACTTGTAGGTCTCATTCGATGTACAACATGTCATGACTCCATGAAAGCGTTTTATTCTATATCAGACATGTATCAGTAAGAGATGGTTTATTACCTGACTAGTTTCAACGGTCACTTACATCTTCATCAGAGGCTCCGTTATGTGGTTATTCCATTCACATAATGGTCTGGGACAACTCACGGATTATTAATCAAAAAAACAACTACAAACGATGGATCATAGAAGCAATAGAAATCAGAAAGCGAGGCCCACACAAATCAAGATATAGGAGCTTTCCGACTCTCCAGTATGTGGAGCAGCCTTCTCCGGAGACCACCGAGCGGCGGGGGACATGGTCAGCCCGGTAGACTTTACGGGTCCACTGGGCTGACCACGCCTGGGAACAGCAGCTGATAAGACGAGGGTCGAAAGAGAGATTAGGGCTGGAACTAAAAATAAAAGACAAAATACAGTTTCCCAAGATCTGAAAATCTAAAGTTTATTTTCTAGTTTTAACAATGCAGGTCTGCTCAAGAGGGAGTACGATTTGGAAGAAGGAGCAACATTCTATCGTTCTAATCACATAATAGAGAACATAAAGCTATAGTAGGTGGACATATGTATTTTTCACAGCTACAAAAGGAATTCTGTCTGATGAATAGGTAAAATAACAAGTGTGTTTCTGTAGCCAACACCCGAACAACATGAACCCCACGCCATGGATAAATCACCGCTCTGGGACGTGTTATTGTCTGCCTCCCACTGTCTTCGCCCCGGCACAGACACAGACCCCCCACCCTCACAAGACTGTCCCGTAGAAAGACTGGACAGGGACAAAGAAACGAAGCGTGTCATAGTGTTTGCTTTAACAACTGCTCCCTCTGGCCTCAGAAGAAGAGAATCTGGGCTGGAAATTTGTCTGGTTCTGGTGGAGGGCAGCTAAAATGAATAATGTGCAGCTTTTTGAATAGTACAAATGGTAAATGAGTTGTTTCACCTGCAGGAATCATCACATTTTAAATCAGTTTCATGTACAATGTTGCAGATGTAGATGTTGTATAAAAGAGTAACCTTCATCAAATCTGAAGAATCCATTTGGAGAGACCCCCGCTCTACGGTTAGAGACGGCCAAGGTTAGCCGGACCAATCGCAGCGCAACAGTGGACCAATCACAGTGTATGATTGTGAAGAATGAAAGAGCAAGTTTAAACCAAAAGCATGGTGCCGCCAAAGGACATATTTTGGCAGATTTTTGCAGAATGACTAAAAACAAAACAACCCCAGTGAGTGCAAAGATTCTTCAAACAGCACAAGATTGGAAGTTGGAAGTCTCCCCCGTTAACATTGCTGCTACAACTCTCCAGACATGTTCATGAGTTGCAACAATAAGAATTTCCACATGACTTTTTCACGAATCAGCAAAGAAAATCAAGATGAAGTTCTGCAAATATTTGTTAGTGTCACTGCTTCACGTGTGTTTCACAAGCTGCTGTCATGAACGCTCTGATTTTGGGAGGTCCGATCGTTACGTAGATACCTCCGAGTTTAGCAGGGGCACATGAATGCAGCATAAATCAGCGACTCAGGGCGGCACGGTGGCGCAGCGGTTAGCGCTCTGGCCTCATAGCAAGAAGGTCCAGGGTTTGACTCCTGGGTCGCCCAGGACATTTCTATGTGGAGTTTGCATGTTTTCCCCGTGTCTGCGTAGGTTTCCTCCGGGTCCTCCGGTTTACTCCTGCATCTAAAAACATGTCCAATGTGCCTCCCCTCCCCAGGACTACAGATGGAAATTAGCTGTAAGTTTGAATCTGGTACAAGCATCTCTGCCTTAGTTCTTAATGTAATTGTACATTGTCCTTAATAAACATTACCTTATATCAGAGATTTGAATTAATTTATTTATTTTTTGTATACTTGCTTTTCATTTCATGTTCGGAAGAGCGAGTGGCGGCGCTCAAACGATGCAGCGGCCCGGGGGCTCACTCCAAACGTAATTCCGTTGTACTCTGCGACAATGACAAAATCGACTAAATCGTTCTGTTCTGTTTGAAAAATCATTATAGTCTTTATTACTAATTGTCCATTAAATGTCTCCTAGGAAAAATAAAAAAGCACACAGGAAGTATTTGGGGGTTGTGATTCTCATTTCTCAAACCGCAGTTGCACCTTTGCCCTTTTCCCTCAGCCTTGTTCTATTCCTCTTACTAAAAACAGTCCATACGCTCGAGGCAGGAACAGAAATCAATCTGTCTCAATCAATGAACAATTACATTTCTAACATTTTTCACACAAGCCTGCCCGGAGCCACAGCCCATGGCCTCTGTTCTTCTTATCCATCTGACACGGCACACTATTATGAGCCGTGAATCAAACAGAGCAGCGGAGTCAATGACATACCATCCGAACGGTTCACGCAGCGCCACCGCACAAAGCCTCCGCTGTCTCATTTTGGATGCCCTCTGTCCAAACGGAACAACGGAGCCACACAACTTACCCAGCCAATATCAAGAACAACGGGAGACTATTAGCGCGCGTACAGACTGGGTTTATCTGCGCAGAGAAGCATCGTTTGACGTTTTATCGGAGATGCGGTTAAAGTCTGCAGACGCATTTAGAAATCTGGGTGTGCAAAAAGTACAATCTGTCCCGGCTTTAGGCTGAATGCAAAACGGAGAAAAGTGAAGCGGTGATAAGAAGAGCGTGTTTGTATGGAGAGATATGTGAACATGCAAACGAGATGAGCTCACGGACACACGCGTAGAGTCAAATACAGAATGAACTGAATGAGTGTGCTGCGTCACCATCGGGGCAGAGACTTCAGTCGCTCTGGAATTCTCTCTCTCCTGACCTTTGTAACGTTGACTCCTCCACTTTTCAAATCCAGACTCCAAACTTTCCTGTTCAGAAAATCCTACACCAAAAATCACTCCCACCATCAACCAGTTTTGTGCTCTTTTATTCTGTTTTTTTTTTTTTTTTTTTTTTTTTTAATATCTTTTGACTTGATGTTTTCAAACTGTACAGTGTCCTTGGGTGTCTTGAAATAAAATCTAATCTGTAGGCCCTCCCACTTTTTCTTAATTATTGTATTTTCCGGGTCATTGAGTGCACATTGAGTGCACCTTAAGTAAACTAAACTTAAAGGTTGTATGGAGGATTTTTCAAACCCAACAACTGTTTGCAGTTTTTCAAATGATGCACATGTGTTTCTCCTCCCAGGGCCACGCCCTTCACTGCAACTGGGCCAATGAGTTACGCGGGGATCCCACTACATGCATCTGCGCTCCGCTCCGCTCCGCCCCGGTCCGCCTCCGAAAGTTGCCGCAGACCCCTCGCCCACTGTCTCCGCTCCAGTCCGCTCCGCTGGGCTGCGTTGCCCCCAAGGAGCTCAAGAAGAACATGCGCCAAAAACACGAGTTTGTGGAATAAAAGTCCCCGTTGAACATCAAATAACTATATCAGGAGCACAGACGACCCCTGTGTTTCACGTGTTCACAACAGAAGGACATGCTTTTCTCCTCCGCGGAGGGTAAAGAGGCTGTTACGAGCACGAACTCAATAACGTTGTCCTGTCCATGTGTCACTGACATATTATGTAGTTAACAGTCTGCTGTGTCCAAATATCAAAGAAACTTTATGTAAAACTACGAACTTTTCGTTATCTGATCAATACAAAGTACGTGCGGAGTGATTTTACTTTGTTATTCCGGACATAGTTCATTTTCTTTTTCCTGTTTGGTGCGTTTTGATTGGCGGAGATTGACTTTGACGGACTCGGGCGGAGAAGAAATAGCCTTGATGCGTATTTTGGTCGTACGGCGACGGAGAGACGGAGCTGAGGCGGAGCCCTGCGCAGCGCACACGGAGGATGTGGAACGGTCTTCATTCATTAAAACAGCTGCGCAGTTGATCCGGCAGTCGGAACGGAGCGGAGCGGAGCGGAGCTGCATGTAGTGGGATAAGCCCGTTACTTAGGAACACTGAGGGTTTGCTTGACAGGTTAACAGGCCAATAGATAACGAGGTACCTCATTATCTACTGGTCAACGTTTTACCGGCCTCATCATGTCCACAGTTTATATATTTTTATAATTATTTTTTTGTTTAGCACAAATACAAGGCTGTTACAAATCTATACAACTGTTTTTGACCAAGACTGACAACAAACAATTTTTTGAAAATCCTCTATATAACCTTCAAAGGAACCTTATGTAAGAAGCACAACTAGTGGATTAAAAATACAATCACAGATGAACTTGGGTTGCCAGAGAGTGAAATGGTCCATACATTGAAGAAGCTGCTGACAAATCAGGAATAAGATGTGCTATAAATCAGGGGTAATAACCAGTAAGTTTGTTCCCAAAAAATGTATTTTAATATGTCATGGGTGGACCCATTGAAACTCAAACATGTTCCTGAATCATGGTTCAAAATCAACTTTAGATTCTAAGAAACCAAACTGGCAACCCAACTAGAGAGTCGTGTGAGGCTCATTCTGCTTTCTGATTGGATAATCTTCTTGAGAACCAAAACACATTCACAAATGGACATCATGTACATTGCTTTTTAAATTAAGTATAACTTTGATTTACAATGACTTTCAGTAAAAGTAATAGTACATTTGGACATGTTGACATTGTATCTGTGACACATATAAGTCATGTTTATGAAATCTGACATCAAAATCTTACATCTGGTTCCTTTAAGAAGAACAACAAATAAGTACATACAATACATTGGCCACATTTATTTATAAGCCACAGACCCATGTCCTGCTGGAGTGCTCATGGCCCAACTGATGAAACAGCATGCCCGCGCACTGTGTAATAGATGCACACTATTTATGTTGCTTTATGCTGGAGCGTGTAGTCCGACCACTGAAGTTCTGACTCGAGAGCTCTCCCTGTTCTCTCAAAACAGAACTGACTGAGGGACGAATGGTGGTAGTGAGGGAGTAACGGTCGGTGTCACTTTCCGCTCTACTGCGCATGCCTCGTGCAGAAAGATACATTGTCCATCTAGTTGACTGGGGAAACTTCTTTAAATTAAAACCACAAAACAGGACGAGAGCGCTTCTATGAACCATGAGGCTTCTTTTGGTTCATTCAAGTTTTGGTCTGATTTAGTGATGATTAGTTCTTTTGACCTTGATAGCTGAAATTTGGACTAAATAAACTGAGGATATAGCAGGCACTTCAGATGTGTTGACCTTCAGATGAACACAGTGATTATTACAAATGTTTCAGTATCACTTCAGAGCTTATTTATGCTGTTTACTCGACGTCATTTTCTGACGCGTGTCTTGTAATTAAAGCCTCATGAAGTTCAAGAAGTTTTGTACCTTGGACCCACAATTTGGTGCTATGTCCTTGGTGAAGGCTTTTTTCATTGAATGGAAAGAAGTGGCCTTTTGTTCTCTATTGTTCATACAGATCATTGCCTCACTTTGGAAGCTATTAAGGCTGTGTAATAGCCAACATGTTTGTTCTCTATAGTGTTAAATAAACAGTAGGGTTTCTGATGTAAATGAGCGGTCATTTCAGAAGACCACCACTGACATTAGAAGCTGCAGATACACAGGGGATTACAGAGCACAGTGAGCACGTGCACTGATCTGTCATTAGCCCAGTACAGAGGAGGTATGTGAGCTCTGAGTCACCAAACAGCTGGCTTCTGAACCACCACCAAGGACACTGTACACATAACACGGCAATCAAACTCTACTTAATGCTAAATAGAATAACTTGTTTGATCCTTATTCTTTACTTCTTTTCTATTTTTTTTTTCACTCACGCGCTGTCTCAAGCTTCAGCAGACAGACGTCTGTCAGACTGGTTCAGACCTGATTAAAACAGCTGCTCTCGTCACATTTAGTTGTTTTATTCAAAGAAGTTTCCACATGTAAGCAGACGGAGAGCTACTCTTTCTGCATGGAGCATGCGCAGTAGAGCGGAAAGTGACGTCAACTGAAATCCCTCTATACTTTGGGACATTCTGAATGGGTCCAAATACATTTAGGGCCATAATGTAGAAAAAATACACTAACCACTTTTCTATAGAAACAAACATGAGTGGGCCATCCTCCAGGCCAAATAGTTTATTTGTGGTCATGCAAGCCTGTTCTAAGTAAAGACGCAGATTATTAATAAAAAACTACTTTTTTAAGTTGATTTTGACCAAAAAGTAGTACAGTGCATTTTTAAAATTCAGCAAACGTCCCAATAAAAATAACTCAAATTGTTTCACTGTTGCCCCTGGCACATTTTTGAGACTAGGTGTTAGAAAATAATTGCCCACCCCAGCTCCTGACTTACCACAGAGCTGATTAGCCCACAGACAGTTTCAAACTTTTAAATGATTTCTTTTTTCTTCGAAACCCACAGACAGAGATTTAAAGAGAAACTAAATGCAGAATCAACTTTTTTTCACTGTCAAATGGGGTCAACATTGAATTATCTACTGTTTCCAAGCTTTTATTGAAAACTTTTGTGCAAACTCGCTCATTTTGCAGTTATGTGTGGAAAAACCACGACTGTGCTGCCATAACGGTCAAACTCTGTTAGTGCAGTGGGATATAAAAACTCCTCTTAAGGCAAGCTCATGGATCTATTATGGGCAAGCTGGAAAGCGGTCGCCTGCTGTAGAGTGACATCATCAGTTTTGATGTGCAAGTAAGCAACTAGACCTGTGCACAGCCTCAGAGCTGTGAACTTCTCCACACGTCCCACACAAAACTCACATCACTCACAAGCTCACTGTTCATATTTGGTGCTGTCAATCATGTCTGTTCACACCACTGGGCGTCTCTTAAAAGGCCTCTGAACATCTCTCACTTTTGCGAGTCTGTTTGTGGATCAGTTGTGGAAAAAAAATCGACTTTTTCAGCACAGTTACATTTTTGTACAGATATTGCAGCCCTAGCTCCAGTTCATAGCAACTTTTGGGACAAAATGGCGATGCAACACTTTTAAATGTTGTACAAAGACACAGACAGGACAGTATAGATTATTTAACCATCTATGGCTATAAAACAACAACATTACCTTAAAAACAATATTACATCTTTATTGTGACTTCTGTTTTTTGACACTTTAGAATGTGTGCAGTCCCCATGTTGTAGTGTGTGATGCTGAGGCTTGTGTCCTCACATGGCAGACACAGCTCAGTAGAATGTGTAAGTTGGCTCTGGGCCGGCTCTGTTTTTCCACTTTGGCAAAACTGCTGGAGACGTGGCTGCCTAAAAAACATGACTCAGGGCGATTTGTCTGGCTCTGTGGACTCTACACAGGCTGTCCAGGACTCAAGCACATTAGCACGCATTTATACTGCACTTTTATTCTGAAAGGAGACATCAAGCTTTTTTATGTACCAGTAATTTACATTTTGTTCATCGTAAAACACAAAATGTATCCATGTTAGCAGGTGTATTCATGTTAGCCGGTTCAGAAGTTAGCACTCTTGTTCCTGGGCTTGACCTCTGTGGGATCTTTCAATGTGAAGTTTGCATGTTGTTACCATGTTTGTACCATGTTAACACTAAAAATGTGTATAATAAACACTTCTACAAACTTTATCATACAGGTAAAATTAATTCAAAAATCTTAATGTATGCTCATGCAATTATATTTTAATGGCTGTTTTGATTGTGTCCAGATGCCACATTTTAATCAGGAAAAAAAAAATGGAACAGCGCAGGGCGACAATCTGCAACTATCAGTGATATTCTCCAAAGTTGAAGCTTCGCACCAGACCTTATTCTGGGCAAATGCCTCATATTCACTGAGGAAAAGTCTGAAATATACGATAAAACAGCGACAGTCTGACTGACGCTCCTAAAGCCCAGTTTTACAGGGGTGGAGCTAAGGGGGCATCTGGGGCTCGGACCCCCTAAATATGGTCTCTAAGGGGGTGCCTCTATTTGATTTTTATTTTTTTTATTTTGTTAATGGGGTTATGCATTAACGTTTTTCCAGTCTCAAATAGACAGAGGCCGTTACATCCGGTGGCGTGGTTGCCAGTGACACAGTTGTTTACTCCAAATGCGACGGACATCAAACGAAGGGTTTTGGGCAAGTCCTGAAGTTGTTTCATAAGGAAAAGTTGTAAAAGTGAGCTACGAACTACGTGAACAGAAGCTCCGCGCACATACCGAGACTCACTGTGCTCATGGGCCCGGGCAGAGGCGATGTGGGTCGGGGGCGGTCGCTTTTGGCTCCTGAAAGTCTGGCAACCGTGAGCGGTGAGTGTGTTCACTTCTCCCCGACCCACAGCACCTCTGCCCGGGCTCATGAACACGGCGAGTCTCGGTATATGCGCCGAGCTTCGCGTAGTTCGCGCACACTTTTACAACTTTTCCTTATGAAAATCTAAAAGCTGCTCGTTTGCTGCTGTGACCGCCGTCGCTGCGACAAAAGAGTACGTTTTTGGAGTAAACAACTGTGTCACTATGGCAACCGGGTGTAACGACCTAGGTCTATTTGAGCCCGGAAGATGTTAACGCATAACCCCTATTATTGAAAAATTACATCCTACAATAATATTATCATATCTAACACACACAAAAATACAGGAAATTCTCCTATAGGAGGAGCCCTAAAAATACAATCAAACCTTGTTATATTTAAGTATAGTTGTAATAAAGGGCTTATGGATCTCAGGGTTTGCATTGTGAAACTTTAAATTAAATACTGTATGAATTAATTTCGCCCCCTGGTGGTGGCAATAGATCTGTGTGGGGGCGCCATATGAAATCTGGACATCTGAAGCCTCAATCCACTTTCTTTATCTGTAGGTTTTAGATCTATGTTCTCCATTCAGAATATTAGCACAAAAAAATAAAAATAAAAAATAATTTTACTGTTTGCATTTAGCACGTTTTCTGCTTAACCGTGTTTCCATCCCCTTGATTTTAATGTTCATTAAGAAGTACTGAATAAGTCCCAGTGGATGAGGCCAAATACTTGTTAAGTCTTCCTCTAGTTTTGTGACTTTCTGTGTCAGTGTCACAGCGCCACACTCTGGTCAGTTACAGGTACAGTTTCTGGCTTCACGTGGATCCGTTTGTGTAATTCCTTCTTTTATTTTTTCTTAATATGAATGTAGTTGACAAAGAAACTCCGGCACTAATCTTTAGTGTGAGATCTAGACTGACCAGGACGGGAACCTGAGCAGCTGCACACTGACCTTGTGACTCAGATGGGGGAAGGTTCTGCTCTGATAATGTCTGTTTGAAGAGTTTATCTGTTCACCGTGTTAGTGTTTCACTGCATAAGGCCTGCATGCTTCTCGTCAGTGTGGAAGTCACTACAAAATGTTTATTTAAATGGACTCATTGGCGATTGCACCATAGTCTGTGTTCTATATCAGTATCATTTTTGTTAACATATATAGAAAAAAAATGGCGCAAATGTGTGATGTTAGTTTTTACAATAGTGAAAAGGCATTTTGTGAGCCCTGTATTCAATAATAAAAAAAATCTACATATTGATTTCCAGTGCAGAAGGTCAAATAATGGAGTTTAGTATAGGGATGTTCACCAAACCAACGTGTGATGTCATTATATGGGCATTTCCGCTGAATGACTGGAGAACCAAAACTAGCTTGTAGTGCAGGGCTATTCAACTAATGCTTTTTGATGGCCAGATTTTTCATTAGATCATCGTCACTGGGCAGGGTGGTTCCAAAGCACCCCAAATTTTGGGTTGTATGAAATATCCATCTGTTTCTGTCGGGGCCTAATTGCCGAAATTCAAAGTTTTCCTCTTGATGTAAGCTTTTCAGAAACATGGTAGAAGCTCTTTGGATTGCTCTTATCAAATCTGTTAGCACACCCACTCACACAGCAATCATTGTCTTTTTTTGTTTGTCCAGAGCAGACCTCCATGAAGAGACCCCTCATATGTCTTATCTCTATTCAAAGGTGCCTATGGATTGGATGTTCATCCATATTATGCTTTATATATGCCACGATACAGTGTGTTGTGTGTTGTGCTTTGCGCTTGAAACATTATTTGCGACCCGCCAATAATGTTGAAGAAAAAACAAACAAACAAACAAACAAACACGGGTACAAGACACCAAAGGGCAGAAGTGAGCTGGTTGGCATGGTATTAAGTTTATTACTGTTGCTAAACAGGCCTAACCTTACCCAT
Organism: Mugilogobius chulae; assembly: GCA_038363315.1. Classification (NCBI taxonomy): domain Eukaryota; kingdom Metazoa; phylum Chordata; class Actinopteri; order Gobiiformes; family Gobiidae; genus Mugilogobius; species Mugilogobius chulae. The sequence continues at coordinate 11,806,959 of CM076405.1, forward strand.
TATCCCAACCTTTTTCCTCACCTTACCCGTTCTCCTAAACGTAATCACCATCCTTTAAACCCGACTTTTACCAATTACCTCAAGGCCACTTATTACAAATGTTGTTTTGTTGTGTAAATAAAAACTTTGTCTATATTGTTTTTTCAGTCAGTTCATGACTTTTATGTCTTGTAAAAGTTATTGGTTGTCAGAAACTGACACTTGCACCAGAAAAAGGAAAAGTCTTCTCTGGCTGCAGTTTCAAGCCTCTCAAAATGAGGTTTGTTTTGCATTACTTCTAGTCCTCTTGGAGCTGCCTCATGATGGAAGTCTGCAGACAGACACTCGTGGTTCAGAGTGTCTGCCGTCTATTACTTTTTAAAGGTTTTGCCAACCGAAACATCACACAATGCACTTATGGCGACATTGTGACATGATTCCATTGGCTAAAACAATAATTACAAATTCAGTCTTCACCTTCAGTGGTTACCTACAGTATCTGTTGCTAAATCTGGTGCAGCTCATCTCTTCTTTTGATAAGACTATTAAATGTTGTATATGGTCGCTAATAAATAAAGACTAAACAAAACTCTAAACGTGGCAATTGTTTTATGCTTTCAAGTTATTGAAAAAAAAAATCTAAATTCAAAGGCAAACTGAAGTCTTTTGTTTCAATCATGTTAAAACTAGTGTATCTTGTCACAATAAGATTCAGGCATTTTCACAGTTTGATTTGATAAAACTTGACTCATTTGGTCCTGGTAATCAAGAATATTTGCTAAATCGTGATATTTTATCTCGCCATAGTAATCGTAACAATACCATTTCAGATTGTGACATCTTTACCTGTGAGTGACATACAGTGAGATTGTAGGAGGCAGGAAATACTACAAGAATTAGTGGTTTCCATTGTGTCCTCAGGGTCCTCTACATTATACAGCACATCTCATAATGATGTCATAGACTGAGCACGCTGGGCTGTTAGAGTGGGAGAGGGAAATATGTTCAAACAGTCACTTTATTCAAACCTCAAAGTGCAGTTTTTTTATTTAAACTTTATTCATTTTTTCAGAGAGAATCACTGACTTTCCATTCTTGTGTTGAGTGACTTTTGTGATCCCGGCACACAAAGGCTGTTCATTCACGTGTCCACATCTCTCTCTCTCTCTCTCGTCGGGACAGAAGAAGGGTATGAATGCTCCTTTAGTGGAAAACAGCGGGGAACTCAAAATTAGACCGAAAACAGCAGCTCTGCAACGGCCACACGCAGACTTCCATTCAAACACGGGACCCTCTTGCTGTGAGGCCAGTGTCATGACTACAAGACCGCTCTGTTTTTCAGTCTGCTGCAATAAAATCTGTTTCTATGCAAAAGGTAATTGGTCTTGCCATGATCATTTCTTCAGAGCTGTTCAGGTTGCAGCGGTGGGAAAGAAGCCAAGAATGCAAGCAAGTTGTTGTAAATCATAAATGATAGAAAACAAGTTAAGATAAAGGGAATTATGCAGCGTTCAGACCAGTGTTGAAGTTCAATTTCGTGTGGTGAAGTAAATTTTGATGCAGCATACTTTTGAAGTTGGGCGACAAGCTGCACAGGAGCAGGCCTTGAGCAGCATAGAAGCCCAGATCTACCACATCAGACAAGACCCAAGGTGGAGGTTGTGCAAAGAGGCCAGCGTGACGGTCCAGCACATAACTGCAGGTGTAAGATGCCTGCAGCGAAAGTGTACATAGTATACAGGAACACAGTGGCGGGCCGTGCATTTGTTGCCTCGGCCTTCAGTGGTGCTCCTTTTAAATATATTCACTTGTCAATAACCATCTGATGGCTATTAAACTATTCTATTACGCAGGCACGTGATAAAGAGCAAAGCATCATTACTGCTATGATCAGAATAAACGTATTTACACGCACAAATATTTACTCACCAATAGTCTGAATTACTTGTACACCAAAACCGCAAATGGTCCTGAATCTTGGAGCTGGTGGTAGTGGGCGCGCGGATCTTGCGCTGGACCCGTCTTTTCACTGAGGCACCCGGCGCCGCTTCCAGTGGCCTCGTAGATTTGCTCATATCGGCTCCTCTCTCGCGCAGCTATGTTTCCCTCCACACTTGCTCGTTTAGCTGTAAATCCACTCTGGGTTCGCTAAAGTTTTGGAAAGCACCTTGTAAGTGTCCCGCAGCACAAATCCCTTTCCCGCTTGTGACAGGCGCTCGGAGAGATGCTGGGTTCGGAGTTGCCCAGTCTTTCTGAACAATGTCCAGCTTTTCTTGAAAAGTCCGTCTTGAAAAAGGCTTTACCAATAAATTTGCAACCAAATTGATCTCTTCTCTCCCTTTAGCCATTGTGACAAAACTGCTCAAAACAACATTAAGCACAGACAACCAATCAAATGCCATAGTTATGGTGACGTTGCCGGTGGCCTGCTAGAAGGCCTTGGCGTCGTCAATGTAAAATCTGATTGGTTGAAGCAACAGCTTGATAAGCGCTTATGTTAAGAGACGGAGCCTTCAAAACTGATTGTGAAGGCCTCGGGCAGATTTCACTGACCCTGACAACAACTGATGGTGAAATATGATTGGTTAAAACAATATATTATGAAACACACGCCTGAAAGCTGCACCTTACCTTACCTTATGCACTAAATATTAGTTATATCAGTTTGTTATTTAGATATTTTTAGGCCAGCAGAGAAGGCCTTGCAGGCCTGACGGTCCACCACTGCAGGAACATCTGTGCGGAGTATGGACTGGAAACCCCAAGATCTAAGTGGGAAACACCACTCCAGATACAGACAGACAGAATGGTAATAGCAAACCAACCAGACATCGTGGTGGTGGATAAAGAGCAGAGGAGAGCCGTGGTGGTGGATGTGGCAATACCAAGTGATGGCAACATCAGGAGAAAGGAGCATGAAAAACTAGAGAAATACCAAGGGCTCAGAAAGGAGCTGGAGAAGGCTTGGAAGGTGAAGGCAACAGTGGTGATCGGTGCACTGGGGGCCGTGACCCCCAAACTGGAGGAGTGGCTACAACATATCTCTGGAAATACCCCCACATCTCAATCCAGAAAAGTGCAGTCCTAGGAACAGCAAGGATACTGCGCAGAACCCTCAAGCTTGGAAAGCTGATGAGACCACCCGCGGAGGGTGAGATGGGATTTTTTATATATTTATATTTATACCAAATCAGGCTCTCCAGCCAACTCAGCCCACGACAAACCACCCAAATATTAGAGAATTAAGCCTGTTTCTTATTTAACTTTAACTTTTTTTATGCTTAGTCATGTTCTAGCTCTATCCAAATGTCATTTGGGTTTATGTTTCCGCAAATATTTAATTGTAGTTTTTTTTTACAATGCAAAAACAAACTTATTCAGTTTGTGAGACGCCAAAAAAAAAAAAAAAAAAAGTTCATTAGACATTTACCTTTGGCCCACAAGTCACTGGAAAATAAAGTTGAACAGTCGTGGTTTATGTGGTTCAAATACATTGATTGTGTTCAGATTCTTAGTTGAATTGTTTGTTGATGAATGTGTTGACAGTGTCTTAGTTGACCATCCGTTTGATTAGCTGGATATAGGATCTTAAAAGTTTTAAGCACATCTACAGAAAGATCAAATCAATGGACTGAGTGTTTTCTTAGTTAATAAAAGCCCTATAAGCCGGTGTAAATGATGTGTGCAGCCTCAGGTCACACTGCTGGTTTAACACATGAAATAGTGAGGCCTCTGTAGGGTCTGAGTGTCCTGTCTGTGAACCCTGAGGAGAAAAGTCCACCGGCGTGACGCAAGTGAGAGGCTCTGACGTGATCGCATTACCTTCTGCAGACAAACACTGGATCATACATCAGTTCATCTGTGACCTCGTTTATTCAGACTACTAATGTATGATAAGTCTGAGACCAAGAAAGACAAGTCTAAGTCAAGTCTTGAGTCAAAGAGAGACAAGTCCAAGTCAAGTCCCAAGTCAGAGCTCCCACCAAGTTGTTCAAGTTTTCTGCTTTTAGTTTCAAGTCTTTTCAAATCTTTATCTGAATACATCTATGCATTTTATTTCTACATTTGCATTTCATTTTGGAAATTCTCCCAATTAAAATCATTTTTGGTCACAAAAACAGGTGAGGAGGGACATTTTCCAGTTTGTTCATGTAAAATGATTATTTATTTTTCAATAGAAGCATCAAGTCGTCTCAAGACGCAGAGCTCTAAGTCCAAGCCAAGTGCCGAGTCATTGGCCTTTAGGTTTGACTCTGGTTCCAAGTCTTTGTCCATTTTATCAAGTCAAGACTCAAATTAACAAAATAGTAACTTAAGTCTGACTTTTTTAGGCAACCAACTTTCTTAAACCGGAAAGAAATATGAGGGCCATGTAACCCTGCATAGTGTGCCATCACCTGACATCACAGGCTTGTTGGTACATGGTGGCTGTTCACTAACCATCCATTATTCTATTTATCTGGGCTGCCCAGGGTTGCAGTGAACAAAACTGACTTGGCCTAATGGAAGGTTGTGCAGAAGTCCAAGCCTCTGGAGGATCATACACTTTGATGTTTGTGGTACTTCAGAGTAGGGCTGTAGTCAACCAAAGAAATCTTTGGTTAAACAATGTCCCATCCACCGATTAATCAACAAAGGGCACGACAAATACTCTGAAGCTAAAAAGCATGATTGTCAAAAGCACCTTAAATTAATAATCAATCAAAATTTTCTAAAAGCTTTAAAATCATTTTAAGTTTTATCAAAACTACTTTAAACCCCAACAGCCCGATCTTGCCCTTTTGTCTTAGCCGGTCTTAGCCTTGGTCTTAATTGTTGGCCACTAGTGGCTCTCTCCAAGCTCTATACACTGTCAGTATAGAAGGTGTGGCTCCAGCCAGATGTGTGGGGGTGCAGTTTTTTTTTTTTCATTGAACCTGACACATGCTCACGCCTGTGACAAGTGAGCAGCTGCTTTAGGATCACAGGCAAAAGAGAACTGTAGCAGCAGCTTCAGTTTGGAAAAAAAACTGTAATAATAGAAATCTATTTGGTGAAAGTCTATGTACTTGACAGACTTTAACAACTTTGTCTAAAAATGTGTCTTTTCTTTACATAAAGCTTGTTGACTTAATAAAAAGGCCAAAAAGGCATTCACACTGACCCATGTTCACTCTCACATCTGATTATCTTTTTTATTAAGTCAACAAGCTTTATGTAAAAGAAAAGACACATTTTTAGACAAAGTTGTTAAAGTCTGTCAAGTCAACACAGTCTCACTAGAGGGCGTACTTTTACCACGACACAAAAACAGCGTATTTTGACCACGATTTCAAAGCTATTTTTAGTACTTATGTTACGCCGTGCATTTAGCACGATATGAAAAAGCGTAAAAATGACACGAGATTTCACAGCGTCAAGCGTCAGCGTTCTTCAGGTGAAACGGGTAAGTTCAGGCATAAAGTTACTAAAATTAGTAAGATTAGGTCTGGGGCTTGGGGCAGGTTAAGATTAGAATCAGGATTTCATTAATATTCATAAATAAGAACACGTCTTAACAACCACCATAGAAATGAATGGGGACTGTGACGCGTACTATAATTACACAAAACAGCTGTGAACTCGTGCTAATCATACCTAATTTACATATTGTGTAATGTCGTGGTAAATGTACGCTTTCTTGTGAGATCGGGCTCGTCAAGTAAATAGACTTTCACCAAATAGATTTCTATTATTACAGTTTTTTCCCAAAGTGAAGCTGCTGCTACAGTTCTCTTTTGCCTGTGATCCTAAAGCAGCTGCTCACTTGTCACAGGCGTGAGCATGTGTCAGGTTCAATGAAAAAAAAAAACTACACCCTCACATCTGGCTGGAGCCACACCTTCTATACTGACAGTGTATAGAGCTTGGAGAGAGCCACTAGTGGCCAACAGAGGAATAATTAAGACCAAGGCTAAGACCGGCTACGACAAAAGGGCAAGATCGGGCTGCAAATGTTTAAAGAAAGTGCTTGTATTTTGTGCTGAAAATTGTGGTTGATAAAGACTCCATTGACAAATGAATCGACTAAGCGATGACAGAACTGCAGCCCTACTTCAGAAACACCAGCAGCTCCAAATACAGCCTGTTTGCTGCTTTGTGATGTATATTTTAACTCTATTCTATAAAACAAAAGAAATGACCTTTAAAAAATGAAAATAAAAAAAGTGAAACTTTTTCTGAGTTCTGAGTCTGTTTTCTTTTGTCTCGGTCTGAGCTGTGATGTCACAATGAACTACTCATTTTCACAAAGACGTATTTATGGTTTTACTAAACTTTTTTTTTTTCTTCTTCCGTTTTTGGCCATTTTTAGCATCATAAATGTACTTCCTGTTCATAAATGATGACATCACGCTAGGTAGTTGCCTGACAAATAAAAATGCACTTTAAGTCACTAGTGTTACCTGACACTGATTGAAAAGCAATGGCACATTGTGCTCAGTGTGAGTATGAACTTACACTGTAAAAAGTCATAGGCAAATAGAATAAGGCCATTTCTGCCTTTAAGTTGTTTGTCAATTAAACTCATGTATGTGAGTTGTCTGTTACTCACTCTCTTTCTTTCTCTCTCTCTCTCTTTACATCTTTCTCTTTCTTCTCTCTGTCTCTCTCTCGCTTTTCTCTTTATTTCTTTTCTCTCTTGGTCTTTCTCTCTCCATCTTTCTCTTTCTCTGCCTCTCTCTCTCTTATTGTCCTTGTGACTTTTAGTGGACAGTGCTCAACTATAAATCATCAGACTGTTAGCTTAGCCGTTTCCGTAGCGTTAAAGTTTCACATCTTTTCTTTTTTTTCACCATGTAATATCTGTGAAGTACAACATCATCCTGCGGTTCCGAGCGTTCCAGGTCTTTACATGACTTTACCCGAGGAATGCTCCGTGTCCCACTTCCACATCCCGAGCTGGAATGTGGTGGTTTTTCCAGCTAAACGGTAACAGCTGTGGTTGAGTGATGAGTGGGCCGGAGGTCGGGACAGTGCTCCGCTCGTATTTACCTTGGCCCCGGGTTTGGAGTTGGAACGCTTCAAACGCGCCGTGGTTCCCTGGAGCAGAACCTGGTCGGATTGGGTTTCAGGAAAGATGACGGGGACTCGAGGTGGATCCAGAGACTCAGCGGGCCGGATTCTGGTCGGATTAGACAGAAGAACGTTCTCTCACTCTTTGATACAGAAGAACAAGTCTGGTGTCATTGGTTAAGATGAGATTGTAATGACACAAAAGGATCTTTTTGTTTAGGTCATCATATCTGGCGTTTGATCTCTCTTGGTCCAGCTGCTTATTTAGCATTTATTATTTACCCGTGTAATGACATGATTTATTGTCTTTAAACTTTTTGAGGTCATGGACTTCGTATTGGTAAGAAAATAAATCAAATACCCTAGAAAATACCCTAGTATTGTTCACTTTGGCATCAGGTATGAGAGCTCGGCAGATCTAAGCAAGTCAGGGCCTGGTTAGTACTTGGATGGGAGACTTCTGGAACACCAGGAGCCATTGTGGATTGTTCTTGTGTCCTTGGGCTGTATGTCAAACCATGTTTATGACCATCCTTAATGTGTTTTTTGCCATCAAGAACATTTTATATTTAAGATAATATCTCCTACAAAATGGCATGATTGAAGTAATAAGCAATGTTTCTAAAAATATGGGAGACCCCAAACACATGATCAGGGACCTCACATTGAGAATCAATGATATACTGTATATTGTATTTAAAGGCATTATAGGTAAGGTAATATTTATTAAGGACAATGTACAATTACATTAAGCACAATGGCAGAGATGCTTTTACCAGATTGTAGCTTCCAGCTAATTTCTATCTGTAGTACTTGATGTTTTTCAGTTCACATGTTTTGCTCATTAACCTGGGGTGTACACTGAGTGTGAGTTTGGCCATAGCGTCTGGCTACAGGTACGTACCTCAGCAGAGCCAGACCGGAATCACCTCTTCATCCACACCGGAAGCCCATTTATGTGCATCTTTTTCAACATTTATAACCCAAAGACCTAACCTCTAGAGGTCTGCAGTCAGACGCCTAGAGTTTGGTGCGGGTCCCACAGAACTTAGAAAGTGTCTAAAACCAATGCACCCTTGTACACTGACTGAGGAGTGGCAGGAGAACCGGCATGCAGTCTGTTTTTCCCAGAGACTGCAGTGGTCTGATGCAGCTTTCAGGACATTATACCAGCGTTCTCATGGGAATTTACGTGACTCAGTGTGGCTTTGGACAAAACCGAACCACAGTTGACTGCACCTGGTGTATCAGGCACTTTACAAGAAACTCACTCGTGTCCAGAACCAGAATACAGTGTACACATGGTATTAGCCAAGACCATTGAGTTGTCCCAGTTTTACACAAGACATATCCCAGTTGTCCCACTTTGAAACCCAGCAGTATAAACATGGACATGTTGTGTTGTTTTGTCAAATTAAAAAAACTACTGACCGAATTTTCTCATATTTCAAACTGAATCTCAAACTGGTTGTGATATACTGTAGATGTGAATGAGCTTTAACTGAGTGAATCCTAATATAGAGCCTTATATCCAACACCAATCCAGCTGTGTCAATGCTTTTCATTTGCCCCGTTTACATGACGGCTTTGATTCCGAATAAAGATAATTTAATTCTAAATTAAAATGAATTCCGCTTTAAAAAGACCATGTAAACACTTAATTCCTATGAAAAGTTTATTCTGATTTAAACTTAATTCCGACGTAATTACGTAATGATGTATGTGCGTTCCCTTTCCTCTCTGTTTCTAACCCAGACGGTAAGCGGAATAAGAGAAAGCCGATTTAGCGTGTTTAACATGTAAACCTTTTTCGAAACTATGATTTCCATGTAAACCTGAAGGAAAATATTTTAATTCCGAATTAATTAATTTGGAATAATTAATTTGGAATTAAGAAACATCATGAAAACGTGGCCATTGCTGCACAGAAACAATTAATAAAGACTTAACATTTGACAGACATTATTGCACAGTTTTATCCTGTTCCTGTACTGACATTTACCGACTGGATGCATGCAGGACAGAGCCACTTTTCCAGAGCCAGGAGCTGCAGCAGATGGTGGATCGCTCAGAGCAGGTTGGACTGGGCCAGGCCTCAGTGGGACAGAGAACATGATTACATCTTATCTTCCAGCGTTTATCCACAGATCGAGCTCAGTTGTCTGACGCCACAGTCTGCAGCCAAAGCACCTTTACTGAATTATATGATCGAGCAGAGCCGCCTCGAGCATGTCATGTCTTTAGGGTGCTGTTTCTGGGTTTTCATTGGAGTTTGTTTTCTTTCTTTCTTTCATTTTATTTAGTTTTCATTTTTTCTTTCTTTTCAAGCAAATTAACAAGTATGCTGATATTAAATAAACAAACAAACATTACAATCAAATACATAATAATTAAACAAAGACAAATAAGGACAATAATAAACAAAACACCTCCTTACCCCCACCCCCCCCCCTCTTCCCACCTCACATTCTCCACATTCAACCACTGAACGTTAGTTCATGTTCCCAATCATACCCATTCACTCACATTCACACTCATTCGTACTCACAATCATTTCGAGATCAACTTTGATTTAACAATGCATTCGTCTGGTTATATATTAACAAAACCTTTCGTTATTATTGTAGCTGCGTCCTCTCCAATATATTCAAACACTGGGTTCCATATTTGAAAAAACTCATTGGTATTTCCTTTCAAAATATAAGTTAATCTTTCCATAGGAAATAATTGGAAAATATTACTAAACCAATCACATTTCAATGGTTCTTTTTCATCCAACCATTGTTGTAAAATTGTTAATCTTGCACAATATAGCAGTAATGTTAACAGTTTAGTGTGTTGTATTAGTCTTGGATCTCTATTAGGTAACCCTAGGATGCATTGGAGAGGACAAGGCTTTACAGACATTTTTACAATTTTAGAAATTGTTTCACATACTTCCACCCAATATTGTTTTGTCTTAGGACACAACCACATCAAATGCACATATGTACCAACTTGTTGTTTACATTGTTTACAAAAAGGTGAACAGTTCTTCTCATACTTGCTACGTTGGTAGGGAGTGGTTTGTAATTTGTGTATAATCTTATGTTGAATTTCTTGTGCCTTATAACTGCAGCATATTTTTTTTGAATTGATCATAGTCGAGGTCCATTGTTCGTTTGTTATTTTGATATCAAGATCATGTTCCCATGATCTCCTGCTATTCTGAGTGGTTATGCCATTTAACAAAAATAACTGATTATAAATGTAAGAGATTTTTTTCTTTTTCTGTAAACTAACTTGAAAAAGAATATTTTCCAGACAGTGAGGCCCTGTGCCATTTTTATATTGTGGGATTGAATTTAGAAAATTTCTAATTTGCAAGTACCTAAAGAAATTATTACTAGGTAGGTTAAATTTGGTTTGCAATTGACTAAATGATCTAATAGTATTACCTTCAAATAAATCATAAATGGAGTTAATACCCAATCTTTCCCATTCTTTGAAGCCGTTATCTAAACAAGAAGGAACAAAATTGGGATTATTTGCTATGGGTGCTAAAAAAGAGTATTTTGTACATATTGAAAAGTCTTTCATTATCATACTCCATGTATTCAAAGTATTGTTTGCTATAAAATTATTTTCCATTTCAAGTTGTTGCTTTAAACTTAATAAAAAGGGAACTTTTGAAAGAAGCTGTTGATTATTGCCTAATGATTCTAATTCCAAATTAAAATTATCAGCATCTTGTACAACCCATTCTGATAGGTTTTTGAGCTGTATTGCATAATGATAATATTGAAAATTTGGCACTGCAAGGCCTCCATCTTTCACCGGTAACTGTAATTTGTCTAGTTTCATCTTAGGGCGGGAATTATTCCAAATAAATCTAGAAATACTTTTATGCAAATCTTTAAATATAGTTTTTGAGATAAAATTTGGTATCATTTGCAGGGGGTACAAAATTCGTGGAAGTATATTCATTTTAATAGCAGATATTCTTCCCAGAAAGGACAAAGATAATGATGTCCATTTAAGAAGGTCTAATTTTACCTGTCTAATAACTGGTGTTAAATTTAATTTAATAGTCTCTTCTAAGTTATAGGGAACATGAATTCCAAGATATTTAAAACCTTTTGGAGAGAGTTTAAATTGATTAAGAATTGAATCATTTGATGTACGACTGCCACCTAGTGGTAAGGCTGAGGACTTATTCATATTAATTTTATATCCCGAGTACTTGCCAAATGTCTGAATAATTTCCAAAACATTGGGAATAGATTTTTTGGGATTCTCAATAAAAAGTAAGACATCGTCCGCGTATAAAGAAATTACATGTTTATGTTTTCCACTAATAATTCCATCAATGTGAGGATGAGTTCTTATTGCTTCAGCGAATGGTTCGACTACTATTGCAAACAAAAGCGGAGATAGAGGGCAGCCCTGCCGAGTTCCTCTTTCTAAGGTAAAAGGATGAGATGATATTCCGTTTGACAGGACTACCGCCTTTGGAGAAACATAAAGGAGCTTCACCCACTGAATAAAAGAGTGTCCAAGTCCAAACTTTTCCATGACCTCAAACATAAATTTCCACTCTAGTCAGTCGAACGCTTTCTCTGCGTCCAGCGATACAACCATAGCGTCCAATTGTTTATGTTTTGCATATTGTATGACTCCCATGAGACGTTTTATATTAGTGTGTGAATAACGGCCTTGAACAAACCCAGTCTGGTCTGGTTTAATAATTGTGCTCAAGACAGGTTCTAGTCTCTTTGCTAGCACTTTAGCCAAGATTTTATTTTCTATACTTTGTATACTTATTGGTCTATAAGAGGATGGATCTTCAGCATCCTTATCTATCTTTGGAACTAATGTTATGGCTGCAGTTTGAACAGAGTCTGGTAACTTCTGTATAGAAAGTGAGTGCATAAACATTCTATACAAAAGTGGAGCTAGGATGTCTTTAAAGGTTTTGAATAGCTCTGCAGGAAATCCATCTAGAGCAGCCGCTTTTCCACAAGTTAAATTCTCTATAGCCTCTATAATTTCGGAGATTAAGATAGGTGCATTTAAGATTGATTGTTGCTGGCCATTTATTTGTAGTAGATTTAAGCCATTTAAATAAGATTCTATCTGAGACTTATCCACTTGTAACTCTGATTTGTATAAAGATTGAAAATATTCATAAAAATTGTATTAGTTTCCTCTGATGTGAAATATCTCTTACCATTACGGCCTTTAAGGCAAGCAATGGAATTATGCCCTTTTTTGTTGGCAAGGATTTTTGATAAAAAAGGGCCTGGTTTATTGCTGTATTCATAAAGTTTTTGTTTTTGTGTAAATATATATTTCTCTGCTTGTTGAGATATTAAAGTATTAAGAGCAGTTTTGGCAACTAAAAGTTTTTGGTGGTTTTCATAAGATGGATGTTGTTTATGCCGTTGTTCACACACTTTTAACTCTTGTTCCAGACTTATTTGATCCCTAACCATTTTCTTTTTTCTAGCACTACAATGAGATATAATTAGCCCTCTTAAGTAAGCTTTAGTGGTTTCCCAAAGCACTGTGGGGTTAACTGTATCATTGTCATTAATTTCCAGAAATTTGGATAGTTCCTCTCTTATATATTCACAAAATTTTGGATCAGATAACACAGATCAGAGTTTGTTTTCTAAACCATGTTTCTATTAGCTCTGATCCCTCAGTCCAGTTCTGCGACACGGTTAATGATGGTTTAAGTTTCTACAGCAGAGCCTGTATATGTCCCTGGCCCTATCTTGGATAAGTTTCTCTTACCCGGGTTGCCTAACCCAGACATGAACACGAAGGAAACACGCCACAGCTTCAAAAGAAGTCTGCACAATCACAGACACAGAAGTTACACTGCAGTTCATTTAAATGTCCTGTATGGATATAACGAACGAACATTTAATTGATCAAACAGCTTAGTCTGAATGAGTTGTGTCTTTAGCTCAGACAAGTCTTTTATGTGAGTCAAAGTGATGCGTAAAGATCCACAGTTAAATGTGCACAAAGTGCAGACATTCATGAAAGTGTTAATTATTAATCATCACAGATTAAACAGGATTCTTCAGTCTAGTTACTGTTACATATATGGCTCCTCTTTATAAGGAGAACTATTTTATTTTGAAGATATTTCATCTTGATAAACTATTTATTATTCATTCATTAATTTTTTACAGCTTAATCCCGTTAGGGGTCGCGGGTGACTGGAGCCTATCCCAGTAACTTTGGGCCTTAGACGGGGAACACCCTGGACAGTGGCCAACTCGTCTCAGGGTTAGACAGACAACCATTCACTCTCTCATTCACTCACTAAGGAAAATTTACAGTGATGCCCAATTAACCTAAACATGCATGTTTTTGGAGGTGGGAGGAAACCAGAGTACCCGGAGAAAACCCACGATGACACAGGGAGAACATGCAAACTCCACCCAGAGAGATCGTGAGATGTTGTTATTGTCCGACCCGGGAGTCCAACCCACGACCTCCTTGTTGGGAAGCCAGAGCTCTAACCACTTGGCTACCGTAACCACTATTTATTAATAAAGATTAAATCCAAATAATCTTGGTAAATAAATAGTTCATTAATACAATTTTAGTTGACAAATACACTATCGACTGATTACTCTACAGCTCTATTACATAATATGTCCTATTTACTGGCCAAAATACAACTATAAACAGCATCAAAACAGCTGTACTAACAGTTACAACAAGTGAAATGTTTAGTGAACTCTCAAATATAATCATGTTCACTGAAAAAATGTAGTCTAACCCAGTGTTTTCCAACTTCTTTTGAATCACAGCACACAACTCGGTTCAGAAGTTACACTTTTCCTGCTGTTACAGCTGTCACTGCATCTACAACAGATGACAAAAGATTTGTTTTGTTTTTTTAGAAGATTCCTTTTAGGACTAGCCCAAAGTCCCTCTTCTGATGTCCATCGCATTTGAAGTAAACAACTGTGTCGCTATGGCAACTACACCACCAGATGTAGCGACCTGTGTCTATCTGAGACCAAAAGACACATAAGCCCTATTTCCAGTGTTGCAAACACAGTTCAAGAATTAAATGTAAAATATAAAGAGAGAGTTTTCTTAGACTTCTGTTATGTAACCTTTCATATCTAACCTTTCATACACACTTTAAATCTTGTTGCTGTGTCCTTGTGCAAGACACTTCATCCTACTGCTGGTACAGTGGCAGTCCGCGATGCCAAACTCACACATGTGGTAGACATCCTGCTCCAGTTTATTGGCTGTTGCGGCTGGTTTAACAGTGGTCTCATGCAGCAGCTCGCTCTGGTTCAGTGAGGCGAGCTTCTGGAAAACTGCTCCACTTCCTCTCAGTTATTCTCTCAGTTATTCCAGTCCCACTGTACTGCCAGCTTCACTCACACTACTGTCGGTTTTCTGATCCTTTTATTAGAGGAGACATACAGCACTGAATTCTAAATAACTATTGACCTGGGAGATGTGCAAAATCTAAACTGGGGGGAAAAAGTGTTTTGCTCTCATTCAAAACACAGCGCAGTGAATGACAAATAGTGCTTCAAAGCCTTAAATAGATCAGCACAAACACGTTATCGTAGAAAATGAGGATTTGCCCGTGGTGAGGTGATGGATAGAACTGATCTTGTGCTGCAGATGTTCTTCCACACTGAGCCAAATGAAAGCCTTCAAAAGACTTGAAGCTTACATTTACACTGAACAAAATTATAAACGCCACACTTTGATGACTCCAAAAACTCCACAATCTAGAATAGTTTCTATGAACACAAACTAACCATTTCTCTCAAAAACTAAATCTGATAGTGAACACTCCATCTCACCTCACAGGTGAGTCTCATCAAGATGCTGATTAGACAGCAGGATTATTGCCCAGATGTGGCTAAAGGCGGGCAGACACTGTGCAACTTTTGACCCATTGTGGGATGATTTTTCACTCGTGCGACAATTTTGGAGATCGGTCGTGTGTCGTGCACCGTGTACTGTTACGATTGACACCTCACAACCAGCTTCTGATCAACAATGATAGGATCGCAAGGAAATGAAACCTGTTTGAAATCCTGGTGGCTCCACGTGGGAACATTGAGCCTCATTCATGACACGTTCTTACGCACAAATTTGTTCTTAAGGGCTGTTTACGAACATTTTTGGCATTCACAAAATTTGTTCTGAACGGAAAATGTTCGTCTGTAAGAACAAATCCTACGAACACTGAGGAGCACTCGTAAGAACAAAAAAATCAGCTGTTTCAGATTTTTATTTCTTATATAGTTCAGTCAAAAATTGTAATTCCTACATGATTGTAGGTTATGTATTTATATAACTTATTATATGTAAAACAATATTAGAAACAAAAAAGTCATCACTCATGCTAAAAATGAGTAATAAAACCTGCAGCAGCCTGTCCCAGCCTCAGAGCCTCTGTGTTCTAACCCACAGGACTCAGGACCCTGTGTCACACCCCAGGACCAGAGCGCACGGTGCTCGGTCAGCGCACCCCCGCTACAGCCGCTGCCCCCCCACATGCGCGTTCTACCGCGACATGAAACACGATATAAACGGCAAAAGTCCAGCGTTATTTCAATACATCTGTGACTTGAACATGTTTCCTCTGAGTGTGTTCATGTGAGTTTGGACATTTTTTAAAGACACTGACGTTTTTAATCAGCAAAAGCGCTGCTGCCTTTCTTCCTCCTCCGCAGCAGCGCGTCCTCCTCCCAGCTCCAGCAGAAATCTTGTGAATGACGCGCTGTGTCCGGCCCATTTTTGCCATATAAGGAAGTATGCATTATTAATTTTTATGTACATAACCGTATGTAGCTGTAGTTTGGTGAATTTGGCGTAAAGGCTGTTAGGAAGGAATTTGGCTCGTTACGAACTCGTCGTGAATCACAGGTAGAGTTTTCGCAGCAGATTCTGAAAGTGAAAGTTACGCACAGATTTTACGAAGATTTTCATGAATGAGACCCATTGCTCTGTAGAAGCAATGCAATGATCTCATTTGACGCTATCCCTCACAATGCCCAGGTTCTTACCTCTCCTAAATGTGGGCGGTGGGTTTGTACCCACTTATACGCAAATTCTTCTACTCTATTCTATTAGCTATTACTAACGTCTATGGCCCAACTTGTGGCTTTGGAGCCAAACTTGGCCCACCAGAGTGCTCAGGTTTGTTGGGACTATCTTTTTGACTTTCTTTTGGGTCGCTTATGTTAATGATGGTGAGTGTTTCCACTGCAGGTCCAGACTGCTGAGGGTCTGCTACGTCACGCACCCATTACACATGCTTTCTTAAATAAAAAGAAAATGTACCTGAATTATACTCTTTTTTTTTTTTTTTTCCTGACGTCAATCTGAATGATTCACAAAAAGATGTGTGATCATTTGAAATCTGTGGCTGGTGTAAACAAGAAACTAGTTCTGGTTTATCATCATAAAAAAAAAAAACACTTTTTTGCAAAGTCTCAAGTCTGAGCTGCATTTTAAACCCGTTTCCATTACTTTGGAAGTTAGATTATGTTGGACACATTATGCACAGGATTTACAATGTTTTAGTGGTTTGCCTCGACAAACAGGAAACAGCTGATGCCAATGCATTAGCTTTGGTTGTTAACTCAATCAGAGCAACAAATACAGTTTTCATACGACGGTTTGTCATAGGATCAAGTCTGCGTTTTATTTAACATTATGTCATGTTTCTATCTGCTCTTTTACGTCTGGTTTTGGCCTGAGCCTGTGTTTTCTCTTGTCCAATCACCGAGCGTAAAGGGAGGACCGCTGTGAGGTCTGCTCCCGGGTCCAGGGTAAAAGCAGGACCAAAAGCGGCTCACTATGGACCCAGCGACGGGGCGGAACAGTTCGCTTTGAGCGGTGAAAACAGCCTAAAACCGTGCCGCCCCGACCCGAGCCAATGGAAACGACTTATGTTTTCTTCAGGGACAGGTCTGGTCAAATGATACCAAATCAGTGATCTCCAAAAACATGTTAATAAAAGACAATTTAGACAACATTGTTTCAATTCATAATGACATTTTCTTTGGGTTTAACTTGTAGGTTTAGGCTTCAAGGTATTAAAACGAGTAAGTTAAGGACTGGGGCTTGGGGCAGATTAAGATTTACCCGTTAAACCCAAAGAAAATGATGATTTGTCAATAAATATGACTTAACAACTTGTATTAGAAGTAGATTGTGTGGTTGACATGGTTAATTTTCCCATCAAAACATCTGGATAAAACTGTAGTGTGCCAAAGAAATCCATCTGAACGTAAGTGTGTCGGCCCTCAGCTTCAGAGTGGCTGGTCCCGGGGGTCTGCTGGAGGGTGTGCACACATTACTCTGCTATCTGACACCTCCACGGGCTGTCTTTAATATCCTCCTGACAACATCAGACTCCGGGGAGCAGGTTTCCACGGCAACACGTAACACCACCCTCACATTTCTGCTACATCATGACACAGTTTCCTCCCCCTGCCGCATCACGCTGGATTCTTCTGTCAGATCTGTTTGATTTAAGGCGCTAGGGATACTTCAGACTAATAAACGTGGTTAGTTGATGATCAGATCTGTTTTGACCGTAAAAATACACTCATGACGCAAACCTTTCTGGACATTTTTGTGTTTTGTGCACTGTAGAAAATGTTGGATTAGTTACTCAAACAGGAATACAAAACATGGAAAATAAATCATCTTGTTTCAGTAACCTTTCACGAGAACTTCCTTCTTAATTAAAAATGCATGACAGATTAGACTAGATTTTCACTGAGAAAACATGAACATGATTATATTTGCTTGTTTTCACCCAGTTTGGCTGTTTTGATGAGGTTTAAATGTCTCTTTTGCACAGCAAATATGACTGTAAAGGTAATACCATAGACTGTATGAGTTATAATAATGACTACAGAGAGCGTGATGCCTGTTGCCGTGGCAGTTATGGCGGCCATCTTTCATTCATTCATTCATTCATTCATTCAGCTTCAGCTACGGCTGCTCACACTGTAACTCCCGCTCTGGTTGGTCCGAACAATCAATGGGAATTATGGGAGAAACACAACTGCGCATGTTCCATAGCCTGTAGTGCACCTAAAGGCTAAAGCTAACAACCATGATGGGGACGAACACTAGTGAGCAAAAGTCATTGACCCATTGACTGGTGATCAAATATGGCGGGCGCTGTGCGTCAATGGCTTTTGCTCACTGGCGTTTGTTGCCATCTTGGCCGTTAGCTTTAGCCTTTTGCTAGGTGCACTACACGCTATGGAACATGCGCAGTTGTGTTTCCCCCATAATTCTTTGCTCGAGGAGCGGGACGAATCCGAATGAAGCCGAAAGCTCACACGTGACCGTTCTTAAAAAGCCGTTTTATAGGAAACTAAAACCTTTTGAACCGGAAAAACGTTTATGATGTGAATCTAGGTAAGAATCGCCGCAAAATCCGACCGTTCTTAAAGCTGTAGATGCAGACTCTGCCTAACAGAGTTTGTGTTTGCATTGCGCTTTAAGGGGAAAAAAATCCTTTCTAGCCTGTAGAGGGATTTCCAGCTGCAGTACCAATGTAGTGACCACTGGGGTTGATTTACAACAGCTACAAGCTAGCAATGTCCTATCCAGATAATAGGTGTGTTCAAGATGCGAAAATCTCTGCCTGGATTGCAGACGAGAGCAGGCGGCTGAGACAAAGAGGAGGAGATTCAACTTGGACACTTGTTGAGCCCGAGAGCAGCGAGGCAGCCTCAGATCTCACAGACTCACGGAGCTCTCGCGTTTGTTTGAAGTGTTGCACTGAATAAAACTACCTACAATGTTGTAAATGGAATTCTGTTTCCCTCACGCATCACAGACTCACTCACACATCACAAACTCACTCACACATCACAGACTCACTCACACATCACAGACTCACTCACACATCACCAGAACAAAGAATAAAGAGCTCATGATAAAGTTCCCTCACTTTAGATTTGCCTTTGTAATAATGACTTTCAGCTCATCAGGATCATGTATTAATGATGTTGTGTGTAATGTACAACAGTCTGGGTCTTTTCTGACTCGCGTTAAACACGTGTGATGTTATGAAAGTCACAAATACGATAAAAACAGAGGAGGAGAAACTGCAGCGCGTCACGTTTGATCAATGTGAATCAGCGGGCAGTCACTTCACTACATTTCCCATCATGCATCTTGATTTTGTAGTCATCGAGGCGGTGAAGCCTGGAGCAGTTGCTTTTTCCTCGCCTCGACGATTTGTCAAGTCGACTCGAGCCGGATTGATCTCTCGAGATCACCGGGGCCTCCGTAGCCCTGACGTAGCCCCGACCCCCGACACCCGCTCGAGCCGACTGTACCATCTTGACCATCTTGAACACACCTATTAGATCCATTCCATTGACGCACATCGCCAGCCATCTTTGATCACCGGGGCTTGATCGTAACTGAAAGATGCTAACATTAGCAGCTTCCCTTAGTTTGGACTGTAAAAGTTATTATCCAGTCTGTTTGCTGTCCATAAATATGTGTGTCAGACTGACTTGACCAGTTTTTATTACAAAAGTTCATTTTTATCAGACTTTTGCTGACCATTTTAACTTTAAGCATCTGTTTGTCAATGTCTTCATACACTGACTATCAAACCAAAGTAAGTCAAGTAAAAAAAAAAAAAATAACATACCATAATCTATCATACGTTCTTTAATTTTATTCAAACCTACTTCCGGATACTAAATAATTAAAACTTACAATTTAATTAATATTTACTTGTTAAAATAAGACCAAACAGACTTGTCCAGAGTGAGTCAAAGTGATTGGACTGGCACAGCCTTCACAACACTTGTTCCCAAAGTGCTGGGCTGGAGCTTTTCTTTTCTCTGAGCACCTACAAGGATCGCTTTGCTTGCACTGGACTAAATAGCATTAAGGTTGCCATGGAAACCTTGGAAGCCAATATAAAGGGAGGGTGCGGTGGCCTTTTTCTGCTTGTCTTTGGCTGAAACTTCCTTTGTGGAGCAGAGAAAAGTGAGAGCCAGCCTCATCTATTTGCTCCGTATCAAATTTCCTGCTGTCACTTTGGAAAAACTCGAGAACTTCCTGTAACAACTTTGCATTTTGTAATTTTTTTAAAATCTTATAAGAAAAATGGACAATCGCAAACTTTTAGCCAAGTTAGAAAACATAAAAAACACCTGCAGTCATAGAAATATAAGTTCATTCACAGTTTGACTCTGATGCTATCGAACACTTAGCATTTGAGCTAATCTGGTATTTCTCCTAGCCGTTAGCATTACCCCCGCAAAACACAACTTATGAAGATTCAGAGAGTATTATCCGTTAGCATTAGCCCGCAAAAACACAACTTATGAAGATTCAGAGAGTATTAGCCGTTAGCATTAGCCTGCAAAACACAACTTATGAAAGATTCAAAGAGTATTAGCCGTTAGCATTAGCCTGCAAAACACAACTTATGAAAGATTCAGAGAGTATTAGCCGTTAGCATTAGCCTGCAGAAACACAACTTATGAAAGATTCAGAGAGTATCAGCTGGGACAAACTTATTAACCACGTTTAGAAAAGTTCAGGGCCTCATTACAAGTCATTGTTGAGTTTAGAAATGCTTTTGTGTTAAATAAACACATTGGAAAATTTCCCTTAAGCTAACAGCTAACACATTTTATGTTGAGATTTCTGTTACTGTCCATCTTTTAAGACTTTAATGACCTCGAAACATCTTCACACATCTGTGGAGGAGCGTTCAGTTTCAGCCTGTTCTCATGGATAAGCGTGTCAATAGCACGTTAGCCTATTGTAAACAGCGTGTCATATGAACGCAATTTCTATTTTGTGCGTGTGTATTTGACGCGTTTCTGTCCTTGTTCATTTCAATGGTGAATGTTAACAGATGTTATTATTCATGAAGACTAACACAATCCTAATCCTAACCTTAACCAACGCCAAGCCTTAGACCTAAATTTACCCATTTTTGCAACTTCAGTCCTAAAGTTAGCCGTTAATCCCTTGGAAAACCTCGTGTTTGTCCTCAACCACATCGCGTGTTTATAGTACGCCAGAAAAAACGAGCGTGTAATTGCACACCAAAACAGTCAGAGGGCATTTTGTCATGGTGTGCTATTTTACGCTATCCATGAGAACACGTAGTCGGTTTAAGTTTGCGTCATGTCCATTTCATGTATCAGTTTGGAAACTATAACATGAAAAAGCCAATATTATTTTGAAAACTTTTTGAAAAGACACAAGTCAGCCAGTTTTGCTCATGGTTTTGCTAAAAATGCTAGTTTTGGTGTGTTTTTTCAGCCCGATCTCACAAGAAAGCGTACATTTACCACGACATTACACAATATGTAAATTAGGTATGATTAACACGAGTTCACGGCCGTCCTGCGTAATTATAGTACGCATCACAGTCCCAGTTCATTTCAATGGTGGTTGTTAAGACGTGTTCTTTATTATGAATATTCATGAAATCCTGATTCTAATCTTAACCTGCCCCAAGCCCCAGACCTAAACTTATCAATTTTAGTAACTTTATGCCTGAACTTACCTGTTTCACTTGAAGAAAACGTCCCCACGTGGCTTCAATTAAAACTCGTGTTTTTTTGATGCTGTGAAATCTCGTGTCATTTTTACGCTTTTTCATATCGTGCTAAATGCACGGCGTAACATAAGTACTAAAAATAGCTGTGAAGTCGTAGTCCAAAATGTTTTTGTGTCGTGGTAAAAGTACGCCATCTAGTGAGACTGTGTTTTTCTATATGATGAGCACACCAGCTTGTCCGTGCCTCGTCCAGTCAGATCTCAGAAGCTAAGCAAGTTGAGCTTGGGCAGTACTTGGATGGGAGATCGCTGAAAGAACCTCTAGACACAGTGGAATGGCAAGACACTTCACATTTCCTAGTCTGGATCAGAAGGGCTGATGGTGCAAAATGGAGGCCTCGCTTCAGTCAGTCTGCCCCAGGGCAGCTGTGGCTAAAATAGCTTAACATAAGTATTGAATGAATGAATGCTGCATAATGTAGAGTGTCTTTGGGTGTCTTGAAAAAGTGCTGTATAAACCCAAAATACAGTATATAGAAGTGCAACTTGTTCCATTGTGTTGCATAAACTAGAGGAAGATGGCGTTGCAACGTCGGTGTTGTAAGCAACTGAACAGAGTATGGATTTTATATCTACTCCTTTAAAGGACACAAATTATATAAAAATGACTTTTGGAGTTTTTAATCTTGTTCTAAAATTGATTCATTCACTTCAAAACACTGCTGAGGGTTTGTCTGTGAGTTTTTATTGTCCCCAAAATACCATTCTAATAGTCTCTGATCTGTGAAGTCAAAGACCTATCAAGTCAAAACAGTTTATTTATTTATTTTTTTTTTTTTTTCCAGAAAAAAAGCTATATTCCACTTTGTGACATCATCAAGTGGTAGTTATAAAGTCCAATTTACAGTATAATTCATTATAGTGTACGAATCACTAAACAATCTTAAGTTGTTGGATAATTAATTTTAGCTTTAGTTCGTTTGCGATTGCCAGAGAAAGTCTTTGCAATTTCAGAGTGAATCATGAAGAGGAAATGTTTAATAAAGGCAAAAACAATAGCTGTGACTTCAACTTTTAGACAGTTAGAGTTGAAATATAGTTTAAAAACACACCACAGCCTAAACATGTCAATGAAGCAAAACACAATGTAATTATAACATGGATCAA
Organism: Mugilogobius chulae; assembly: GCA_038363315.1. Classification (NCBI taxonomy): domain Eukaryota; kingdom Metazoa; phylum Chordata; class Actinopteri; order Gobiiformes; family Gobiidae; genus Mugilogobius; species Mugilogobius chulae. The sequence continues at coordinate 11,829,693 of CM076405.1, forward strand.
AAATAACTATACTATGCTCTTTAAACAAATACTATGATTTTGAACTGTTAACATTCTAACAGCTGTAATGACACACCTTTAACCCAAAGGCCTTGGCTCGGTCTCACTATTGTCACAGCTTATCTCCAGTTGACTCAAGTATCTACTTTACTAAGATTTATTACTGCTTGTGGCTAAAGTTGGTATTTTTGGATTAAAGTTTCTTCTCACCTCTTGAACCGAGCGTATAGATACTTTGCACTGATATCAGTTACTATGGCGACAGGATAATTATGAAATGGGACTCCCTAAGTATTCCTCACTTTGCCCAAGGAGCTAAAGTTGATATGCCAGATTTTATACTATTTTTTTTTTTTTTTAACTTTTTTAAAAAGTTCACGTTTTGCTCAGTTACCTAATTCCTAATTTATCATTCTTAAACACAAGCTTAACAAGCTTAAAAGAACTTGTCAGAACTTTCAAAAGCTACATCAAGTTAGCCAAATGCTAACAACTTAAACAAGGGTACTTTCTGAATTTCACGAAAAACATGCAATAATTAAATTTAAAGTCAACTAGGTACAGCTAGTAATCATTTGAATGCTAAGATCTTTGTATATGAATATAAAATGCTAAGCTTAGCGTTATGCTATAATGCTAGCCTAATTTAATTTAATTAGCAACGTTAAACAAGCTCAACTAGCTTTCTACAAAAACAATCAGCCTGAACATTTGTCAAATTTACCTATGCTATTTTATGACTATTTGTTAACTTCTAGCTTTAATGCAGTTGGTTAATTCCCCCATAGAGAATGAATGGACTGGAAGAGAAGATCCACAGGTTTGAAGCATTTTATTGACATACCTGTGCTTCTGTAAAACTTGATTTTGAGTTAGTTTATATAAATAAATAAATAAATAAATAAATTCTTAAATAAATACATAAGCTATTTTGATTTAGATTACATTTTTGGGAAAGGTTGACATGGAATGCTATCCGCCTAAAATTTCAGCCAACAATGAACAGTTTGACTATTTTGTGTATAGAAAACATAAGGAAAACAACAATAACTGAGCAGTTTTAAAACTTACAATACTGTTTTAATACTTTTTTTTTTTAATATGTCGCGAAAAAACCAAAACTTTAAATAACCACACATTTTGGTTTGGTGGCCACATTTTCTTTGGGTTTAACGGGTAAGTTTAGGCACCAAGTGACTAAATGGATAAGTTTAGGGCTGGACCTTGGCTGGTTAAGATTTACCCCTTGAAACCCAAAGAAAATGTCGCCATGTGGCATCATTAAAAAAATGTGGTTGATTTGCATTTTGGCTTTTTGTAACACATTGATGTAAAAAAAAAAAAAAAAAAAAAAAAATGTATGAAAATGTGCTTATTGTACATTTTTATATATCTACTTTTTCTCTGAAGAATAAAAGTTTAGACTGCTATACTATAAAAATGTTATAGTCCACATTCTACATTTGATTATATCTCAACATACTTACAAGATTTACAACTTTTTCTTTTCCTCTTGCAGATTCCCAGGCTAACTTCCCATCTAAATCCATCAGCACGGCTCTGTAATGACAGTATTCCTCTCTCTGACAGTAAACAGTTTTTCCTCAGGCAGTAACAGCAGCTCCTCCGCAGATTCCCAACCGCCGCTGTAACGTGAGAGCTGTCAATTACATTATAATACATACACACATATTACACTGGTGGGTAAGTTACTGTACACTTATTAAAATATACTGTCTCTAAAATCAGTTATAATGGATTCAAGTGAATGGGCCAAGCCTGAAACTTGGCCCATTCATTCTCTCCAGTCTTGTAATTCAAATTCATTGGTGAACTTTTCAAATGCCTCTATTGACGTCACGACCCTGCTCCTCCTGCCCCCAGTCACCCCTCTTCTCTCTTTCTTTCTGTCTCTTTCTTTCTTCCTTTTCTCTCTCTCACTGTCTCTTCTCCCCCTCCCTCTCCTCATTCTCTTTCCATGTGTCTCTCTTTCTCTCCTCCCCCCTTCTCTCTCTGTCATTTTGTCCTTTCTCTCTCCCTCTCTAATTTCTCTTTCCCTTTCGATCTCTCTCCTTCTTTCTCTCTTCCTCCCTGTCACCCTTCTTTCTCTTGATTTCTTTCTCAGCCCCTCTCTTTCCTCTCTTCTTCAATCTTTCTTGCTTTCTCACCCTCTTCTCTTTCTGTCTCTTTCTTTCTTCCTCCTCTTTGTCTCTCTTCTTTTGCTCTCTCCCTCCTCTTCCACCCTCTCCCGCACCTCTCTGTTTCTGTCTTTCTCTCTCTCTTTTCACTGTCTCCATCTCTCCTCCTTCTCTTTCTCTGTGCCCCCCTTCTCTCTCCCTCTTTCTCTTGTCATTTTTCTCCCTCCCTCCCTCTTACTCTCTTCTCTCTCTGTGTCTCTCTTTCCCGCTCCTTTTTCTCCCTCTTTCTGTCTCTCTCCTTTTACTCCCTCTAGTTCTTTCTCTCCCCCTTCTCTCTATTTCTCTCTCTCTCTTCTCCCCCTCTCTCTCTTCTCCCTGCCTTTTCTCTCTTTCTCCCCTGCTCTCTCTCCCCTGCTCTCTCTCCTCCCTCTTATTTTTTTCTCCCTCTCTCACTCTCCCTCCCTCTCCACCTGTTCTCTCTCTGCCTCTCTCTCCCTTTTCTCCCCTTTTCTCTCTCGCTCCCCCTGCCTCATCTCCCTTCTCTCTCCCTTCTCTCTCTCTGTCTCTCTCCTTTCTCTCCCTGCCTCCTCCCCCCACCCCCTTTCTCTCTCCCTTTCTCTGTTGCTCTTCTTTCTCTCCCTGCCCCCTTCTCACTCTCCCTTTCTTTGCCTCTCCTCTCTCTTCCTTCTCCTTTTCTCTCTCCCTTTTATCCCCTTCTCTCTCACTCCATCTCTCTCTCCCTTTTTACCCTTTTCTTTGTCTCTCTTTCTCTCCCTGCCCCCTTCTCTCTCTCTCTTTCTTTCCTCCTCCTCTCTCTCCCTTTACTCTCTCTCTTTCTCTCTCCCTCCCCCTTTTATCTCTCTCTTTTTCTCTCTCCCCCTTCTCTCTCTCCCGTTCTGTCTCTTTTTCTCTCTCTTTCTTTCCTCCTCCTTCTCTCTCTCTCTTTACTCTCTCTCTTTCTCTCTTCCTCCCCCTTTTATCTCTCTCTTGTCACCTTCTCTCTCTTACCCCCCTTCTGTCTCTTTTTCTCTCCTCCTCCTTCTCTTTCTCTATCTCTCTCTCCCTTCTCTCTGTCTCTCTCTCTCCCCTTCTCTCTTTCCCTTCTCTCTCCCTCCCCCCTCCTCCTCTCTTGCAGCGTTGACCTGTGGGGGGTCTGCAGCTGACCCCTGGACTCTCTCTGGACACAATAGTCTTTGGTGCACAGCGGTGGGAAAAGCAGCCCTGGACTGAACAGAGCCGGACACATTCATGTTTGAATTGGTTCAGAACTGTCACAGACAAAAGGTCAGCGTCGCCAGAGCATTCTTAACCCTCTGGTAACCTGCAAAAAAAGGTTACGTTCGTCACCTCGGGGACCATTAATGGTCCCCATTTTTAAACGGCCATAAAAACCACATAGATTAATATTTTTTCGTACTTTCAAAACTCAGATCTCTTCATCTACTTCTCCTCTGCTCATACATGTGTAACTTTTATATGTGAGATGTGTATTTTTTATTTTACAAGGCTTTTTTGTCACAAAAGTGCACTCAAAGTGACCTATAAAAAATTAAAAAATGGCATATTTCCAAAATTAAAATAGTGAAGTGAAAAATTTGAACTATTTTTATTAGAGCCTTGTATATGTCAATAATTTATGGTGAAAAAATTTTTTGTGCATTTTTGTATTTTGAATGGGAGAGGTTTTAGCCAAAAAGTTACGTTCGTCACCTCGGGGACCATTAATGGTCCCCATTTTTAAACAGCCATAAAATCCACATAGATTAATATTTTTTCGTACTTTCAAAACTCAGATCTCTTCATCTACTTCTCCTCTGCTCATACATGTGTAACTTTTACATGTGTGATGTATATTTTTTATTTTACAAGGCTTTTTTGTCACAAAAGTGCACTTCAAATGAATCATAAAAAATAAAAAATGTCATATTTCCAAAATTAAAACAGTGAAGTGGAAAACTTGAGCTATTTTTATTAGAGCCTAGTATATGTCAATAATTTATGGTGAAAAAAAAATTGGTGCATTTTTGTGTTTTGAATGGGAGAGGTTTTAGCCAAAAAGTTACGTTCGTCACCTCGGGGACCATTAATGGTCCCCATTTTTAAACGGCCATAAAATCCACATAGATTCATATTTTTTCGTACTTTCAAAACTCAGATCTCTTTGTCTACTTCTCCTCTGTTCATACATGTGTAACTTTTATATGTGTGATGTATATTTTTTATTTTACAAGGTTTTTGTCACAAAAATACACTCCAAGTAAACTATAAAAAAAATTTAAATGGCATATTTCCTAAATTAAAATAGTGAAGTGGAAAACTTGAGCTATTTTTATTAGAGCCTAGTATATGTCAATAATTTATGGTGAAAAAAATGTTGCTGCATTTTTATGTTTTGAATGGGAGAGGTTCATGTACAAAAAAAAGCATATTCTCCATTGACTTCCATTATAAACGCATGTTTTGACTAAATTATTAGAAAAAGATGAATTTCAATCAAAAGTTGATCAAAAATGGTTTGATTGTGTTGGTCTGAAGTTAACGACAGTGTGTGAGTCCAGCACAGACACTGTGACCCTGTGACTGCCCCCTGTGGCACCTGTGGTGAACACAACTCTGCACACACAAACAGAGACAAAACAAGAGCAGCTCAAAGAAGCACATCTCTGCTCTGATCACAAAGTCTCACTGCTGGATCATGTTTGTGGACGTGTCACAGTGTAAAGAAACACAATGAGCTGCTCTGGACATTCTCTCTGTGGATATTCTGTGTAATAAAATAAGTAGACATTGTGGTAAAGATCAGGCTTTGGAGGCTGTTATGCAGCTGATCGGACAAGAGGAATTCAGCAGCCAAGATGAAGAGGAGAAGAGAGCTCCAGATGTGGAGAAACCTCAGAAGATCAGAGCAGCAGTGTGGAGAAGGTGTCAGAGGAGGAAATAGATAGGTTAGAGTCTATGTAGGAGGAGGAGAGAGGAGAAAAGGAGAACGTAAAGGAAAAGACTTTGGAAGATTAGAAGTTCAACAATGTAATAAACAGAGAGGAGGAAAAAGAGAGAGAAGGAAGGGAAGAAGGGCAATGAACAGGAGACAGAAGAGTATGGTGATGAAGAGAAGGAGAGAGAAGAGCATGGTAATGAAGAGAAGCATTGTGAAGAAGCAAAGTAATCATGATGATAAATAAAAGTATAGAATGAAAGTAATTATGAAAATAGTGAAGAGGAGAATCTACCCTTTCCATTCCTGACTCTCCAAGATGGACAACCTCCCCATCTTGTCTGACCCAAGATCTTCTGCTTCAGTCACAGACGGTTCATCTTGTCTAAGACCTTCTGCTTCAGTCACAGATGGTTCATCTTGTCTAAGACCTTCTGCTTCAGTCACAGAGGGTTCATCTTGTCTGATGTGGAGGAGTTTGGATATTTCTTCTGTTCCACCTAATTGGCTCCACAGGACTCAGCTTGTTTGTGAAAAGTTTCTCTGCAGTGAGTGAAACTACTTTGTGTCTGTGACACAGGTTAACTCTGAAGTGACCTTTCACTTGTTGTCTAGTCCCGTGTCAGCTGTGCCCTGTCACCTGCCAGGTGTGTTTCTGTAGTTTTAGTTTTATTTCAGTTCATAATCCTTCTCCTCATCTTCGGTTCTGAAAATCCTCTTTTTCTGCAACTCTAAAACAACTAAGTACCTTGTCTATACCACTGTTTCTACTCATTGTATAACTACATAGGTCTGCTGTGAGAATGTCCAGAGCAGCTCATTGTGTTTGTTTACACTGTGACACGTCCACAAACATGATCCAGCAGTGAGACTTTGTGATCAGAGCAGAGATGTGCTTCTTTGAGCTGCTCTTGTTTTGTCTCTGTTTCTGTGTGCAGAGTTGTGTTCCCCACAGGTGCCACAGGGGGGCAGTCACAGGGTCACAGTGTCTGTGCTGGACTCACACACTGTCGTTAACTTCAAACCAACACAATCAAATCATTTTTGATCAACTTTTGATTGAAATTCATCTTTTTCTACTAATTTAGTCAAAACATGCGTTTATAATGGAAGTCAATGGAGAATATGCTTTTTTTTGTACATGAACCTCTCCCATTCAAAATACAAAAATGCAGCAAAACTTTTTTCACCATAAATTATTGACATATACTAGGCTCTAATAAAAATAGCTCAAGTTTTCCACTTCACTGTTTTAATTTTGGAAATATGCCATTTTAATTTTTTTTATAGTTCACTTGGAGTGCACTTTTGTGACCAAAAGGCCTTGTAAAATAAAAAATATACATCACACATGTAAAAGTTACACATGTATGAGCAGAGGAGAAGTAGACAAAGAGATCTGAGTTTTGAAAGTACGAAAAAATATTAATCTATGTGGATTTTATTGCCGTTTAAAAATGGGGACCATTAATGGTCCCCGAGGTGACGAACGTAACTTTTTGGCTAAAACCTCTCCCATTCAAAATACAAAAATGCACAAAAAATTTTTTCACCATAAATTATTGACATATACTAGGCTCTAATAAAAATAGTTCAAGTTTTCCACTTCACTGTTTTAATTTTGGAAATATGCCATTTTTTAATTTTTTATAGGTCACTTGAAGTGTACTTTTGTGACAAAAGGCCTTGTAAAATAAAAAATACACATCTCACATATAAAAGGTACACATGTATGAACAGAGGAGAAGTAGATGAAGATCTGAGTTTTGAAAGTACAAAAAAATATGACTCTATGTGGATTTTATGGCCGTTTAAAAATGGGGACCATTAATGGTCCCCGAGGTGACGAACGTACCCTTTTGTTCAAGCTCTTTAACTGAAAGTGTCAGAAAAAAAATTTTGGTGGCATTTTAAAATTTGACTCGATTCATGAATCTGTGGACAATTTCATGGGTCTGACATAAAAACTGTCCGAGATCTAAAAGTTTGAAAAAAAAAAAAAAGCTCAAAAGGACCATAAATGGTCCCGAGGTTACCTGAGGGTTAAGAGCTCAACGTTTGCAGCCGATGAGGACGTGCAGGTGTCGAAACTGGTTTGGATGGTGGGCCAGGAGAGAAAAACAAGCACGCAAATTCAAAAACACACACCCAAATTCAAATACTTTCACCCAAATTCAAAAACTCGCACATAAATTGACTCAAATACTTGCATGCTAATTCAAATATTCAAACACTTGCATGCTAATTCAAATACTTGCAAGCTAACTCAAATACTCACATGCTAACTCAAATACTCATGCTAACTCAAATACTCACATGCTAACTAGAATACTCACATGCTAAATCAAATACTCGCATGGTAACTCAAATATTCGCATGCTAACTCAAATATTCGCATGCTAATTCAAATACTTGTATGCTAATTCAAATACTTGTATGCTAATTCAAATACTTGCATGCTAATTGAAATACTCACATGCAAACTCAAATACTTGCATGCTAAATCAAATACTCACATGCTAACTCAAATATTCGCATGCTAATTCAAATACTTGTATGCTAATTCAAATACTTGCATGCTAATTGAAATACTCACATGCTAACTCAAATACTTGCATGCTAAATCAAATACTCACATGCTAACTCAAATATTTGCATGCTAATTTAAATACTCACATGTTAACTCAAATACTCGCATGCTAATTCAAATACTTACATGCTTATTCAAATACTTGTATGCTAATTCAAACACTAGCATGCTAATTCAAATACTCGCTTGCCAATTCAAATACTCAAATGCTAATTCAAATACTCACATGCTAACTCAAATATTCGCTAATTCAAATACTCGCATGCAAATTCAAATACTTGCATGCTAATTCAAATACTCAAATGCTATTTTACATACTTGCATGCTAACTCAAATACTCACATGCTAATTCAAATACTTGCATGCTAACTCCAATAGTCGCATGCTAACTCAAATACTTGCATGCTAATTCAAATACTTGCATGCTATTTCAAATACTTGCATGCTAATTCAAATACTCGCATACTATTTCAAATACTTGCATGCTAATTCAAATACTCACATACTATTTCTAATACTTGCATGCTAATTCAAATATTCGCATGCTAATTCAAATACTCGTATGCTAATTCAAATACTTGCATGCTAATTCAAATACTTGCTTGCTAACTCAAATACTCGCATGCTAATTCAAATACTCGCATGCTAATTTAAATACTGGCATGCTAATTCAAATACTTGCATGCTAATTCAAATACTCACATGCTAACTCCAAAATTTGCATGAATATGAATTTCCTGTATGACCAATGAATATGTGTGAGCTTGTGTTTGTAAATGTGAGAGAGTGCTTTTGAATTTGCAGTTGAATGAATTCTGGTGCTTGTTCTTTTTTTTTTAATTTACACATTCGTGTTTTGAATTTTGTTTAAATAGTGCAAAAGTCAAAACTGCAGCAACTGAGACCACAATGTCCCGAGACAAGACTGAGACCACTGAGACCCAAGACCAAGATTGAGACTTTATAGGTGCAGATACCAAGACCGCAAGACAAGACAAAGTCCAAAAAACCGAATCCAAGCACCTTCGGAACCAAGACAAGTCTGAGTCCAAATATGCTAGAGTCCCAGACGAGACCAAGACCTTAAAAAAGTGGCGTTGATAACGGCCTTAAGACCAAGACCAGTCGAGTACCTCTACAGTAGGACTAAAGCAGAACTAAGTAACATTTTGACCTTGTTAAATGTCTCTCTAAATCTCTGTGATGATGGCTACTATGTATTTTAGGTAATTTAAAGCATGTGTCAGCTCTCTCCGTTGTCTCCAGTACGAAATACTGCAACTCCCCCCTTCAAAACACATTTTTTGGTATTTGCTTGACCACATCAAGTACATTTTCTCAGCCTTATACTCATTTTGGTCATTTACTTGCCTCATAATTCTTGAGCATATGTTTAGAAGCACCTTTCACAACTTTCAGAAGCCAGAATGAATGGAGTTGAACTGTGACGATATGCTAACAGATGCTAACCAAATGCTAAGAGCTATTGCTGGACTTTACTAATAAAATGCTCTAAGCAGTTTGATCTGTCTTACAGGAATAGATGAATGAGTTCAAATAAAATGCTCCTAAGTCTCACGCAATAAGAACACACCTTACAACAACAGTGCTGTCTGTACTTTTACCACTCTGAATGTTCTGAATGAAACTTTAACAACTACACAGCCTTGGTTCTGTTTTTCTCCTTTTGTACTATTCCATTTGAAGTGAGTGGACTTCTGAGTCGCGGCCTGCCCTGAATCAGCTCAAGCACCTCTTCAGAAGATGAAAGTCCTTCTGTCCCAAACAACTTACCGTAAAGCAGGGGCTCCTACGTTTTTTTTCTCAACTGGCCGAATGTTGAAGCAGGTTGAGGGCCAAATCTAAGTCTGATTTACATTTAAAAAGTGAATTCAAGAAAAGACTGTGATTAGTTTGTCTTTTATGAACATGTTTTAGGAGAATACACCAGGTTTAACATGTAAGTTTAGGCTTTGAGTTACTAAAATGTGTAAGTTTAGGACTGGGGCTTGGGGTAGGTTAAGATTAGGATAAGGATTTTGTTAATATTCATAAACAACATACTTTAAAACCACCATAGAAATGAATTGCTCCACCCACTTTTTGTGCGGCAGCTCACTTCTGATTTTGCTCTAATTCATGCATGTTTGGGTAATCTTCTATTGTCCTGCAGCTGATGATTGAGTGCTCAGAAAAGCCTTGTTCTCACCTACCACTTATCCCCGCCCACTTGTCTGTATTTAATTCTGATAAGTTAAAAAAAAAGATTCATAGTAAGTGATTGATTCAAAATAGTCACAGAGCCACTTTGCATCACTAAATTGACACATTTAAAATCTACTGCTTCACTGAAAAACGGATTTTTGAGGGTAGTAATATTTATAACATATAAATAAATAATTTTTACTCACTAAAATAGACTCCTGCCAAATAAATACAAATTGTATTTAAAAGTATTACATTTAAATGTTTTTATTCTTTAAAGTTTTTAATTTCTGAATATATTAACATTTATTATAATATTCCCTTTACCTTCTAGAGCAAATTGTAAAAAGTGTGAGTAAATATTACTCCAGAAATCACTTAAGCGTTTGAATGGCTAAATGCAGGAACAATGTAACATTTAATAGATTTTTTAGTTTAGCTGCCCTAGTTAAATGTAAAAAGTGTGAGTAAATGTTAAATGTAAAAATCACTAAATGGTTTAAATCCTGCACATGCTCAGTAGAGAGCAGGACAGTTAGCAGGAGCTGCTGCACAGACATGTCCAGGATCATCTCCACACACTTTTGTGAGAAAATGAAGGACTTTTACACATCTACATCTGCTCAGGTGAGTCTTAAGTCTTATCTGGTTTACTGTGAGTTACATTTGTCAAGTACTTTAGTGGAAATGTGCTCTGTTAGCGCCATACAATGTGCACTGTTAGCATTAGCTTTTACAAACATGATTTTGTTTAGGTTTTACAATGAAATGTCTTTATTTTAGCCACATACAGTTGCTCAGAGCAACATTAGGCTGTGCACTTTGTCCAAGTGTTATTTCAAGTCACAGAAAAATGTAGCTTTGACACATTGTACATTGTTGTTGTTATGCTAATTAGCTGCACAATCTAGCAGTGCTAACATGCACACATGTGGACTACAGACAGCATGAGAACAGACCAGTGAGAGCAGTGGCGGTTTTTGGGGTGGGCGAGGTGGGCAGCCGCCCAGGGCGGCATTTGCCAAGGGGCGGCATTTGCCGAGAAAAAAAAAATCAAAAGTCCTTCATCAGCGCCGCAGGACATGTACAGTTAACAGGTCAAGCTATACCAGGAGAAACAGCACCCTCTACTGGCGGCCGCATCCCTTCACCATCAGTTCTGTGTCTTTGGTCATGAGCTGTGTCATAACACCGCTGATCCTGCAGAGGGCGATACGTGCTAATTGTTGACACGTCTGTTTGGTTTCACTTTTTCTCACAGCCGCAGATTCTTTGTTAGCGGCAGACTGCTCCGTCTTCTGCAAACTTTATCCGGTTATCACTTTATTAATGCGATGGATCTGTTTAACAGCCAAAATAAAAGGCTGTTGTCTTAATTTTAACACAAATCCTTCGCCGTGGAAAGGACGAGCTCTGAATCACCGCAGTGTTGGACAACCATAAACTTTCACGGAGTTTTTTGATCAAACAGCGCTGTGTTTCTCTGGGTTAGTTTTAATTGGCGGACCTCAGCAAACATGTTTTGTTTTTCTGGTGTAACGGTGCTGCGTGTCTGAAGCATTTTGGACAAAACAACTCAGTCTGTGTGGATTATTTTGGCTTTATTTATCACCCAAGTCCCTCCTCCAGAGCCACTGCAGCAGGTATGTAACCCGAGTGTCTGTGGGATTTAATTTGCGTCATGAGTTAATGCGAATAAATAAACACGAGTTAATGCAAACAAATAAAATTGCGTTTCCAGCTTTCAAAATTCGCTACAGACGTTATGCGCATAAAACGAAATCCACCTCTAGAGAGCGTATAAACTTTTATGCGCATTAGGGATTCTAAATGTGATATTTGCCGTTTCCACCTCCCAGGACTTATTCGATACTTCTTAATGCGCATTAAAAACAAGGGGGTGGAAACGCTAGTCTCTTAGTCTCTTCTTTCATAGATTTTTCATTTGCATGTGCAATGAGACGGTCAAAACCTTCAGGTACTCAGTTTATAAAAAAAAAAAAAAAAAAAAAGAAGAACAAGAGAAAAAAGGATAAAGGTATAATGACTTTTGCCCAACTGTCATAATTATTATTTAGCCTGCCTGCCTAGCTCACTAATTCTCCATTTTAATATCAAGAAGAAGGCCCAGACACTACTAGGCCTATGTAATGCTGCTGAGTTCATTGTGATTATTAAAAATCACATATTACTGACAGATTGTTACCATTTTTTGACAGATGTGGATATACAGTAATTGTAAAAATTATTAAAGCCGCAAGCGGCATTCCAACGGCCTCGCAGGCGGGCTAGGGGGGTTTGGGGGGCACCAGAGGAGCTTGTTCGCCCAGGGAGTCATGCAGGCCAGAACCGCCTCTGAGTGAGAGCAGGACATCTGGACTCACTGTGGAACATTAGAAAAGTACTTTTTGTTGTCTTAAGACAGAAATCAGCTTCACTCAAACTCAAACACAGCAGTGCTAATCACTTAGTACATGAAAACTGTGTTTTTACTCATGTAAACATTGTGTTACACGTGTCTCTTGCAGATAAAATGACAGAAAGATCTTCAAGCAAGTAATTTTGCCCTCAAGTTCTAACTTTGGGTAAGTAAGCATTTTTAAATATAATTCCAATTGTCCTGTTTTATTCTTGTTAAAATACTAACTGTTGTTCTTGTGTTTTTCAGATGTGAGAACATGGAGACATTTGACTGATGCTACATCTCCCAACATTCAGAAAGGTAAATAAATATTTGAAGCTAAAAGCTCAGCTGATGGTGGGAGAGGCCATAGTAAAACTGACTCAAATATAACTGAGTAAATGAACTGACTATCATCTTGTAGTGCTTTAAAAGAACCTAAAGATGAACTGTGTCTTCCTCCACAGGAGCAGGTTGGAGTCAGGACTGTTGCTGTTTGGACAAAGAGAAAATACCAAGAGAACAGTCACAGGTAAACACATGACTTGTGTTTTTGTGCTTCTTGAGCTTGTTCTAATTGTACCTACAACTACACCTTTAGTTTTCTTTGAAGGCACTTAGTGTAAAATGTTTCATATTTCAATTTCTATGTAAAAAATGTTTCCAGAATATAAAATATTCTGGAAACATTTGACCAGGCAGTTTGTTTGAATCCCCCTTTTAACTGTGAAATGACGGTCTGTCTGTTGTTCTGTGTTCAGGTGAACTCCAGCTGTCTCCAAGTGTCCTGCTGCTGTGAAGGAACTCCAACAAATATAAATTCTGAAAAAAACATTTACTGTGAGTTGTAATATTCTTTGAAAATGTTTTAATAAAATGATTTTAACATTTCATTTTGTCATTTTTGTGGGAAAACATGTAGAAAAAGTAAAAAAAAAATAATAATAATTACTATAAAAAATTAAGTAACTTTTAAACATATATAGTACATACCGACATAAAAATATGTTAACAAAATTATTTAAATTTTAAACAATATAAATACATAAGTGGTATGTAAAAAATTCAAAACCTTACTTGTTTTTTAACTTTAAATTTTACTTATTTTTTTTGGGTAAAACAATACTAAAATTTACTCAATTAATCAGAATAAATCGTACTCTATAAACATTAGCAAAAATTATGTCAACTCTGGTATTAAAACGTAAAGAATAAAAAATATTGCAAATTGTCGCGAGAATTTTTTTAATTAAATCTTAATAGTTGTTTTTTTCAGTGTTGTTACGTTAAAATCTTACAATGAAGAGGCGGGATTTATCACCATAAAGAGGCGGGGCTTATCACTATAAAGGGGCGGGGGTTATCAGCTCTTGAGTTTTACAGAACTGAAGTTAATGGACTTCTTTCTATTTCTAAACTGCTTCGCATCAATTTTGTGTTTTACAAAAATAAAATGTAAACTACTGATCTACAGATATTATAGTTTATTTTATATACATAGAAAAATCACAACATTTTTTTTCTACTAGGAAGCAAACTGACCTTGCAATTGTCATAAAGTGAAATAACACCAGCTGATGCATCAGGCTAGATGTTTAACAATCTTTTCAACACAACATTTTATCAAATACATAATTAGACCTCATGGTGGGTCATGGTTGACTCATGGGCCTCACTTTAGGCACCACTTATGGATGCATCAATCCAGCTTTTTCTGTTCCGATACCGATTCCGATACTTTGGCTTTAAGTATCTGATACTTCATATCAACCGAATGAAATGTCTTATTTTTTATCAAAACAAAATACTTTTTGTCATATAGTGTTATTTAACTGTTATTAATAGTGCTAGTCCCAGCTCACCAACTAAATCTGATTAAAATGTCAAACATTATGAGACCTCCTGGATCAACACCAATTAGGATCAATTAGTCTTATTATGTTCAATTAAAGGCACAACAATGGTGACGACTGAACCGATATCATGGAGCCGATCCCCGATCCAGAAAAATTTCCCAGATTTGCGCCAATATCCGATCTGAGTATCGGATTGGCGCATCCTTAACACCACTGCCACCACCATGTAAAAAGAGAAAATCAGGTAAGCAGTGGCAGAAAAGCAGAAAAACTACAACAACACATCTGTTTCTCTCACATTTCTCACTGAGACTTTAGGACCACACAAACTTACCTTTCTCTGCTTCAATAACATGTTTTTAATCCATTTGATGAGTGAAGTGTTTGTGGTGAAGCAATACAAATCTCCAACTACAGTTAAGCTCTCAAGTGGAAAAATTTGAGGAAAAAAGTTAAAACACATTTTATCAGTTGTTCCCATCAGCCCTTTGCCTCAGTCACAATGTCTAGGAGCATTTCTCAACTCAAAGAATGTCCGTGCATAACCTCCGTACTCCACAGAGGTCTGAGAAAAGGGTCAGGACGGTATAAATCCTCGTCGCTAATGTTCTAAGCCCGGTTTGGGTGGTCCAGAGATACGGCGTGGGTTGTGACACAGCAGGTTTTCATTTTCAAGCGTCAACAATGAAGTGAAACTCAAGGCTGGGGGCCCTGTCTGACATCAGGACTTTGACCCTCGGTGCTGGAGAATATCTCAGGAGAAATGTGCTGAACCAGGATCTTGAAATACTCCAGAGACTCGCTGTCAAACAAGACGCATGGTCGAGGAACGTTCATTTACAAACCTGCTTCGTTTGTCACGCTGCTAAATGGCAAACCACACCTTTAAAGGGTCTTATCTACTTCCCTTAGGAATCTCACGCGCAAGAACCAACAAAACAGTGTAGTGAAGCTCACATGACCAGAGCCGGACCTTATCATGCCTGTTTGCTTCACCTTCTGGTTTGTGCTGTACATATTCCTTCTTTGACCAATCCATCTTAAAAGCGATCACTGCTACCCTCTTCTGTCTTCCCCTTTGTTGCACTCATGGGTCTGATCATTCTCAGCAAAATCAAAGACTCTGGGAACAGTTTGGACACAAATACACGTTCTACAACTCTTAAGCTCTCAGCCAATCTTTTGTGTCAGTAGGTCAAGTATTGACTGAATTACGAACACAAATGGTCGATGAACTAATTCTGCAGATTTTGTCGCGAAATTTCTGTTGAATTCTTTCAGACGCCACATAAAACGTGAGGCTGTTTGTCCTCAAAAAGTTTCTGTCCACTAAGTCCAGCGCAGACGTATGGTTTACGAACAGTAAGCTATATGTACCAGACATTAAGAGACCACTAATGCGAACAAAACAAATACAGTGGATGATGCCAGAGTCAAGGAAGTATATCATCTGCCTGGAGTTTTTCATGCAACAACCTTCTGTAGAAATCAGCACAAAATAATTCCACAGGTGCAGTTAGCTGTGAGCCTGTAGTTCTCCACTTTGCTGATAATTACTAAACACAAATTACACAAAAATCTTTTTCTAATGCCCTGGTAACTCACGTCCTGTACTTTTATGTCATTTTGCTCGTCAGGAGATTTTACTTTTCTCCAGTGTACACAAGGTTTTTCCACCAAATACAAGTCAGGCCACTGAATATCACCACACTTACTAACATCATGCTAACATTCAGTAACTGTACTTGGATCTGGAGTCGCTTGCTGCTCGAGAGTTTCGTGATCTCTAACTGACAATGCATTTGCGTAGCTTGAAAAGCCTGGGACAGTTGCCATACAGTCGTTGCACGAACACAAGCTCAAAAAAATAGCTGATATCAATGTTCATAAATTACAACCCTTAGAAGTTAATAGTAGTACGTGAAAGTAAAAGTGCCAGTCATAATAAATTATATCTTCTTTTATTATTATTAACCACCTCAAAGAAAGCAAATAGTTTTTCAGCAGAGAAGATGTTAGTAAAGACATGCACAGAGCACATGAGGCGTGCAGTGTAAGCCATGGTCATGCCTGTTAAAGAACACTGTGCTATTATTGTGAGGCTTGGTTACCATGGCAACGACAGAAGGTAAAAGAGCATGTCCTCAGAGACGCCTGGGTGGACATAAGACGTCGCTCACACTGTGTTTTCTCCGAGCTGAAAAAACCCATACCTGTTTGACTGCCTGATCTGTTCACGTGTCAGGAGGAAATGTTGTTGTGTCCTTGGGCAAGACACTTAACCCACATCGTGTCTGCGTACGCTGGTGTGAACGGGGAGGAGTGTAATGATCTAAAATACTTTAATTGTCTAAAAAGGTGGAAAAGTGATCAATACATACCATTATTCTATTTGAAACAAGTTTGAAAATTAAATGTCAGCTAAATTTTCCACACATTATTTATGAACAAGACGAGTTTCTCATAATTAAATTATATTTACAGGTCTTGCACAAAACTAGGCTTTCATTACATGTCACTAAAGACCCATGGAAACACATGCACTCTTGCTGTCTCTTCACACACCTGACATGGAACATTTCTGCTGAAACTAAAACCTGGGTCACTCCAGATGGATGTGTCACTACATCACAGGAGAGAAGTGTCTGATTGGTGGACACTGCATTTGACGCCTGGAAGTTCAGCTGAGCCCAACTCTGACGTCGAAGCATGATGAGGCGGTCAAAGCGTCCGGTGCAGGTTTGAGCGTCCACTTCGCAAAACACGGTGTCAGCAGACGTCCGAACAAGCGAATTTCAAAGTGCTAGACGCCAATTTGCACCCAAATTTGCTGGACGCCTCAAGAAGCAGGTTTACATTGTCTTAACATGTAAATCGGATGCTCCAAAGCTGTCTGGTCTGAATGCAGCATTAACTGATCAAAGCTCTTGCCGAATCCTGTTGGGAGAAATGCTCTTTCCCATTCACAAATGCACAAAGCGCTTCTTGCTTTTTTTCAAAAAAGAAATTTTCTTCATTTCTGTTCAAACTGATTCAATACTTGTGTGCAGTCACTGCTGTTGTCACATCTGTAAATCCCGCCTCCTCCTGTAGATAAGCCTTCTGATTGGTACAAGCATTGGATACTTGTTTTATAGCCATTGGGAAGGAGCAATTCAAGAAGGTTTCTCGTGAATTTGTAAACCATGGATCTATTAAAAATATCTGGATAGGACATTGCTAGCTTAATACTGTCTTGAGTTGCAGTAGTGGCCGCTCAATTGGTCCTGCAGATGAAAAATCCTCTCAGTCCAGAAGGTATTTTTTCCATAGAACACAATGTAATCACAAACTGCTGCTGCTCACCTCACAGACACACTTCAAAAAGGTTGGACTTCGTGACAAATCTAACCTGGTGTCGGGTCATAAACTTTTTCCCCGTTCAAAAGTCTTCAGTCTACTTTAACATTCATTGATCTCATTAGAAAGTCATATTTGTGGGTGAAGCCATTGTTAATAAAGTTCTTTAGTGAATGTCTGTGCACCTGAACTTGCCGCGGACACATGAAATCTCCATAAGACCGTGAACAATGTCTCGGTGCCTGCTCCTCCAAAGGCCAGCGTTCCCTCTGACTGATCCTAACTTCTTGTATTGTCTGGATTAAAGTCAAGCACTGGACTGAAACATCTGCACAAGGCCCTTCTCCCGGTCATGTGACTCATCTGCATTTAAATAAGAGAAAGCAGGAAAGGCTGTCACAATCCACTAAAGCTTTCTGTTACAAGAAAAACTCACAACGTGAATTTCAGCAGAGGTCAAGCTTTGAATTTCTTTTTATATCCATGTGCAAGTCAGTTTTCCAGTCTCGCCTTAATGGAAACCTATTTTTACAAGTTTTTAACCTTGTTCTAACTGTCTTCTCTCATCATTAGTTTACTCAAAGCTGTACTAAGAATCTTTCCTGCATGTTTGAGTAATCTTGCGTCCTGCAGCTCAGAAAAGCCTTGTTCTCACCTATCACCTATCACTGCCCACTTGTCTGTAGTTAATTGTGGTTATTCAAAATATTCAGATTCATAGTAAAGCATGTATTGTTTAAAAAATGTTGCATAGCCACTTTGTGGCACGGTGGTAGAGTGGGTAGCACTTTGGCCTCAAAGCAAGAAGGTCACGGGTTCGCTTCTCGCACGGCCCGGGCCTTTCTGTGTAGAGTTTGCATGTTCTATCCCGTGTCTGTGGTTTCTTCCGGGCACTCCGGTTCCCCCACCAACCAATAACATGCAGGTTAGAGAACACTTGGTGGTGGTCAGAGGTTGAGGCGCCAGGTGTTTCGGCGAATCGCCTCTGCTGAGCTTGTCATCACTGAGTGAGGAGGGCTGCTGGGTGAAGCACTTTGAAAGACAGCTGTCAATGTGCTATAAATCATTTATTGATGTATTTACAACAATCACAGTCACAATTACACATTTAATATCTGCTGCTTGTAAAATCTTACAATGAAGAGGCTTTATTACTATAAAGAGGCGTTTTTTTTGCCTGGGATCCAGAACCCACACTTCAGCAAACTGCTCAGAGTGGGTCTGGTCACCACACCCTCCGCCTGCATTTCAGATCAAATCTACATCGTACCGGCCAATCAGATTAGTTTATTTGCGTGACGCAGATGAAACAAAGGAGCTGATTGGTCGTCTGTCATTTAGACCAAAATCTAACTTCACTCACCTCACATTAAAATCGTTTTTTGCCTCGCTCATTGATTCTGCAGAAATACACCATGTTTTTCAGTTCCACATGATATTTTTTTTCAAGTATTTTCTTCGTCTGGAGCAGCCATGTTGGCATTCACACGGCAGACGATGCGTGTCCCTGATTGGCTAATTGATCTGTCAATCACGGCTACAGGAATCCAAAAGAGGGACACATTGGCTTTTCCAGGCAAAGGGGTTTATCAGTTTTGCACAGGAAGTAAAAGGAACTCTTTCTATTTCTAAACGATTTTGTGTTTTGCAAAAACAAAATGTAATTTCTGTCCAGATTTATAGTTATAGTTTTTCATTTTGAACATTATGTTGACCCTTTGCACATGTTGTCACACTTTTCAGGGAATGCCCACTTTGCCATGATGGAAGGAGAAAGCTTTATCTGTGTGCATTACAGCAATGGAAAAACTTTTTGTTTCAAGTTACTTGGATCCATTTAAATTGTAAAACGGTGGTTAAAATCTTGTGTGACTGACTGCTGTGACAGTCAAGAAGGTTGTAAGCCTAATGTGGCTTTTTATCGTACCTTTTGAGGAAGACAGAAGAGGCCAGTGGGTGGCAGCAATAAATCAAAAGTACTGGAATCCCACTAAGTTGTCACAGATTTACAGTGAACACTTTTTACAAGGTAAGTCAATGCTAATGTAAAAGAAATGCACGACATTTGAAAAAAAATAAAAATAAAAATTGAGAAGATTTCGAATGCACTACTTTTGAGTGCACTACTTTTGAGTGCACTACTTTTGAGTGTACTACTTTTGAGTTCATTACTTTTGAGTGCACTACTTTTGAGTGCATCACTTTGAGTGTATTACTTTTGAGTGCACTACTTTTGAGTGCACTACTTTTGAGTGCACTACTTTTGAGTGCACTACTTTTGAGTGTACTACTTTGAGTGCACTACTTTTGAGTGCACTACTTTTGAGTGCACTACTTTTGAGTGCACTACTTTTGAGTGCATTACTTTTGAGTGTACTACTTTTAAGTGTACTACTTTTGAGTGCACTACTTTTGAGTGTACTACTTTTGAGTGCACTACTTTTGAGTGCATTACTTTTGAGTGTACTACTTTTAAGTGTACTACTTTTGAGTGTATTACTTTTGAGTGCACTACTTTTGAGTGCATTACTTTTGAGTGCACTACTTTTGAGTGCACTACTTTTGAGTGCATTACTTTTGAGTGTACTACTTTTGAGTGCACTACTTTTGAGTGTACTACTTTTGAGTGTATTACTTTTGAGTGCACTACTTTTAAGTGCACTACTTTTGAGTGTATTACTTTTGAGTGCACTACTTTTGAGTGCATTACTTTTGAGTGTATTACTTTTGAGTGCACTACTTTTAAGTGCACTACTTTTGAGTGTATTACTTTTGAGTGCACTACTTTTGAGTGCATTACTTATGAGTGCACTACTTTTGAGTGCATTACTTATGAGTGCACTACTTTTAAGTGCACTACTTTTTGACCTGCTGGACATTCAGACACCACTACAAAATGCCGTGACCTAACCTGACCAGCCAGATGGTATATCTTCCGATATTTGTGAATTCACAAACTCAAGATAATCCATCCGGCCTTCCAGCAGCTGGATTGGTTTGAAGTCTGACACTCAATCACATCGCAGCAGGGCGGGTTGAGGGGGTTGGTTGCAACAACGACAGGAATTACCTCTTGATTCAAACAAAACAAAGATGACGGCTCCTGTGGATGTACGTGTTTCTGCTACGTTTGATTTTGTTTTAGCAGAAATACAGAGTATTTTCTTTTTGAAAGAAGAGCAGAGAGCTGTGTGTGACACTTGTTCTATCCCACGATGACATTGGATCCACCATTACGATTTGTTGTTGTGAATGGTTAAGCACAAATAAGGTAGGCTGCACACCCAATCAGCTTGATGTAATTCATTAACTGTCCCACCTTTCCCCAAACGTTTTCAGCAGTACTTCATACTTTATAATTTGAATTTTTTGAGTGGGCGGGGGTAGGTGGTAGGTGAAAACAGGACTTTTCTAATCACTTAAGCATCAGCAACAGGAGTCAGGACAATGCAAAATTTCTTCAAATACAACTGTGGGTAAACTAATGATGAGAGACACTGGATTTTACGGAATATGGCTCCATCTGAACGTAAAAGTGAGATTTTCCTGTGTCTTTAGATTCAGAATTCTTATAATTTCATGAAATAAAATCCGTGTGAGAAAATGTAGAGCTAATGTATGTGTTTGGTGTTGTTATTGGACTCACATTTTGTTGAGTTTTGAAAACTACATTCTTGTTATTGCTGGAGGAGACTAAAGCAGTTTCCCCTCCTCCAGCTCTTCAGCCTTATAGATGTTTGTTTTGGACTGGTTTTGGCCCCGGGTCAAAGTCAGATCCTGCTACAACCCGCTGTCGTTTGGATCTGGTTCAAAAAGCCAACCGTTCCATATACTCTCCTGTTGTGATTGTATAGGTGAGAGAAAGAGAGAAGGTGGGAGAGAGAAAAGAGGAAAGAGAGCGCTTTAACTGGTCTGACAGCAGCTTTAATAAAGAGCAAGACGTTTGTTCGAACACTGCTGAAGCTTATTTTGTGTCAAATAAAGCTGCAATGCAATGTACAACTGACTGATTGGAGTTCTGATACAGTCGACATCAGAGGCTACGCCCACTAACAGACCTCTGTGGGGGAAACTTAACATTGAGAGTGAATCAGATCAACAGTTTTATCTGTCGCTGCTCAACAACTACAGCAGCAAATGTGGACTTAAGGAAAGATGTTGTCAAAAAAAGATACAAAGACAGAGAGATGAATAAAGTGATCCAATTGTCTATATATCTAATGATGCTAAAGGTAGCTGCGAGCTAAATGCCAACGTAATGCTAGTGCTGGTGTGTTTTAACATCTTTTTTTAACTTTCAGTTTACTTTTCTGACATAACACCACATCAACAGCCTCCATTTAAGCATGGTTTTGACTCGACTTGAATTTTTTGCTAAAAATACACTTAATTTGCCTGGAAGCGTCTTAAAAAAGGTAGGATTTCCAACATGACTTTACTCCTCAGCAGGCCACACCTCCAAATATATTGCGTCGTCAACTGTATCTATAGAGGGATAATTTGTTTCTCTACACAGGAGATGCGCACGCATCTGGAAAGCAGAAATTGCAGCAGCTGACTGACACAAGCCGTAGCAGCAACACTAACCAGCGCTGTTGTCAGCTAACTACAAAATTTATACCTGCGTCAAAACAAAAGTTATGCTGCTAAATCTTTTGTGAATTTGTGAAAGAAAATTTGACCCTACGACTCTTAAAATATTTTCAGGTGAGTGAAAAAACGGTGAGGAAAACACTTCAGGAGACAGACGTCTGTCAGACTGGTTTAGACCTGATCCAAACACCTGCTCTAGTCCAGTTTTGTTATTTTAATAAAAGAAATGTCTGCAGCCAACTAGACAGACAGCGTATATTTCTGCATTTTTGTGTGGAGAACCAAAATACAAAAGTCTTGACCAATACAAAATACCAAAGTCTATTGTATGTAAGTTGGCTGGGTCATGCTAGGAGGAAACCCACCCAGACACAGGGAAAAACATGCAAACTCCACACAGATTCGATTCCCGGGTGGGAGGAGCTTTAAGTCAGTTCCCTGATGAGGGAAACATGAGCTATAACTCCAACTTTTGGATTATATGGAACATTTCACCATAATGAAAGGAAAAGGCATCAATTTAAACTACAAATTTTGGAAGAAGCCACATGACAACATTTTCTTTGTGTTAAATGGGTACATTTTGGCTTCAAGTTATAGGTAAGTTTAGGACTGGGGCTTGACGTAGATTAAGATTTACTTGCTGTTCTTGTGTATTGCGTAGACAGTTCCAAAAAGCAAAATTACGTAGACATTTTGTTTGTGATGAGGTAACAACATTCTAACATGACTAAAAGCTCAATATCTTTAAAGAGAAACACATGACGAGCGGTGTAAAGTTCTCGTCTTGTGTTCCATGATCTGTTGCTGTCACCGTGTCCTCCTCGGGTCCACACCCTCTGCTCGCCTTTGTACCTTCCTCTCTCCATCTGTCATAATATTTTCTCAGTCAAACATCTGCAGGAGGAATGCACCACTTCCTGTTAGCGGCACACCTTCAGGACCCCAGACCCTCGCTAGCCCTGGAGCTGTGTACAGTAAATATGTTTATTATTATTCAGAGGCCGTCTTCGGGGAAACTAATTCAAATCTTTACAAAAAATATTCACCTGATAAAATGCCTTTCTTTGCTTTTATTTGAGCTGTTTTTTTGTCCTCCTGGGAGAGTTTCTTTGGCAGAACTTTTACAAAGTAGTGGAAACTGTAGCTAGCTTGTTTGCTAACGACAGATTTAGCACATTATAACTGCTGCACAACAAATAACTGACTCATCAAACAGACTAAAAAACATCTAATTTAGTCATAGAACGGTAATGAGTTTCTCTACGTCAGTGAGAAATGTGACGTAAACAGAAGTGTTCTTGTCGTTTTTCTGCTTTTCTGCTACTGTTTACTTGGTTTTCTGTTTTTACATGTCACATACAAACTCATTAATCGGCAGTAATTGTGGTTGTTTACATTTATTATCAGTTTGTTGCAGATTTTCTTCTGTTTTAGTTGCGTCAGAAGAAATTGTAATTCGACTCCATTGACTCTCATTCATTTTTGCCACTTACTGCTGACATTTAGAACGCTGTGATGTCTTTTGCATGAACTCGAAAGAACTATGCATATGTTTCTGGAGAAGATTTGTTGAAATACTAGTTTCAGATGGATCATGTACTCAAAGTGGTCGTCCGAAATATGTATTTAGCTTTTAACTATTATAAAACATAAATCTTTTATTAATTGTTCGCATGGATTTACTGCAAATTGAAGATACGGGTCAGACCAAAAGCATAATATGCAGCTTGCTTCTTAGGCCGTATTATGATGTTACACCGCCATCTATAGGACATGCCTGGTTGTGCTTAGTTTTTGCTTTTTTTTCCATTTAAATACTCTCATTTAAATATTCAAAAATTCAAATATTTCTCTTTTTTTTTTTATCAGTTTGCTCTATTGGACTTTATTCACTATTTTGATGACTTGACTTAATAAAATGAATAAAGACTTGGGACTCGACTTGGACTTGAACGTCAGTAACTTGAGACGATGTGATGCTTTTTCACAAAAAATAAGTTGTGTAATTTTACATTTACAAACCGAAACATGTCTTTCCTCATTTTTTTGTGACCAGAAATTACACGGGATAATTTATAAAAATCTATGAAATTGTAGAAATACAAGATGTATTTTGTAATTTGATTTAAACACTAAAAACAGAGGACTTGGACTCGACTTGGACTTGTGGGGCTCTGGCCTAGGACTTGGGCAAAAATGTGCTTTTATTCAAGTGTATTTTTGGCTAACAAGATACAAAATGCAAATCTATCGCTGCATTTGAAATGTGTTAAACTGTAAGGGGACCCCCAAAGGTTTTTACTGAACGATTTCTTAATATCTAATCCTGATTTATTAAAGTTTTAAGTCTAAAATGTGTGGCAAAAGTCAAATTTTTCTGCAAATTTTTTTATTAGGTTTAAACTTGGTTCTATGCCTTCTTCTGTTTTTGCTCCGTAATGTGCATGACATGTGTTGGCATGACATGACAAAAAACTAAATCTTACAGATATTTATCAGAAGTATCAGTGATATAAAGTATGTTTTCTTTCATATTTACCTGCTGTGTGTCATTTTAAATCAGATAAACTGTTTAAAGCTGGTTGACAAATTCTCATTAATAAAAATAACACACAATGACACAGAGAGTAATAGCTTCAGTTAATAGCTTTTACTGCATTATTACATAGTATTTGTGCAGAGTCAAAAAGGTAAGATTTAGAGGAGATTATAAACAAATACATATATCTACAAAATAAATAAGTTCTCTGAGTGCTCTGGGACAATTCTACAGACAATTCTAGGATCATGACCAAGAGTCCCAGTTGGAGCATACTGTCTGGGACCTTGTGTTATTATAATGACTAGAGACGTATATTAATAAATGTTCAGTCTTCATTGGTTTCCAGTCAGTTTTTGCATTATTTTCAATGTTTTGCTGACTGTTTTTAAATGTGTGAATGGCACTTTACTTGTCTGAGCCGCTCCATTCTCACCAACACAGTCTGACTGAAATGTGTATCGATACAATAACATGTTAATAGTAGACCATGCGTATGTTTCTTATCTTTAGTGTGTTTGCTATACGACGTCTCTATTTGACGCTCTAAAAAGTTTCGATCTTGGGTTGGAGTTGGTTAAGATTAGGATTTTGTTGATTTTCATAAATAATAACACATATTGACCTTTATTTAACCAGGGAAGTCCCACTGAGATTCAGAATCTCTTTTGCAGGGGAGCCCTGCATCCACCATGAAAATGAACTGGGGCAGCAATGCCTATCATAGACACGCAAAAAAGGACAAAGTACATAGTTTGCGTGGTATGTGCACATACACGTTTAAATTTGTGTGGCATACATACACATTTAAATGTGCATGGTATACATACCCATTTAAACTAGTGAAGTAAACGCACATATACATTTAGAATTTGTGTGGTATACATACACATTTATATTTGCATGGTATACATTAGTTAGTTGATTGACTGAAGAGATAGTTTAACATGTGAAATATCTTAAAAATGATTTCACAAAATCTGGTGATTACAGCTGGTAACTAGACCATTCATCTTTTGCATTGCAAAAATTAGCTGCATTTAAACAATATTCAGTTCAGCTGCCCTCCATTTGAATTAAATATTATTGGCCTGTAGAATGTTGTGATGTCACATGAATGGAACCGGCCTCTCCAGTGGCAAGATGGCTGTCACAACTGCCAGGGCGAAGAACCCACTCTCTTTAGTCATTGTAATAACTCAGTGTTTATGGCTATGAGGCTAATCACTCCAGCACCACATAGTAGCTGTCAGTGCAAGGCAGAGGGCGGGGCCATGCTCCTCTTCAGCTCCTCGATGTCCCGTCTGAGCTGGGACACCTCCTGGAGCTTCATCAGCAGCTCCTCGTTCACTGGTTCACTGTGCTCACTCTCCTCCATGGACAGACTCAGGGCTGCAAAACAAATCAGGAATATTAATCTAAAGAAGAAAAATAAAGGAGAAAATGTGTTGTGAACAATGTATTTAGGCAAGACACTTCACCCACAGTGCCTTGTCTGGATCTGTTGTGTGAATGAATGAAACAGAAGGAACAAGTCACACATTTGGGTTAAACCGGAACTAGTCTAGCTGCAGAATGAAATGAATAGTATTACAGTTGGTCCAATGTCAGCAGGAGGCATGTACGTACACTTGATCCCCAGCAGCACAGACAGGTTGGGCTCCTGTCCCTGGGCTCTCTGGCTCAGGATGGTGCCCAGGCTCTGGAGGTCCCTCACACACACTGACATGTCCCTGAGCAGCTGGCCCACTTCAGGCTTCTGAGACACAGACCGGGTTGGAGCTGGAGTCTGCCCTTCTGCCTGCTGCTGCTGCTGGGAAGAAGAAAGAGGCGAAAAACAAACAAAAGAATGTTCATTTACAACTTTCTGTCAAACTCAGTTCAACTAAAATACTGTAGTTGAAAATTCAAGATGAAACTGTTTGAGCCTATTGGACGCAAACAAATGACTGGACTTTTTGTGAAGTGTTGTACATTTAGTCTCTGATTCTGACTGAAATCATAAGTGAGAACTCAGCACAGAAGAAAAACAGAATTAAATTCACAGGAATTGTCTTTGATAAATCTGCAGAGGCATTTACAGTTATGGCCTGAATGACACAAGCTAACTGTATATTGCCATTAGCTTGTGCTATCTCTGTTTTTTTATTGCCATCTCTGTTATTATCATATGTTTATTACCCTTGATTTAATAAAGAAGCATCTAAACGCCATCAATCAGGTGTGTCAAACTCAGGGCTGGGGGCCAAATGTAGCCCCAAGATGGTTTAAATTCGGCCCCTGGGGCCGGACATGATTTCTGATTATTATTGATAAAACGTATATTGTTTAGATGTGACATAACATCTAAAATGTGCTGGAATGGAGCTAATTGCATTCAATTTGTTCAACATTTTCTTGGAATGACCAAATGTGGCCCTTGCACCAATTTTTTTTTGTCCCTTAGACTTCCTGCTATGTTTTCCCAAATTGCAAAAAGTAGAGTTTTTGATGCCAAATTTGAGAAATTCTTCTATTATTGTCGAAATACCAAACATTTTGAAGCCTCTGAAACCTATCATGAATGTTTAATGTCTTATTAAAAGTGTGGTGATTCATAAACAATTAGGTCAAATGCAAAATTTGGAATGATTCCCTTCACAACCCAGTATATGACACTCGGCTCCATATAAGTTTCAAAATGCAGTGAAAAAAGTTTGGACACTCCTGATATAATGCAACATAACGTTACAATATACATCTGGACACACAGTAAATGTGGTGTATTTTTAAAGCCCATATGCTATATTTTAATATAACACAAAAGGACCTATCTTTTTAAAAATGGCCCTCGACCAACTCTGACTCTGATCGATTTGAGCTTCATTTGAGTTTGACACCCCTGCCCTAAATTCCTCACAAATTGATCACAAATTATTTTTTAAATTGAAGAAATAGAAAATGTAACTTTTCTTTAGGTCTGAAATTATTCCAAGTACTCTCTGGTAAGTGCTAGTGTGTATGTGCACCCCGGGTTGATAAACACTGGCTTAGTACAAATTGAATCTTGTTCGTCACAGAATTGTTGATTTTTTTTTTATGTCAAGCTTGAGCTTGATAGTTTGTTTTTAAGTTGCAGAGGTACAAGTTTTGGCTGAAGTCCTCATGAGCTCCACAATTGTTGGATGTGCAAGTATTGGAACACAAGGGAGGGACAATCTCTCAGAGAGCAAATTAAGATTGGGGTTTAATTGAGATTAGGTGGATAGTGATTAAGGTTAAGAATTAAAGTAAAGTCTAAATCCCCAGAGAGCAGAGACCACCAACAGTGCTGTTACCTTGCTGCTGCAGTCCTGCTGCTCTGACAGCTCAGTCTTCTCTGTTTGTTCACTCACAGGAGGACACACTCCGTCCTCCAGACACTTCTGAATCTTCTTCTGCAGGCTACAAGACAACAGCACCAGCATTAGCACAGATCAACCTGTTCAACAACGGACACAGGTGAACATAATAGATTGTACTTTATGAGGTATCAAGTCATTTCCCTCGAGTCCAAATTAAGTCCCAATTCAAAGAGAGACAAGTCCAAGTTTAGTCTCAATTCAAAGAGAGACAAGTTCAAGTTTAGTCTCAAGACAAAGAGAAACAAGTCCAAGTCTAGTCCCAAGTCAAAGAGAGATAAAATGAGATTAAGAAGTTTACCTGTGCACTGACGCTAACAGCTCACTCTCCCTCCTGTCCTGCTCCTCTATCTGAAGATACTTTTCTCTCAGAAGCAGTTGTCCGTCTTCCAGACTCTTCTGTAACCACGATACATTCTGTTCCATCTGCTTCGCCTTCAGCTGGACCTCTTCCAACTGCGGAGGATGAAAACACACGCGTGAGAGATTCTGTTTTTTTCTGCAGAACATTGTGGATGTGTTTTACCTGCCGGCTCTGGCCCTGCACCTCCGCCAGCGTGGGCAGGTCGGACAGGTAGCTTTCCAGGGTCTCCACGCGCTGATGTCGTTCCAGTTTCTGCTCGCTCTCTCTGGCGCACTTCTTCTTCAGACTGCAGATGTAGCGGTCGCGTGTTTGGATCTGGACGAGGCAAAGCGAAATATTGAAGATAAAAGAAAAAGCACACATTATTTGCAATACCTTTAGCATAAGTAAACAATTCAGGGCTAAGACACAAAAAAATTAGGGGAATTTAACTTTTTCAGGTCACAAATCTATTGTCAGTTTGAAAATATTATAAGGCTGCAACAAGTTAATCTATTAATCGCAAAACTAATCGATTTTTGAATTAATCATCAACTAATAAAATCATCGAATAATTGTTAACTGGTCTTTTTAGGTTCCCAAACATGTCACGTGCCGTTTATGTTCTAACCAACAACTGTAATCAGTTAAGCAAAAGAACAATTATCAAAGTCAAATTTTGTGGTCATTTTTACTGGTTTAGTGGTTTCTACCAAAACCATTTCCTGTTTAGGATTGTATATCATAAGACATTTAAGAAATGACCAATGTTTAAAAAAAAAATTCAGAGACCCTGTATACATCAGTGTTTGAAAAATGTTTCAGTTTTTAAACATTTAATCTATAAAATTAGCTTCATTACATATAGTTAATTAATTTTCCATTTGGGAGTGTTTGGGACAACTTTTACCATAAAAAATTAAAGCAAACCCAATCACCATTTACAAATGTACAGCATAATTTACGTATGTTCTGCGTTTCAAATTAAATGTTCTGACAATTCACGTCTCATCTTGGAACATTCCAGTCAATGTAATTAGATAGTCATGATCTAATTACATTGACTGTGTTGAATGTTCCATAATAAGACATGAAACACATTTAACATGTATTTGTTTAGAGGTTATTTTAGTTCTAGCTTACAATATTATTTAACTGTGAGCAAGGCTGCCTCTCCATAGATCTGACCTGTTTGCTTCTATCTGTTTCGATAGATAATGTGTTTATTGGGACATTTCAGCAATACAAAAAGCAAGCAGCAGATTTGGCCGTATTTTATTAGGTGGTGTTTCAGGGATGCCCAAGAATCACTGGACTCCTCTTTGAGAACCACTGCTCTAAAGTAGCTCCTAAACTCACCAAACTTCTTGCCCTGGAAAGGATTTTTGCAAGCTATTTACAGAGAGATTTTTTAATGTGTAATTCCAAGTTTGACATATAAAATTTAAAATCTAAAAAAAATTTGAATTTTCAGTCATATCAGATATCCAAAAGCCTGGGACAATTCTGGGTAAGGAGCGCTATAAGTTTCAACAACCTCAGCAGTTCCTCTCATATAAAGGTTCACCTTGGTTCCAAACATTACATATTCATTAATATTTGCCAAATGTACCTTGTCGTCCATTTTGCAGATGTCTTCTGTGTACTTCTGTGTGACTTGCTTGAACACATTTTTCAGATGAAGTAGTTCCATTTCTGCTGCACTCAGCTTCTGGCTCAGATCTTTATCACACAGTGTGTAGGAAGCATGCTGGCCCGCTCTGTCCTGTTCAGAGAGTACAAGTGGTGTTAAAGCAAACGTGGACACACAGATACACAGACAGACAGATACAGACATACAGACGGGCAGACCTTGTTGTAGATGTAGGAATCGTCCAGTCTGCCTCTGTGACTGAGCTGGACCTGCTGCACTCGGAGCTCGTTCTCTGTGATCCGAGCCTGGAGCTGCAAAATCTGCTGCTTCTGCCTGAGGGACGACACCCACACAGTCACAAGATCAGAACTGAATGATACGTGATGAAACACTGACAGTAACAGACAGTACCAGTCGATCTCCTGCTCTCTCTGTCTCAGCAGTCCCTCCTGAAACTTCACCAGACCAGGAACAGGCCCAGCACTGCCCTTCACCATCTGAAAAGGACATTCAGATCACAAAATATGAACAGGGAGGATAATCAATACGCAAAAGGATCAGTTCACATTCTCCAGGCTGATAATATTCTCATCAGGTGGAGGTGAATATTGTTTAAATGCAGTTATTACTTAATATAACACCTGATTTTAAATGCATGATTTTTTGTTCTTATTTATTTATTTTTTTGATGGCAAAGTACAATGGTATTAAAAGGAAGAACTGCCTCTTGCCTTCCATTTGGCATCATCTTATTCTATCTAGAATGTGAATGTGAAGTGTAATAAATCACAATTATATTAATGAATTAGTAATCAATTAAAAATGAATTTAAGATTAGTATTTTACAATGCTTTAAAGTTGGGGTAGCTAAATTTTGTAGTTGTAACTTGTACTTTTCCACCAAAAAGTCTATGGTAAATGCAGCACTTTGTGAAGAAATGAGACCACTGAGTACTGTCTGAAGTGAATAATAAAGACTTTTAGTTCTAATGAGGAGCCTATTGCTGCGCTGTGATTGACTGAGCTTGGGAAGTCCTCTTCAGTTTCACTTTGTTGTTTGTAAAAAAGACATTTATTGATCATAATTGCATCCAAAATAAATACCTGTTGATATCAACCATGTGTTCAAGGATTTATGAGAGGAAGTAGACAAATAAAAATGAAAAGAGCTGTTTTTTTCAATACTCAAAACTACTGCGCATGCCCCATGCAGAAAGAAACGCTGTCCGTCTAGTTGGCTGGAGAAACTTCTATGATTAAAACAACAAAACGGGACAGAAGCTAGTAGTTTTGGATCAGGTTTGAACCTGTCTGACAAGACAGTGTTTTTCTCGACATTTTTTCACTCACCTCAATTGATGTTTAAGGGTCGTAGGGTTGAATTTCATTCATAAATGTTGACTTAGCAGCATAACTTTTGTTTTCTCACAATGATTAACTCTTGTAATTAGCTGGCAACAGCACTGGGTTGAGTTGTTGCTACAGTTTGTGTCAATCATTGGCAGCTCTTTCTGCGTGTGTTGTGTTGATAAACAAATAATCCCTCTATACCTGATATTTATTGTGCAAACAACAACTGAACAAGTTTATATGAATACAATTTCAAACATTCTGAGATGCTCTGAGTCAACATCAGCCACTAAATAAATTATGTTCTGTTAAATTCACCAGTACCAGTATCATTGGATTGATTGCAAAATGTCATTGATCGGCATCCAAAGCAAATCACATTATCGAATCAGTGCATCACTAGTAGTGGTATAGCAGAGTTGATGATTTCTATTTCTCAAAAACATGTCCAAATAATGTTTCTATGAGTATTTTAGAGTACATTCATTCTCTTACCTGTTTGAGTCCTGCCTTGAACGGAGAACTCTCTGCCTGCTTGTTGAACCCGTAACTCTCCTCTCCCCCCTGCTTCCCCGCCTCAAACTTGGGCTTGTACGCCAGCTGCTCGCTCAGCCACATCTGCGTCCGGACTTCGGGCTGGAGCGGGTGATCGAACGGCGGCTGCTCGCTCAGACTGCGACTGCACAGATCCTGAGGAGACACGAAGCCGGCGTACGCGCTGTGTTTGATCGGAGAGGAAAAGGCCGACGTGCTTTTGCGCAGCGACCGTTCTGATTCAACCCCGGCCGTCGACTTCCTGCTCAGTTTGTAGTAGTGGCACGGTCCCGAGCCAGGCGAACGCAGGAGCGAGCTGTTGCATCGAAGCGAGGACGTCAAAGGGAGGTAAAAATCGGTTTTGTTTAAGTCCTTTTTGTAACCTTTCAGCAAGCTTCTATCCAAAGAACCTTGCATGTCTACGTTCTTACTACTACTGTGCGTGCGTGTGGAGTCGTAAACCGCCCACGAGGACAGTTTGTTCAGCGAGGAGCTCTTTCTGATGGGCTCCTGGGTGTTTTTCTTCTTGGTGCTGGCGGCGGCGGTGTTTGGAGACATGGTGGAGGTGAGCTGCTGGCAGGTTTTGTACCACTGAGCTGTGTTCTGCTGTTGCGCCGAGAGCTGGTCGTAGGAGCGGGTGAGAGAGAGAGGTCTGAGGGAGGCGGGGGACAGGCCGGACACCAGAAGAGACTGGGGTTGTAGAGTGGAGCTTCTCTGAGGGTAAGGGGACGACACATCTGGAGGGAAACAGCACAGACAGGGTTGTGTTATGAAAGGTAATATCTGCTGTACAGTCCTATTCAAATCAAATCAGAATCAGATGACACGTATTGTCGTTATCACACTGATTTATTGTGCAACAAAATTACATTTGGAGTGAATCTATATGTTCTTAATCGACTAAAGACATGTTTTATTGACCAAATAGACTAAAAGGAGGCGTGATAAATGCTCTGAAACTACAAAATAAACCTATATTTTCACCATTTACAGTATCTGAACCAAACGGTGCTTGAAAAAACTAAAAGAGCAGAGTTCAAGCAAAAACAACAATTTAAACTGAAAAGAAATAGCTAAAAAAATAAAAAGACCAATGCAATTTTTTTGTCAACTAAGACCAAAAATTACTTAACTCAACCTTGACCAAGCGATTAAAAAAACTACAACAGTCCTAGTAAACTGTGACAAAATCAGAAATGGTGGTTTGAGACCCCTGCTTTTAAGTTAAAACATGAAAAAAGAAATCTGCACAGCAGTGGGAGCTTAGTTTTTTATTCACCACATGTGACGTTTTGATCACATGAATAAAAAACAGGGAGCACCAACTGCTGTGCAGATCTTTTGTCATGTTTTAACTTTGTACTGCATTTAGGACCCAGCACACAGGTTTTACAGATTTTTTGGGGATGTGCGTGTCACCACTTTTACACCCCTTCTTTTGAGGACATATTTTACAAAATCATCTTTTTAATCCTGTTCTAACATTGCTTCTTCATCACAAACACAACTTAAGTTTTGTCTGTAAGATACAGTAACTATTCTTTTTCAATTGAGCCTCAAAAATCACTGTTCTGAATGTCCTTCATCTGTGATGTCATAGGTAGATCTTTGAGATCATCTACACTGTTTTAAATCATCCAGATTTGTTTGTAAAATCAGTTTGATGATGTACCCTGTGTCATTTCCCTTGCAGACAGTAGCTGGAGCTCTAATTTAATTGTTGGTGTATGAAACACATGACTGTCATTAGCGCTTTACTAAACTTTTTAATGGTCTTGGTGCCTGGAATTCCAAAAGGCTAAACATAAACATACAGGTAGGGCTGCTTGAAAAGAATAATCACAACTGTTTAAAGAATAATTTAAATCACAATTATTCAAACGATTATTTACTTTATACAGAGTGCAGAGCATTAGTGCTCCTTATGCAGAGAGTGAAGAGATCAAATGAAATGGGTGAGATACCTTATAAAAAACGATTGTTGTAAATGTATTCTACAATTGTCAAGAAACAGTCTGAGAGCTACAACTGAAGGAAATATCTGAGCTCTAATAAACTCACTTATGAGTCACAGTTAATAATCATGATTACTCAATTACACAATTTTTGTAAATGATTACAGCAATAATCATATTTTGATTCATTGCACAGCCCTACACACAGGTTACCTTCTACACTGTCAGAGCTGTAGGTGTAGAATCCCGTGTCCCCGCTGTCAGAGAGAGAGCTGGCTCTGCGGCCGGACGCCCTGCTGCGAGGGCTCGAGCTGGAGGGCTGTTGGGGCCGGACAGGAGCTCTGTGGAACCTCCATGACTGCTGCCACCTGGACAAGAAACAACACTCTTAGAATGTACATTATCTCCACAGACTACAAGATATTGTCAAATAAACTGTACTGCAATAAAGACATTTCAAGGAGTTTGTTTGCAGTTCACTGAGTTGAACTGAACACAAATGAATAGCCTGTA
Organism: Mugilogobius chulae; assembly: GCA_038363315.1. NCBI lineage: Eukaryota > Metazoa > Chordata > Actinopteri > Gobiiformes > Gobiidae > Mugilogobius > Mugilogobius chulae. The sequence goes on from CM076405.1 coordinate 11,864,000, forward strand.
TTAGGTTTCTGTGACTAAACTGATATTGATTTGTCAGCATGATAGGTCATGCTCTTTTAGCTCTGCCCAGTCAGTCAATATTTGCTCACTTTGAATGTAACAACCCCACACATTCAATAAACATGGAACAAACAAACCAATTTAAATTCCAAGATGAAGGCATAGGCAAAAGAGAAGCATTGTAATGGATATCTCCAATGTAGCTTTAATATAGTGAGAGACCACATTTATATTTTTCTTAACTGTTTATTTATAAGACTATGATATAGACACAAAAATATTTTTGAAAACAAGATGAGAATAAATATGTATTTGTATTTACCTATTATTTTTATGTATTTTTTATTATTATGGAAAAGCAAATTAACATTCAAAAAATATATATTTTTTTTTTACCCAAAATTGATTAGCATAGCATTTTGATCTGACACTTGATAATCAATGAAAAAACATTTTATGCTCTACTTTTCATACATCCCGTATTTTGCTCATTCGGATGCATTTACGGTCAACAAAATGTCCTGTCTTCTAATAATTCATTGCAATTTGTAGCTAGTTTTGCACGCATCAAACACAACCAAAATCCTGCTCATTTTATGCAGAAAAATGCCAAAATGTCACTTTGCTAGCATGGTTAGCTTTCCCCGGATGACGTCGCGTACCACGCACCAACAGCCTGCAGCCAGCCTACTGACCTGTTTTACTCACGTCTGCCCCAGTTCTCTCCATTTTCGTATTTTATCCAAACAACCGTCCAGAACAGAGCTGGATAACGTAACGCGCATTTCTTTAGATGTCGGGCATACCACAGACGCGTGCAGGAGGCGGATGTACTCGCTGGGAAGGATGTAGCGAGCTCGGGATACAGCAGCATCAGCAGCACGAGCGGCGGAGGAGAGACGTGCTGCTCCGCGTAGACACTGGAGGGCGACATTCACGCACACGTCAGAAGGAGAAACGTGGTGCGTCGTATTTTGTCCCACATGTTTGTCTGCCAGGCGCGTCTTCTGGTGAAAAACGTTTAAATAAAAGGTGCAGCTATTCTTATATGATGTCAAACGATTTTAATTTATCCAGTCGTATGTAATTTTCTGTTAAGCAACTTTTTGAAGCATTTCTGCACTTGTTTAAGTCGAAATTGTAGCCTGAATACAATATTTCGGGTGTAAACGCCTCGAATACTGATTGTTTCTACCCGGGAAACACAAGACAGCCATGGCAGCACAACACGAACATGTGATTCTTTATAATCTGTCCGTATTTTACGTTATTCTGTGGGTAAGTTGATTATAAGGTTTTAAATATGAATGCGTTTCTCACTATCTTCCATGCAGTGAGTGATCAGATACACTAAACAACACCCAACTTTGTGGTTAAAGGTGAATAAGTTCTGGTGATGAGAAGGTTCTGTCACCTGCTGTTAGATTGACTGGAATGTTTTACAGTAACTGCTAGGTGTCTTTCCTGCTGTAACTTTTTGCAGGTATCGTCTTCATTAAATGTCTTATTTTATAAATTGTATTTGTTTTACACTGGAAAAGTTTTGTACAATACCAAGTGCAAAACGTATGCTTCTTTCAAGTCACATTTGAGGAGACGCTACTTTTCTACAAACTTTGTGCTTGACTTCATAAGCTGACACTTGACTGATGATGCCTTCTGTGTAAATTTCCCAAAAATGTCTTGCAAAAAATTAGCTGTGCAATCTGTCAAATTGTAGTTGTTTTGAAGATATGCAAAGACTGAATATCAAATGCCTTGCAGTAAAAACATGCTACAAATAAGCTCATTTACATTAAAAAAATTAATAAGATGCTGTATTTTCTAAAAGACAAGGCAAGTATATAAGTAAATATATGTACTGTATCAGAATTTGTACATTAAGCAATTCAATATTAGTTTATATGGGAAATTATTGCACTTTCATTTGACAAACATTTACCTTGTATATGAAGGTTTTAACATGCAGCAAAAGGTTATCTCTAACGTGTTGTCCACTTTGTGTAAATTAAATATGTAATTGGTTTTGAGGGTTTCTGCAAATTCTCCATAAGGAACGGGACGAGAATGAACTATCCAGAGCCAAACCGCAATGTGAATAACTGCTGTGTCACTTCTTGTGAACTCACTTCACGATTCAATTAAATAAATAAATGCAACTCACTATCAATAGCTAAATCCAGCTTTCTAAATCTGACCAGTGTTGCCAGATTTTCAGAGAGAAACAAGCAAACTCTTCAGTAAAAAGTTAATAAAAGAATTCATCAATTAGAACATTGTGTGTTGCTGCAAAACAAGTGTTCGGGATTTTGCCGCATCATGTGTTTTTCTTACATTAAAGGGAACCCTGGATATGAAGACAAATCTGGCTAAAACACTAGTACTGGTCATGCTTATTTAAATAAATTACAAACAAATATACAACTGCTTACTATTTTTTTAGAAAATTGTCATTGTTTATGTTGTTTTCAAGCCACTGGGAACCGCCATTTTGGTTGATGACATAAATAGTGTTTCCATAGTTACTCCCACAATTTCATCTGTGAACAGTTGCCACAAAAACCACTGACAGTGTCCAGTTCTTGCCTCTTCCTCTTGATTATCTTAAGTTTTACTAGATTCCACATAATTGTTCTGTATTTGGCCAAACTCCGGCTCAAACTGACAAGGTTTAAAGGGGCACTGTGTAAAAAAAATAAATAAATAAAGTGATCCTACTTTTGAACACCAGGGGGAGCCTTTCCAGTGCATTTTGCCTATCTACTACAGTGACATCTAGCGTCAATATTCACATTACGACACGTAATAAAACATTTAGAATAAGTATAAATGTATCACAGTTGATGTGGATTGGTTAACAGTGCTCTCTTAAGTATTCATGTTGTAAAGAATAAATATGATTTAAATGTTTGTGGACTATAAGTAATCATTAAAATTCCTCTCAATCTTACACAGTGCCACTTTAACCCAGGAATTCATGTTGCTTAGTGACCTGCTACTGCCTGTTACCTGACAACACTATTTTATGTCATAACCGCAGCAAAATTGCAGCCTCCATGTCATTTCTTCATAACACTATTTTACTACAAATACTAAGTGAGTGATAATATTATAAGTGTTTTAGGATAAATATGTGATTATTAATAGTGACTTTTAGACATGAAAACATGCTAAAAATCCACCTTTCAATCATATAAATTGATACAGTTCCATAAATCAAACCTGAAAAATTGCGAAGATTCGTTCCTTTTATGAACTAAAAACGCAGTACAAAAGAGACTTTGAAAAATAAACCCAAAGGTGCTTTAAAGATTTGGATTTGGCAATTCAAACACTAAGAGTAATGGGTTGAAAACAATAGTCTGTGTATTTGAGCAGACAGATGCAGCAAATATTGAAAAGGGAAATCACAATATGACGATTTCATGCACCAATAAAGTAGATTGTCACAGAGATGAGCTCACGATTTGTTTTTTTTATCACAGTATTGTCCAGCCCCATTTTAAAATCTCCATTTGTTTAACATTATAAACCAACTGAAAATTCTACTTATATGTGATGCCACGATCCCCAGCTCTGTAGTATTTTTCTTTTTACACTTCATGTGTCTGACTGTTGTAACAGAATGGCTCAGTGTGAGAAGCTGAGCTCGGAGGAGGAGTCTCTCATCCGCGGCGTCTTTAAGAACTACGTGCTGGAGCATCACTCTGACGACATCGCCCAGGTCATCGCGGAGGCTGAAGTACACACTCACCATGCCGTGGTTATCAACGCCATGAACCTGTTTGAAGCCAACATGGAAGTAAGACCTCTTAAGCACAAGGGATGGGACGATTCTCCAAATAGTATCGATTTCTTGTGTTGGGGTTTTTGTTGTTATATTTATATTAAGAAGTCTCTTTCTGCTTTATGAAAATTGACCCAAAAATGCTGAAATGTGAACTTTTTTAGTTTTTTTTTTTTTAAACATACTCCTGAATTTAAAGTTTTTTATTTCCTAAAAAACACATTACAGCAGTAATTTATTGAACAGTAGGGTTGTAACAATTAATTGTTTATGAGTGACTAGTGAATTGTAAAAACGGTTTAATATTTTTTAGATAATAATTAACTTTGCTAAACAGCAAATGTGGGACCAAGTCACAGTTTTGCATGTTTCAAGTCTTCCTCCTCAAGTCCAAGTCAAGTCCCAGGTCAAAGAGAGACAAGTCCAAGTCAAAGAGAGACAAGTCCAAGTCAAAGAGAGACAAGTCCAAGTCAAAGAGAGACAAGTCCAAGTCAAAGACAGACAAGTCCAAGTCAAAGAGACAAGTCCAAGTCAAAGAGAGACAAGTCCAAGTCAAAGAGAGACAAGTCCAAGTCAAAGAGAGACAAGTCCAAGTCAAAGAGAGACAAGTCCGAGTCAAAGAGAGACAAGTCCGAGTCAAAGAGACAAGTCCAAGTCAAAGAGACAAGTCCAAGTCAAAGTCAAGTTCCAAGTCAAAGAGAGACAAGTCCGAGTCAAAGTCTTCTGCTTTTCGTGTCAAGTCTTTTCAAGTTTTTAAATCAAACTTCCACATACATCTTTTATTTCTACAATGTAATTGATTTTTATGGATGATCCATTTAAAAATCATAATAAATTTGGTCTCAAAAAAGAAATGAGGAGACACATGTTTCAGTTTGTAGATGTAAAAATTACTCAATTTGTTATTTGAGGAGAAGAGTCAAGTCGTTTCAAGTCACTGATGTTCAGGTCGAAGTCAAGTCTGAAGTCTTAGTCTATTATTATTAGTCTATTATTATTTTTGACTTTTGCTCCAAACTACACATTTTTACTGACAAAGGATTGGTTTTCGATCTATCGATTCAAAACCCACCACCAAATAATTGACTATTTCGATTTGATCTTGATCTCAATTAACTACCCAGCCTTAGTTTCAAGTCATCAAAATAGTGTCTCAAGTCCAAATCATGGTTTACAAGTCCACACGTTTGCTAACCAGACTATAAAAAAAAAAAAAAAACTATTATCAATGAAGCACTCCATTTGTAAATATTCTTTAGCTTCTGGTCTTTCAAACTTTAGCTTAAAATGCACTTTGTTTTTGCTGTTTGACTGATTGCTTTGTTGTCTTTCAGGTGGGGACTATTTTAACGTCTATCCCAGTGAAGTGTTGGCTCTTTTTGATGAGGTTTTACAGCTGACAGCCCAGGAGCTTTCCAGAGCCGGACAGCAGAGGGCAGCAGAGATCAAGTCATTATGCACGCTTCACGCTCGCATCTCAGGTCAGTCTTACTTTATAAATGATGTTTTACTGTTTGAGATAGTTCTGGTTGCATATGGAGATGTGTTTTTTTCCTCCGTAGGTTTACCAGTGTGTCCTGAGCTCACCAGAGAGACCATTCCCAGGTCCAAAGACGTGGGGCATTTTCTCTCAGTCACTGGAACGGTCATTCGCACTAGTGATGCTAAGGTCGGCTTTACTTTCACTTCAATTTTAGTGCAATAACAGTTCAATAATTTTTCTGACATCATTTATAATCTTTACAAAAATACATCATTATATAACCTAAAACTCAAAAATGATCGATGATCATAAGGTTCCAGTTATTGACCTTATTCCACCAAGTTGGCCCAAGTGACATTAGCCACAATCATACGTCAAATGTCATATTGATGTCATACAGTGCAAATACACATGCTGTATCTTGTTTGAAAGCCTAGAACCTGTAGATGCCAGCATCTACAAATTCACTTTTAGGCAATTGTATTGAGCTCTAAACTTAGAGAGATATTTTGTTTCTCAACACAGGTGATGTGTGCGCACCCGACCTGCAGAAAGAGTCGTTGCTCAAAGACACAAACAGTGGAAACAAGTCAAAAAAGCACTGTTGTCATCTAACTTCAAGAGTTTATCACTGTGAGAAAACAAACGTTCTGCTGCTAAATCATTGTTTGTGAATTAAAATCAACCCTACGACCCTTAAAAGTCACATTCAGCTGAGTAACAAAACGGCGAGAAAAACACAGTCCCAAGCTTCAGGAGACAGACGTCTGTCAGACCGGTTCAGACCTGATCCAAACAGCTGCTCTTGTCCCATTTTGTTGTTTTATTCAATGAAGTTTCCCCAGCCAAGCGGACGGAGATCGGCTCTTTCTGCATAAAGCATGTGCAGCAGAGCGGAATGTTGTGTCAATTAAAAATCCCTTTATATTGATGAATGATGCCCCCAAATAATATTTTAGCTTTCAATTCCAATTGGATTGTGCATTTGATGCACACAGTGTCATTTAAATCTTTATTCATTCAGAAAGTGTGATTTGATAAAACCGGTGACAAACTTGAGGCAAAGTGACGCGCTTGACAAAGACAAAATTACATAATTCAGTTTATTGGTTATGTTTATTGGAATCTGTGATAATTTGTCTTGCACTAATCGCACCACTAAAATTTTAAATATGGTGACATCACTACTTGTTTGTTCTCAACAGGTTCTGGAGTACCAGCGAGACTACATGTGCGCCAAGTGCCGCCACGTTTTTCAAATAAGCGCAGAGTTCGACCAGTTCTACACTTTCGTCGTTCCCGTGGCCTGTCCCAACCCCGAGCGCTGCGAGTCCCACAGATTCAGCTGCCTGTCCGGGGACACGGAGCCGGCCGCCTGCAGAGACTACCAGGAGATCAAGATCCAAGAACAGGTAAACGGCTTTTACCTCGCACTCATCTGGATTCTGAGCTAACACAACTCTCTCACCGCAGGTCCAGCGACTGTCCGTAGGCAGTATTCCACGCTCCATGCTCGTCGCTCTGGAGGATGACTTGGTTGATTGTTGTAAATCAGGTAAAAGTTCAAAATCAAGACTGTAGCTCACAATTATCTGAGGAGTCACTAAATTAAACGACTAATTGCACTGAACATTGAAGCTTTCTGAATGATTTAGCAACCGAATACCAGTTGGTGACTGAAGGATTACAGATACAAATAAAGTGTGTTATTGCTATTTTATTGTTATAAAAGCTTTTGGTGGGTGATTTAGAGTTAAATAACACTTTAGCTGTTTTCAGAATTGCCGTATTTTCAGAACTATAAGGAGTCGCACAAGCCAAAAATGTAATATATATTTGGAGGAAAAAAAAGTATATAAGCCGCACTGTCCGAGTTTTTTATGACTTGGAGATTTAACAGCGGCCAACAGCTACTGGCATGAGGCAAAAAAACTACAAGATGCCCTAATAAAAAATGACCAAACTGTGCATGAATTACCACTAAATCATCTGGAATAAGGATTGTGTCAATTTGACATTGAACAAATCGCAGTGCGACTGTGTGTTTCGTGCGCAAAGCAATGTTCTACTGTGGATTTAGCTAAATCTACAGTTTATTTTGCCTAATCTCCACGTGTCATTTCCATTTCTCCATGCATAAAAACCAGTCTTTCATTTACTCCTCTGGAAAGTTTCCCTTTGCGCTGCTTCTGCTGTTGATCTGCGAGTGCTCACAGCTGATATTACCCACAGAAACAAGGAAATGCAGCTTCAAGTGTTCGTCTTTCAAGCAATCAAGGTCAATAGAACTAATCCTCTTGAAATCAGACCCAATCACTCTCTTATTAGAGTTTGAGAGAGCAAGCAAATTCCCTTTTTTTAATATATTGACAAGTCACACCTGAGTATAAGTCGCACCCCCAGTCAGACGATGAAAACAGTGTGACTTATTGTCCAGAAAATAAGGGAGGCGGTATTATTGTTGTTAGGTTTAGTCAATCAAAAACTAAACATCTTAATGACTTGATTAAAAGAATTCATACTAGGAATGTGTGAACGTTGCTCATTCTCAATAGTTGAACAAAAGTAATGACTACAACTACAAGCACGAGAACAGCGAGAACAACTACAAGCATGTCCAACGTTAAAATGCAGATTTTTGTTCTTATACACAATAATAAAATATATATATATATAAAACATTTGCACATTTTGGTGGTTTTGAGCAGCTAATATCAAAGGATATTATAAATGTGCAAATCTAATGATTAAAACTGAATTTCTACAAACTGAGTATTAGATCGCTTCATCACCACATAGCTAGTTTAGAACAGAGATAATGTAGTTCCGAAGCTACTGATGTTTTACAAAAATGCTGTGGCGAGAAAGAATGGGAAAGTTGCTTCCTGAACCACGGTGGGCAGTGCTCCATACAGTCATAGACACAACAATATTACTGAAATTTGGACATTGCCTGGTTGAATCATACAGTATGTTTTAAAGTTTTAAAGTTTCTTAAGAAAGTATAGTGTGAATGCAGAACTTTTTGGGTTCTTATTGACAGCCAAAAGCAGTGCTCTGATTGGGTGTGCTTGGGTTTCACTTTTCTGATTGTAAAAAGATGTTCTTATGCCATAACTGCAGCAACATATAAATATTAACCATTTGGCAAAGTAGTTGAACAGATTGAAATACTTCCTTCCTGTTTTGTGGAGTGAAAAATCAGGTACCCCAGCTTTAACTGCCTGTGTATAACTGGTATCTTGCTTGTTCCTCGTTTCCAGGAGATGATGTGACCGTTTACGGGGTGGTGTGTCAGCGCTGGAAGCCTTTCACTGAGAACTCTCGCTGCGACGTGGAGCTCATCCTGAAGGCCAACCACATAGAGGTGAACAACCAGCACACGGCCGTGTCTGTGCTGCTGGAGGAGGCCCACAGGGACATGGAGGAGTTCTGGGACGGTTACAGACTCAACCCTCTGACTGGTACGTTCTCACGGACCGTAAACTAGATGCTTCTGCTGTAAACGTCACATCTGCCTCTTCTTTGTAGGGAGGGACCAGATCTTGCTGAGTTTTTGTCCTCAGATATTCGGCATGTATGTGGTCAAACTGGCTGTAGCCATGGTGATGGCAGGAGGGGTGCAGAGGATTGACTCTACGGGTGGAAAAGTCAGAGGTACTCTCTTTCTCCTAATTTAATAATGATGCACTGATTTGATACTGGGATATTGGCGTCAATCCATGAAATGTTGATGAATGTTGAGAAACAGTTCTACTTCTAACAATCCATTGTAATCACATGTCTCTTTTCTTTTCACTTCCTCTTATCGGTGGTGCTTTGAGCCGCTGTGTCTTTAAATGCTGCGTCATCTTTGACCTAGTCTGTAGGATTAAGTCTGGATACGTTTATTTAAAGGTGGGGTAACTAACTTTTTTAGTTGCAAATGAGCAAACTTTGTGTTTTCCACTAAGAAGTATCTGATAAATGCAGGGCTTTGTGAAAAAATGAGGCCACATGTGTATTGTCTGAATTGAAGAATAAAGAATTTTAGTTCTTATAAGGAGTCGAATGCAGCGCTCTGATTGGCTGAGCTTGGGTGGTCCCCTCCAGTTTCACTTTGTTGCTTGTAGAAAGAAGATTATAAGTCGTAATTGCAATCAAAATGAAAGCTTGTCGATATTAAATATGTGCCAAAGTATTTATGAGAGGAAATAGTCAGATTTTAAACCTAAATTGTGTTTGCAGTGTGAAAATCAGCTACCCCACCTCTAATGTTAAGTCTATATTTATTTTGATCAGGATTGAGAATGTAGTTTCCAAGTTGGAAATGATGGAGATCATTTTGGAGAGAGGCTCAATTCTCATTCTGGCAGATGAGTGGAGAAGCAACTCACCTGGCAGGACACGACATACTGCAGACCATTTTTGTTATGTTGGAGTCAGTCAATGATATTTGTCAGATTAAATGATGGGACATACAGTATTTTTGAGAAGTAGATCAGCACAAATTAAAATGTGTATTGATGTATTGGCTGGATATCCATTTTCTTCTATCAGATACATAATTTTCACTGTAAATCCACTGTACACTGGTCATCTCATTGCTCAATGTCATTTGAAATATTGTAATAGCACTGTAAAAAGTCCTAAAGCCAATAAGTGTAAGTAACTTTAATCTTTGTGTTGATATAACTTAATGTGAGTCAAAGATTTTCAACTTAGATTGAGAGAGAGATGAAAGGACAGAGGGGGGAGAGAAATGGAGAGTGAGAGAGGATAAAGGAGTGAGAGAGAAAAAGAGAGACAGAGAAAATAGAGGGTGAAATAAAAAGAGAAGGGAGAGATTACAGAGAGAGAAAGAGGAGACAGAGAAAGCTGTGTTTTGCAGAGAGAAACCAAGGGTCCGCTCTGTGCAGTCGCAATGGACATATACTGTAAGTATCAGTAAGTACTGAAAAGAAAAAAAAATCAGAAAATAAAATACTGTCCTGGTTTGGAATCCTGCCGACAACACCAATCAGTCAGCCCATCTGTATCTGTGGTCAACGAATAAGCACCTATGTGTGTGATCTTAGCATCACTTGTGAAGCTTTAGTCCAACAGTATGAATAAACCCACAATAAAAGAAAGCCTTTATTAGAATTTTATTTTATTTTTTTACAATGCACAAACCAATGTGCAATGCATGCACATTGGTTTGTATTCCGGCTGTCCAGGAAACACACAGAGATGCCAGACAGTATTTCTGAGTCTTGTTCTAAAGCTAAAGAAAACGCTACTGCTGTTGCAGTTTGTTTCTTTTTACTCTCAAACAGACCATACCATCTTTCATCTCCAAAAGAACGCCCAGTATTAGGGAGTTGGGCGTCTACAAATTTTGGTACAAAATGCCGAATTAGTTAAGGGGGAATTGGAGTGTTTTAGGTGGGGATCGAGGTGTTTTAGGTGGGGATTGGGGTGTTTTAGGTGGAGATTGGGGTGTTTTAGGTGGGGATTGGGGTGTTTTAGGTGGGGATTAGGGTGTTTTAGGTGGAGATTGGGGTGTTTTAGGTGGGGATTAAGGTGTTTTAGGTGGAGATTGGGGTGTTTTAGGTGGAGATTGGGGTGTTGTAGGTGGAGATTGGGGTGTTTTAGGTGGGGATTAGGGTGTTTTAGGTGGAGATTGGGGTGTTTTAGGTGGAGATTGGGGTGTTGTAGGTGGAGATTGGGGTGTTTTAGGTGGAGATTGGGGTGTTTTAGGTGGGGATTGTAGTGTTTTAGGTGGGGATTAGGGTGTTTTAGGTGGAGATTGGGGTGTTTTAGGTGGGGATTGTAGTGTTTTAGGTGGAGATTGGGGTGTTGTAGGTGAGTTGGGACATGAGGATATCCTCGTCGGAGTCATCTTCCGTCGACTCGCTTTCATCGTTCAACTGAGGCTGAATCAGGAGACGTTGTAGCCTCAAAGTCTGTTTGCTCCTCCTATTCCGGTTCTTTCTTTTTGGAGTTATGGGCTCCTCTTCCTGTTCCTCCATTGGTGAGACAGTCTGGACTGATGGTAGTTCCTGATATTGAGATTGGTCAACTTCAGGAACTTGACTGCCTCTGCTGTATTCTCTTGTAAAGTTGTTTTGCCTGAATTCGTTGTTGTAACGATAGCGGTCCCTCCTGTTCGGAATTATGGGCTCCGCTTCCTGTTCCTGATAACGAGATTGGTCAAGTTCAGGAAATTGACTGTTTCTTCTGTTATTTCTTGAAAAGTTGTTTTGCCTGAATTCGTTGAAACCAAGGGTCCGCTCTGTGCAGTCGCAATGGACAAATATTGTAAGTATCAGAAAGTACTGAAAAGAAAAAAAAAATCAGAAAAGAAAATACTGTCCTGGTTTGGAATCCTGCCGACAACACCAATCAGTCAGCCCATCTGTATCTGTGGTCAACGAATAAGCACCTATGTGTGTGATCTTAGCATCACTTGTGAAGCTATAGTGCAACAGTATGAAGAAACCCACAATAAAAGAAAGCCTTTATTAGAATTTTATTTTATTTTTTTATAATGCACAAACCAATGTGCAATGCATGCACATTGGTTTGTATCCAGGAAACACACAGAGATGCCAGACAGTATTTCTGAGTCTTGTTTTAAAGCTAAAGAAAGCGCTACTGCTGTTGCAGTTTGTTTCTTCTTACTCTCAAACAGACCATACCATCTTTCATCTCCAAAAGCCCAGTATTAGGGAGTTGGGCGTCTACAAATTTTGGTACAAAATGCCGAATTAGTTAAGGGGGAATTGGAGTGTTTTAGGTGGGGATTGGGGTGTTTTAGGTGGGGATTGGGGTGTTTTAGGTGGAGATTGGGGTGTTTTAGGTGGGGATTGGGGTGTTTTAGGTGGGGATTGGGGTGTTTTAGGTGGGGATTATGGTGTTTTAGGTGGAGATTGGGGTGTTTTAGGTGGGGATTAGGGTGTTTTAGGTGGAGATTGGGGTGTTTTAGGTGGGGATTGGGGTGTTTTAGGTGGAGATTGGGGTGTTTTAGGTGGAGATTGGGGTGTTTTAGGTGGGGATTAGGGTGTTTTAGGTGGAGATTGGGGTGTTTTAGGTGGAGATTGGGGTGTTTTAGGTGGAGATTGGGGTGTTTTAGGTGGAGATTGGGGTGTTTTATGTGGAGATTGGGGTGTTTTAGGTGGGGATTAGGGTGTTTTAGGTGGGGATTAGGGTGTTTTAGGTGGAGATTGGGGTGTTTTAGGTGGAGATTGGGGTGTTTTAGGTGGGGATTAGGGTGTTTAGGTGGGGATTGGGGTGTTTCAGGTGGAGATTGGGGTGTTTTAGGTGGAGATTGGGGTGTTTTAGGTGGAGATTGGGGTGTTTTAGGTGGGATTGGGGTGTTTTAGGTGGGGCTTGTAGTGTTTTAGGTGGAGATTGGGGTGTTTTAGGTGGAGATTGAGGTGTTTTAGGTGGGGATTGGGGTGTTTTAGGTGGAGATTGGGGTGTTGTAGGTGAGTTGGGACATGAGGATATCCTCGTCGGAGTCATCTTCCGTCGACTCGCTTTCATCGTTCAACTGAGGCTGAATCAGGAGACGTTGTAGCCTCAAAGTCTGTTTGCTCCTCCTATTCCGGTTCTTTCTTTTTGGAGTTATGGGCTCCTCTTCCTGTTCCTCCATTGGTGAGACAGTCTGGACTGATGGTAGTTCCTGATATTGAGATTGGTCAACTTCAGGAACTTGACTGCCTCTGCTGTATTCTCTTGTAAAGTTGTTTTGCCTGAATTCGTTGTTGTAACGATAGCGGTCCCTCCTGTTCGGAATTATGGGCTCCGCTTCCTGTTCCTGATAACGAGATTGGTCAAGTTCAGGAAATTGACTGTTTCTTCTGTTATTTCTTGAAAAGTTGTTTTGCCTGAATTCGTTGTTATAACGATAGCGGTCCCTCCTGTTCGGAATTATGGGCTCCGCTTCCTGTTCCTGATAACGAGATTGGTCAAGTTCAGGAAATTGACTGTTTCTTCTGTTATTTCTTGAAAAGTTGTTTTGCCTGAATTCGTTGTTATAACGATAGCGGTCCCTCCTGTTCGGAATTATGGGCTCCGCTTCCTGTACCTGATAACGAGATTGGGCAAATTCAGGAACTTGACTGCCTCTTCTGTTTTCTCTTGAAAAGTTGTTTTGCCTGAACTCGTTGTTGTAACGATAGCAGTTCCTCCTGTTCGGAATTATAAACTCCTCTTTCTGTTCCTCTATCGGTGCGACAGTCTGGAACGATGACGGTCCCTGATTACGAGATTGGTCAATGTCAGAAACTTGACTGTCTCTTCTGTATTCTCTTGAAAAGTTGTTTTGTCTGAAATCTCTGTTGTAACTGTAGCGATTTCCTCTCCATTGTTTGGGTCGCACTGAAGGTTCTCTTAAGAGTTCCTTGTTTTCGTTCTCTGCTTTGTTTGGCTCTTCTTGTCCAGTACAAGTATTAATCTCCTGTTGTTCGATAGTAATCTCCATAGATAAGCACTCATCATGTTTCTGGGCGATGTTCTCCAAGTTTGGTGACATTGAAGGTCCACTTACCTCAATTAGATTATGATGAGAACTTTCTTTGGGTACTTTGGGCTCTCTTTGGGTACTTTGGGCAATTCTCTCGTCTTCTGCTGGGGTCTGATTGTCCGAATTTCTAGCTTTCCAGTTTGTCCTCCTTTTGGGCTGCCAGGAAACATTTCTTCTCAACTCAAATGTTTCTCGAGTTAGTTGGGGAAAGTTAGAATCATTCATTGTTAGTGGATTACTTTGTATAGGTTCAGTTGGTTCAGATGTCACTTGTAAGGGTTTTGGGAGGACCTCGTCATCAGTTTTTTCTAGTGTTGTTTCAGCTTGGGGCTCCTCCTCCGGTTCAGGTAATTGGGTTGCTGACGGTGGAATGTCTGAGCTCTCCGGTGTTATTGGGTTCGTATCTTTTTGCTCAGATGTCACTGATTTCGAAAGCAACTCTTTATCAACAGTTTCTGGATTTTCTGGCTTTTGATTTTCCTCTTCCTGCTCAGGCTCCAGTGTTTGCGTGGCTATAGTTGTATAAGCTTGAACTGTTTCTGGATTTTCTTTATCCTCATCCTGTTCAGGCTCTGGTGTTTGCGTGGCTATAGTTGTATAAGCTTCAACTGTTTCTGGATTTTCTGGCATTTGATTTTTCTCATCCAGCTCAGGCTCCGGGGTTTGCGTTGCTATAGTTGTCTCAGCTTCATCCTCCTCTGTCTTCTGTGATGAAAGCTTGAAGAGGGACTTGTCTACTTCCCCAAAGCTAATAGTAAATTCTGGTTCGTCACCTGGGAAACTGACAAACCAGCTTTTTGATATTCTTTTAGTTTTGCGCATTTGTTTCTTCGATACAACAGGTCGATCTACCTCTATTGGTTCGCTTTGGTCCATTTGTACAAGTTCAGGTTCTGAGAGATGGTCTTCTGGAAGTACCTGAACTTGTTTTGGTTCCCTCAGGTCTATTTGGACAAGTTCAGGTTCTGGGAGATGATCTTCTGGAAGTACCTGAACTTGTTTTGGTTCCTTCAGGTCTATTTGCACAATTTCAGGTTCTGCGGGCTGACCAGCCACTAGCTCCTGAACTTGTGTTGGTTCACACAAGTCCATTTGCACAAGTTCAGGTGCTGGGGGATGGTCTACTCGAAGTTCCTGAACTTGTTTTGGTTTATCTAAGTCTACTTGGACAGGTTCAGGTGCTGGGAGATATTTTGCCCGAAAAACCTGAAGAAGAGTTGTAAGTCTTTCAAGAGCTGGCCACTCGTTGGTGTCGTCCAAACAGGTGGTACAGGCTCCATTTGTTGGCGTGGACACCGGTTCAGGAGTCCCACAGTGTTGTACTGTGGTGTTGTTAGGTAACATCACTGTAGTTCCTGAAAACTTCTTTTTTCTCTTGCCCTTTGCCATTTCTTCTGGTCTCTAGTTAGAAATATTGATCTCACTGTTCACGTGGGATAAGTTCCTTCGATGTCTCTGCTCGTCTGTTTGCGTGTTGTCACTTCTGTGGTCTTGGTTCAAATGGCCTTGATGTGTACGTCACATTCACTTATAAACTCTGCTCTTGGTGACATCACATAGTGCATTCCATCAAAGACTTTGGAATGTTCTGTGGAATCAAAGAGTTTGTTTCCAAGGTAATTCTAATCGTCATAGCGTTAGAACACTAGTAAATAGTTTCCATGGTAACCTAGACTAATAAAGGTTGATACTAGATAGTCCAAAAAGGTTTGGGTAAAGGTTATGATAAAAAATATAACAGTTTATGCCCATTTAGCAACAGTTATAAACTCATTACCATGGCAACCAGCTCACTTATGTCCCTCAGGACCAGACTATCTTGCACTAACCACTAATAAAGGTCCTTTTTTTGCAGCCATTTTGTATTGGAAAACAAACATAGGCTACGTTAACACTGCAGGACAATTCCGATTTTTTCAAATGCGGCACACGTCACTTTCATATGTGGAAATAAGTCTTTTTAAATGCAACTGCAAACTGCAATATTTTTATTGCCTAATTTTATTGGCCTATTTTTGCATGCCCTTATATTTGATTTTATATATCTTAAATATTTTTATTATAGTTACTCTTTAGATTTTTTATTCTTTATTTGTGTTTCTGTGTTATATGATGTTGCACATGGGCATCGTAGCAAGTATCTAGTGTGTGAATTCTGTTTGTTCACTGACAATGGCAATAAAATTCTTTCTGATTCTGAGCACCTAGTTCTAGTTCAGTAACCAAATGTCTTTTGTTAACTAAAACAGCAGTAGTTTGCAATGTTAAAAACAATTATAAAATAAATAAATAAATATATAAATATGAATAAAAAAAAAAAAAAGGTGACTCTTCCTGCACCTTCAGCTCAGAGGTCACTTCTTGTCGAAAAATCTGTCGTCCTGGAAAATAAAATACAGCCCCGACATACTGTATGTACTCATTTAATGACCTTTAAAACACTGCGTTTCCTAGGCGAGTGTCACATGCTCCTGGTGGGTGACCCCGGTACAGGAAAGTCTCAGTTCCTCAAGTACGCAGCTAAAGTCATGCCTCGCTCTGTGCTCACGGCTGGGATCGGCTCCACAAACGCAGGTACGCTCTCTTATCACCACACCAGTTACCCCTGTGTTTGATGTGATGTGTGATGTTACCCTGGCTCTCGCAGGTCTGACTGTAGCCGCTGTAAAAGACGGAGGAGACTGGCACCTGGAGGCGGGCGCTCTGGTCTTGTCCGATGGAGGATTGTGCTGCATCGACGAGTTTAACAGCATCAAGGAGCACGACCGCATCAGCATACATGAGGCTATGGAGCAGCAGTCCATCAGTGTGGCCAAAGCTGGGTATGATGTGCTGCAAAAATCTAAATTAGCCCAAATTTAAACCTAAAACTAGTGTATCTATTATTTATTTATCAGTCGATGATGATTTGAAATAACTAGATCTCAACTTTATAGAAATTCAATGTAAATGTATCACTCTACTAACAATTTATGGCCATTTGTCAAAGGCACATAGAATCCCACGTGGCACAGGGGAGGTGAACCTGATTTAGTTCTTATTATTTATGTATGATATATTTGTAAAAACAGCAGTATTATATTTATCTGATACGTCAAAAAATGTCTCTCTCCAGTATGGTGTGCAAGCTGAACACCAGGACCACCATCTTGGCTGCCACGAATCCCAAAGGCCAGTACGACCCCAGTCAGTCCCTGTCGGAGAACGTGGCCCTGGCCAGTCCTCTGCTCAGCCGCTTCGACCTGGTGCTGGTCCTGTTGGACAGCAGGAACGCAGAGTGGGACCGGACCATCTCCTCCTTCATCCTGGAGGACAGAGACCGCCCAGGTGCCGTTTTTCAGTCTTTATGTCAAATACTACCCAGTGTCTTTGTTTTAGAGGTCACTCTACAGATTAGATATAAAGCAGTTTTTAAAATGAACTGGCTTGTTTTAAGAGGGACATGATGCAAAAAAAATTCCTGTTTTTCTCCTACTTCTTATCTCTTGCCAACATCTTGACTCTTTAGAGTGAGTATTTAGTGACAAATGATTAGTTCACATTTACACTTTTCTAAAATATAAACTATATTTACTGATAAAAGACAATGTGCTGCTGTGTTTCTGTGCACAATAGTAAAAAGAATCAAACACGTAACATTTTATTCATCAGAACAATCGCGGCTGGAACAAAGCTCCTTTTAAAGTGATTAGTTCTGGATTTCGGAATTAAAAATCTTGGTCCAGAAGGAAGCAGCTGAAGCTCTGAGTGTAGAGGAAGCTGCTTTTCTTTAAAATACTTTGGGACAAGCACTGTAAATGATTAATGTACAGAGAATCCAGAGTTTTCTGAGGATGGCTAATAACTTTGCTTGCCCATTTTACAAGCTGATTGAGAGTGTTCTTATTTTTGACAGAATTGCTCCCTAACCATGATTCCATAAAAGTCCTAGAGAAGTGTCATTATAGTTTTGTCTATTTGAAAAAAGAAACATTTCCTTAGACAATAGAGACGCTGGTGACCTTTCTTGCACACAGCTGCACAGTTGTCAAAATTCAATTTGGAGTCAATCAAGGTTCCGAGGTACTTGAAGGACTCTACAGATTCAACTAGCTGCCCCTTTATGTGTGTGACACTGTGTGGAAGAGCACTTTTCTGAAAAACAATGATCATATCCTTGGTTTTAGACACATTTAAGTGTAGATATAATTCTTCACACAAACAAAGTCTTTAACAATCAGACCATGTTGGATTTGGTTTAGTTGTGTAGTTTTGCACAAGATGTCAGTGGAGCTGTTACTAAACAGTTTTAGATCAACATTGCTGCTTACAATGAGCAACATGTAAAATGTTGATCTACACACTGTATGTTATACTTTAGAGCAGGGGTGGGCAATTATTGATATACAAGTTTGTTTTTATTGAAAGCATCTTTTGTATTAAAAATATAATAATAATAATAGCTACTTAGCTATTAGTTGTATCCTTTCATTATGTACATTAACAACACAAAGGCCAACAAATGCTCCATAGCCAAGTCAAGCTGGCTAAATTGTCTTGAAATCTGGATTTTTATCTCTTTTTTTCTGGTTAAGATGGTTTTAGTTGATGGACCTAGATTATTTAACTGGCTGTGTTTCTGTCTTGTTTAAATAGTTTAGCAAGTTTAATTTAAGCTAAAATGTCTTGTAAAGCACATGTGTCAAACACAAGCCCCGGGGGCCAGATGCGGCCCTCCACATCATTTTATGCGGCCCTCACGATCTTATAAGGTTTGCTTTTATTTTATATTAGCAGCAGCAGTAATCTAGGTGCCTTAACCTAATGAGTTGATTTGTCTAAAACTGAAAGAGTACGTCATTTCTCAGATTAAAACGGATGCATATTCAGTAATTGTCACTTCAATAAATATAAAAAATTAAATACAGAGACTATCATTTGCAGTATGTCAAAGATTAGCAAGGTTAATTTGAAATACAACTGGCCCTTCAAGGAGAACTATGATGCCAATGTGGCCCTTTGTCAAAATGAGTTTGACGGCCGTGTTGTAAAGGGTCAGAAATGTATTGAAACAAGTGAAATATGCTGCCAAACTAGGGCTGGGCAAAAAATTGATTTAATCGATTAATCGAATTTGGAGGTCAAATCGATTTGTATTTTTAGAAATTCGATTTTTTTTTTTACTTGGATTTTGCTGCGCTTGCCTCGTCCTTACAGGCTTCCGTAGAGCATTGTGCGCTCAGTTCTAGTCTTTCTCACACAGCTAAAGCCATGTACACATTGAAATTGTCATTATTTTGGTCTTCAGAAAAGAAAAATGAATCACCAAACTCACCCTGTAATGTTGTCATGTCTTTTGTGCCTCGGCGTCTGTGCCTCGGACTGTGCAGTCCTCCTTATGCTAACAACAGCTGCTAACATTGCTAACAGTAGCTGGCGCTTCTGTGCTTGTTCATGTTTAGGGACTTTTTCAACTTGAAAAACGGATCCAGCGTTTGAATAGCCCAGAATCAGAGCTTTAAAAAGAGGTATAGCATGCCCCTAAAGGACTTAGTTTTGCGGTAGTTTTTAGTTAAAAACCCTCCGCAATACTAAACATAGTGCTACAATTCCGCGCAGCGCGCACAGACGGCAACTTAGGATACAAAAAACAAACACAAACGCAAATTTGAAGAAGCCTTTCTATAGTTGTTTAGCAAAAATTAAAAAAATCGAATCGAAAATCGAATTTTTCTTTTAAAAATCGGAGATTTTTTTTTTTGTCAAAATCGTCCAGCCCTATGCCAAACATTAGCAATTTTATTCTAATTTGGCTAAAATAACACAAATTAAGATGAATATTTAGAATTCTAGTAGTTTTAACCAAGACTAGATAATAACGCTTTGCTGTGTAAAGAATAATGCTTATTCTCAAAAACATGTTGGGGGCCTGATTAAAACAGGTGGAGGGCCGAATCTGGCCCCCGGGCCGCAGCTTGCCCAGGTCTGCTTTAGAATAAGCTTTTTTGTCTGTTATAATCAGTAGTCTTTGCTTTTTAACTAAGTCTACCTTACATTTGTCTGTCCAGGCCAGCCTGCAGACTCGTCCAGCCTGTGGTCCATAGATAAGATGAAAGCATATTTCTGTTTGATTAAACGCCTGCAGCCTCAGCTCTCACAGGACGCTAACAGAGTCCTGACCAGCTACTACCAACTCCAGAGACAGAGTCAAGGACGAAACGCTCGTACTACCATCCGCATGCTGGAGAGTCTGAGCCGGCTGGCTGAAGGTACACACAGTATACAGACTACTCACCTTTACTGTCATGACTATTCACCTTTAGTGTCATGACTATTCACCTTTAGTGTCATGACTATTCACCTTTACTGTCATGACTATTCACCTTTAGTGTCAAGACTATTCACCTTTACTGTCATGACTATTCACCTTTAGTGTCATGACTATTCACCTTTACTGTCATGACTATTCACCTTTACTGTCATGACTATTCACCTTTACTGTCATGACTATTCACCTTTAGTGTCATGACTATTCACCTTTACTGTCATGACTATTCACCTTTAGTGTCAAGACTATTCACCTTTACTGTCATGACTATTCACCTTTAGTGTCATGACTATTCACCTTTACTGTCATGACTATTCACCTTTAGTGTCAAGACTATTCACATTTACTGTCATGACTATTCACCTTTAGTGTCAAGACTATTCACCTTTACTGTCATGACTATTCACCTTTACTGTCATGACTATTCACCTTGTTCATGACTATTCAGTGTCATGACTATTCACCTTAGTTCATGACTATTCACCTTTAGTGTCATGACTATTCACCTTTAGTGTCATGACTATTCACCTTTAGTGTCATGACTATTCACCTTTAGTGTCATGACTATTCACCTTTAGTGTCATGACTATTCACCTTTAGTGTCATGACTATTCACCTTTACTGTCATGACTATTCCTTTAGTGTCATGACTATTCACCTTTAGTGTCATGACTATTCACCTTTAGTGTCATGACTATTCACCTTTAGTGTCATGACTATTCACCTTTAGTGTCAAGACTATTCACCTTTACTGTCATGACTATTCACCTTTAGTGTCATGACTATTCACCTTTAGTGTCATGACTATTCACCTTTAGTGTCAAGACTATTCACCTTTACTGTCATGACTATTCACCTTTAGTGTCATGACTATTCACCTTTAGTGTCATGACTATTCACCTTTAGTGTCATGACTATTCACCTTTAGTGTCAAGACTATTCACCTTTACTGTCATGACTATTCACTAGGGCTGTAGTTCTTTAGTCGTTTAGTCGATTAATCGGTCGATGGGGCTTAGTCGACCAAAATTTGTATTAGTCGACCCAGCCCGAGCCCGCGCACGTCGTGTCCGAACCCGACCGGAACCTGTGCCTAAGCCTGAGCCCGAAGAGAGCCCACCCCCCCACTCACTGAACTGTGGCATTTTAATGACAGAAAAAGCTTTTATGATGTCCAACGTGTTTAATGTAAGTGTGTCTTGCCGCTAAACGCGCTCCTCCACTTCTCTCTCTCTCTCTCTCTTTCTCTCTCTCTCCCTCTCCCTCCGTCCCTCTTGTTCCTTTTTTTCTCCCGAGCGGTGTAACGGCGCACTTTCTCTCTGCTTCTTCCTCACCTTTTACTTGATCGCGGATGAAACGAAAGACGTGCCTTCCCCGTCTTTCGTTCTCCTTTCTCTTTTTCCTGCTCCGCGCTTATTCACAAGTCTTCTCTCTCTCTCTCTCTCTCTCTCTCTCTCTCTCTCTCTCTCTCCTCACTCTCGCGCCGTATAGTGGCCACTTAAACACTGACTTTTTTAATCACTGCGGTGGTTTTGTGCTGTGTTCTGACGCGGCTGTCAATCATCCGCGAAGTGCACGTGTTCAGTGCGGCTCTGCGTCTTGGCCCGAACCCGGCCGGCCCACATTTCT
Source organism: Mugilogobius chulae (assembly GCA_038363315.1). Classification (NCBI taxonomy): domain Eukaryota; kingdom Metazoa; phylum Chordata; class Actinopteri; order Gobiiformes; family Gobiidae; genus Mugilogobius; species Mugilogobius chulae. The sequence continues at coordinate 11,885,697 of CM076405.1, forward strand.
CACGTAGTTGTCGGGCCTGCACGGGCTCGGGCCCAGAATCTAAACTCTGCCTTTTTTTGATATAAACACACTGTGTCATATTCATTTTCTGTGTAAAATGTTGTTTTTGCATGAACTCCATTGCACTTTTGCATTTTTGCGTCAGATATATTGTCAGATCAAACTATATTTTTTTTAGCTTCAGAGCTTTAGCCACGCCCCCTTTTTAGTCGACTAATCGGTCGATGGGACATGTCTTTAGTCGACCAAGAATTTCTTTGGTTGACTACAGCCCTACTATTCACCTTTAGTGTCATGACTATTCACCTTTAGTGTCATGACTATTCACCTTTACTGTCATGACTATTCACCTTTAGTATCATGACTATTCACCTTTACTGTCATGACTATTCACCTTTAGTATACAGCTATTCACTTTAGTGTCATGACTATTCACCTTTAGTGTCATGACTATTCACCTTTAGTGTCATGACTATTCACCTTTACTGTCATGATTATTCACCTTTAGTGTCATGTGAATAAACATGTTTATTGTACTGCCCCACAGCACACGCCAAGCTCATGTACAGGGAGACTGTCACCATTGAAGATGCCATCATGGCTGTGTCTGTCATGGAGTGCTCTATGCAGGTATAATGTCTGCCTTTTCTGCACTTTGTTTGCATCATTTTTCAGCCCGGGAAATTTAGATCTCACTTGTTCATTCACGTGTACATATAGTAGAGTGGTTAAGAACTGCGCTTTGAAAATATTACATTTTCTGCACTCACATTCATTCATTTGCTACTTCTATCTTGATGTTATTTATTTGATCTTTTAATCCTATTCTCTACTCCACCTCTCATACATTCCCTTCTTCAGGAGTACTTTTTAACTCACATCGTCCTGACTCTGCTCAGAGCTCTCCTCTGCTCCACAACAGAGCTCACTCACACACACTCTCCCGCTCTCTCTCTCTCCCTCTCCCGCTCTCTCTCTCCCTCTCTCTCGCTACCTCTCTCTCGCTCTCTCCCTCTGACTCTCTCTCCCTCTCTCGCTCTCCTTCTCTCTCTCTCCCTCTCTCTCTTACTCTCTCTCTCCCCGTCTCTCTCTTACTCTCTCTCTCCCTGTCTCTCTCTCTCCTTCTCTCTCTCTCTCCCCGTATCTCTCTCTCTTACTCTCTCTCTCTCTCTCTCCCCGTCTCTGTCTTTCTCTCTCTCTCTTTCTCCCTCTCTCTCTCCCTGTGTCTCTCTCTCCTTCTCTCTCTCTCCCTCTCTCTCTCTCCCTGTGTCTCTCTCTCCCTGTGTCTCTCTCTCCTTCTCTCTCTCTCTCTCTCCCACTCTCCCTCTCTCTCTCCCCGTTTCTCTCTTTCTCTCTCTCTCTTTCTCCCTCTCTCTCTCCCTGTGTCTCTCTGTCCTTCTCTCTCTCCATCCCCGTCTCTCTCTTACTCTCTCTCTCTCTCTCTCCCTGTCTCTCCTCTCTCTCTCTCCCTGTCTCTCTCTCTCTCTCTCCCTGTCTCTCTCTCTCTTACTCTGTTTCTCTCTCTCTCCCTCTCTCTCTCCTTCTCTCTCTCTCCCTGTGTCTCTCTCTCTTACTCTCTCTCCTTCTCTTTCTCTCCCTCTCTCTCTCCTTCTCTCTCTCCTTCTCTCTCTCTCTCTCTCTCTTACTCTGTTTCTCTTTCTCCCTCTCTCTCTCCCTCTCTTCCTGTGTCTCTCTCCCTCTCTCTCTCTCTCTCTCTCTCCCTGTGTCTCTCTCTCTCCCTGTGTCTCTCTCTCTCCCTCTCTCTCTCTCTCTCTCTCTCTCTCTCCCTGTGTCTCTCTCTCTCTCTCTCCCTCTCCCTCTCTCTCTCTCTAAATAGTAAATTAACCATTCAATTACTAAAGTAGTTGATGATTTCTTGAATAATAGATTAGTTGTGAATAATCAACTTGTTACAACTTGTTACACTTTCATTTCGTTTTTTTTTTATTGTTTAAACTTTATAAACTTTAGGAAATTGTCAGTTGTGTGTAATTCGTTTTTCCAATTTGGCTTTTTTTTTTCTTTTCCACATTAGAGATTCTGTTTTACAACTCAATCCACTTCCTTACTGTGATTGTCCATACATTCACTGCTGTAAATGTTTATCTGTCACTACCTGTGTGGTGTTGTTTGTAGGGCGGAGCTCTTCTGGGCAGCATGAACGCGTTACTCACCTCTTTCCCCGACGATCCCGTAGAACAGTACAGGACTCAGTGTCAGCTGCTGTTAGAGGGACTCCACCTGCCTCAGCTGCTTCAGAAGGAGATGGAGCGACTGTCAGCACGGACTCTCAGCTGAGGAACTATCAATACAGACATTTTAGATTCTTTGACAACAACCTGTGGTGTTTTTACTCCTCATTTTAAAGTGTTTAAATCATGACTTATGTATGAATGATTGCCAAATGTATTTTTTATTGATCTATAACCAGTGTTGGAGAGAATATTTAGAAAATGTGTTTAGTTACAGAATACTAAATACATGCATTCATGTTTATCGTAATTTCTGGAGTATAGGTTCTCATAGATTTACTACAAGTGGTGTATCGTAAATTCTGCACTATAGAGCGCACCTGAATATAAGCCGCACCAACTAGATTTAAGTTTTAAAAAACGATAAAAGGACATGTGTAAACCGTTTCAACTAAAATAAAAATATTGACGTGAAAAAGGTGTAAAAACGTACTTACCGTATGTTACTATTATGTTGAATGTCTAAGTTTTCTCTGGAGACTGGGCTGTTTAAAAGTCATGGTTAAAGTTAAAGTAGCTAACTTTTTTTTGTTGTAAATATGTAAACTTTGAGTTTTCCACTAAAAAAAGTCTTATGATAAATGCAGCATTGTGAAAAAATGAGACCACCTCTGAGTACTGTCTGAATTGAATATTAAAGAATTTTAGTTCTCATCAGGAGCTGAATGCAGCGCTCTGATTGGTTGTGCTTGGGTGGTCCTTTCCAATTTCACTTTGTTGTTTGTAAAAAGAAGGTTTTAAAGCAAAATTGCAACCACGTGTTGAAGGATTTATGAGAGGAAACTGTCAGATTTAGTATGAAAATCACTTACCCACCTTTAACTAACATGTTAGTTAATTTGATAAATAATGGTGGAATTAATGAATAAATTCATTCATGATTGTTATTGATGTCTCATGGTCTAATACATGAATACTTCATGAATTCATGACTTGGTTGCATTAATTCCTCATGTACATATCATAAATTCATGAGAATCAATGAATTCATGTTCCTGTATAAAACGCTACCTTGTACTATTCAATGATTGGCTCTGTGACTTTTTAGATTCCTCAGTTAGAACTCTAACCACAGCTCCAAGACAATACAGGTTTACTCAAACATGCATCAACCAAATAATGAAGAGAAAACTCGTTTGTTTTATATTATATGTATTCATTCATTCATTTTCTACCGCTTAATCCCGTTAGGGGTCGCGGGTGACTGGAGCCTATCCCAGTGACTTTGGGCCTTAGGCGGGGAAACACCCTGGACAGTGGCCAACTTGTCGCAGGGTTAGACAGACAACCACCCACTCTCTCATTCACTCACTAAGGGAAATTTACAGTGATGCCCAATGAACCTAAACATACATGTTTTTGGAGGTGGGAGGAAACCGGAGTACCCGGAGAAAACCCACGGTGACACGGGGAGAACATGCAAACTCCACCCAGAGAGCTCGTGAGATGTTGATATGGTCCGACCCGGGAGTCGAACCCACGACCTCCTTATTGGGAAGCCAGAGCTCTAACCACTCTGCTACCGTGCATATATTATATGTATGTATGGAAAAAGGGCAATATGGCAAAAAAATTCTGTAACAATTTCAATATTAACCCTTTAAGCTCCAAAACAGCATTTCAGCTTCAAGCCGTTTCAGCCTCTCTGTATTCACACTTCAGATTCAGATTCAATGTTTTTGTTAAAGTGCTTTCACTAAAACACAGTGAACATGAATATATTTAAGACTTCAGCAAACATTTTTCATGTTTTCACCTAGATTGTCTACTTTTATGACGTTTGTATTGTACAGCAAATATGACATATGTAGAGGAGAACCCACCACTGTTACCTGGCAAACGTATGGTAAATGTGGGCCAAAAATCTACATAAATGACACAGACATTATGATATGAAAAATGATAATATTTTGTATCACTTAAGTTTTGTGTAAATTGGGATTCTGTTTTAGAACTACAATTACTTTCTGTAATTTTCAACTTTTATTTGTCAATTTCTTCATAATCACAACTGCTGTGAAACTATGATAAATATTTACCACAAGGACCGTCACATCAAACGAAGTCAAAATTAGAAAAATAATAATGAATCTGTTGTCTGGGCTTTAAACTTCAGAAGCTTTAAAAAAAAAACACCAAACGCAACTCTGTACCAGCGGTTTACAAACAAATACAGACATACATTGGTTTTGATGGTGCAAGTTTTAAGACTTTTTATGTCCAGCAATGTATTTCAACTGATAAACTCTGGCACCTAAAGGGTTAACAGGATTCATTTGGGGTAAATGAAATCATCAGAAAGTTTTGATTACACTGTGCCTTAAATATTCACGATTAACCTCCCCATAATCTGAGGATGAAGATTTCGACTGCTGTTGGTTCTGGTTCTGTTACGTCCCGCCCCTGTCCCTGTCCCACCCCTGTCCCTGTCTTTGTCCCGCCCCTGTCTCTGTCTCTGCCTCTGTCTTTGTCTGTTTTAAAAGGAGCAGCGGAGGAGAAGTGCCTCAGACAACACTGAACAGTTACTAACCACTAACATTAACAACCACGATGGCTCAATCATGGACGGGACACTGGAGCAGCTCTTAAACAAGGAAACCACCAGGACAACTCAAGGTAAGCACTTTTACATTTGATTTACTCTGATTTCTTTTATACAAGCAGAACTGTGTTTGTTTGTCATTTTAGTTAGATGCACTGTGACCCAAGACTTGAATAATACTATGTTTTATCAGTACAAATCTGTAAGACTGTAGTCAACTAAAAATTCCATCAACCGACTAAAAAGGGGGCGTGGCAAAAGATATGAAGCAAAAGTATTGATACCAACACTGGGGTCAAACTTAGATATTCACTTGAACAAACATAGATACTGAAAATAATAACATAAAGTGGATTTTTTTTCTTATTTTTTTTTTTTAAGTTTTAGCATATTTTTGAGCTTTACCAACACTAGTGTAAAACCAAAAGTTCTTGTACTGTATATTGTTTGTTGTAGAAAAATTTGACTTAAAAAGGAGCATTTTTAAATGGAGCTGAAAAAAAAGTATGTAAAAATATGAAACTATGATGTTTTGTGAAGGTTTTTTTAAGTGGACATTTTTGGGGTAGCTGATTTTCACACTGCAAACACAATTTAGGTTTTAAATCTGACAACTTCCTCTCATAAATCCTTACACACATTGTTCATATCGATATGTATTAAGCTCAGGTTGCAATTTTGACTGAAAACCCTCTTTTTTTCTATTTAAAGTGAAACTGGAAAGGACCACCCAAGCTCAGCCAATCAGAACGCTGCATTCTGCTCCTGATTAGAACTAAAATTCTTTATTATTCGATTCAGAGAGTACTCTGTGGGTACATTTTTTCACAAAATGCTGCATTTATCTTATACTTTTTGGTGGAAAGCACAAAGTCTACTTATTTCCAACTAAAAAAGTTAGCTTCTCCAACTTTAAGTGTGATTTTTTTTTTCTTCTTGTAGAGCATTACTGGGGTTTGTAAAAAATACTGCATTTCTAGATTTTTTTTAGTCTCGTGAAATTTCGAACTGGTTGTTTTTTTTTTATTTATTTATATAGCACTTTTCCACCTTTCAAGGCACTCACTCAAAGCGCTTTACCATCAGGGATCCACTCCCCCAGTGTAACAGACACAATGTGGGTGTCTTTCTCCGGGACATAACGTCCCACTGTGGAACCTGATGTTCCAGCGGTCTCCCATCCAAGTACTAACCAGGCCCTATCTTGCTTAGCTTCTGAGATCTGACAGGATCAGGCTTTCATGAACATTTATGGCCACAATGATGTGATACGTTTTTGAGTGTCATGAAAAGCGCTCTATAACACATGTCTATTGCATTGTTATTACGGATGTGGGTGACTTAATCTAATGAACTGATTTGTCTGAAACTTATCTAATAATCAATTTTATGGACTTGTGCAGATGTATGAAATATTTGTTACTTCAAAATCAAATACAGAGACTAATATTTGTAGATTGTTAAAAGTAGTGAGGTTTAGTACAGTCACTACCGGCCCTTTTAGGACAAACACGATGCCAATGTGGCCCTAGGGAAATGAGTTTTTTAGGATTTTTTGCTTTACTTTGAGATCGTAATCTGTATCTACTGTATTTGTTTGTCTAATATGAATGAGTGAATGTGTCAGGTGTGTGAAGATGAACGTCCCGTCTGCGCTGAACAAAGAGCTGTTTGTCCCATGTGGAGAGGTGCTGCTGGTGGCTGTGGAGGTGCAGAGGGCCCGGAGCAGGTACAGGTCTCTGCTGAGGAACAAGAGAGCCGCCTCCTTCCTCTGTGTCTCAGGTATACGCTGCACTCATCTACTCATTTCACTCTAATTAAGTTAACATCATTGTATATACGTATATATTTGACCACACATTTTACAAAATTCATCCTGATGTTCTACTGAGCTGGTCCATCTCGTCGAATTAGCACAGGCTACTGGGGATATTTATTTTAAAATGATTGTTGCTAGCCCTCGACTTAGCCCAAGTCCTAAACTTAGTTGTAAAATTGTGCCTAACTCTAACCCTGCCAAATTAACTTTATCAATGCCCCAAGTGTCAAGTATCTCAGGGTCTTGTTCTCGAGTGCGGGAACCATTGTTTTAAAGAAGGAGCTTAGTCGAAAAATAAACTCTTGATTTATCGTCAATCTATGTTCTCGCTCTTATGTTTGGTCAGGAGCTTTGGGTAATGACCGACAGGACAAGATTGCAGATACTAGCATTCCCAGGCTGACTGGGCACACCGTAAGAGACAGTCTCACGGGAGGATCTCTGAGTAGAGCCGCTGCTCCTCCACGTCAAGAGGTATCTGTTTCAGATGTCTCCTTTACAAGGCCTCAATGGTGAGGTGTTTTGGGCCTGTCCCACCGGCAGGAGCTCTCAAGGAAGACCCAGGACACTTTGGAAGGACATAGTCTCTTGTGTTTTTCTGGAAGAGCCTGAGAAGGTGTGTGTAGACAGGAGGTTTTGGGCCTTTCTGCTCAGACGGCTGCCTCTGCGACCCAACTCCAGATGTAAAAGGATGGTTGGAACTTCAGTTTTCCATGGTTTGGAGAATACAAAATGAAAACAAGTGAAGAAAGCCTTCCTCGATAAAGTGACCAGTTTGCCATTGCTTGGCCATTTTTTAAGGATTAAAAATGTACTTCTTGTTCATAAATGATGACATCACATTACATCACATTAACAGGTTGCCTAGCAAGCATGTAATAATTTGGACCAAAAAAGGTTTTAAGCTGACAAGTGATGTTAATGGGGACTTGTTATTTTAAAATGCTATAACAGTGTTTTCTCAACATTACTTTACCAAAATTTGTGTTTGAATTGATTCAAAGTTGTCATGTACCAAATGAGTTTAGCAAATGTTAAGTTTTGCTATCAAAAGCTGTGTTTTATCAGTTCTGCAGTTTTAAACAGGAAGTCAATGCATTGTAGATCAATTTTGTGTTTTAGGGTTACAAAATGTGAATGGCTAATCTCTGTTTATAACTAAATACACAAAAAACACAATACATCTGATTTAAAAGTCAAAAACTGTCAAACCCTGTCATGTGCACTGTAAATGTGATGTGTGGTTCCTCACGCTCTTGTATTCTGTGTTTTCAGTGACAAAGAACAAACCTCAGCAGCTCTACATCACAAAGGTGAAGCAGACTGGAGACTCCTACATCAGAAGGTCCCAGTGGACGGTGGAAGAGCTGCGGCAGGTGAACGGCATGAACCCAATCAAGGTCAGAACACACACTGGACTCTTCCACATGCTGTATACACCACATTCTACTGTTTTCACTTAAATTATGTTTTTAAGGTGAGACAAGTGATAGAAAGAAAGTCGATTTAAAGAGATCCATAGATACAGTTGGCACTAACAGACCTCCGAGGGGGAAGCTTAACATTAACAGTAAATCAGAACAACAGCTTTATCACTCACGGCTCAACAACTACAACAGCAAATGTGAACTTAAGGAAATATTTTGTGTCAAATATAGATACGAAGACATGGAGATGAATAAAGTGATCCAACAGCCCAAGTTAGTAACTATATCCAACAATGCTAACAGCAGCTGCGGGCTAAATGCTAGCTAGATGCTAACTCTACAGAAAAATCTCTTTACTTTACTTACTTCAACAGCATCCATTAAAACTGTGACTCACGCTCAAAAATACTCTTAACTCGCCGGGAAATCTTTAGGGCTGTAGTCAACCAAAGAAATTCTTGGTCGACCAAAAGACATGTTCCATCGACCGATTATTTGGACTAAATAGAAAACACGACAAAATCTTTGAAGCTAAAAAATATCTTCTCGTCGGATCATTTATCTAACTTAAAATATGCTTGAAAAGACTAAAATTGTTGTGGAGTTCACGCAAAAACAACAATTTATGCTGAAAATGAATAAGAATTTATGTCAAAAAAGGCAAGCAAATCGTCAGCTAATTCACTACTTTTACGCAGCTAGAACACCATGTAATTTATTGGGTCTAACCCCCAATTTACACCAAAGCTGCAGCAGCGCGTAACTGCAGCAGCACGTCATACGGCCGTCATACGCGCAGGACTCGTTTATAATGGAATCAAGTCTGATTTGGTTCTGACAATTTACACCAGAAGTGTGAGACGCGCGTCTAACGGCCGTCTGACGGCCGTCTGACGGCCGTCAATACGCTACGCGTCGTTCAAAATTGGTCGGACTTCTAATTTATCAGCGTCAACGGCGCGTCTCCCGGGCGTTTTACCAGGAAAAACACAGGAAAAAGCCACGCAGAGACAAAATAAAGTACTATGCCCTTTCAAAATACGTCAACTACAAAGATTACAACCACTAAACCAACATGTAAAGTGCCCAGAAGCTCCGTGAACGGCCGTGAACGACCGTGAACATTGCAAACTTTCCGACTTCAAACACAACTTTAAATCACGTCCTAATGAGACTCTTTTCTCCATGAATATGAGTTGGACTGCTATAAACCACACATCATTTTACAGCTTAACTTGTAACGAACGTGTTTGTGAAAACAACGCTGTTCCCTCTGTTGTCAATCGATTTATATGAGCCGGTTTAGCCCTACCTGCGTCTTTTTTTTCTCCCACGGCGGGTCTGCTCTCCCTCCAGCTGCTCTTCTCGGTGCTCGTGCCTGTTGGGGTGCCAATGCGCGTGCACGTGGATGAGAGAGCAGGCGAGAGAAATCCTACGCTTTTATTTGCGGGACGGTGTGAAAAATAGAAGAACAATTTCTTAGTACAACGTGAAGTAGGCAAAAAACCCTGATGTAAAATATGCAAATGCAGCACCACGGCCAGTTAATGAACACCGCACCTCTGATTCACAGTTTTAGGCTCTTCCTCGTTCATAATATGGAGCAGTTTTTTGGTTTATTCATGTGTGTAGATGCTCAGGCTCGTGTTGTTGGAGCAGCACTGACGCGTCTAGTGGAGATTGAAGCTTTTGAAAATACGCGCGTATGACTTGCTGCTGCAGTTACGTGCTGCTGCAGCTCCTGGTGTAAATTCCCAGTAATGGGTCAACTAATGAAAATTTTGGTCGACCAAGACTCCATCGACTGATTAATCGACTAAACGACTAAAGGACTACAACACTAGAAATCTTAAAACAAAGGTCCCCAACCACCTCCCCAAAATCGGGCTACGGGCCATCTGCTACCAGGCCCCAGAGGTAGTTTTATTTTAAAGTCTTTCACTACTTCCTTGTGCTTTACTATGACAATATAGTAACACTTAATCTAGGGCTGGGCGATCTGGGAAAAAAATAGATCACGATTTTTTTCTTCATATCGTTCGATCTCGATTTTCGATTCGATTTTTTTAATAAAAATAATCTAAAATGGTATTATGCAAATTATATATTATACAAAAAAAATGAAACTACATGTCTTTTCAAAAAAGCTTCACTATTATTTATTAATAGGTGAAAGTCCCCCTAATTTTAATGGTAAAATTGACCAGAAAGAATAGACTAGACGTCCCAGGTCAGCTTGATAAATAATAAGGCTAATAAATAAACAGTCAAAGAAAAATAAACATGATTTACTGGAGGCTATTTAATTATAATTATTTGTTCGTTTTGCGGTCAGTCCGTGCGTTCAGAGTCAGACTGTAAACAAGACTTATACACGCTTACACGTGAGCCTGACGCTGTTCACGGATGACTGACAGCTTCCCAGGGAAGCGAGCACAAGTGCTGCGATATACTTTTTTTTCTCAACTCAAGACAGATGCTTTACTCACGCGTGAAAATTCACAAAGTGAAGAGAATTCGTGCGTGTAAATGAAAGTGCGTCGCCGCTTATGAAGTGGAGAAAAGGGAGAGAATAGAGAGAGAGACGTGGGAAAGCGCGCCTCTCACAGAGATAATAACGGAACAGACGAGTGTTTCTGCGGGAGACTCACAGGTACAACACTTTACGCGTGAAGCCGTCTGTATGAGCCTTTTCTGTCACTAACCTCGCGCTGAAGTGGGCTGCGCGGTCCCGTGGCGCCCCAGGCTCGTCTCACACGGGGATTGACGCTGGCTTGATCCGTGCTCAGTGCATGCCTCCCCGGCTGCCGCCTCAAACACACGCGGGGATCCCGGAGGCTTGCCTCTGGTTCAGGACGCGCACGGACGCGGATAAAATGCGTGGCTCGTCATTATAAGTAAAAGTTAAAGGCATTTTATTAACGATGACCATTTTATCTTTAAAATAAAGGCTGTAGTGGGCGGCAACTCCCACTCTGTACCGCGTGCATTTACCACGTTGTGATTGGCTAAAACTACCAGGCAGCGCCGCGTGCATTTTCTGCATTGTGATTGGCTGATGGACTTGTCGATCTTAATGCGCAAGCCTTATCATCGAGATCGAGCAAAGTTGAGATCGCGATCTCTCGATTTTTCGATTTTTGGCACAGCCCTAACTTAATCCAATAATCTAAATCAATTCCTGGGCCTGGGCTTAAGATCTTACCTCTACCGTTTTAAAAGATTGAGAAAGTTGCAGTTCCCAATGAATTCTTATGGATCTTTAATCAGAAAATTCTTCCCCCTGCAGGCCACGCCCCCAAATATGATGCATTTCTGACTCTATCTGTATGAAGCGTGTGCAGAGGTTTACTCCAAAAATATATACAGGGTTTCAGATGACGTGACGGACATTGCGCGCAGAGCTGACTGGCTTTACAGGAAGTAATTTATGCTTTCTAAAATGTGTGTGTGACTCAGGACTGTCCTGAGTTGGAGCTGACCTTTGACAACACCGTGGACCAGTGGGTGACCCGCTCCGCTGCCGACAAGTGCATCTTTGTCCAAGTCCTGTACGGAGCCTGTAAGAGCCACCTGAGGGGTCCGTCTGGAGGTGTAGTGATCACGCCTGGGACAGACGAGGGCCTGAAGAAGACCTCAGGCAGTGTGGGTGAAAGTCCTGCTCCCAGAAGTCTGCGCATCCGACGCAAGAGTATGGTCCCACCCAAACAGACTCACTTCATTAACTGTCAGCCCAAACTCACCCGAGGTAAGGCTGTGAAGAAGCAAACATCCATTGTAGTTAAACTGTGGTAACGTGGTGTTCTTTTCCTGCAGATGCCCATCGAATGAACCTTGTGATCTACCAGTGTAAAGCTCTTCTGAACCGAGTCAAGAGCAAAGTGGCTGCTAAACAAAAGCAGCTCAAGGATCAGGGTAAGACTTTTAATAATAATATGAATCCATTTGATTTACAACACACTTTTCATTTGAACACAAATCTCAAAATGCTACAGCGAAGATGCAAACAGTAAAAATGATTTACAGTAAAACAACCAATATACCACTAGCAATAAAATATATATATAAAAGTCAGGTTTCAAAGGTAAAAAGTCTTAATGTGCTTTTGAACGAGTCTGCAGTCTGTGGCGCTCATAGTTCTTGGGTGAAGGCTCCAGAGGTGAGGAGCAGCTGCTGAAAAAGCCCTGTCCCCCTTAGAGCAAAGTTTAGTTTTGGGTGGACAGAGACTTTTTATTGGTGGAGCGGAGGGATCAGAACAGAACAGAAAGATTTTTTGCCATTGTCACAGAGTACAACAAAATTACGTTTGGAGTGAGCCTCCGGGCCGCTGCATCTTTTGCGCGCCGCCATTCACTCTTCCGAAAATGAAATGCAAAGCATACATACATACATACATACAAAAAAAAAAAAAACTGGATCTGGATATCTGGAGCTAGACTGAATAACCATGAGATCTTTGAGATATTGAGATGTATTCTGGTGAGTAATGAGACAGAGTTTATTTTCAATGCAGAGAGATATTGGAAGCCAGTGAAGTGACTGAAGTATGAGAGTGATGTGGTCAGAGTTTTGAGTCTTTGTCAGGACAGTTTTGGATGTGTTGTAGCTTTTGAAAGCTTCTGCTGTAGATCCTGATGAGGATGGCATTACAAATAGTCAAGGCTGGAGGAGACAAAGGCGTGGACCAGGTTCTCAGCAGCAAAGAGGGAAAAGGATGGACAGAGTTTGACAATGTTTCTTAAATAAAACTCACTTTTGTTGTAGTCTTGATGTATAATGTCAGTTACTCATTACCTCTCAAACATAATTTGAGAACTCTAACATGTTATTAACGTATTACCTGCAACACTGATTGCAACTAAACAATTATTCCAATAATCGCAAACACATTAAATAATGGAACAAATATATCCTTAATTGTGACTCCAAAGACTCTGAAGTGCTGAGAGAGGAGGTTTTAGCAATCAGTTACTTCAAAATGACTTAAGACATACTGTATGTAAAAATATTTTTGTTAAATAATTGCTCCAGGAAAGTTGTGTGTAAACTGTCTTTGCATTTTGGCATTTTTTGACGACACATGTGGAGGGATTCTGTTTACTTCCATTCATTTTTCAACTTTTATTATAGAAAAATTTTATTCTTGGGAACAAATCATGACAAAGAGTCAGGAGTCTGAGAAAGTGATAATCATGTAATCATTGTTGATTCATAGTTAAGCTAGTTTCTGATTGGTCAGTAGTTTATAACTGTTAATATGTGGACCATTTCACACAACCTAAGTTCATCTGTGATTGAAATGCATTTTTTTTAAACCACTAGTTGTACACCTTACATTCAAGTCCTTTAAAATGACTTGGATTAAGATTTTTCTTATTCAGATTTAACTGGATAAGATTTAACTGTTCACATATAGTTGAATATTTTACTGCTTTCAAGGCATTTCTGACCTGTTCTAAGAGAATTATTATAAACAACTGTCAACATTTCTGAAAATAAAATCAAGCAATTTTAACTGCATTCAAGGACTAAACAATATTTTTGGTTACATTTATTTTAAAAATCTCCCATTGACCAGCTTTTTACCTAAATGAGTTTCTTGACCTAATTTGCTGCGACTCGCCCGTTCCCAAAGCCAACACCAGTCCCTCTGACGAGAACAGTAGTCTTGTTGATTTGGGACAGACTTAAACACAATAGCAGTCATTCGGAAGCTGCCCTCTGTGACTGGGGCAGTGTGAGTGATGAGGGAGGTACCAGGCCGTCCCGGGACACGCAGCAGGACCATTCAGGCCTGACCTCATGTGAACTCAGAGGCTGCAGTGATAGATCGAACCTGTGGAGTCAGCACTTTAACTGTATAGAAGGTCAGACAGAGGATTATTGTCGTGAGGATGACACTGTAGTAATGGATCGCCGTGGCAACTGTAACATAGAGGTTATTGTTGGTCTAGTGGAGCTTTTGCTGTGAGCTACACTGAAATACAATATGTTACTTGTAGTGTCCAGAGCTGTAGTCTCTTAGTCAATTAAGTGATAGAATCTTAGCCAATTAAAACTGTTTTAAGAAGGATTTACTGCACATAGAATACAAAATATTTGCTGAATATTTGAGTCCTAGTAAATGGACTAATCTGCCTTTTTAGAGTGTTTTTTGCACAAAATGTTTAGTCTTTTCAAACGTATCAAAAACACATTATTTTTCGCTTCAGGGCTTTTGCCACGCCCCCTTTTTTGTGCATGAATTGGTCGATGGGACGTGTTTTTAGTCGAGCAAGAATTTCTTTGGCCGACTGCAGCTCTAGTTGAGTCAGGGTTTTGAAAGGTGCACTGTGTAACTTTTTAGCCAAAAGGTAGACTTGAACAAAAGCCTTGATGTTTTGCTTGAATATTGAAGGTGCATTGTGTAAGTTTTTGGCCAAAAATAGACTTGAATAAAAGCATGTTTTTGTCATTTAGATGTTTTTGTTGCACTAAATAAATAATACAAATCTTGCACTTGATATCGGTTCAGCCAATATCATGGATTTAATTGGGTGCAATAAGAGTTTTTTATTGGCTCATGTTGATTCAGAATGTTTCATATATTTATATTCATCTGTATATATATTCAGTCCTTAAACCAGTATCGGTTGATATCGGATACTTCCAAAGTATTGAGATCAGTATCGGAACTGAAAAAGCTGGATCGGTGCATCTCTAGCTCTAACTTTCTAATTCTAATGAGTTGTGTAGTTAACTTTTTACATCCAGAAAGTTACACTAAAAATATAATAAAATTGTCTTTCCTTACTGTGACATGGCAGTGTTTATAGACTAATATCAGATATAAAAAATTTCAAAATCAAAATATCAAAAACATGACTCCTTATTTATAAGCGTTTTTATTTAACCCTCCTGTTATCTTTGTAAGGGCTACACACCTTTGTTCCTCTTTGTGGGTCTTTTACAATCATGTTGGGTAACTTTTAGTTTTTGTTTTTTGTAGTTTTTGTGCACATATATATATTTTTTTTGGGGGGGGGAAATTGTGATAAAAATTGTAGGCACCTTAAAATTTGACTTTTGTCTTTTACTTTTAGAATACTGCATCTCTTTAAAATTATTTAATAAATGGAAACAAACTAGCTGGGGTTAGAACAGCAGTGGTTGACAGAAATTTTATATTTATAACTTTTCTGTATTTTTTCTGGTGAGAAAAAGTCCCTTGCCTGATCCTCTCAGCTCAAACTGACTCGGGAAGACAACAGATGCTGTAAGTTTTTATAGGCCCTGCAATTATTACCATATTTTTTCAAAATTTGCACTGATTATACAGAATGGCATCTGGGACCACCCATGAAAGTTTCATGTTGATAGGAACAGAGAATTTTATTTTATTGACAAACAAAACTCAAAACTGGGTCAAAACACCCCAAAGATAACACAAAGGTTAATCTGCACTAGAACACTAGAACGGTCATGAAAACAGTGTTTAGAGAGACTTTTGTTTAGACGTGTTGTGCACAGTAATTATGTCTTTTTTTTGACTAGATGTTTAGGTTTATCATTATCTCCAGCCCCAACGTGTGTCCTCATTTCCATTTTCTCAAACCTGGCGGTATTTGTGTTTGTTCGCAGAGCACCCGGGCCAGTCTTCAGAAGCAGGCGTGATGAGGACTTTAGTGCAGAGGATGAGTGTGGCTCTGGGGAGGAGGAAGAACAAACTGAGAGCGGCTGAAGACAGGACGGTGGAGCTGAGACAGGCTGCTCAGCGCTTCGCACACAGAGCTCAGCAGGTCAGTTCTACACACATGTGAAGATTAAAGGTGCAGTATGGAGGGTTTGCTTAGAATGTTCTTGTCTGACACCATGTTACAGATACAAGATGACAATATTAGGCAAAGAATGTTCCTTGGTATTTTAATCTCTCTTTCTCTCCCCCTATCTTTCATTCTTTCTCTCTTTCACCCTCTTTCTCTCACCACTTCTCTCTTTTTCACTCTCTCTCTCTTTCACTCTCATTCCCCCTCTCTCCTTCCTTCACTTACTCACTCTCCCTCACTCTCTTCCTTACCTTCTCTCCTTCTTTCCCTCCTTCCCTCTCTCTTTCTCTTTTCTTCTGTCTTTCTCTGTTCCATCTATCTCTCTTGCCCCCCCTCTGTCTCTCTCTCTAAATCTCTCTTTCACCCTTTCTCTGTCTCTCCTCCCATATAATTTACTCTTTCTCTCTCTTTCACTCTCTCTCTTTCACTCTCATTCCGCCTCGCTCCCTCCCTTTTCCTCTCAATATTTCTTTCCCTCTTTTTCCCTCATTTTCTCCTACTCCCCTTTTCACTCGTTGTCTCTCTCTTCCCCCTCTCTTTGTTTCCCCTCTCTCTTTCTCCCCCTCCTTCCTTCCTTTTCTCTCCTTTCTTCCATTACACTTCATCTCTATTTCTCCCTCCTTCCATTACTCTTTCTCCTTCTCTCTCCAATCCCTTACTCTCTTTCACGTCCTGCATCCCTTACTCTCCCTACCTCTCTCTCTCTTCCTCCCTCCCTAACTCTTTTCCTCCCCTTCTCTCTCCTCACTTACTCTCTCTCTCTTCGTTCTCACCCTGCTTCCCTTACTCCCTCTCTCTCTCTCTCCCCTCCCTTATTCTCCCTCCCTCTCCTCCCTTCCTTTGCTCACTTTCTCTCCCTCTTTCTCTCACTCCTCCTTTACTTTCTCCCTCTCCTTCTTTTGCTGTCTCTTCCTCCCTCTCTCCCTCCCTCTCTCTCTTTCGCCTCCCTTACTTTCTCTACCATCTCTCCCTTTTTCCCTTGCTCTCTCTTCCCTTCCTGACTCTCTCTCTCTCTCCTTCTCTTACACTCTCTCCCTCATTCCTCCCCTACTCTCTCTCTCTACCTCCTTTTCCTACTGTCTCTACATCCCTCTCTCTTCCCCCTCCCTTACCCCCTTACTCTCTCTCCACCCCCACCTCACTCTCTCTCTCTTTCTCCCAACCATCTCCCTCCCTCCCTCCTTCTCTCTCTCTCCACCATCCTCCCTCCTTCTCTCTCTCTCTCTCTCTCTCTCTCTCCACCATCCTCCCTCCTTCTCTCTCTCTCCACCATCCTTCTCTCTCTCTCTCTCTCTTTCTCACACAGTTGGCTCTGAGGTACAGCAGATAAAGAAGATCACATGGACTTCTTCTATCGAGCTGGACATAAGACATGCTTCTATTGTTTACTATAAAAGCAATAAAAAACTATAAATTATAACAACTATGTTAACCTTACAGTCCAAATGCATGCTGGGAATGCTTGTTCGTGTGGATAACTTTGACTATTATATCCCATTATGAATCTCATGTATGTGAATCTGGGGAATGTAAGACTTTTACTTGTTATTGACATGAATGTGCTGCTTTTGTCTTGTGAATCTGTGTTTTAATGTTTGTGTTTAAATGTCTGTTCATGTCTTTGTATCGTTGTTACATTTGTCTGCTTTTAATTCAGTCCAAAAATAATAAAAAACACTAACTTCTCACTTTGGACTTTCACTAATGGATGTCAATAGAGATGGAAAACACACAAGAAGAAGAAGATCATGAAGTTAGTGAGTGCTAGCGGGGTTCGATGATAGTAAAATCAGGTGCTCATCAAGAATCCATGGAAACGCAAAAGGAAAAAAGCAAAAAAAGGAGGCACTCTGATGTACAAAAGCATAATAATACAGCAGGGACATCCCAACGCGTTTTAACCCCTTATGGGTCTTCAGCAGGGCAAACAAGGCAACGCAAAAATCACACAGGTGTTTTAAATAGACACAGTGTGCTGCAGCCACATGACACGCAAACTTTTTCAAACGCGAAATACATCGATGTTTAAGGGAGTAATCTAGATTTTACCCATGTCTAAAACAACAGACTGTCAAAGCAAAGTTGTTTGAAATCATAGATACGACCAGAAAAGACCATAAAACCATAAAACCCAGCAGGAGGATCCAACAATAATATTGAATTGTGATGAGGCTTAAAGGTCATTGCACTCTTTATTCTTTTTGAATGAGCATTACATTGTGATATTAACCCTCTGATGCATTGTGATCACTACAGTGGACAGCTACTAAAAAGTGTATTTCTTTTTAATGCATTAGGTTCTAAGGTGAAACTGCATATCGGCCTCCAGAGTGCTCTCTGCTGCTAGTCTATTGAGGTCAAGTCAGTGGTCAGTCAGTGTAACTGCAGGTAAAGCACCTCCCAATCCAAGATGGCCGCTCTCAGTCACCTCTGCCAACCACTGGTGACATATCCTGTCAGTCCATCCATACTAAAAGAGCCCCACAGGAACAAAAATATCACATACAGCAAGTATCTAAGAAGGATATTATCTGTTTAGAATATGAGTTTTGTATGTTCAATATGTAGAAAATGACAATTAACCATGTGTTCACTGAAGTGGACATCATGCATCTACTAGTATATTTTTACCACAGGTAAAATAATGGCTTCACTAGTCAGCATAATCAGGGAGCTGTGGAAGATGGACACATACCACCTGATCTTACTCCAGCCTACTGGAGACACATGTTACAAGCAGATCTCTTTGATCATTTAGGTACAACACCAACTTATATGTTCTCCAGAAAGAGAAAAACAATCTGGCTGTGATTGGAGAGGAAATACAGATTCCTCAGCTCCTGTGTCTCTGTTCTTCTCCAGCAGACGCTCATCATCACTGTTTTCAATACTCTTATTGCTGGAGTTTACGGACCTTTCTAGACTATTCTGTGAACAGTTGTATTCCCAAAAATGTTTGTCAAAGCATAAAAACAAAAAAGGGTTTAAATATTTACAATAGAACAGAAGTTCTAGAAATGTATTAATTTTTACATTAAGTTTACAATGTTTTATGTTGAATGCTCAGGCGCATGCAGTCCACTGGAGTGGACGGGAGGTAACTTCCTGAAAAAAATTATATTTTTGGAAAAAAAAAATCAAATAAACTTTTTTTTTCATGTCCTGAGAAGAAGAAAAACACTTAAAAAAATCTTGACCAAGGCTTTCGTAATTCATGCATCAGAGGGTTAAAATATGGCACATTTTATTGTTTTTATAGAGATTTTTTTTTGTAGAGATTCCAAAAGCCAAGTTTTAGAGATGTTGTGAAGGGAATTGTGTGGTGTGGTGTGCAGCACATCAAATCCAGTAGGTTTCACGTTGATAAAGTTTACAGATTGTGTCTGTGAAGTTTACTTCCAGCACCATCACTTTTAGTTGACTGACTTTGCAATGTGCAGAGACCGTAAAATGTTTTGCGATTGGATAAACTTCATTCCTTGTTTTGATTGCGTATTTCTGTTCTGCAAATCTGTCTCTTAGCCAGCGTTTGGTGAGACCGATGTTAAAACAGCTACAGGAACAGTCAAGACGGTATATGACACCTCTGGAGTCTCTGAACACTGTAGTCTTGTTTATGTGGCTACAGTAGTTGCACGCGCCACACGGTACATAATAGTTAGTTATGGTTACACTTGATAGTACTTCTTGTGCTATTATTAGTGGTACTTAATGGTAACTATACTAGTACTGGTAGTGGTTCAGAAATTTGTTACCGGTATGCTTAGTATTAATTATACTGATTGTTATTGGTACTTTTGGTGGTATTTGTAGTGATAACTAATGACTTGTAAACAGTTATATTTATTGATATTTCGCCGGTACCTTTTGCAAAAAATTAAAAAATAAATATATGATGGTACTTTACTATTTGAATCCTTTACTTTACTCATACCAGATTTGTCCAAACAGCAGGCTGGTTTTTCAATTTCAACTTCTGAATCATTGGCCCAAAAAGCAGCAAGTAACACATTTTATAATGTATATTTGTTTTATAAGATGCACTGTTACTTAATAAAGGTTGTATGTAGGATTTTTTAAATCCAACAACTGTTTGCTGTTTTTCAAATGATGCACATGTGTTTCTCCTCCCAGGGCCACGCCCTTCACTGCAACTGGACCAATGAGTTACTTAGGAACACTGAGGGTTTGCTTGACAAGTTAAAACGTTTGACTGGATTAATCATGTCCACAGTTTACATATTTTTATAATTATTTTTTGTTAAGCATAAGCACAAGGCTGTTACAAATCTATGCAACTGTTTTTGACCGAGACTGACAACAAACCATTTTTTGAAAATCCTCCATACAACCTGTTGTACTATAATAATTAACAGTTAGCTAACACTGATAGTGGGTAGTATTATAAAGTGTAATGTATTGGTACCTAACTGGTAGTTACTTTTGCCATTAACAGTTAACTAGCTAGCTAGCCATATTGTAAAGTATTACTTACTAGTACTTTACTGGTAGTTACTACAATAATAAGCAGTTACCTAACACTAATGGTGGATCATATTATAAAGTGAAACAGACTGTTACTTCATTAGTAGTTAACACAATAATTAATACAAATGAACACATCACTAAAGGTACAAGTAAGTAGTGCAAAAGGTACCACTACAAGGATTATACTATCAGTCACAAGTGCCAGTGTATATACTATTAGTTATTACTATAATTATTAACTATCTCCTTGGTTACTACTGTTGTACTAATCTAAGTAAAACAACAAGTACCACCATAACTAAATGACTAATGTTCTACCGATTATATACTTCAATTGTTCTAATAATAATAAAGTTACTACTTTACAATAACTAAACCGTCACCTTAGTAAAGCAGAGATAAAGCTTTTATTATTCACAAACAAATGGTGAATTACAAAGTTCATTAAGTCATTAAAACGTTATGGTTAGTAATTTGGGTTGGGGGAAAGGTTTGGTGTGATTGATTAGTTACTAACTCTTAGTTCACTTTTTCTTGTTTTAATTAGTCATTTATTCTTGATGAATTATGTATTTATTAAGATTTTAATAAGGCTTTATTAAGGTGTGTTAGCGTTACCAATAAAAGTAGCATATTATACAATCAGAACCTGATTACATATTTGGTGGTTGAAAAAATCTAAAGAGAACGCTGTATATTGTGATGTGTATGAGGTACTTTTACAAACACTTTCATGAACTGAAACGTGTCAGCAGAGGGCAGTGTTGTGTCACGCTGGTTTACAACCAAACGTGTCCCAAAGCTATAAATCTTAGAAATGTGTTTTAGACTAGACTAAAGCAGATTTTTAACATGGAGGCTTACAAAAAAAAAAAAAGTAAAGTAAAATAATGTGTAGCTGTCATCATATTGTATAATTTTTTTTTAGTTATATAAATATTGTCTTGGGTTTTAACTCGGATTAGAAATTATTAAAATGTATGAGTGTAGGTTTAAAACTGGGGTGTCCAAACTTTTTTTTCACTGAGAGACGCTTTTTTAAAAACATACACTATGGAGCAGAAGGTCACCTGTTGGATGAGAACAAAGTGAATTCTTCAAAAGTTAGTATTGAGCTTAAATCAAACTGTGTTATTGTGATTTTTTTGTAAATTGGCCAAGAATCTGAGAGCCAAAAAAAAAAAAAAGATCCGCGCCGCAGTTTTGACATTAAATGAACCTTCAAATCGCTTGGTCATTTATTTTTACCTATTTTTCAATCCCATAACATACTTTGCCCTCCTACATGCTTCCTGTATACAGACTTAAACCGTTGCTACCTTGTGACGCTGTAGTTTATTACCGTGTCGTGGTCTTATGTTATGGTGGAAAACACAATTATGCAAACCTGACTTTTAGGAGCCATTAGCCGTGTTCGGTTGTAGTTGTTATCCACTTACAGATGTAATTAAAGTGATTCATGCGTGCCATTCGTGCCACCGTTTTCCCTCATTCTGCAGTAAGACACGCCTCCTGCTCTGCCATTACTTCACTTTAAACAACATGGGGTTCCTTCGCTGTCCAGAAAGCACTTTTTCCTTAAAGAACAATTCATTTCATTTTGTCTTCGTTTACTTCACAACTTTGACTGTCGTGAAGATGGCTCGACTCATTGATAGCAGCAACAACATGTCGACAAAAAAAAATAATGTTTTGAGATGTATTTACCTTGTCAACATCTGCTATCAGCGAGTCATCTTCAGGACAGTCCCAACAACGATCATTTTGTCTTCATTTACTTCACTTTGACTGTCGTGAAGATGGCTCGACTCATTGATAGCAGCCACAACATGTCGACAAGGTAAATGTATCTCAAAACATATTGTCTTAAAAAGAAAACAAAGTTGTGAAGTAATCCCACACTGTTCATTAAAAAAGTCGATTGATGTGACAAATCTTATTCACTTTTTTCCGGTTCAAAAGTCTTCCGGAGCGCCGCTGAATCCAACATTCCAAGCTAGCTGCTAAAGTCTTACGCTGCGTTCCAGTCGTCATCGGAGGTCGGACCTCAGAGTGATGTCTTCTCTGAGTGTTGTGTGTTCCAGCGGTCAAGTTAGATTACTGTTACAGTAATGAGTAAATCAGATAATAAATAACTAGGAAATTGCTTAAATTATCCAGATCTCTTTATGTCATTTTATCAAAAAGGTTACCGTAATGTTCTGTACTTTTGAGCTTACCTGAATATAAGCTGCACCAACTAATAATATAAATAATAAGCATAATAATCAGAATATTGCATTGCATTTATACAGCGATTTTCAAGACACCCAACTACGGTTCACATTATACACCATTCATTCATTCCATACTCGATGGTGGTAAGGTACTGTACTATTGTAGCCGCAGCTGAAGCGAGGCTGCCATTTTGCACCATCAGTTCCTCCGACCACCACCAACCATTCACACACACACACACACACACCAGATCCAGACTAATGTGGGTGAAGTGTCTTACCTATGGACACAATGATGAGTTTCTCCTCAGTTCGTCCCACTGTGGCACCTGAGATTCCTCCAACGATCTCCCATCCAAGTACTGCCCAGGCCCAACATGCTTAGCTTCTGAGATCTGACGGGATCAGACTCTGACATGCTGGTATGGCCACAATGAACTAGATTTAAGTAAGTCAAATGATTAAGTTCATACAGGCAGCACTTGTTAATAGTAAGTCTAAGAGAATCTAGAATTCTGCTGCATTGTTGTATAAACCGCAGAGTTCAAAGTTTGTGAAAAAGTGACTTTTGTTCCATTTTCTATCTTGGGCTCGGAAATTTTGTCCAAGTATCTGAGTTGGAATTCTAGTTCCAGTGGGAATTTACAAATCGTACCACTGGAAAACATCATAATTCATAACAATGCACCATGAGCACATCCACTGACGTAAATCAGCGGCCATCTTTCTGCATGTTGGCTTTTGGTTAGTAGCAAGCCCTGGTGATCAAAGATGGCAAGAGCTGTGCATCAATGGTTTTTTTCTCACTTTCGTTCGTTGCCATCATGGAAGTTAGCTTTATTCTTTTTCTAGGTGCACTACAGGCTATGGAACATGCGCAGTTCAAGCCCCGGTGAACAAAGATGGCGGGTGCTGTGCGCCAGTGGCTTTTGCTCAGTGTAGTTCGTGGCCTTAGTGGTTGTTAGCTTTAGCTTTTTGCTAACTGCTCTACAAGCTATGGAACATGCGCAGTTGTGTTTCCCTCATAACTCCCCCTTTGAGGAGCGGGACGAGCTCGAGTCGAGTGAATTCGAATAAAGCTGAAAGCTCACACATGACTGTTCTGACCATTCAGAGCTGGAGTTACAGTGTTAGCCACGGTAGCCGAAGCTAAAGCATAAAAAGCCGTTTTATACAAAACTAAAACCTTTTGAATCGGAAAAAAGTTTATGATGGTTTAATGGTCCAATCACACTGCAGCAGCAGGTCAGGCTGTTAGCAAAGACAACACCAAGTAGAGCCTGAGTTAAGCCCCAGTGATGGCTTTTGCTCACTGGCGTTCATTGCTATTGACCGTTAGCGTTAGCCTTTTGCTAGGTGCTCTACAGGTTACTGGATATGCACAGTTGTGTTTTCCCCATGATTCTTTGCACGATGGACCGAAAGCTTCGACCTGACTGTACTGACCAATCAGAGTGGGAGTTATAAAAAACAGTTTTATATGAAACTAAAACCAGAAAAATGTTTATGATGCAAAAATAGGTAAAAAGTCGCTGCAAAATCCTGCAGTTTTTAAAACTGTAGATGTTGTTTCTGTTGAACACGGGCAGTTTGCGTTTGCATTGTGCTCTAGGGAAAAAATGCTTTCTAGCCTGTAGAGGGATTTTCCCGCTGCAGTACCAATGGAGCGACCACTAGGGCTGATTTACAACAACTACAAGCTAGCAATAATGTATCCAGATAATGTAATAGATCCATGGCACAGTTGAGTTTCCCCCATAATTCTTTGCACGAGGAGCTGGACGAGCTCGAGCTGAGTGAATCCGAATAAAGCCGAAAGCTCACACGTGACCATTCTGACCAATCAGAGCAGGAGTTACAGTGTAAGCAGCCGTAGGCAAGGCTAAAGCTTAAAAAGCCGTTTTACACAAAACTCAAACCTTTTGAACCAGAAAAAAGTTTATGATGTGAAACTTCGACAGTTTTTAAAGATGAAATCTAATGAACACAAGAAATTTTAAATGTTTATAAAAAGTTAACGCATCAATGAAAGCGAGAATAGAAAGAGTTAAATGTAGAGACTTTAGTTTGATGTTTATACTACAGTTTGTTCTAATATTTTAGTCTGATACTGTGTTTGTTGTTTATTCTGATATTTTCTCTGTTGATGTGATCCGATCGTTGGACGCTACACCACCACAGTCCGGTCCCTCCTCTCTCCTCTCTTCTCCTCGGTCCGGTCCCGCTGACGTGATGGCGCTGGCAGGACAGGGTCAGTCTGATGGATGTGACGTTAAGGCGAGCTGATGCCGGAGATGCTTTCACCCCCCTCCTCCTCCTCCTCCCCAGTGCCGTGGTGGCATTTGTCACCGAGCCGCTCGCTCCAAACGCCGGGCCGGCCTCCGCGCTGACTGAGATTAATGATGACGCCGCGACTCTTCTTTCTTTGTCTGCACGGAGCCCCACACACGTAACGCAACGCAACACACACATACACTCCAGTCGGTTGTAAACATACGTGACCCTGACAGACAAATACAGGGTTTAAGGCGTTAGTTAGAATCTGTGTGTGTCGTGTCGGGTTTTTGGACGGATCGTTTCAGTTTTTTTGGAAGATAAAGAGTCTTGTCTGTCAAAATTTGCATGACGTTCTTTTTCCGTGACTGTTTGGATTGTATTTTGTAAGTGATCTGATGTAAATTGAAGACTTAAAGAAGATATACTGTATGTGTTTTTTGTTTAATACATTTTAAAATAGCCTATGTGGCTTAGTAATTTACATTTGTTTCTTTGTAAAACACAATATTGAGCTAAAGGAACTTAGAATTATAAATAGTTTATTGATTTCCTGTTCAAAATTGCAGAATTGATAAGCCCTGCTTCGTAAAGATTGTCCATGAAAAGCAGCTAAATTTTATCTTTCACTTGGAATCAAAATTTTTTGAGTGCAAGTAAAATGGACGATGGAGATCCAAACCAGCTCACTCCAAATGGATCTGCATTGAACTTCGACTTGAGTTCTTCCATATTATCCATCTGGAACTTTCCCCTCTGAAAGTATCTGGGGGAAAATGGGATGTTTATTGAAGTACTTCAAGCTGATTGGGTAAACTATTGTGCCTACTTCAGTTTGAGCTTAATCAATCACAACAACAGATGTATCCATTGTGTAACACTTACATCTTTAATTTGCTTGATCCAAGCCATAGATCTAATATCTGGAGACAGTATGGCTGCTTGTAGCCATTGTAAATCAGCCCCAGTGGTTGCTCCATTGGTACCACAGCGGGAAAATACCTTTAGAGCGCAATGCAAATACAAACTGCTCATGTTCAGCAGAAACAGCATCTACAGCTTTAAGAATTGTACTTTTTTCCACTTCAAAAGGTTTTAGTTTTGTGTAGAACTACCTTTTAAGCTTTAACTTCAGCTACGGCTGCGGCGGTAACTCCTGCTTTGATTGGTCAGAACAGTCGGACTGAACTTTCGACTCCACTCGGCTCGAGGTCATCTCACTCATCACGAGATGATGTCAAAGTAAAAATTCTACAATTATGACTTGGTATTTTGTCTGTTTTTTTTTTCACTCGAAAGCAACAATGTTTGAGCAAATTTTAGTCATATAAAGCAATATATTAAGTATACATTTAACCCAGTTCCCATTTGAAATGATTACAAATGTCTATTTCATTTTGCTGTATAGGGAACAAGTACACCTTTCACACTTATTTTCTGTCTTTTTTTTTGTCAAAGCCTGATCCCGTCAGATCTCAGAAGCTAAGTAAGAAAGGGCCTGGTTAGTACTTGGATGGGAGACCACAGTGGGACGACAGAAGTAGATTGTTGTTGTGTCCTTGGGCAAGACACTTAACCCACATTGTCTCAGTGTCTGTTACACTGAGTGAGTGGATCCCTGACTGTAAAGAGTGCCCCGTAAGGTGGAAAAGCACTATGTAAAATAAAGACCATTTACCATTTTAGTTTTTCATTTTGTCTGCATTCATTCATTCATTTAGTTGTAAGGGAACAAATATGCACTTTAAAGGGTTCCTATTATGTAAAATGTATTATTCAAAGATTTTAACCTTGTTATAACGGCCTTCCTTCACCATTAGTTTCCTCAAAGTTATATTTGAATTGATTCATGCATGTTTGAGTAATCTTGTATTGTTCTTCAGCTGCAGCTCAAGTGCTCAGAAAATTCCTGTTCTCACCTACCACCTATCCCCTCCCACTTGTCTGTATAGACCCATTTACTGTTAGTAAACAAAGATGGCTGCACGCCGAACTGGTGCATTTTCATTAAAAAATTGCAAAACTCTCTTTAAAAACTCAATTTAACGAACAGAAAGCGACTCCAGATCCATGTACAGTTATCTACTGAATGTTAGCATGACGTTAGTAAGTGTCCCGACATTCAGTGGCCTGATATTTACTTATATTTGATGGGAAAAACTCATGTGCACAAGAGAAAAGCTTTGATCATACATATCCCTTGATGAGTTTGACGACGTAATTTTGCGGAAAAGCTCAGGAGGTGAGTTAACGTGACATTGCTTAAGATTTTTGTGCAAGTTGTGTTAATTATGTATCAATTACCAGTGGAGAATTAGAGTCACAGTAAACTGCACCTGTGTGGCTTTATTTTGTGTTGATTTCTACAGAAGATTATTGTATAAAAGCCTCCGAGCATATTCTTACATGACTCTGAGGCGATGTATTTGTTTTGATAGTGATCCCTCATTTTTTCTATAGATTTTAGCGGCTAGCTAGTTAGCCCGAATAAATCACGAGTTATAAAATGTGTCACTGGTGCAAACCCAAGGAACACATTAGGAATGGTCAGAGCTTCGTTTGAAGTCATTGTTAAAGGAACCGTATGTAAGATGCACAACTAGTGGTTTTAAAAAGGTATTACAATCACAAATGAACTTGGGTTGCCAGAGTGTGAAATGGACCATACATTGAAGAAGCTACTGACCAATCAGGAACAAGATTTGCTTTGAATCATGGGTAATACCCACTTTCCCAGACACCTGACTCTTTGTCATGGTTTGTTCCCAAATATTGCTTTTTAACACATTGTGGGAGGAGCCTAATGGGAACTGTGTAGAAACAAGTACATGAGCCAATCACAGACAGTTGTGTCTGTGTCCTGGTGCAACATCAGTTCAAACTCAAACATGTTCCTGACTCATGGTTCAAAATTAACTTCAGGAAACCAAACTGGGAACCCAACTGTAAGAGTCATGTGAGGCTCATTCTGCTTTCTGATTGGATAATAAATGTAAACATTAACAGAGGGACATCATGTCCATTGCTTTTTTAATTAAGAATAACTCAGAATTACATTGACTTTCAATAAAAACAATAGTATATTTGGACTTGTTGACCTTGTATCTTTGGACACATATAGGTCATGTTTATTAAATCTGACATCAAAATCTTACATACGGTTCCTTTATGGTTTTCTAACCGTTTAATATTGTTAGTACAGTTTACTCGTTTTGTATAGAAACTTATGGGGAGATCTGCGGAGGGCACCAGTGCGGCTCCGCCCCCAACATGACATAGGCTCTGAACGGGTCTATTTACTTGTTATAATTCAAAAGATTAATACTCAAAGTGAAGCAAAAAAATACATTTTAAAAGATGTCAAAACTACAGAGCTTCACAAAGGAATACATTAAGTTTGAATTCTTGGCTTTTTTAGTCAGACTTTTTAAGAAAAATCTGCTCCCAATATAATGGGATAAAAGCAGCCTTTACTATAATGTATATGTAGTCTAAATGTATGTTTTTTATTCTTTTTTTTTAAATGATTCTAACCTGTAGATAACATAAAACAAAAACATCCACACATTAGATTTTTCAACATGCCTCCTGCGTCTCTGGTGAATCTCAGCCGTGCAGGGAAAAGGTTTGTAATGAAGAAATGGAATAAGCTTAAGCTGCATGCTGCGGTGCACACAAAATGACTCTCTCTCTCTCTCTCCCAGGACAGATGAGGCCGAGGCAGACGGATGCACGGGGAATAAGCCGCGATCATCCATCATCCGGTGACACTTCCACTTCCATCTGCAGCAGCACATACATATAGATGTAAGAGCCGGCAAACGAACACGCGAGGCTTTGTCTGAGATCTGGAGATGCACCTACGCGACGAGATACAGGAGAAGTATGTACAATAAGAATAAATATTGATTAAAACAAAGAGGACGAGTGTATTTTTCATCTCTAAATCAACAAAAGCTGTGTTAAAAACATTTTTTATTTTCTGATGCAGATTCTATAGATTCAGCCTCTTTCATGGAGCAGAGATTATATTGAACTCTCCAAACATGAAGAAATCCAGTAGTTTGATTTAGGCCGGCTGCGCACTAGAGGAATTTAGCATTTTTTGCAATTTTTTGCCAAAGAAAAGAAGAGGCCACAGTCATAACCACATTTACCACAATTATTTGTCTCACAGTCGGTTTGAAAAGAAAGTCAGTCTTCAGAAACAGCTGATCACATAAACACAGTCAACTGCGCTGGGTAACCCTGGATGTACACAGACTGCGAGTTCGACTGTGGGTGCTTAAAAACAATGCGCCCATGTACACGGACCTCCCAGGAGTGCGGGGGTGAGCGTGGGACTCGGGTCTGCGGAAAGAATCCTCACATGAAGTCTATTTTTTCTGGAGACTGCAGCGATCTGATGCAGCTTTCTATGTATTATTTATTTTCCATTTTTCCCTTAGAGTGGGAATTTACGTAAATCCACGTGGCTTTGGACAAAACCAAAGTATGACAGTATCTGGTGTAACAGGCACAAGCAAGAAACCTGCAGGTGTCCCGAACCAAACCCACCTCGCAGTCAGTGTACATGCAGGGTGAGGGTCCTGATCATGTGACCTCCTCTGCTGGTGAATCCGTGAAACTGCATCGTGCATTTGACTGTAGACAAAGTCAGCAGATGCCCCAGAGAGCTCCAATAAAAATCAACAAAAACTCTTAACAAAAAGTTAAGAGTTTAAAGACAGATCACAGGTTAACCTGCTATGTGCTTACTCAGATCCACAGCGTGAGTGTTTTCAGTCAAAAAGCACATCTCTAACTCAAAATTCAGCAAAATGTCTCAAGAACTTTGTAATTTATAAAACTGCAAAAACTGATTTTATTTTATTCTTATGCTCTTGACTCACCGCAGAGCTGATTATCTCTTTTTTGTTTTGCTCAATCAAGCACGTTATCAGTTTCTACCAATAACTTTCACATGACATGAAAGTGATGAATGTAAAAAAAAAGAATATAGTCACAAAGATTGTATTTACACAACATTACATTTGTAACAGTGGCGGTCTTGGTAAATGCTCGATAGTGAGGTTCAGAGGGACGGTGATTACGTTTAGGAGAAAGGGTAAGTTTAGGAAAAGAGGGTAATGGTTCAGATAAAACAATATAATCTTTTAGGCTTGTTTAGCTTCAGTAATAAACTCACTGCCACGGCAAACTTCTGTCCCTTAAGCCTCTTATACCATGTTTGTTACACATGAAACACACAACGACAATAAACATCCGGGCTCCTCTTTGTTTTCTTTGTTATTAATGGGTCTCAAATAATGTTTTAAGTGCACAGCACCACATACTGCACTGTGGTATAGCTACATAATATGAATGAACACTCGGGCTTTAGAGTCCTCTGGATGGAGGTAAGTCACATGCCAGATGCATCTCCCTGTTTGAGAATAAGTGTTACTCTTTATATTTCTTTTTCTTGATTGACTTGGCCAAAGGGCATGTGTCATTGCTAAAACAGCACATTAAAGAAAATGTTTTACAAAACATTTGATAGGAAGAATGATCATTTGTTACACTAAAGACCACAGTCCGGCTTGTCTGGGTTTGAATATGACCCACAAGAATAAATAATTGCCCAACACTGGTTAAACTAAATACCTTATACACTGTAGTTATGTCTGAGTACATAATAGTATTTTTCAATTTTAGAAATGGTATTTGTGCAGATTTTAAAAGTACTCATTCCACTGTCAGGTCAGTTTTAACTGTGCTATGCTTTTTGTTTTTGCGTGTGTATAATATCTAGTTTTGTCTCAAAGGTCTGGTCCCAGTCCAGAGGCTGTGAGGACATGTCCCCTGCTGCTCCACGCTCAGTTAAACCTGGGTCCAGAGGGTCTGTAAATGCTCCAGTGAGTGGAGGTGTGTTGGCCCCGGGCCCCTGGGACACAGCGGATGAATGTTGATTAAACACATCCCAGAGTCTGTGGGGCAGGGACACTGGGTTTAGGAAGAGATCAGTTTGTTACATTATGATTTTGGTCATTGTAAAACACAAACATTATCCTGAACATCTCAGAAATATAAACAGGTCTAATGAGTTCCTGTTCAAGACTTCAGACTTGCTAAACTCCGCCTCTTTTATGTAAAATGTAAATCTTAGTTACCTAATGTAACTGTAGTTCTATGAGTATGTGCGTAGCCCTCTACGGGCTTCGCTATTGGCATACCCTACGCGAAGGCCGTAGGATCAATGTACTCCCAGCAGGCATACATGATTGGAGCGCACCCGCAAACCTACTTCGTACCAAGTACAGAGAGGCAGCGGGCGAGGTTGAAACCGGATGGAGAGAAGGCACATAGTCCTGCCCGGACCTGCCACAACCACCCGCATGAAAAAGAAACAAAGGTGATGAAAGGCCGCCTCTCCCAAGAACGCCAAGTCACCACAAGAAAAGCATCCAGAAGGAGTGCTAATGCATTGATGAACAGGCCGCCTCTCCCAAGAGCGCCAAGAACACCCAGGCAAAAGCCTCCAGAAGAAGACGCTGAAACTGGAAGCAATGCGCAGGTCGCCTCTCCAAAAAGCGCCTGAGGCACATCGCCAACAAAGAGGAAAGTCCTTAGGCCGTCACCTCATGTCGACTCATCCGGCCCGCGATAAAGGACTAAATGAGTCACTGACCGCACTGTCACATCCAACAGATATGACTGCACAAACGTCGACAAGGAGGACCAGGAGTTTGCCAGACAGATCTCCTCTAGGGGCACCCCTCTAAGAGTAGCTGAAAAGGTGGCCACACACCAGGTAAAACGAGCTCTGATGAGTGCAGGAGGGGAACGCCCCTCTGCCTCGTCAGTCATGTGACCCGCCTGGCACACCCAGTGGGCTAAGCGCTGCGAAGAGAGAGCAGTGCCTCGATCCTTCGCATCAAAACCCACAAATAACTGGTCAGAATACCTGAAGCCAGCCGTGCAGTGCAGGAAGCGGCGAAATGCCCTGACCGGACATGACAGGTGACACCGTTCACCCTCCGCTGACGCATGTGGGGGATGACAACGCTGTCCCAAGCGGATGACCCTGGACATCCTAGGCTGGAAAGCCTGGTTCGGCCATAACTCCACCAAGCCTCCATCACCGCTGAAGAACATGCAAGAAGGGTGGATGGAGTGGACGCATAATTCCCTTTGGCGATCACCAAAAACGTCTTAAACGATAAGCAGCTGAGCTCAGCGCGATCCAGGGGCTCAAAAGGTGGACCCGAGAGGCCCTCTAACAGACCTGCAGTTCCCAAGGGGCGGCAGAGCTTCTGGGGGGTGGGTTCGGACTGAGCGCACCCCGTAAGAAGCGCTTAACGAGAGGATGGTTATGGGCCAGGAAACCACCAAAAACCAATGCGGCCGAAAGCGATGGCCGCAGCAAAGACGTGGCCACAAGGGTCGAAGCGCATCGACCTTGGCCAGGAGATCTCCTGACAAGATAGCCTGTAGGAGGCTGCGATTGGGCGCTTTAAATGGAGCCAGGAAGGTGTAGTCCGATAGTCATGTCCGCACAAGTCTCTGCCTTCTGCGAGCGAGAGGGGTATCTTCGTACCCTGGAGCTGGTCGTCCTTTGCGTCGATGGAGGATGGAATAATCAAGCGCTATGCCCGTCGCGATCATCTATCACTCAGCGTCGCTTCTGCTGTGGTTGCCAATCAGCTCGGTGTGTGGTGACGCGAGAAGACGACCATAGAGAGACGCGATCGGATAAAGGCGAATGAGTACGACCTGGCACCGGGGTGACATCTATTGATAACACGTCGACGACTACAGTCAGAAAGGAGGCCCTAAGCCTAACCAACCTTCCTTCTGCGGCTTCCGAGAGGCCACAAAGTCAGATCTGTGGCAATACTCCGGATGAGTAATCGAGCAAAAAGTGATGAGTCTTAATCGGCATTCTCTCTAATTTCCTCGGGTACATCGTCGCTAGGCTATAACAAACCTCGTTGTTGTTAGGTCGAGTACATCGGGAGGGGCCAGGTCCCCCCTAAAGTCGTTCTATTGGATCAAATCATCACCCGATCCGCTGGTGTACTGGGTTATACACATTCGAGAGAACGTTGCGAAGGCTTGAGTCCGGGGGTCTCACAGCGTTAGACCTGTCGTCATACCATGTTACGAAATCCGATCTGGCTATGCAAGTGGACGCGCTAGAGGTAGTGACCACGGAAACGCGGGGTACAAATGCTAAAGAGACCCATACGTGGTGCAGCTAAGTCAGGGGGTTTGAAACATGTCATTTCACGAGATAAACTTATGCGCAGAACCTAGGGAGTTTAGGGGTCGTTGTTATACTGAGACCGATAATCATAGTGGTTGAGAGTCTTCTAGTTCAACCTTGCCAGCACTCATTTACAGAGCGAATTATCTGATGATGAGGAACTACTAGGCGGATCGGTATTGTAATGTATAAGTAATGCTATGGTAGGTCTAGGCCACCACACACGGGTGGCCGAAGCTGTTGCAACACGCAATTCAGGTTAAAGGAGGGGCTCCGGGGCCTACTCAAAACGGAAGTGAATTGGATTGCAATGCAAATGGTTATTATACGCAAGGGGCTAGGTCTCAATTCGCCGGCGGGCTGCTCGACCATTCATCTGATTGAATCGGTCCTCTCGACTTGGTACGCGCTACGTGGATACTGGGCAATTGGTTACTGATCTCATTAGTAACGGTGATGAGAACACAGCTGCGGGGGAATAGTGAACGAGTCACTACAAGTTAAGTAAGGGAGGGTCCTAGTGATGTCTGTGGGCCCTTTCAACAATATGCAATACGCGCAGTTACAGCGACCCGGGCCCTCGGCACGATGTTTTTCCCGGGCGGCTGGATATCTTGGTTTTGTGCTGGTGTGACAGCGACAGGGAGATCTGGGATTCCGCATCGGCTCTATAGATCTTGTATTCGGAGGATGGAAGCCTATCCGGAACACTTATGTCCGTGTTGGTCATGATAACGATGACACTAAAGGGACCTGGTGGTATGAATGGACCGGCCTCTCATAATGAGCTATTCAACAGGAAATCAGTATTACGCCTCACCTCGAAGATGTTATGTGGGGCTGGAATGCCGCAGAAAAAGTTCATAATAAAATGAAAGAATAGCTAATAATTATTATTTATTTTTATTTATTTTTGCTTTGTCACAATACCTCATCGGGTACAATGATGTATGATGGCTGATTTTGTTTGATGTCAGAGAATGATACAGATGGAGACAGTTGCATAGAATATATGCTTAGTCTAGGACGATGTGTAGGGTCCACAAGACAAATAATTAAATCAACGAACAACAGACAGACGGAATGCGAGCCTAATAGGTGTTAGAGATAAAGCATCTCTGTGACATATCACTATAAACCATTCACGTGGGCTATGTTGGGTATTGAGGGCATTCTCATACTAGCATGTCTTCAACTTAATTTACCTGAACTTCAATGTTTGGAATGTATCTAGTGGTGAAATAACTCTCTGGGGTCACGATAAGTAACAAAACAGGACACCAAAGAACGAAATGATCCATAAGGAAATGGGATTAATCCCTTGAATCTCAGATTTCGAGACGGTGTGAAAAGTAGGCCTATGGGGGGTATTTTTGGCAATTAATGCCACTAATGAGGCGCGTCATCTAGCCAGTGGCATGTCCTGCTCTGGTGGTTGACGTCTCAACACAGTGGCATCATTGGTTAGAGATCCAGTGTATGTATTTCTTCTCATATTGATAATGTAGGACACAGGCATTTCTTAAGATCGAATTTCTCAGAGCGATCAATGGTGGAAACTGGGGTCTACCAGATAATGGATAATGTTGCCAAATAGCTCTGAACAATTGTAATTGGCGTAATGAGAAGGAGAGGGAGCACGATTCTGGCCTAAGCATAATCTGCTCCAAATCCTCATTATTGTCCAACTCACCATGTTTGGTTATACCGAGAAGCGAGGCTATACGGCCATATCTGAATAATTGGGGTTAGGTTATCTTGTTTGTTTGTTTCACACAGACTTAGCCGTCCTTCAATTAGCACCATACTAGTCTTAGCCGTCTCGAAATCAAAATCAACCTAGGTCACCAGTGCGGAAGATGAATAGAATGTGGTACTCCTATGCGTCTTCCCTTGAGACATTATTTGCGGTGTATGTTTGGTTGACTTCCATGTGGGATCTGTGTAGATCGCTACGTCCAGGGTTGAGTATTACGCGCCACCGGAGACGTGCCTAATGGTTCAAAGGATAGTTGGCGCTAAGAGTTTTAGGAGACAGGCAAGTAAAATGACCCGAGGACTGGTTCTGTCACTATATACAGCTCTAATCAGTTTTCAACTTTAGGCATCAGGACGAATCTGTTAGGGACCGGACAGATTAAGTTATGAAAGGCCACAGAGCAAGTACATTGCGACTACCCACCATTTTAAAAAAAGAATCCGAGCCAGCCAAATATTGGCATCTATCTCTCACAGCTTGTAACATTTCATTCACGAGTACCGCCGCGACTGGTAGATCAGGATCTCCGAAACGGGAGCTCACACAATATTCCTGGATCTCCAGCCAAACTGGGAACGAAAGCGGCTCGTGTATATTTCAATCTTTGCATCATTTAATTAGACGGGGGTCGCCAGCGACAAAGAGGTATATATCACTAGGATTGAGAACGCAAGACAGCTATTAACTACATTAGGGTTCAGCATCTAGCAGTACTGCGTGGTCCACACGGGTTGGTAATTTAATCTCAAAGCAGTTTCACTATGAACAGATGTATCAAACCTAGTGGGGCGATTCATCCTCTGCACAAGAATAAACAATGTTGTACATTAGGAGTGATGCGTTGCACGCTTCATTCTTGCCTCTGTCGGAGCCTCTAGGTGACTAGCAAGTGGTGAGAAACCGGTATGGAAGGAACTGCAGGGAAGTACGTGGTACTGAGCAGAAAGCACGAGGTCTGCTTGGACATTGGGTGGTCTAAACTTAGAACAGATTCCAGTGTAAAGGAATCAATACGTCCAATCGCGAAGTCGCGTAAGGCGGCTATTGCCACACTCATATCACTAATTTCAAACAAGTCTTATCTGTTAGGTGTATTTTGTTAAGATTTTCTCTAGCTTTGGTCTCATGTCTGGGCTACATCGCACCTCAGTCCTATACTTAGACCCCACAGTTGCAGGCCAACGTTGAATCTGGAATTTGGGAGAGACTACTGCGCCTAGTCACAACATAGAGAGTCCGTTGTCTTGGCTAGGAACGCATTCTCTGTGCAGAACCGAGATAGGAAGTAGCAACGAATGGGGAGTAAAGGAAAGCGGAAAAGGGGAAAAAGCAGCAAGGTATCTTATGTCGAGGCCCTAAACAAGCACATTAAGTAACTAATAAGTAGCCAATGCTGGATAGGATCCGAGTATGTGTATTGGTTGCCACATGTCACTCAGCTTATGAGCATCTGCGCGTGACTGCTGGTGCCTTCTCTCCAAGTATAACTCTCTCATTGCACCTGTATTAGGTTATAGAGCGATTCTGTATTGACTAGGCGGAACAGTGGCAGCCAAGCTTTTTAGTATTTGAGGTACTTAGTACACATTATAATATTCTCGTTCTTAGGTCATGGGGGGTGGAGGGGTGCCTCATTCTCGTAAGGTGTATTGCGCGAGGTGAACGAGAATACGTATTTCTGGTACTCTGGTTTTCCCCTCCAAATCAGATCTGCTGATCCTGCTGATGCGGCTATTCGCATAGCGCCGTCCTCCTTCATGGGACATTGAGCTGTGATGTTATCTACGCCAAGTCAATCATTCCAGCCTCGGATATTGTATGGGAGCACTCGTTCAAGATGGCCAGAATGAGCACGATCAGGACAAGGATTGATTTGTTTGTGGGTATAGGCACGAGCTGCTTATTTTAATCTCTTTGGCAGTCCTGTAGATAGTAGACGACTCACATACTTCGCTCTGCC
Source organism: Mugilogobius chulae (assembly GCA_038363315.1). NCBI lineage: Eukaryota > Metazoa > Chordata > Actinopteri > Gobiiformes > Gobiidae > Mugilogobius > Mugilogobius chulae. The sequence continues at coordinate 11,922,487 of CM076405.1, forward strand.
TCACACTCTAACGTATGGAATGAAGTATTCGTGTCTCGATGTTCAGCAGGGTTTGTATTGGGTTTTGATGCTGTCATGAACATTCCAAGTGGGAGGGTGCTCAGGATGCATGTAATCAAGGGAACAACACAAAAATGCTGAATATTTGTCCTTTAGGACAGCACTTTGCTAGTCAGTCACATAGAATAATAGATAATTTACACATATTTAAATTTGTATTTTAGACAAGGGTCCTTGTTCATATTTTTCTGATACTGATGCCGTCTGTAACATCTGCCTTTATAGAGGAAAGACGCGATATCTCATTTGGGCTGATAGCAGTACACCTGTCCTCCAGAAAGCATACGATGTGGGTATATCAGATTACGCGAATCGACTGAGTGTCGGTACATCCCTTGAGCGTAAACAGCTAGCACTCATTGTCCGACTCTGCTGCTTGAGTTCGGGATTGTCACCGCTACGCGCATTCTAGAAAGCGTGCATGTTCTGTTATTGCTGGCATTGGTCTGAATCTCACGCAAATCATGCAGCTCGGAGTCGAGGCTTTTTTAATGTGGTGGGCATTATATTTAATCCTAGATATTGGCCGCCTCAGGACAGAGAACAGGAATGGAAACATGTAGACTACCGCCGCTTAAGCACAAGAGTCAAACCGGCAGTAGTGCGACTCTTTCCAAGCAGTGGGCGGGCGGGCGAGCAAAATAGGGTCAATACTGCGTGTAAATAAGGGAGGGATGGCGGCACGCATGTGGGATGTCGGGATGTAGCATAGCCGTGCTAGTGCCTGCAATCGATGTAGACTGCTTCCTTTCCTCCTTATGTTGGAGAGTGCGAGCAGCATAAAGCCGGTGCGGGGCATGCCCCTAAAATTTTATGTACTGCGCATCATTCGTCTATGGCACTACATAAAATAGCGGCGCTTTCTTCAGATGTAAAGCCAGGGTAGGTTGAGAGCGATTGCGGGCGTGTCAGTAAATGCGAGGAAACACATCTACATAACAAAAGATAAAGTATTGTAACATAGGAATAATAAGATGGATTAGCGTCACATAGAAGCCTTTTGTCTATTTTCTTTTTATTCGCCGCTATACGTTATAAATGCTTTCCTAAGCTGCATGATTACTCGATTTGTTGACATTAGCTAAGTAAAACGGATTTACAGGTGACGTGGCAATATATCAACTCTTACGATTTTGTAGGCTATGCAAGCAATGACATAGCGTGTGGATAAGAATAGACTCGCTATCCATTGACCATATCGTGTATGAGGACATAGCTAATGCTCAGACTGGCTAGAGCGGCTATGGCTACCTGGGGTCGCCTTTGGGTTGTTCACCGTTTCACTTTGGCTGTTTGTACAAAACAGACGAAGCGTTCATAGTGGTGTATATAAGTGATCGTGAGTATACTCGACTGCGACCAACTAAATTCGTCTTTTGCCATTCGGATGATCGATCGATAGAGTGGGGCGCGCGTCCAAACAAGCTAGTCACATCAGTCTGCTTGCACCCGTTCTGCCTGGGGAATTTAAAAAACAATTACTCGCACCGTTTGGATATGCTGGGGGTCAGCGGCACAGTCAGGGGACCGGGGATCGCACGCAGTGATCATGGACAGTGTCTTTAGGTATGTCAGCTTCTGTGCCTAGTATGTTAGGTCAGACTACGTCCCATGCAACAGCAACATAAGTATAGAGCCGCGGGTATCGCTTTGTATTGAGTATGTTCTTGTTGTCATTGGGCACAAGGACTGCTCTATCTACATCAGTCAACATGAAAGAGGGCCTTTCCCTTCTCACTCTATTAGACTAGGGAAGCTCGGCAGATGGAAACCGGGCGCCGCCGCTCCGGATCGCGCTCCTGATCTGTGGGAGCGGAGCGGGAACAGACACCGCAGCTGCAAAGAGCGGTTCTGGGGAAGAGCGCTCCCCTCCTTCTGACCCCACAATAAGACAGCATAAAACGAGCGCATTGGCGAAGCAATTGCGGCGACCAGAGTCACTCGTTTGTTTTTCTCGCTATAGGAATCCTTTTAGCAAGAGGTAGGACCAGGAACAACAATAAACTTCGTGTATTTAAACTCAGGACATGTAATTTTTCTAGGGTCCGCCCTCACTTAGGGTTCTGTTCCGCCGCCGCAGACTTATATGATCGGCTCTATCGGCACGCCCTCAATAGGGCTCGACAGACCCGTATTAGTGGGTGTGATAGTCAACATTGCGGGGGCATAACAGCACTCACTTATGGGTGTAATTGGTCCTGAGACCATGCGCAGCTTAGATACTATTGTGTCCATAAGCCGTAGGATTGTCTTATTGTTGCTTGAATGCTTGAGCCGCGGCGAAATCGATAGCTAGGTCAGTTCAGATTTGTACAGGCCTGATACAACAGCGAATTGATTGCACGATGGCGTTGGCATTTCTGGCATACTGAGATGCTGAGCTGTGTGCTCAAGAAGGCATTAGCCGAGCCTGGTATCGACGAGCAGAAGAGGAAAAGGGTGTGAAAGCAGAGCTCTTTGTACATGTAGCACAGATCACAATACGACAAGCATAAACTTTTGGGAATGTGATGCATTCTTTTAAGAGGCTTTAGCTGCTGACTATCGACATGGAGCAAGATTTCGTGGTTGTCGCTATTGTACTGACTTAGTTACGGAATTAGCAAGCTGTGTCACTATCGACTAGCTCACTGTAGCAGGGATTCTTCTTGGTAGTACCAATGGAGCGAACGCGACTCGCCTACAGGTCAATAAGATGCCTATAGATCCATGGGGTTTTGGTGTTGGGGATTTCAGAAGAGGAGCATTTTTAGAATGTTAACAATTATATAATGTTTAATTCGTCAGCAACAATGCTTCTCCCAAGGGGCTCTGTGATCATGAAACGCTAGACATAACGCAGGAGAGTTTTATTTTTTGTTTAAGTCGAGTTGGATGTCTGTCAGGAGCCGAGGGAAAGCAGGGAAAGGCAGAACTGGTCATCCCGTACCTGAAGTTGAGGTTCTGATAGGATCAGAGTTACGAATGGTTAGTGGCACCCCAGCACCTCACAGGGGGGTCCACAGCGTGTTCTGACGGGGGCACTTTTCCGAAAACCCAGTCTGACATTTAGCCTGGGCGCCCGACACATGCAGGGTGAAGTTTATGAGACAAGGCTTTCTCCCCCAGCCAGCTGCAGCTTGGAACGCTCGGATTTCTTCTACTATAGCTCGGCCCTAAAAATTGCCTCCATCAAACGGCGATATACTGCATGAAGGCCAATGCTCACAATCTAACTCCATTCTCAGCCAATCCTTCAGTCAAGGGCGCAGGGAGGAGAAGGAAAGACAGGAATTGATGAAGACTCCACACTGCAAAGAACAAAAACATGGGGACATCTTATCAGACTTTGACTTACGTTTGTTTTTGTTATTATATAAACATTGTGCATCAGTTGTTTTCCACTTAGTGCACAATATTGGTACAATCAGTAAAGTGCTGAAAAAGCATAATCCTGAGTTTCATGTTAATGTTTTTTTTTTTGTGTTAACTGTAAAATACCACTTAATGCTTATACATTTGGGGTAAAATTACATTACAGCATTGTATCAGCACATATTAATTATTGTAGTTGACATACTTTGAAATATGTTCAGTATTCTCTTTTATAAAATAAAATATTTTTGACGCACATTTAACGCCTTTCTGTCTGTGTAGCATTAGCATACGCAGCGATCCGACAACGCCGTCAGCCTGTCTCGGGCTGGAATAGAGGCTTACCGCCAGATCAGAGAGAGGAAGAGGGAAGCAGAGCCAAACTGATCCCGTCCTCGATGGATGGAGCCCCCGACTCGCTGCACCAGTCCAGCACACAGCGATACGGCCGGTATGCTGGCACACGGTGTTGGCGCCAAGCAGCAGCCGCGGGAGAAGAGGAACGCCATGTCTTCTTCATAGGGGGACAATCCGGAGGGAAGGAGGCGCTGGAGCCTTGCTCGGCAAGGCTGCAGCACGGACCGGAGGCACGGTCTTCCCCTCGGACATCTCCGGGTCCGGACCGAGATGCTCCGGGGATTCGGGGCTCATGAAGCCACGGCGCCACTCTCGCTTCTCCTGGGAAGCGAGCAGCAGACGGGGCGGTCTTATCCCTGTGTTGTGCTGCCAACAGAGGCAGAGGGAAACAGACGGTCCTCGGGGAGAAGAGGGTCTCACATCTGCCGTACCCACGGTGCTCGACACCGGAGGGTGACAATCTTCGAGCTGGTGAGTACGGCGAATCCCAAATCTTGATTGTAGAGAGTAAATCTTTCTTAAAGAACATGTTAAGTGATCTTCAAGTGCTGAGTGAAAAGAAGGGCGAGCGATAGTGGACAGGGCCTTATATACGGCCAGTGGGGGAACCACGTCCCCATGATTGGAGCGGTACATTGTTTGATCTTCAGGTGCGAGGCGCTGCCTCGAGTGTTAGCCAATAGCGAAGCCCGTAGAGGGCGTAGCACATACGACATAGAACAAGCAGCACATCTAATTTTACTGTTGGAATGTAGCTGCATTACAATTTTGACATGCCTACTTGTTGAATAATCACAAGTACTGTAAATACAGACAAGAGGGTGGGGATAGGTGGTAGGTGAAAATGAGGGTTTCAGAGCCCTGGAGCATTAGCTGCAGGACAATACAAGATTACTCAAACATACATGAGTCTGTAAATGGGTGATCATAAATCAGACTTACACAGGTGATGTATTCAGAAGGACGTCTTTAATCTGTTATCAGAGCGACTTCACCAGCACAAACACATGCACTGTTTGTATAGCTTCATCTTAGAAGGCAGATGAGAACATTACAACTATACATACTAGAACATAATACACCTTATGTGCCAAGTCTGACTAAGATTATTTGACTTGTTTTAAGTTATTCTCTCCTGATTTACCTTATCTAGATATAAAAACTTATTTTAAGCAAATTTGTATCTGTTTTAAGCCATAATTGCTTGAATCATGAATAGATTTGCTTACAAATCTTGCCAAGAGAACTTGAAACTAACATTTTCTGCTCAAAACATCTAGGTTAGTCAAATTTTCTTACTGCACTGGCAGATTATTTCACTTGAAATAAGATATTTTTACCTCAAAACAAGCAAAATGTTCTTATTTTTTGAGAGGCCTTTATTGCAGTGTGTAAAGAGATTGTCCATATAAGGAGACCTTCCACAAAGAAGGCTTTCTTACTCAAACTGAGCAAAACAAAGTAATAAATTAACCTTTTAGACCAAGGAGATCTGAGAACTCCCAAACAGCAGATATAGCATGAAACTGAAAACTAAAAAACATACAGTCCAAACACAAGTTTGAGTAAATGAAAGATGAGTAAATGCATTGTTAACAAATGCATCAGGTCCCATTTAAAGAGAATCTGCTTCAGGTGTGAGAGCAGATTCAGTCTGTCTGATGTGGGAGCTGCTTTACATCACTATATCAGTACAGCAGGTCTATAGAGCCACTGCACCACAGCACAGCAGGTCTAGAAGTACTACGGTTCAGTATAGTACAGTACAGCAGGTTTATACTGTATATCCACTACACTCCACTCCAGTTGAGTCCAGTTGAGTACAGTAGAGTGGAGTATGTCTGCTGCTCCAGTCCAGTGTAATGAGCATCATGCGTGTCTGGGGCCCATGCAGGCCCGCCCCTGTGTGGGGGGACAGGTGTCTAACAGAATGATGAATGGCCCTGTTTGTGCCTACATAATTGGCTGCTGGCTGTTTGGCCCGAGCCTGGCTAGCTGTCTGCCGGGCAGCCACCCATCTGTCAATCAGCGGCCCACTGCCGCCCGGCCGACCTCTGATAGCGATGCTAATGTGCGGCTCCTCTCTCTGATTGGCTGGATGTGCTCTGGTCCAAGCTAATCCATTACAGCTGTGACAGTAATAATCTCCACCAAACACAGGGTTGCCGTGTGCTAAACGTTATTTGACCGTTTCTGTCAGGCCGCTGCAGGCTGGGTGATGGATGAGGCCGAGTGTGCTGGGCTCATTCATCACTCCTGACTGGGCCGTGCAGGTCCACACTGCTGCTGCTGCTGCGGCTGCTGGCTTTATGTGCCTTTTGATTACTTTCAATTGAGACTTGTTAGACTTAGTTTGGACAATTGGCCTTACCCCATTCAACACTAAAGGCTCATTCATATAACAAGACTAAACTGGGCAGTCCCTATGGAGAGATTCACGTGAATCATGTTTTTAGAAGAAAAAATGACTTTAATCTGCAGTATCTTGTATAAATGCTTGAATCTTAAAGCAGCAGCTCATGTTGTGACAGTTTGAATATATGTTTTACATGTTAGGTATGTTCACAAAGACAAAGACATGCAGCTCCATGCACCTGACATAGCACAGATCATGAAGGACTAGCACTGATGCTGTTGAGTCTTATTGTTTAACCATCTTCTATGGTGGATTGGTGGAGTGTCAAACATAAGTCATACTAAGATCAACCATCAACCTGGACGACACTTCCACATGATGCCCTGTGACAATATCAGGTAAGACCTGCTTCTAAAGCAACACATGTGAGGAACGATTTGTTTTAAAGAAATGCACCTTTAGAATTATCAGGTAACAATATTCACTAGATTGTTCCACACAGGGTAAATATGTGGCGTAACATTTGACCTTGTCTTGCTGTGGCACCTGTCAGGAGGTGTCAGGGACCTTGAGCCTCGGTCAGGACCTTGGCAGGAGGACTTCACCTTGTGCATGTTTTACATCTATGAAGGACGCACTGATGTTCAGGGGAAAGGCTCATAGTGTCCTGCAACCTGGAATCTTCTTGTTGTGAGGTCACTGTGTCACCACAGATAAAAAAGAAAGAGTTCACTTCAAACAGGAGTGTTACTTTTGTGACCAGAGCCGGATCTAACCTTTTGGGGGCCCTAAGCAAAAATCTACTTTGGGAGCCCTTTAGTCTTTCCTTAATCAGTCAAGTCAAAGCAGCGTTTAAACTGACTTTTTTCATTATAATTTATAACTATACACAGAGCGACAGACAAAAATAAGTGTAAGCTAAATAATATTTCTCACAATTAAGAGAAAATGTAAGATCCTGCCCCAGAAAGTTTTGGATAAAACAGATGCATTTTCCCTAAATTTGGAGTGAGCTATTTTAGACCAACAAATCTGAAATTTTATGGTCTAAAAACAATGATATAATAGCATTAATATTATTGCACCTCTTCTCAAGTATCACTTGGTGTCAGTGTTTCCAAGTAGGGCCCCAGCCCTGTCCCTCTCCCTGTGAGTTCCGCCTCTGTTCCCTCTTCACTCCTGACGCTGGAACAGCTGATCAGCTGCATCATCGCGCTGGACTTTTTAAACAGAAATACTAACATCTGAAACTTTTTGGGACCAACAGCCTCATGTTTTATGTGGCTTTTGAATAATTCAACATAAAGATGCAGAAATTCGCCGTATTTCGCCGAGGTAAAGTTTCGCCGCGGTCATTTTCGCGATCTGAAGACGTTTAATTTCATCAGCTATTTGTGTCCGTATAGTTCAGCCAATACTTGTAGAATGGACGCAAAATAAAGATTCTCTGATGACATACAGAACATGTATTTGTTGTCCAAACTGTTCCCAGACTCTTTGATTTTGCGCTGAGAATGATCAGACACCTGTTTCTGCTTTAGTCGATAGCACAGGGGGAGCGGCTGTGTCTCTGCCTAACACAGCCATGTCTCAAGAACAGAAGAGGGGATGGGTCTATCACGTTTAAGCTTGTAGGATTGGTCAAACAGAGTTTATGTCCAGCGCAAACCAGAGGGTGAAGCCAACAGGCATGAGGAATGGACTGACATAAACTTCCACACGCAGAAGGAGGCGGGGCCTCCACAGATGCGGGGCCCTACGCAGCTTGTGTAGTCTGTGTATAGGAAGGTCCGGCTCTGGTACTCACAGTGGCACTTTAAAGTAGAACCATGTAACTTTTGGAGGAGGTGGTAGGTGAGGACAGGGCTGCAAAACAACACAAGATTCCTTTGAGCAAACTAACAATGAGAGAAGACAGTTTGAATAAGATTACACTTGGGTTTTCACACAACAGTTCTTTTAGGCATTTGTTCATCTTCAAGACAAACTGTCGAATTTCAGTTGAATAATATATCTAAAGAAACAAGATTTCCATGGAAACCAGAGGGCACAAAAGAGCCGATCGTGTTTTTAGTCCAGCAAAGAAACACTTTTTATTTTTTGGTTAAAAAGTCAGATTCTCAAACCTGAACTACAACATTTGAATACAATTACCGCATATTTTGGTTAGAGTATCACAACAATATTATCAAGATACTCCAAAGTGTTTTTTTTCTCCTACCAAAAACATCACTCATACTCATTGTCGTGGCAAAAACATTGATCATTTGTGACAAACCTCAAAACGTTAGTATGATATTGTTGTAAGAATGCGTGGTGTGAGCCGTGTGGACCCTTGCTCCTGACTGGACACAGACATGACACTGTCCCACAGATGAATCCTGGGTGACTGCAGAGAGCTGACAGACAGGACTGTGCGTGGACTAACAGCGTCTTTACAGTGATGGTGTTTGGCACAGAACAACACACACACACACATACTACACACACTCACAGACCAGTCCTGGGGCAACGCTGCTGAGCAAAGTTCCACAATCCAAATGAAAAGTGAAAGAAGTTGTTGTGTTGTTTCTGCGACTGGAGTGTTGGGTTGTAGTTTTAGCCGTTTGCTTGGTTTTTCTACAGGTTATTGAGCATGTGCTGTTGTGTTTCCTTCATGATGCTTTGCTGAGCTGAGTCGAGACAAAAGTAGTAGTTCGTAAAGCAACTAGCAGTGGATGAAGCTAAAAAGCTGTTTCATACAAAGTTAAAGACTTTTGAACCAATAACCTGCATGTACTGTATAGTTTGGTGGGAATAATGGAGCAGCCACTGGGACTGATTGAAAACAGCCTCAAGCTAGCAACTATATCCAGATCTGATGACAGATTTGAGTTCTTCCAAATTATCCGTCTGGAACTTTACTCGCTGAAAGCATTTGGGAAAATGTTAAGAATCTTAATTAATAAAAATGAATTTCTTCTATATCAGACAAAGACTGAGGTAGTATAAATACCTTTACATGTTTTGACGGTGACTTCCATCTTCGTCAGAAGCGTCACACGATGGTCGGTGTGACGTGTGTTAAAAGTTACTCTAAGGCGTGGCCAACCCTGACGGCTGGTGGTCGTCGGAGAAGTGAGTCCCACAACAAAACAATTTAAAATCGGCCATATCAGATCACTGCAAACGTAATAACCACGTCATGGATTGGGACAAGTCAAGGTTCATCAACCAAGAGACAAATAAGTACAAACGCTGGATCAAAGAGGCAATAGAGAGGCGCGGACACAATGAATCGCGACGAGGGATCATTCCAACTTTCCCGCACATGGGACTCACTTCTCCGACGACCACCAGCCGACAGGGGGCGTGGTCAGCCTGACAGGACCGTCAGGTTGACCACGCCTTAGAGCCAACCATCGTGTGGCGCTTCTGACAAAGATGGAAGTCACTGTTGAAACATGTAAAGGTATTTATACTACTTCAGCCTTGTCTGATATACTGTAGAAGAAAAGTTAAACTACTGCATTTGGGAAAAAGATTGGACATTTAACAAAATACTGGGTGTGCGGCTGACCTTATTTGTGGCTTTTCTAATCACAGCAATAAATTGTAATGATGATAAAACAACCTTAACCCTACCCTTGCGTGTATACATATTGCTGCTCAAGTTCATTTCTGTGGTAGATGTTGACTAGAGCTGGGTATTGCCAAAAAACTTCCGATACAATATGTATCTCAATACAAGGGTCACGATACGATATAGGGCTGTGCGATATGGCAAAAGATTTATATCCCAATTTTCTTGAAGTCAGATCACGATTTCGATTTTATCACGATCATTATAGATTGTTTATTTTCCTATTGTCTTTGAGGTAAATACAATTCACTTTCCGTAGCTAAATCCACTCAAAATCTGACCTGTGTTGCCAGATTTTCAGAGAGAAACAAGCAACCTCACCCCTTCAACATTGTGTGTTAGAGAATTTGCCATGTTGTGTATTTTTCTTACATTAGTAACGACTTCTAGATTCATTTTTGCAAACCCCAAATTCGTAATTTTCTTACGTATTTTGACCCCAAAAACTTACTCCTACTACAAAATATTAAATGTACAATTTTAACGTCTAGAACCCAGTCCCTCTTTGGACGGGGTTGCAAAGCACAAAGCACAGTCCAAAAGGAACTTCAAAAAAGAGATCCCAAAGTCACTATAAATACTTGGATTTGGCAAGAGTAATAAGTTGGAAAAATATACATCTTTGAACAGACAGATGCAGCAAAGATAGGAAAGGGAAATCACGATATGACGATTTCATCAAAAAAGCAGATTATCACAGAGATGAGCTCACGATTCGATTTTTATCACAATATTGCCCAGACCTATGTATCCCGATACATGTATGCCCCGATACAAGTTCCTCAATATGTTATATAGGAGGAGATTTGTAGACTTGTTAGACCGGCCCATCTCTTTCACATTTTTGTTTTGAATTGAAGAGAATGTCATTGCTCACAAACAACACAGTTTTGCCACTCGTTACTAAAACCCCAGTGATGTCATGTGCTCGTCTGTTGTGTTGTGTGTGATGTGTTTGGAGCTCTGATAGGTCCAGGCCTCCACATCGGGCTGACAGCTGCCAGCACACGGACCAAACCTCCTCTGACATGTGTCTCTGTGGATGTGGAGTGTGTTTGGAGTCACTGTACGGTCTGTGCGTCTGCGCTGACCACTGACGCGCTTGGCTTTCATACGCATTTAGAAAAACGTAATATATTATAAATTCAGTGCCAAATTGGTGCTTCGATGGGGTCAAGGCTCCAAATAGTGAGGAAACCGGAGAAGCATGCAGGGCTAGGCAAGTTATAGCACAGGTCAAGGAATTAATATAGATTTTTTTATTTTAAAAGCTTTTAGGGGCTACCAATCTTAGCTCCACATCTGTAAAACTCTAGCCTGATGTAGGGCTGTAACAAGTTAATCGAATCATCACAACTAATCAATTATTGAAATAGTCACCAACTGGTCTTTGAACTAAATTTTAATACCAGGAAATAGACTCCATTCTTGATATTGATTATGAAATAACAATGATAATTAAAAATGTTCTTATGACGTCAAATTTCTATACAAAAGACTGACATGTTCAGCATAAAATAGAAATATTTTTTGTAATAAACATTTTTTATTGATGCTTGTTCAAGTTGTTGTTTTAGTGTAGATTAGAATCTGATTTTTAGACTGTAATCTCTTATTTGTCCAGGACTGATCCATTGTAGAAAAGCTTCAAAGTTGTCATCTGAACAGCATTTTTGAAGATCAAGACATTTTGACTCTCATTCAAAAGTCATTTTCAATCAGATGAAAGTGACCTGAGACTGGCTGTATTTATTCTGAGTTTAGCCCTCACCCTAAAACCTGTTCCTAAACCTTCTGTGTTTGGGGATGTCAAAATAAAGATGAAAGATTATACAGCACATGCACATGGGCAGCCCAGTCTCTGAAGAAAACAATAAGATTTTTTGTTTGTTTGTTAATATGCTACGAAAATCCAAAACGTAAAATAACCACAAATTTTGGAGGAAGCCACATTTTCTTTGGGTTTAATGAAAAAACCACAACCCCCAGACCTAAACTTGCCTATTTTAGTAACTTGAAGCTTAAACTTACCCAGTAAACCCAAAGAAAAAATGTCACCATGTGGTTTCAACCAAAATTTGTGGTTTTGGCTTCTCATAACATACTGACATTTAAAAAGGGATGGAAATGTGCTTTTGTACGTTTCTGACATTTCTTTGTTCATCTACATTTTCTTCTGAGACTGTGTTGGCTTGCGGGAAGCTAGATTGGTTTATCTCCCAATTGTAATTTCTTTTGTAACCAAGTGGTGGAGTTGTACCTCAATAAGTTTGAATTCGATGATGGCATTCACTCAGTTAGAGGGCAAGAGACAGATTTTAAGATTTTTTTTTTTTTTTAGATGCAGCAGAGTGGTTTAGCTCTGGCTTCTTCCTGAGAGACTCCAGGGTTATGCCAAGTCAGCATTTCACGATCTCTTGATCAAGTTTGCATGTTGTCTCGGTGTCATTGTGTGTTTCCTTTGAGTTTCTCCCACCTCCAAAATCATGTACGTGCAGATAAAATGGGCATCATAAATTCCCCTTAGTGAATGAATGAGAAAGTGAATGGTTGCAACGAGTAAGCCATTGACCAGGGTGCTCAGCCGCCTAAGGCCCAAAGTCACTGAGATAGACTCCAATCACTCACAACCACTAAGAAGAACAAGCAGTATAAAATGAATGAATGAATGAATGAATGAACATGTACTTTGCCATGAAATATATCTGAGGTGACCAAAAAACATTTGTATGTACAGTACTTAGTTTCAAATATTTATTTATTTATTTATTTTATTTGTATTTTCTTTCAAACTTACAGTATACATTTTATGGAATACATTTTTCCTTACAATATCTGTATGCATTTTATCCCACAAGTTTATCCCTTTATGCTTCTTTGAATGTGACATAAACACTTTTACAACAAAAAAATATAAAAATGTAACAATGTATAGCACGTTTAATGTTTTGCAACCAACCTCCCCATACTTTTTTAAAATTCTACAGACTATAATATTTGATAAAGATTGGCGCAGGTAAAAGAAATGTTATTTAAATGTACTTTTTGCACAAAAAAATGAATGGGTCGAGTCACAAGCAGAAATCACCAGCTTGTGTGAGATCATAGTTTAGATGTTTCATGGCAAAATACAATGTTAGTTGTAAAAAGTGAGGCCTTATGACAACATCACATTCTAGAACGTGAACACAACCTATTCCCACCAAAAAGATGATGCATAAGTGTCCTTTAAGTGCACAGACGTGTAGGAGATCACAAACATTGCTCGACGACTGCAAAGACAATAAAAGACCCGGAAAATGAACTGTAATCAAAGCCAAAACAACAGCAGTATATATTGAAATGTCAAAGCGCAGTGTGCATCAGTCTGCATCTCTCTCTCTCTGTGATGGTCAGAGGAATCTTGTTGTTAGTGAGGTCAGCTCTGACAGTGACATGATGGAGATGATGAGCGTCAGAACACCCCCCCACTCACCCCCCACCTCCCCCATCATCACTGACCCGGGATCCACTTTCTCTCTCGCTCACTGCAGTCAGCACGCAAACACAGTAATCGCACGCTTTATTTTTCATGTTTTTCAGCGAGTCTACAGAAAAATCTATTTGGTACATGATATAGTTCCTTCTAACAGAGAGATTACACCGATTTTTTTTAACTGACAGTTATAATCACAATTTTGTACAAAAAAAAAAAAGTAACTAACTTTGTGATGAATTAGACAGACTTATACCCATGGAGCTGATGTGGGATGAACTAGACAGGCTTAAACACATGAAGCTGGTTTGGAATGAACTGAACAGACTTAAACACACATAGCTGGTTTGGGATGAACTGGGCAGACTTAAACACGTGTGGTTGGTTTGGGATGAATTGGACAGACTTAAACACATGGAGATGGTTTGGGATGAACTCAACAGACTTAAACACATGTAGCTGGTTTGGGATAAACTGGACAGACTTTAACACATGGAGCTGGTTTGGAATGAATTGGACGGACGTAAACACATGGAGCTGGTTTGGGGTGAACTGTGCAGACTTAAACACACGGAGCGGGTTTGGAATGAATCGCACAGACTTAAACCCATGGAGCTGGTTTGGATGAACTATGCAGATTTAAACACACGGAGCTGGTTTGGGATGAACTGAACAGACTTACACCCAAGGAGTAACTGGACAGACTTAAACACATGAAGCTTATTAGGAATGATCTGGACAGACTTACATCTATGGACCTGATTTTGGATGAACTGGACAGGCTTAAACACATAGAGCTGGTTTTGGATGAACTGGGCAGGCTTAAACACATAGAGCTGGTTTTGGATGAACTGGACAGGCTTAAACACATAGAGCTGGTTTGGGATGAACTGGACAGGCTTAAACACATAGAGCTGATTTGGGATGAATTGGACAGGCTTAAACACATAGAGCTAGTTTGGGATGAATTGGACAGGCTTAAACACAGAGAGCTGGTTTGGGATGAACTGGACAGGCTTAAACACATAGAGCTGGTTTGGGATGAACTGGACAGGCTTAAACACATATAGCTGGTTTGGGATGAACTGGACAGGCTTAAACACATAGATTTGGTTTGGGATAAACTGGACAGGCTTAAACACATAGAGCTGGTTTGGGATGAACTGGACAGGCTTAAACACATAGATTTGGTTTGGGATGAACTGGACAGTCTTAAACACATAGAGCTGGTTTGGGATGAATTGGACAGGCTTAAACCAAAAGAGCTGGTTTGGGATAATCTACACATACTCAAACACATGGAGCACACTGTAGCCTACAGACTTGAAGAAACTGGACAGACTTAAACACATGGATCTTATTATGGATGATCTTGACAGACTTAAATCTATGGAACTGGTTTAGGATTATCTGAACAGACGTAAATCTGTGGAGCTGGCTTGAGATGAACTGGACATTGATGGCATTTTAACAAGAACTTTCTAAAAAAGCCATGAGTGAGTTCAGCAGTTAGTCTGCCAAAGGAGCTGTCTAAAAGTCTATACACTGAAGTTTCTCATCTATGAATCTATTAGTAATCATCTTTCAGAGTATCACAAAATCTAATAAACCATCTAAAGTAGTTAATTATAAAGTCATGGACAGACACAGAAAACAAAATAATTTGGTGGTGATTTAACATTTCTGACTGGTAGTGTACACTTGTTTTAATAGAAAAGATTCCATAAAAAAGTGTATCTAAGTTTTTCCTATTTTGAAAAAATACAAATAAATTAGTGGACCTGTTGGCTGTTTGTAATTAAAATGGATTACATTTTGTGTGTGTTCGGACTGTCTGCATTTGATAAAATTTCGTATCATTATCGTATGTGGTAAAAAAAAAAAGTAAAATATCTCTTTTTGTGGTAATCAGAAAATAATCCTTATCTTTGTTTCCATTACAACATTTTGTGAGCCCTATGATTTGTTTGCAACTTAAAGGGTCTACACAGCCTTGACATTTTTTTTTTCTGTAGAGCTGCTGCACACATCTGCAACTTGAGATCAATAAATCCCTCTGAATACAAATGTGGCCGATCTCTCTCTCTCTCTCTCTCTCTCTCTCTCTCTCTCTTGAAACAAACGCATTTATAAAGACGCAGCGATGCACGCACTCGTCGCAAAAAGCGTAAGAAAAAAAAAAAAACAGCAATGACCCATATTTCATCCGAATCAGCGCGCGCGTTTCCGGCAGCCTTCAGAACGCGTTTGTGGCGCGTGCCTCGGATTGGGCCTTCGCGCATGCTCAGTGTGTCCTCTCTCTCTCAAACACACACACACACATCCGAGCGCACTGCAGCAGCAGCAGCATCAGTCACGGTCAAAAGGGAAAAACGGGTCTGAACAGAGAAGCAGCAGCAGCGACGAGTCGTTATTGTTACAAAAAGACACGGTAAAAATACCAAATCAACGAATTTTTCAAATCTCGCGATGTTATAAAAGCACAAGCTTGTCAATTTTAATCTGATGTTTCAATCATAGGCCCAAAATGCAGCTTTATAATGTACATTTATTTGTCACGTTTTATAAAACATGAACTAAGCACGTATTTAGGCTATTCAAACTTACCTTTTAATTTATTTATTTATTTTTGTTAACGTGTATTTTATTTATTTAGTCGTAGCTGTTGTAAAGTGCTATATAAATAAAGTTTAGTTGATTAAAAATAATAATAATAAATACCGATAGTCTGTTTTAAATATAACCTACGTATTTTTGTTATTTTTCCATAATTATTGAATGAATCCGTAGAAGTCCTTTTCGCTTTTCTCTTCCTCTCGCGGTGTTTGACATTGATGGATGAGTTTAGCTTTCAATTATTTCTTTCCTCCCTTTTTGCTTCCTCGCTCTGCTATTTCTTGCTTTTATACATTTTTTGTAAGACTAAATAAAATAAATACTGTAGGTCTAGGCTACATATTTTTATTACGTCAGCTTCGTGCGTAAAACCAGGCTAAATTAAGAAGCACGCTTTACGTCATTTAAAATACAACACCAAACACGTGAATGTAAAGTCTTTATTTCAGTGCAGTGTCGGTGAACTACAAAACTATTTATTCACATCCACTTCGGAAACACGGTACAACAAAAGCAGTCCGTAAATGAAGTCTTTCCTGCACAAAGAATATCGGCACGTTTCTAACACACGAACAAACACGTTATAAACACGAACAGACACGATGATTTATGGAGAAGAAAAGACAAAAAAAAAAAAAAAAAAAAAATGAAAGAGGATAAATAATGTACATTTTGGTTACAAGCTTGAATGGTGAAATTAAACACATTTTAAACAATGGATTGATTCTGTTAAAAAACGGGTGAAAATGTATCTTGTTTTCTCATTTATATGTATTTCATTTAAAAATATTTTTTAAGGCGAGACACTGCAGGTATACAGGACAAACACAGTAATAATTTATAGTTATAGACGTAAATATTCTGCTTTAAAAATAAGCCATGTAAAAAAAAAAAAAAGCTCATTCATACCAGGGTCAACAAAATCGGTAACAGATCGAGTTTAACCTTAAAGGAGACCTATTGTGATTTTTCCGTATATTAAGGAAGAAACTATGGCATAATAAGTAAATCAATAATTCACATTTTGTTCATTACAAAACACAGAAATTAGTTATAACGGCTCAGAAATAGAAACAAGTCTATTGACTTCCGGTTCAAAACTGCAGCTCCATCTCTTTTATGTAAAACTTAACCTTAATAAGCTACAAATACTGGGTGCACGGTAGCAGAGTGGTTAGAGCTCTGGCTTCCCAATAAGGAGGTCGTGGGTTCGACTCCCGGGTCGGACCATATCAACATCTCACGATCTCTCTGGGTGGAGTTTGCATGTTCTCCCCGTGTCACCGTGGGTTTTCTCCGGGTACTCCGGTTTCCTCCCACCTCCAAAAAAACATGTATGTTTAGGTTAATTGGGCATCACTGTAAATTTCCCTTAGTGAGTGAATGAGAGAGTGAATGGTTGTCTGTCTGACCTTGCGGCAAGTTGGCCACTGTCCAGGGTGTTCCCCGCCTAAGGCCCAAAGTCACTGGGATAGGCTCCAGTCACCCGCGACCCCTAACGGGATTAAGCGGTAGAAAATGAATGAATGAATGAGCTACAAATACTATACTCTGTTGTGTCTACAAGACAATTTTGAATCTTACATGTTTTAGTGGGAATTAGATTTTTGAGTAATCGCAAGTAATTACAGAAAAGGGGGAGGGGATAGGTGGTAGGTGAAGACAGGGATTTTCTGAGCACTGGAGCATCAGCTGCAGGACAATACAAGATTACTCAAATATGTAGAAATCAATCTAATTAATGAGAACACTGCTGTAAGGTGACAAAGTTAAATTTACATAATAGGTCTACTTTAATCATTAATTTTGTTGAAAATACAAAGATTTTTTAACTGTGAGGATTTAGAGTGAAATTGATTTAAAATGTGTGTCACTATATTTTTATTTTTACCTTTATTTTTGTCCTAACATTTCAATAAATCAGGCTTGGGATGATAGATGAACAAATCCTTCAGTAAAATCCTTCAAAATCTTTGTTGCTGTGACGTTGTGTGTGTGTGTAGGAGCTGCTTCAGAGACTCATTCTGACGACCTTGTGAAAGAAAATGGATTTGGAGAAAACTGCTGAAGTCGCAATATTCCGTAGAGCTCTATGGAGAGAGTGGATTCAATTAAAGGTGGGGTACGTAGCTGCACACCGCAAACACAATTTAGGTTCCAATCTGACAAATTCCTCTCAGAAATCCGTCGGCACATGGTTAATAACAACATGTATATGACTTATAAACCCTTTAAGTGTAACTGTAGAGGACCACCACAGGTCAGCCAATCACAGAGCAGCATTTAGCTCCTGATTAGAACTACAATGCTTTATTATGCAGTTCAGAAAGTACTCGGTGGTCTAATTTTTTCGCATTTTTTTACCATTCAGTTTTTGGTGGAAAACACACAATTTACTACTTTACAACTTAAAAAAAATGTGTTACCACAACTTTAAACAATAAAACGTCTTTAAGAGCGGATTGTGACGTAGAAGAGAACAAAAACAGGAAAAATATTGAGTTTTGTCTGTAATGTCTCGTCTTAACTTGGAAAAAAAAGCGGCAGGAGGAGGCAGAATTTTGTGTAATAAAACATAATTTTTTTTTTTACAAGCCATGCAAGGACAAAAAACTGATACAAACAAAATGGACTTCAATGTTCACAGTGCTTCAAATGTGTCTAAAACACAATTATACCTAATTATTTAGAGCCTCGTTTATCAATCCAGGTGCTAAATTGTGAGTGTAAATTGAAAAACAATGCTCCACAATCTTCCACAATACAGCTACGGACCTGTGCAAAATGTGTCAGATATTTGCTCCCTATTAACCTATTTTGCACATGAGCAAGTGCTTGATAAACGAGGCCCTTAGTGTGAGAAAACATTATTATTATTCAGTGTGCAGGAAACAAAAGACAGGACTGAACGGACAATGTGGAGTTAGACAAACATGGTTGTTCCAGCTCAAGCAGCAGCAGCAGGAGGTTTGAAGTCAGTGCATTTGCCGTGTTCTTCGTCTGTTTCTCTCTCTCTGGGACACATTTTGGTTTGAAACACCGGTGCAGAAAAATACAGATAGTTCCGGTCAAAATGGTAAAGAGTCCAGTTCGATGTGCGCTTTGCAAAGGAGGTGCGGCGGTGGAAAAGATGTAAAGTAAAATAAACGTTGGATTCTAGTAAACAGAGGCGTGGGAAGTCATTGTTTTGCAAGTCTCAAACTGAGTCCCAAGTGAAAAAGGCAAGTTCAAGTTCTCTCTGCTTAGTTTCAAGTCTTTTTAAATTCTTTATATCAAATTATAGAATACATCTCATATTTTCAGCAGATATCGTCAAATAATTATTGTATTCAACATTGAGTCTTTCTAAGCACATCTTTAGTAATTAAAAGTTAAAATCTGGTGACTGAAGTTTTCTATTAAAAAAATATTTATTTTTAAAAAAGTATTATTTCCAAAATATTTTGATTTAGTTGATTTTTTTTTTGCCATTTTGAGTTATTGATGAGTTAATAATGTTACTGTTACACCTGCCGTACACTGAGTGCGAGTTCAGTGCGAGGCGGGACTCGCGGGACTCTCACAAGACCTTAAAACCAATGCACCCTTGTACACAGACCTCGGTGCAGTGCGAGCGCACAGCTGTGAGTCGCGTGAGAATTCGTAGAGTCTATTTTTGTCGGAGATTGCAGCGGTCTGATGCGACTTTCAAGTCATATTACGAGCATTCTCACGAGAATACACGTCAATCTGCGTGGCTATGAGTAAACAGGGACCGCAGTGGACTGCTGCTGATGTACAAGGCACTTCGCAAAAAACGCACACGTCCAGTCAGTGTACGAGAGGCGTTAGTGCTTAGTTTTTGTAGGCCTTTCAGAAGCTGCTAGCTAACAATTAGGATTTTCATAATGCTTGACTGTTTTGATGACTTGGCTTGGGCCTCAACCTGAACCTGAAGGTGAAGGACTTGGGATTTGACTCAAGGTGACTTGACGGCTCACAGGATCACAAACCTACTTGTTGCTTTAGTAAAAGATAAAGACAAGATGTCTCTTACTAGGAGATCAAATTCTGTGGCAATAATGGTGTAAAAATGCATATTTTAACTTACTTGTCTGATTATTTGCATTTTTACTTGTATGAGTCTGTGCTTCGAGCACACATAGGAACTGACACGTCACACAAAGAATAGAGAATCGCTTCTAAAACTTTTCAGTATTGATTGATGATACCAGTATTTTCATGTAAATATCAGCTAATACATACTAATACTAGAAGGACTTGTGAGGCACCAACTTGTCTCTCTTTGACTCGGGACTTGTCTAACTTTGATGTTTAGACTTGACTCAGACTTTCTTTAATTTGAGACTTGACTTGGTACTTGCCTCTCTTTGACTTGGTACTTTTCTCTCTTTGACTTAGATCTTGATTTGGTCTTGAGACCAAAGACTTGAGACTTGCAAAACAGTGACTTGTTCCCACTTCTTCAAATCAGTTCCACAGACATCAGTACTGTAAACACCACCACAGAAAGCCTAAAGACAGACAGACACCGATATTGGCTCAAAAAAGTGGTTTTCCCGTTAGAAGAGAGTGTTGCAGAAGTCCAAAAACCCAAAACGAGAAGATGCTTTTCACACAGAAGAATGTGCTTGCTGGTTGTTCTATTTAAAAACTACACTTTGAGACACTGCGACACTGAGAGAGACAAGACACATGTCTCCATGGTGATTCCAATACCACAATGAGACTTTATAAAATGTGTTGTATAAAAACATGAAGTACATACACTATATATACGGTGGATTCTTTTCTCATCGTGAAACACCAAAATGTCAAAATGGCTGCTGTAAAGATTGTTTTTTTTTTCTTGTGCGGTGAGACCCTCGTGTTCAGTGAAGAAGGGTCCGTGAGCGGGAAAGAGAAAACGTTCCGGAATCTCCTCGTCTTTTCCGTGCTGTGTGTTCCAGATCACAGTCTCGACAAATAAATAAATAACTTAAAGCTTCTCCGGCAGCCGAAAGTCCCAAAGTTTTCAGTTCGGGCTCCGGAAGTCGGGACAGATCCGGTTTTCAAAGAGTCAGCGTTGTGGATCTGGCCCGGATGCGGTACAGTGGAGGAAGAGGTGGAGTCACACAGAAGGGGGCGGGGTCAGAGTAGAGGGGCGTGGTCTGCTGGGAGGAGCTCCACTGTTGGAAAAATGGAAGGTCCCTGAGCCAAACATGGAGACCTGCAGAAAGAGGACACATCATTTCAGTCAGGACAGGGGTTTTTAGAACAATATTTTAAGACTTGTTGTTTTTGATGGACGTCTGTTCTTGGTTCAGAGACAGTGGTAAAAAACATTGAGTTATAATATTTTACTTTTAGTTGAGATTAATTCCTTTGACTGCTCCACCACCTCGGCTTTTTTTTTTTTTTTCACACAATTCTTGTTGTGTTTCCCACATCAGCAATTAAGTTTGAACTCCATTCAACTGGTTGCAGAAGAATACATTTTTATCGAGTCATCAAAATTGTGACTCAAGTCTGACTAGAGTCCAAGTCACGACTCGCAGGTCCAAAAAATGAATTTCAAGACAAGTTAAAGTTGTTTGATTCTAGGATTCAAACCTAATTTTAAGCATTTTGACTAGTTTAACCTTGATTTATTGTAGAGACATAGATTATTTTCTTTGTTTCAAAATGTTCCGAATTTGCCAATGGGTTAAGAAAATTGTTCTTACCCCATTGGCAAATTTTTACTTTTTATTTTAAGTCAAATTCTCTTATAACCAGTTAAAAAAATCTTGAAACCAATGAAATACATGACATAAGCCATTAAAATGTATCCAGTTAGAACAGCTTAAAACTAGATTAAAATTCTGATTCCAAGTCATTTGTAGCAAGTCTAAATACTGTACCTACTACAGTACTGTACATTTTTGCAATGTATGTTGAACTCTGACTTCCACAGTATCCATCTGGGACTTCCTTCACTGAAAGACTTTAATGAAATACTTGAAGCTGATTGGATGACTTGTCAACTACTGCTTGTCTATCTTAGTTTGTGCTTAACCAATCACAACAACGAATTGTAATGGCACAACCGGTGTTTGCGTGGGATAGAACAGGGAAAGTGTCACATCTCTTTTATTTCAAAAAGAAAACACTCTGTAGTTCAGCTAAAACAGAGTCAAAAGCAGCAGAAACACATACATCTATGGGAGCTTAAATCTTTGTTTTGTTTGATTCAGGCGCTACTTGCTGTCATCTTTGCTAACAACCCCTCTCAACCTGCCTTGCTGAAATGTGATTGGGCTGTTAAACCAGTGGTTTGGACTGCAAACCAGTCAGCTGATGGGACCCAAATGGAATTCTCTCGAGTAGGTATTTTAAGACCAATAGTGATTATTCAAGTCACAATATAACCGTAACAACAAGAGAATAATAATCGTGACCATTTTAGAAGTCTTTTTACTTCACTCTGTTGAAACTAGGGATGGACAAAATATTGAGTTTGCTGGAAAAAAAAGCATATTTATTGCAGATGTGTTTTATCTCATTTTTTGCATCAGTGAAAAGTTAATTTGTGATTTTGTAAGCCTTTCTATGCATATGGTAAATGGTCTCTATTTATATAGCACTTTTCCACCTTACAAGTCACTCAAAGCACTTTTACAATCAGGGATCCACTCACCCAGTGTAACAAGCAAGCAAATATCTGGAGGTCAAAGAACGAAGATCAATATTGGCTTAAAAATTAGTGCATGGCCATTTTAGAAGCAAAATTATTATTAATATTATTTTAAACAATCTATATTAAAACAAAAGCATTACAGTAAATATCACACGAACATTCTTTGAATCAGAAAGTTTCATTTGGTAAAATCTGCCTCAAACTACAAAAGAAAGATCCCACTGTTATTGACAGTACTAAACCTGAGCAAAAAAAAGAAGAATATTTTAACTTATTTTTAATGACGTCATCTGAATACGACCCCAAAATATTAAGATATTCCAGTAGTGTCAGTATTGCCCAGTCATACCTACACTTTCCAAATAGTGTAATAATTATAAAGCCATTGGGAAAAAAGGAACATATTCTAGGATAAAGCGCCATAATTCTTCTTCATCTTGCAGAATCTCCCTAAAGCGAACCTACTCTCTCTTTTGTACCCCCCAAACAAACATGTAAACATCACATCTCGTTCTTCTCCTCATTTTCACTTACACTCCCACATATAAATCCACCACCTTAAGTCAGCATATGCTCGCCAATCAAATTACCCGCGCGCTAAAACATCCGAATCATCTCAACCGTTACAATAAGTACTCAACGCTCATTCACCATTGGGTCGAGTTCGAAGCGTGACGACGTCTTTTCTGATCCTCTCTCTCTCTCTCCGTTTAAACAAAGCTTCTGCGATAATGAGAAAACACCAAGAAAAAAAAAAAAAAGCTCCTATTTCCATATAAAGAGCTCTATTAATCAAGGTAAGTGTCATTACGGGACGGTTCGTTGAGCAGCGAGAGTGCCCGTTAAATACTATTGGTGTGCCGGTGCGCCCACGGCAACGCATACATCTTGATTTGAAGAAGTGTCAGCCTGGGCGCGGGCTAATAGACGCTGGGAGGTGAGTAGGGGGGGGTGTACTCGGGGTTCTTAATCAGACTGGAGGGTGTGGGGTGTGTGGGGGGGAGAGTAAGATGGATGTGGAGAGGGGATCGGAGAAGAGAGAGAGACTTTAGGGAATATTAAGAAAGAGAATGTTTTTTGGGGTAAATCGGTTTCAATTCGGATTAAAAGGAATGAAGGAGGAGAAGGAGGTTTTGGGGAGAAGAATGTTGGATTTAAGTGGTTTTGGGGGAAGTGTTGAGATTGGAATTGTGTTAGGAGAGATGAAGTTGTGTAGGCTTTCAATAAATTTAAGGGAGTTAAGATTTGAGAGAAGAATGAGATGATTTTTACACTGCTGAATAAATGCAGCCTTTGTGGTTTAGTAATTGTGTCCATTTGCATTCACTTCCATTCTGATTTGATTGTGATTAATCACTTCCACTACAGACATCAGATTGACCCAGATGAATGATGTTACTGTTTTATATGCTCTCATTAAACTTATATCGCACCATAATGGTTTATGGAGGAACATATTCTCAGTTATTGTCCAGCACAGGTTTTACTGCCACATATAACATGTACATGTATGTCTGGTAAACATTTGTGCTGGTAGTTTTCACATTATATACTTCATGATAACATCATGGTCTCAGACTGAAACATTGAACTGGAAAGTCTACAAACTTGACCATTACAATGGATATTTTATTATAACCTATTTGACCACAAATCTCACAGATTATTCAAATATTCTCCAAGTAATTAGAATGTAAGTACAAATTAGATCACACTTTTAAATTTTGTTCTTTGCAAATCACAATATTGATCCAAAAAAGGCATAACATTCGAACAACTCATAGGTACAGAAATAAGAAACCTCACAGACTTTGATTTACATGGCTACTTGAAATGTCTCTTAATCATTCTAAGAGCAGGGTTGGGAGAAGGCAAAATAAGACATTTTTAGTCTTGCGTATGGAACGCATGATAAACCAATATAAAACCGCATCTTGAGGTGTCTACCAAATTTGTCCAGCGCAATGACTTTTGTGCATTCAGACGTCACCTGACCCTGTAGCGAGGAAGCTCAAACCTGTATTTGATGCATTTCTGTCCCATAAGCATTCAGCAAAAGTTAGGAAGTTCAAACTTTCGGCTAACCTTAACCTTAACTCAGAGGTTGACAAACTTTTCTGATCGGGACCCCCAAAATAACCATATTCCCAACTTGCGACCCCCACAGCAAAATTAAGTAGATGTTTGTAAGAATCAAAAGTTGGAAAACCATTAAACTTGGGTTAAAGTGTGTTTATTTTAGTAGTTTATGGCTTTCTATGACCAAAATTCAGTCAGACCGTTAAAAAATACAGATTACAGTAATCATTAAGTAATGAGATGTCTCACAACCCCCAAATTTTGCTTCGTGACCCCCCGAAAAAGAGAAAATGAATGGGATACTATGTGTTTATATAAAAAAAGATTATATTAGATTCACTTTTAGAATGTAAATAAAATATTTTTTTTGGTCGACTAAGACTCCACTGGCTGATTAATCGTCTACATGACTACAGCGTTTATGCAGTGTGACCGTGACAAAGGTTATTTATGATTATCTAAGTGATTTTATCCCTTAAAAGTATCTTTTTTATGAACTCTGAATTTACAAGAGCGGTACTTTAAGACATAAATGACATTATAATTACAGCAACAGTTCAGACACCTTTCAGTCTATAGACCTTGAAAGCCCCATGATGGATTCAGAGTGACTTACGTTGTTACCCTGTAGTCAGGCTTGCCTCTGCCTCACAGCTCTACATGTAGTGCCACTGTCCGTCCATGCCCATGTTCATCCCCATGCCCCCATCGGCCCTGCGCAGGTGGGACAGAGGGACAGAGGGTTAGGGGTGTTACCTCTACACATAAAACTCTCTCCGTCCGTCAGTCAGTTTACCTCCGTGTCGTAAGCCCATGTGCTGCTGACCGTCCAAAACAAAGCCTCCCATTGGCTGTCCGTCGGGGCTGTACGCTGTGCCCTGG
This sequence comes from Mugilogobius chulae, assembly GCA_038363315.1. Lineage (NCBI taxonomy): Eukaryota > Metazoa > Chordata > Actinopteri > Gobiiformes > Gobiidae > Mugilogobius > Mugilogobius chulae. The sequence goes on from CM076405.1 coordinate 11,947,946, forward strand.
CTCACTGACAGGAAGAACACAAAACATGAATGAATATATGATTAAAGCACACAATAGGAGCACATACGAGGGTTTAAAGGAGACCTGACTTAGTGGGGAGTTAAATCTATCCAGCTCTTACTAAATCGTGCATTCATTTTTGACTTCAATCACGCCTTAAAAACACACTTTATAGACAATAAAGTAAAACTGGAGTGGACCAAATTGCAATCTACAATGATAACGCGTCATATTTGGGGGCGTGGTCTGCTGAGGGGGGAAATCATATGTTAAGACATGGGAAGCTAAACTTTTTACCTCTTTTAAGACGTTTTCTGGCAAATTAAGTGTATTTTTAGCACAACTAATTCAAGTCGAGTCACAACCAGGTTTAAATGGAGGTTGTTGATGTGGATTTATGTCAGAAATGTAAATCCAACCTTATAGAAAGATGCTAAAACATGCCCGTTGGCACTATCATCATACCAGTATTTACTGTTAGTATTGTTGGATATATTTACATAGTAGGACCATTGAATCACTTAATGCTCATTAATGTCTTTGTGTCTATATTTGACACAATATTTAATAAGTCCACATTTGCTGTTGTAGTTGTTGAGCAGTGAGTGACAAAAACTGTTGTTCTGATTCAGTCTCAATGTTAAGTTTCCCCCATGTGGTCCGTTAGTGGGCGTGGCCTCTGATGCTGACTGTATCTATATACATATGCAAATTAAATAGTATTCCATGTTGCATTTCTGATCTAGAATGTGATCATGTCATAACCCAAATCTATTTATTTCCATGTACCTTATTCTGTCCCTCCTACTTTTTTTGGTACAGCACACTGTGTTTGGACCAATTACAAAAGAACCAGTCTGTAGATGCAGGTGGCTTACAAAAACGCTTTCCAAGTGCTCATGAAGCCACCACAATGGAGTAATGCAACAGTTTGTTACTGCACGAGTGAACACTTTACAAGCCTTACTGAGAACTCTTATGTACAGCTTTATCTGCAGGCTGAAGAAATCTGAAAATTAAATCAGCACGTCACTCACAGACATAAGATGTAAGTATATGTACTTGTCTGTTGGTTTCTCAATAGACCTTGAGTCTGGAAGAAGAATGAAATGAATTGAACATTTTGCACACTTCCATTGAGCTGCCAAGAAAAGTGGGCGGGGCGAATAAGGTGAATAGAAGTTTCACATCATTTTTTGTTGGCCTAATGTTAAATCAATGAATTTGCGATGAAACTCTTCCGGCAGTGCGGATGCAGCAGGTAAATGCTCCTGGGGAAAAATAAATGCATGGAAAAAGACTGTAGAAGTGTTCCTGATGCCTGGTTCTTGGAATTCTTTATTCTTCAAAAATGCCCATGTACTCCTTTTTTCAACAAGGAGTCTACAATTCTTCATGTCGTCTGCACTGAAGTCGTGTAATGTCTGCTTGTAGCTTTTGTTACTCTAAACTAGACTTTCAAGCAAAGGATTCTACTTTGACATCTTATGATATTATGAGACTAAACACTACAGAGACCATGAAGAAATGATAGTATTTTAAAATGCCACATGATCGTAATGATGCAACACAAAGTCATGGCTGCGTGTTTTAAGTGTGTGTAAATTACCTGCTCTGTTGGACTGGTCTATCATGGGCTGCACTATTCTTCTCCTGGCATTGATGAACCTGCAGAGGGACAAACAATCATATTACACTCACATCTATTCATTTTAAAACAAAAAGAAAACAGCGCAAAGCAATTTCTTTTAACCAAACATTTAAAAACTCTTATTAATCCAATCCAAGTGTCTCCAGAGTCTGACACATGGAGCCTCTGGCAGTGATAAATGGCTTCGTCAATACCTCTCATCTGTTGAATACGCTGGATCTATGTCGTTTTCAATTATCACAGGATTATTATTTATCGCACGGAGCGCACGGATCGATGGGAGAAAGTTGATGGATGTTGTCAGAGATGAAGCGTACCAGTTATTGACTTGTAGGATAGTGAGGCCTGTGTCTTGTGCGAGCTGCTTCTTCTGTTCCTCGGAGGGGTACGGGTGCTGCGGAGGGACAAAACAGAACGAGGCTGCAGGTCAAAACATGACACTTTCATTAAGGTTGTGTAGACACGTTATAAATAGTAGATATGCTGCCGGCTAAAACGTTCTCCTCAGTAATGTTGATGTGTTAATGAAATTGTGAAATACTGGCGAGCCACCGAGCAGAAAGAAAGAAAGGAAGATAGAAAAGAAAGAAAGAAAAGAAAGAAAGAAAAAAAAAGAAAAAGACAAAAAAGAAAGAACAGAGAGAGAGAAAGAAAGAAATAGAGTGAGAAAAAGAAAGAAAGAAAAAAGAAAAGAAAGAAAAGGAAAGAAAAGAAAAAGAAAGAGAGACAGAAAAAAAGAGAGAGAAAGAAAAGGAAAGAAAGAAAAAGAGAGAGAAAGAAAGAGAGAGAGAGAAAGAAAGAAAAGGAAAGAGAGAAAGAGATAGAAAGAAATAGAGAGAAAGAAAGAAAAAAGAAAGAAAAGGAAAGAAAAAGAAAGAAAGAGAGATAGAGAAAGAAAAGGAAAGAAAGAAAGAGAGAAAGAAAGAAAGAGAAGAGAGAGAAAGAAAAGGAAGGAAAGAAAAAGAAAGTGAAAGAAGAAAGAGAGAGAAAGAAAGAAATAGAGAGAGAAAGAGAAAGAAAGAAAAAAGAAAAGGAATGAAAAGAAAGAGAAAGAGAAAGAAAGAGAGAAAGAAAAGGAAAGAAAGAGAGAAAGAAAGAAGAAAAGGAAAAGAAAGAAAAAAAAGAAAGAAAAGAAAGAAAAGGAAAGAAAAGAAAGAGAAAGAAGAAAGAAAGAGAGAGAAAGAAAGAAAGAAAAGAAAGAAAGAAAAAGAAAGAAAGAAAAGGAAAAAAAAAGAAAGAAAAGGAAAGGAAAAGAAAGAAAAAGAAAGTGAAAGAAAGAAAGAGAGAAAGAAAGAGAGTGAGAAAGAAAGAAAGAAAGAAAGAGAGAGAGAGAGAGAGAAAGAGAGAGAAAGAAGAAAAGGAAGGAAAGAAAAAGAAAGTGAAAGAAAGAAGAGAGAGAAAGAAAGAAATAGAGAGAGAAAGAGAAAGAAAGAAAAGGAAGAAAAAGAAAGAGAAAGAAAGAGAGAAAGAAAAGGAAAGAAGAAAAGAAAGAAGAAAGAAAGAAAGAGAGAAGAAAGAAGAAAGAAAGAAAGAAAGAAAGAAGAAAGAAAGAAAGAAAGAAAGAAAGAAAGAAAAGGGAAAGAAAGAAAAATAAATAAATAAATAAATAAATAATCACATTTCAAAAAGAGCTGAAGGACAGTGATTGAGTGTGATTGGTCTAAGCCAGGGGTGTCAAACTCAGGCCCGGGAACCAAATGCGGCCCCTCAAGATGATTTCATGTGGCCCTCTGGGATAATTTCTGATTACTATTGATAGTGGTCCCTGATACAAGCACATAACAATTTGAACTACAGGTTCCACAATGCACTGCAGCGACAGGAGCCACCTAGGCCAGAATGGATATTGAGCCTATAGAAACAAAAAGACTTATAACTGAGATGTGAAACCTACTAGAATCCCACGGATTGCATACAATTTATCCAAAATGTTCATGGAATGACTGTATGTACATTATATTATAATGCAATGCAATGTAATATAATATGTTATAGTAAATACGTGTATGTGCTTTATTAGCTTTAGCCAAATGCCATATTTGAATGTAACACAAAAGGACCCATATTTTGAAATGTGGCCCTAACTAACTATTACTCTGATCTAATCAACTGGTCTTAAACTCTGCCCCTGCAACACATAACATTATATAATATATACTGTATCTGCCATTATCAGAGCAGTCCAGCTTAATTTCAGAATAGCATCTGTGGTTTCTAGAGCGCATACAGATTCTATTGCAGTGACTCCCTCAAATTCTAACTTATTCAAATTTTAAGTACTTGGTTTTATTCTACATCAAGAGCTGTCTTTCATCTGCAAAATTTGGTTCCAAAACTAAACTAAAGCCCAGCTTTTATTCTAAAAAAAAAAAAAAAAATCCACTCTTCAAGCCTGTAAATGACTAGTATCGCCTACATTTTTTAAACATATTGGATTATGTTGCTGTACGTCAATGCTACAATGAAGAGTCTTCAGTTACAGTTTATCATTATGGTTTGTGACAGGTTGTAATAAACTGAACTGTACACTAGGGCTATATGGCCCTCACTGATCCAATCCAATAGGTTCACCAATTGGATGTCGCTCATTTATAAGAAGATTTTGCACCATCCTATTTATGTGTTCTTGTGAAGGAAGCTCACCCCTGCCGTACACTGAGGGCCAAATTTATCAAGCATTTGCTCATGTGCAAACACAGGTTAGGGGGAGCAAAACCTTGGCAGAGATGACATGTTTCTCTCTCACACACACACTAAGGATTCCGGACCATATCTGTTTTGTTTAGTATGTTGTATGTGCATCTTCCAATATTAAAGTTTGTGTAAAATGCTCATAAATAACAAGTTTTTTTTTCATCTTTGCACCCGCAATTTAGCACCTGGCTTGATAATCAGGCCCTGAGTGAGAGTTTGGTGCGAGGCAGGAAGCTATGATACGACTTTAAAGTAATAATACAAGCATTCACGCCGGAATCCATGCTTTGGGCAAACACGGACCGTCGAGGACTGGAGCTGGTGTACAAGGCACTTCGCAAGAAACTATCACGTGTCCCGAACCGAACTCGCCTCGCAGTCAGTGTACGGGAGGCATTAGGTCTGTTATATCAGGGAAGTGATAGAACGGTCCATCTCAATCACAAAGAATCTTTGTCGGGTCAGGAGAGGTTGAGTAGAGCAAACTTAACCAACACATTCAGACACAATCTATAGAAACTTTGATAATGCATTCTTGACCAAACTATTGTCGCTGAAATGTTTCCTAAAATGGCCCCGGTGTGCAGATGATGCTCTCTTTCACTCACACAGGATGACCACGGATTGGCCCCTCACTCTCAGGGGCCAAAAGCGCGTGGCATTGTGACAGTATTTGACATTATTTGACATTGCTTGACAAATTATGTGTTGGGGTACAAAGACGGACAATGGCTTCTATTGTCGAGGGCCGCGGTGAGGGCATTGCGGGGCCCCTCCTCTCTCTCTCTCTGGGTGTGTGTGTGTGTGGTGGCAGATGGCAGACAGAGTTGACCTGTAGACAGAGAGCAGGGTCCCGGGTTGCGGTGTCTATTCTGTTCCTGTCACGGCAGCAGAATGTGGGATGGGAGCTGGTGATGGATGAGCTTCCAAACACTTCATCTAAACTGCTCTCACACATGCGCCGCCGCCGCTGCTGTTGTTGTTGCACTGGTTTGAGAAGGTGTAATAGTCGCTGAAGGATGGAGATATGCTACCAAAAGTGAGAAGGCCATTCCTGATATAAACTAATCTCAAACTACTTAACCATAGAGCATCTAAGCTAGTCCAGTGTGACTCTGGTGCCACCTTAAATCTGTGCCTCCGATGGCTCTGTTTGGCTTTGCTCGAGCAAACCTCAGTCGCAGTGCATGATGGACACTACTGTAAACGAAAAGATGAGCTTGACGAAAGCAGCAAACATTTTTATTTAGTCATGTCGACTCAAAACAGAACCCACATCGAGAGGAAATACAACTGCAGTCGCTTCAAACAACTCCACAAGGACCACCCTAAAGTGTCTTTGCTCTTCAAACTCCTCAAACTAATTCACTAGACTTGGGAAAACCAAAGGAAAATTCACAGACTGTGGCATTTTTAGTGCATTACCGATGCTAATTATGGCTCTATTGCTAACAACACGGCACAACCGAACAACAAACTACAGAGCAACTGGATTAAACACCACTCTGTTCAACTTTTCTCTGCCTCAGTATCATCCCAAAGAGAAGAACGACTTTTGTGGCCCATAATGGTTTAAAACCATATTAAAAACACACAAAAACTATAGTTGCATAGCTCACATTGGAGACAGTGCTTTAATTGAATATGGATCAGTTGCTTCGTCATTCCTTCTGCTTATGAAGGTAAGCCATTGTGAGACTTGCAGCTTGTGCAGACATAAGCTTGCGGACTGTCTGTTTGGGAGAAGTGAGATGTGAATTGTGCTGTTAGTTTTTGAAAGCGAAATCCTAAGCTCACGCAGTTTGTTTGGAGAAGTAAGAAGTGAATAGCCGTGACATTGTGGAGTGCACATTTAGCACATAGGCTACGTGGTGTTTTTGCTGTTTGTAGAACATAGTTCATGTCATTATGAGCACACATGTGGCATGTGTAGTTTTCTGTTCTCTGCCTATTGATACACAGACTTAAAGCCAAGGAACCGAAAAATGGCACAGATAGTGCGTCATGTTTGGAAACGACCAAAGGCTTTTGGTCGTTTTCAAACGAAAACTGTTTTTCAGTGCCCAGGCCTAGTCATTAGATTCCATAAAGATCGCCAACAGTTAGCTTGATGGGTTGTTTTATTATCATATCAATGCCACTTCCACAATGTCTTAATGTTCTACTTGTAAACATTAACTGCATGGACTGTTGATAGTTGTTTAACAAGGTAAACAAAATCCTCTAATAGGCTAATGAGTCTCACAAGCCTGAACAGCTGCACCCTCAGCGAGCCCTCTTCTCTCTCTCTTTAGTCCTTACAACAAAAGCCTTCCATCTTTAATCTACACTCACAAACAAACTCTTATCTTCTCCTCTAGTCTTGATGAAAATGTGATCGCCTGTCTGCTATAAAAAAAGGTTCTTTCAGGGCCAAAACGCACTCACACACTTTTCACAAACAGATCCTGCCGACAACGCCACTTGTGCTGCGGTAACGAGAGCTGAAAGACCCGGGAAACGCAAAGGGGATAATTCAACGAGCCGCCTTTTATGACGAGAATCTAAAGGTGCCGATTGTAAAAGGAAAAGATGGCCCCGATTCAAAGCAGTGTTAACGAAATCAGGACAAGAGTTAGGACAGCTGAGGAGAGAGAGAGAGGAGGGGCTAAGTGGTTTCCTAAAGCTTTCTGAGGCTTGTGTTTGTGAAAATACCAATCTCTTTAAGACCCCATTTACTTGCATTTGTGTGAATGAAAACAGCTTAGGAATCCCTGCCTTTGACTGTATTCTTTGGTTCATTCAGCAGAACTGACAGATGATGGGGAACGGGCTGTGTTTTTATCTTCTGATCATTTTCAAAGAGTTTGTTCATGTTACAAAAAGCTCTTTAGATCACTACTAAAAGACCGATAGTGAATGAAAAACAGATTTTTCTTAGATTTAAAAAATATATACAGTATATATACTGTATATTAGGGCTTGTGATTAATCACAACTAATCGATATTTAGGTTCTAAACATGCCATGAGCTGTGAAAAAGCTTCAGATTGAATAGAAATTACAATAAAATTGTGTAAATGTAGGGTTTTTAATGTAAAAACTAGTTTGCCCTAGTCTAGTGTTGTCAATTTTAATACTGAATAGGGAATAGTTTAAATTCTTGTTACTAAGTATGAAAAAACAGTGATGATTAAAATGCTCTTTTAACTTCAAAATTGTAAACAATAATTTGCCATTTTCAACAAAATACAAATACTTTCTTTATTAAACATTTTGGTTTTAAACTACCTTTGATCAAGCTCCAGATTTTTCTAAAACTCCTCTGAAAATTGAAAATTGTGTCTTGTTAAAGTTATTTTTTGAAGTATTGATGGGTATCTACTTTCAAAACCAGTTTTATTATTGATTATTGACTGATTTTCTATACTTTTGACAACTCTTGCATGCTGGGATAGTGTGATGTCAGCTGCAGGAGCTCTATACTAAAACTGTACTTCATTAAAGTATTTATTTGATCAAGTTAGTTTTGCTTAGTTTGATTTGAGCAGAATAATGTGCATTTACAATGATTAAGCATTTATTGTCACAAAAAAGAGTGGGATGAAATATAATTTATCATCTCCCTCTTCTCATTACTTCTTTCATATCAAAATTCTGCTGCTTCCCTATTTATTTTTGTGCATCTTAACAGCATTCTTATTCTACAGATTAGGTTTCAATACTGAAAATTAAATTATTTAAAAACCGAAAGAAAAAAAAAACAGAGTTTTGTCATACAAAAACATTCAAAAAACATTCAATATTTTTATATCATTGAACAATAAAAAACAGCAGCATTGTGACAGCACTATGTGATCCTATTAACAAATATGTATTTAACATGATAAATGATAATTTGCCTGTTTATTTATAGCAGCCAATCAATTAATACACGTATTATCTTTATAAAACCTTGAAAAAGGAACTGCTCACTCACTCAGACAACTGTGAGCTCACCAAAAAACCATGGTGAGCGATGAAAAAAAAAAAAGTGAATTATTTTGTGGCATTTTGATCAAAATGGCCTCCCCTTGAATGAAATTGTGATTTACTTTACATTATCTACAACAGCCCAAACTTAAGAAGGTATTTTCTTAGTTTAGTTGTGTGGCGTGTTCTCTTACATCAAACTAGTTCAGAATCCGAAAAGTTTTATTGCCATCGTCAGTGAACAGAACAAAAATTCACAAACTAGGAACTTGCTGCGATGCTAATGTGCAACATAAAACACAGAAAGTACAAATAAAGAATAAAAATGATCAACTATAATAAGAAAAATTTAAGAAGTATATAAGATCAAGTATAAAGGCATGCAAGAAAATAGTACACCATGTAAAATAGCAAATAATTTAGGCAATAAAAACAAAAATCTAAACTAGTTTTAGTTTAGATTATGAAAACAAATGGACAGATTTGTGGATTTCTGTTATTTGGGTCAATTAGCAGTGAGTCTGAGGGCCCAAAATAATGTCCAAAGGATGCAGTTCGGACCTGCCTGTATTTCCTTAGTTCTGTCGATGTGGTCTGAGGTGAGTGGACTCTTACCGTGAGGTGCTGAAAGAGCCAGGCTCTCATGATGTTTGTGGCCACTTTGGGAAAGATGCCTCTCTTCTTCTGTCTCTTCTTGTCCTGGTCGTCCTCGTCTCCTGTTCCGGGCGACGCCAGGCTGTTGTCCAGACCGTCTCCTGCACCGCACACACAGAAGAGTCGCATTAGGAACACTGACAATACTGCAACATTCACCACCTGCTTTAACTGTGATTTTATTGTGCTTTTCACAAGTTGTAAACATGTACTGAGACTGTAATTACACATACTATTTGTGTTTTATTAAGCTTGTGTGTTTGATCAAATAACAATTAGGTTTCATCAATGTAAAGCAGCAGAACTTTTTATCATTTTCAAAAGAGATTAATTTGAGTATTCTTAAACAGTTTTTTTATGGGTTAATGGTTTAGCTCCAAAACCTTTGCGCAGTTTTATAGCTAAATTACAAAGCTGTGGCAGGTCGACACGAGCAGCCTTTTCTAGGTGCATTTTCACAGAACATCTTTTGCCCAAACAGCTTTTTCTGTGACAGCTGCAGGTCAATGCTCTTGTTCAAACAGGGTTTTCAAACTCATATGGAGCTGGGGCTGAAAGGTTGTTCAGGACCTGCCTATGTCATATTCTCTATAAATGTCGCTATTATCCTATATTAAAACATGTAAGATCAACTTTCCTGACTTTTTAACCGTGTCACAACAGTGTTCTCCCATTAGTTTACCCAAAGTTGTATTAGGAAATTGCAGATTCAGAGCGTGATTATGCTTCTAAACTTGGTTGCTACTGAAAAAATGTGAGTGTTTTTTTTTTTCACACGTACTATTACTTACAACCTAATTTAGTGCCAAAGATAAGCCACAGAAGCTACATTTCAGGCTTCTTTCCATTCAATTCAATGGTAGCGTCACTGCCTAATCTGTCAAATGCAACTTTATCGAATTCTGTAAAACATTCTAAGCCCAAACAACTCATATGTGACTTCTGAAACAAGCTGATCTTCTGTTGTGCTGTCTGCAGAACAAGTGTCGTCCCAGATGTTTCCCCCGAAAGGACAGACCCAGATTGTGTGGCTCTCACCTCGCCGTGACTCTGTGGACACTGGTTAATGAACAGGATTCTGTGGAGTGCTGGCGCAATAAAAAAAAAACCACTGCTATTAATCCAATGTTAGCCTCCAGTTTGACGGGAGGTAATGAGAGGCGAGTCAGAGCCTTACATAAAATAATGATGTTCCAACCGCACTGGCCCCGGCCGCGCTATATGTGGCCCACTTCTGAAACACCACTAATGCTCTGTGGACGAGGAGCTAATCACAGCCGGAGCAAGAGGAAAAGGGATGAAGCATGCACCTGTTAGCATACTTTCTGTCGGGATGCTACAACACTATACACATCCAGAATGTAATCTGTCTGTTCATATTTTTAAATCAGTGTATTGAACAACTGAAAAAGACTATTTGTTATAGATTATTCTCCTGTGGCACTATCAACCCAACAAATGAAACATTGATATTTACATTATATATTTTGAAGAGCTAAAAAGTGCTGTTTGTTTGAGCAGTATGTCTAGTGTCTGTCCTGAAGTGGAGCCGGGTTTGGAGGTTATTTGGGGGTGGGTCAGTGATGAAAGCGCTGAGCTGTGTTCCCCTGTGCTCTGCTCTTGTCTGTGGGGCTGGGCGCTGCTCCCATTAGCAGAGCTGTGTTTGATTTCGGCGGGGAGCGAGCCGGCCCGAGCAGGAGGCCGTCTTTAAGCTGAGACTTCCGCCGCTGCCAGCTAACAGCCTCCAACGCAGGGCACTCCTCCGACGCATTAATTGTGTATCAGCCGAGATGATTTACTTTTAACAGTGGTGGTTATTTTTCTGGCCCTCGGGGCAGAGGAGCCTTGAAAGCCTGCCTGGAGGGCATGTGAATAATGCATCTGAGAGACTCCTCCCCCGAGGGGAGCAACCCTACTTTTCTTAAGATTGGCCTAGCATGTCTTTTTGTTTTTGGAGATGCATCAATCAAACGTGGCTATATGAGCCATATTCATGCATAAATATTTCAGTTAATGAATCTGGACAATACAAGGGCATGCTCTGAGGCCAAGGCTGAAGGCTGCATGACAGTCCAGGAGGGTGTGTCCACGGCTGGTGGGACAGTCACTGCCCTGTGTCCTACACAGACACTGTGTTACACCCTGTGTCCTACACTAACACCACTGTGTCCTACACTAACACCACTGTGTCCTACACTAACACCACTGTGTCCTACACTAACACCATGTTACACTGTGTGTCCTACACTGACACTGTGCTACACCCTGTGTCCTACACAACATGTCAGTGTAGGACACATAGTATGTCCTACACTCACATGGTGCTACACAGTGTTCTAGGGTTTAAGATGACCACAGTTGCCTGTGTCCTACATTAACATGATGTTACTCACTGGGTCCTACACAAAAATAGAATTACATACCGTGTCCTACACTAACATTGTGTTCACAGTGTGTCCTAAGGTAAAGAGGACCACTGCACTAGTGTGACCAGTCGTGTTCTTTCACCGGTCTAATGTTGTAACTTCAGTGACAGCTGTTTGAAAGGCTTTGACAAGCCTGCAAAGTGCACAAAGTGCATTACAGTGTAAGACATTTTATAAGTACATCTGGCTATAGGCCAGTGACAAAAATATGAAGCAGAAACACAGAAGTATATCTGGCTAATTGTAAGGTACCCCCCCTCACACACACACACACACGTCTTGGGTCCGTGGCTGTTGAAACGCGGCCGCAGGGCACACGGTCTCTACACTAATGCATTGTGACTGTTGGCGGGCAGTGCGGCTGTCTGTGAGGAGTGTGACGCACCGCGCTCAGCCCCCCTCGTGCCAGTGTCGGCGGGAGGCGAAGGTTTGGGGAGGGGGGAGTACCAGAGGGAACACTACTGCAGGATTGGCCTCAGGCTACTCTGAAAAGCTCAGAGAAAAACAGCTCCTGAAGACACGAGGAAGGCTTCCTCTAAAGCAGCTCTTAAGCACTCAGCCTTTGTCCCACAGACATGCATGGCTGTACATGTCTGCAGTACTGTGTCAATATTTATCTAGTCTCTTATCACAGTAACAACTCTTGTATGGAAATATGCAAACACGCTCATTTTTATGTATCTCAACAGTACTTTGAATGCCATACCTTATGTTTATATGTAGGAACCAAATGCACAAATATGACGGACCAAAGCAGTGCCTGTAGAAACCTCGATGTAAGTGGTTTGAGACTGTGCCTGACAGTTGTGACTGTGGACAGCTGTGATGACAGAGCAGTATAATGATACTTGTGATAGTGGTCCTCCACACTGGGCCTGTGGGACGCTGTGCAGCCGCAGTCATCATCTCTGATTGTCTGTTGGTTTTCTACTTGGTTTGTTGGACATGTTAACATGTCCATTAGCAGCTAGCTGAACTGATTACCCACAGTCCCTCATCAGTGATGCAGAGCCAGTGTGGTCTGGCTAACGATCTCAGGGGCCCCTCATCCATTAACACTGTCACGGCGTGGCCCCCACCCCGTCATTACTCTGCTCACACAACGCACGTCTGAAGAACGTCACACTTAGATGACTTTTAGTTCAAATTTACTTTCAAATGAACATAATGTGTGAAGCTCTGAGCAGGTGAGGACAATTAACATGTCATCGTTTCAGCTGGTTCCACTATTGATATATTTTAGAACTCTTGTCCACATATTTCTTCTCAAAATGTCAAAATGATGATACTTCTATGCTTTGCCTCTGCTGCATTTGGAATATGCAAAACCTCTCTGCGTGAGTAGCCTTCCTTCCTGTCCTTCCTCCTCCTCTCTGCAGCGTCCCGGGGTCCCCCACAGGATCTTTTGCTCCTTTTGTCCCACTGCGGTCTTTGTGATGGACATTTCCAGAACCCCATTCCAGCATTCCATGGATATCGGGCCCTTAGCTGCCGTCCACACTCCCTCTGTGGGGGGAGCGCGCTATCAAAGGGCCCTACAGCACATCACACGAGGGGCAGAGAGCATCGCATAGGGGCCAAGGAACATCACACAGGGGCCACAGCGCTACACACAGGGGTTTGAGAGCACAACAGAGCGGCAACCGAACATCAACCAGTTACCAAGGCCATCCCCCAGGGGCCAAAGAACATCACAGAGGCCAAAGAACTACACTCAGGGGCCAAAGAACATCACACACGACCGACAACAGAACAGCAGGATTAGGCCAGGGTCAGAGCTCAAAACAACTAACTGCAGGCACTTCCTCTTAGATTCACTCCTCAGACCAGTGGTTCTAAATCTGGGGTTCCTTCATGATAAGAAAAAATGAACACTGATATCATAAAGCAAGGTTTGTCATCTTTCAAATGCAGTGATAGTTGTAGATTCCTATTTGCAAGTAATACAGGATAGCTAGGCTTTTAAAGCTTAAAAAATAAATTCAAACATAAGACTTAAAGGTGCACTGTTCAACTTTTTGGGCAAAAAAAAAAAACTTTAATAAATGCATATTTCTGTCATTTAGATGCCTTAGTCACAATAAATAATTAATACAAATCTGTGTTTTTACTTTGAGCGGCCTTGCATGGCCACAAAATAGTCTATTATTTGGCTTACAGGAGGAGCCCAAACACGTCTGTTTCTGCAGAAAAGCGGTTCCTTTAGCTGATTTCGTTCATATTATTGCATAAAGTGTATTCATCTCCATCCAGAAGTCCAAAGTATAGTTTTAACTTTCTAATTCTACTGAATTGTGGTGATGACTTTTCACCTCCAGAAAGTTACACAGTGCATCTTTAAGATAACATTTTGTGTCGAGTATGTAGCAATGTCAGGCTCTCTGATGCACGTGCTGACTTTGTCTACAGTCAAATACATGATGCAGTTTCAAGGATTCACCAGCAGAGGGGGGAATTGGAAAAGAACAAGGACCCACAGGAGGTCACATGACCAGGAAATACATACTCTTTTTTTTTTTTTTTTTTTCCTTAGGGCCCAGACACACTGCAAGCAACAAAAATGACGTGTGTGAAGTAGCAAAACCACACCGCCCATTGCAGCAGAATATGTGTACGCATCATCGCGACCCACTGACCCTGTGTTTTTCTCTGGGAAAACAGTTCAAACTTGTCTGTGTCTATGCCCTTGTATCAGGTCTACAGTGAAAATGGTCACATGACTAGGTTCATATTCCCCCTCTGGACAGCCTGATCGTGGCAAACACGAGGTTTTTAAAAGTAAATATGCACCTCGGGCCGCGACGCGCAACATATTGCTTCCTACATACGACAAGCTTCATTAACTTTGCGTGTTTTCTAAGTAAAACAAGTGCAATGTGTGGCTATTTTTATCGCGCATTGGGTTTGCACAGCGCGAAAATAGCTTGTAGTGTGTGTCTCTGGGCTTACGCAAAGTTGATGAACCTTTTCAAACAGATTACAGGCAAAAAATCTTGAACTAAAAACATTGTTGAGTAAGTTTAGAGCAGATATTTGATCTTTAAAATGAAGAAAAGCAAGATCCTGGACTAGGACTCTGAGGAGAACACATGCACACATGCAGCGAGTCTAAAAACTGTTCAGAGTTAGGTAAAACTACTATATTTCTTCATGTTTGGAGGAATAAATCTAATCTCTGCTCCATGAAAGAGGCTGAATCTATAGAATCTGCATCAGAAAGTAGAAAAGTGCTGCTGGCTTCTCGTCTGTAACACAACTTTTGTTGGTTTAAGATGAAAAAGTCACTCGTCCTCATTGTTTTAATCGTGTAAACCTTATATCTTTTTTATTGTAGTAGACTCATATTCTTTCACCATAAAGTAAAACAGAGGAAAGCAACACTGACACAAAGTTTGATTTAGAAAAAGGATGTTATCTCAAAAGTCTTCAAACACTGAAATCTAATGAAAACAAGAAATGTCAAATGCCTATAAAAAGGGAACGGATTAATGTAGAATAACAAAACAACATGTCATGATTCCAGTTGCACAAAGTTTTTTGTGAAGCTGTGAATATTGCTTAAAATGAGCAAAATGACCTGGCATGGAAGGAGGGTCAAAGTAAGAATAGGACTGGCACTGAAAGACTTAATAGTAAAACACACAACACTGCATCAAATTACAAAGCTGTTTTAAACAATTATCTAATCATCTGTGCTTCTTGTTTGTTCCCAAAACCGTTCAGTAAAACAGCTAAAGTTGCAGAGGATGAAACTGAGCCTGTCACTGCCTGGGAGTGGGGCGGCCATTGTCTCTGTGTCTTCATCCCTGTGGGGGGGCACTACACCCCCATCCACCCACATTGTACACGGGGTCAAAAGGCCGGAGGGACGGGCCCGTGAATGCCAAATATTCAAGCACTTATCCGATCAAACTGAGAAAAAACTAAAACAAGCGGGATTATTTAAACGCAACGTGACAAATCCAGAAGTGTAAATCTGTTTGTTGGAAGAAAAAAAAAAGCTGCTCTTGTCCTGCGGCTCTCGTCTGTGGGAGCATCCTCTCATTGTTGTGCTGCTCACTGAAGCCTGATGGGCACCGGGGAAAGTTACTTTAAAGTCGGTTCTATTTTTACCGCAGCCACGGGGCACGAAAAACAAAAACAACAAGCCGTAAAACTGTGATGGGTTCTAATTAGTAGATGGGAAACTCCAGCAGCCCGGACAAAACACTGACAGAACCTCAGCCTGCACCAATATACCATAATCCTGTACACACCTATGCACCAAAACCAAAGAAAACAGATAGATCTCAATTTACAACCTACAAAGGAAATTACACAGGAACAACAATCAAATTTATCTTGAATGATATGCTAAGATTGGTTATTTTTATGAGGTTTGTAGCTGTGTTTTGTCAAGCAAATATGACATACTGTACGTACGTATGTAGAGGTGAACCCACAACTGTTACCCATCAGTCGATTAACTGACCCAAACGAAAATACAAAAAAATCCAATAAAGCTTGGAGCCAAAACAACAATTTATACACAAAATAAGTAGGTATTCATGTATAAAATGACACATTAGTCTCAATTTTGTGTCCTTGTTCATCACAAAACCTTTAAAACCTATGTCAAAAAAGAAAATTGTTGAATACAAATTTTGATCGACTAAGATGCTCTGATGCTATCGAACACTTAGCATCTGAGCTAGTCCGGTAAGATTTAAGCTAGCCCGGAGCGTTCTACTGTTTATTTTCCTATAGCCGTTAGCATTAGTCTTCAAAAAACGCAAGTTATGAAAGATCCAGAGAGTGTCAGCTGTATAAACCTACCGACCACATTTAGCAAAGGTCAGAGCCTTGTTACAAATTACTGTGGAGTTTACAAACCTTTTAGTATTTTATTGTAGATAAATACTTGTGTATAAAACTGCTAACGGATAGCGAACTTCAACAAGATATTCCTGATCTTATGCATCTTTTAAGACTCTATTGACCACCAAACATTTGCTTTTACATGTTACTAGTGAGAACAGCAGACAAATGACATAAATAACACCAAACAAAGTTATAGCTTCACTTCTCTGTGGAGGAGCGTCTGTCACATCGATGAGTGATGGAGCATTTCCAGTCTAAGAATATAGTAGTTTGAGAAATATAATCTCACATTGCCAATGTTGTTTAATAAAGCTTCATAAAACACAAATCAATCAGTCCGTTTTGCTCATGGTTTTGCTGAAATCGCTTGTTTGAACTAGTTTTATCGATAAAAGTGCAACTTATATAATTGTGTTCAAAAGATTTGCGTCGTCACCTCTACCGGAGAAATATGGCGTTGCTCTGTCTGTGTTGTAGCAACAGAACAGAGCTGCTGATTGCCTGTCCACTAATTATATGTTTATGGGTCAAAACCCACATAAATGACACTTACACTTAAATTTGATTAAACCATTATTTAAACTGTGTCAGTTTTGTGTAAGTTGTCTTTGCATTTTGGCACTTTTTGACGACACCTGTGGAGGGATTCTGATCTCTTCCTGCTTCCTACTTCCTGCAACGTTTGTCTTCATAATTTGCTACTTAACTGCTGTAAAGCTATGATCAATATTTAACACAAAGACTATCACACCAAACTAAGTCAAAATTTTAAAAATGTGTCATATGGGCTTTAACAGGATTAAAAATATATTTGCCTAATGGGACCTTTAAAGATTGACAAAAAAAGAAAACTGCCAAAACTACTAGAAAAACAGCGAGGCAGGATTAGGAAAGTTAAAATCTCCACCTCTCCCTAACAGCGCTCATTAAGATAAATAGCGTTGCTTTGTGGGCGGGCCTGTGCTTATCAGCGTGTTTATCTGAATGTGTGTGATGAGATTAGATAGGCCCCCGCGGTCCTCAGAGGTCAGCCCACAGTCAGCTCTTTGAAATGGAGAAGGCTTTCTTACCCAGGTCACTAGTGTTGTCCCCGCTCTGTGACACGTGGCCCCCGCTCGAGGGCCCCGGGGTCCCCACCGAAGGAGTGGAGTGGGCGTCATCCAGGTCTCTCCAGGAGGCGGGGTTCTGGGAGGTCGGGAGAGGTCACGCACACCGGGAGACAAGACACAGGACAGGACAAGAAGCAGAAAAGGAGCAGTTAGTTTGTTGGTAATTGGTTGGTAAGGAGCATTCTAAGGACTTTTTTTGTTTGTTTCAAAATTTAGATTGTATGTAACTTAAAGGTTGTATGGAGGATTTTCAAAAATAGTTTGTTGTCAGTCTTGGTCAAGAACAGTTGCATAGATTTGTAACAGCCTTGTACTTATGCTAAACAAAAAAAAGAATTACAAAAATACATAAACTGTGGACATGATGAGGCCAGTAAAACGTTGACCAATAGATAACGAGGTACCTCGTTATCTATTGGTCAACGTTTCATTTGAAAAACAACAAACAGCTGTTGGATTTGAAAAATCCTCCATACAACCTTTAAATAACATTTCACACTTGTTTAGCCTTACAGTATTTGATTCCATCCTTAATGTGAGACACTGATGGTGAATAGGAAAAAATAAATTATCTGCACAGCTATCTTCTGCTGTTTACTCACATGAATTAACAAAATGAAAAAAAAAAAATGCAACTTTTTCATTCTAAAGAAAAAAAATAATAATGTGAGAAAAAAAGTTAATCAACACGGGCGATATGCAGAAAGAGCTGCTGCTTGTTGACCAAGCTGGAGCAACAACTCAAGCTAGGGCTGTTGTCAGCTAACTACAAGAGTTTATCACTGTGTGAAAATAAATGTTCTGCTGCTAAATCAACCTTTGTGAATGAAATTCAACCCTACGACCCTTAAATGTTACATTCAGGTGAGTGAAAATGTTTTTTGGAAAAACATTGTCTGAAGCTTCAGGGAACAGACGTCTGTCAGACCAGTTCAGACCGGATCCAAACAGCTGCTCTCGTCTTGGTTTGTTGTTTTATTCAAAGAAGTTTCCCCATGTAACCAGATGAACAATGTCTCTTTGTGCATAAAGCATGCGCGTAGAATGAAAAGTAAAAAATCCCTCTATAGAGGGATTCTTGGTCAGTCAGACTGCAAACAAGACTCGCGCATACAGGACCCCGGCGCTGCTCGCAGATGATTGACAAGTGCAAGTGCTGCAATATGCTTTTTTTGTCTTACTCACATGTGAATACAGTAGTAAATAAGTAAGCTTTATTTGTATATCACTTTTCAACAAACAGAGTTATAAAGCACTTCACAGTGAGATGAACCCACTCAGTGATAGTAAGCAGCCCTGGGGCAGCTCAGCAGAGGCACCAGGTGCTATCTCCAAGTGTTCCCTAACATGCACGTTATCGTTTGTTGGAGAAACCACCCAGACACGGGCAGGACTCACATGCAAACTCCACACAGAAAGGCCCGGGCCATGAGGGAGTCAAACCCATGACCTTCTTGCTACGAGGCCAGAGTTGTTGATACATTGGTCACAACCTGACGAGAATCCGTGCACTTATGAAGCTGAGAAAAGGGAGAGAGACAATAGACAGAGAAACGTAGGAAAAAAAGAACTCCAGGCTCTCGTCTCAGACACACACATGGGGGTAGATGCTGGCTTGACTCAGGTTCAGAGCGTGCACTGTTCCGGGCTCCTGCCTCAAACACACGGGGGACCACGTTGGTTTGTATCCGGTTCAGGACGCGCACAAATGCAAATAAAAAGCGCGTCTTGTCATTATGATAAGTAAAAGTTAAAGGCATTTCATACATTGTGGTTGGCTGACGGACCTGTCGATCTCAATGTCTTATCATCAAGATGTTGAGGTCGCTATCTGTCCATGTTTTGATTCTTGGCACAGCCCTACACTGAGAGAGCCAAACAATGCTTCAAAAATACATAAGCAACAATCACAAACATTTACCAAGACAAAAAAGTTCCTTCGTTCTTCTTTAAATCGCAAACTCCAAACCAAAATTCTACTCAAATTAAACTTGCAAATCCAATCAAAACCACAGTACTACTCAAAAATCACAACTAGATCTTTTTCCCACATCAACCCTACACTTCCAACATTACCATGCTGCAGCTCTGTCGTTGTTAGTCCAGGTAAAAGCTCCTAGCGCGTTCTGGTGTGCGGCCCCCTGAACGCATCCTGTACTTATATACGACTCCTGGCCGGCCCCCTCGATCCTGCCCCGGCTCCTGAGTACGCAGCCGTAAAAGCCTCTTGAGCGGCTCGGTGTCAGCTGTTCGCCGGATGGCCGTCGGTGAAGAGCTCAGCAGATGACAACAAGAAGGAGTGCGTACAAAGGGCCGAGTGAATGGGCCCTTCTCAGTCATTACACAAACACACACACAAACACAAACGTACGTACACACACTCCAAGGGCCGCCATGTGTTTCCATGTTTATCAAGCTAATGAAGGGCCCCATCTGTTGACACCCAATTAACGACACACCGCGGGACACGATCCGCGTTAGGCACTGTATGTTCTTAGGGCAAAAGGGTTACTACGGCGATCTTAGCGAATCGGTTTGGGTAGAGTTTCTAGAGCTAGAGAAGAATACAAACTTTTGGAAGAAAACATGACATATAGGGGTAATATCGTAAATGTTTTTTCCAAGATATCCAGTAAAGAATGCTTCAAAAACAGATGAATAAGAGGAGACATTGCAGACAACTTCCTGGTGTTCTGTTTTTTGGTCAGTTTGCTCTCTCAATATATTGATTTTCAAGTGGAAGCAACAAAATTGTCACCCATCACCCAGCTTCAAAAGATTTCTGAAACTGCACTGCAAAAGCTATATATCCAGATATGCTTAAAATGACCTGGAATGAGAATTTTAATCCAGATTTGAGTTGTTTTTACCGGTATCAAGACATTTTTAACTGGTTAGAGAATTTGTCTTAAAATAAGTATTTGGGTATTTGCCAATGGGTTTTTAACTCATCGGCAAATAATTTGGCTGGAAATAAGAACCAATGTCTTAGAATCAGTTCGAAACACTTTGAAACAAGGAAAATATTCTGTCTCTAGAATAAATCAAGATTACAGTAAATGCTTGAAATTAAGTTCAAATCCTAGAATCAAGCAACTTTAACTTGTCTTGAAATTCATTTTTTTGCAGAGTGAGAACTCTATTTTCATACTGTAAATGTCTTAAAACAGCATTAAAAGATCACTAATAGACTTATAAACTGGGACAAAGCCCACAGTGGTGGTCTGAAGTTAAAAAGTGCATTATTTGACATTTATAAGGAGCAATGGGCATTACAAGTGACTGCAAAAACACAAGTTAAGAGCTGTTTTGCAGTTTAAGAAAAGTTTTCCCACTGAACAGTATGTTAAATTTAATTTAAAAAGAAGGCAAAGATCTTTATGTGCACAGCTCAGAGTGCTGCCTTCACAGTTAGAGGTGGGTCATTTTAAAGGAGTCCTAGAAGAGGAAAGGTTGTGTACTGTGTGTGTTGTGGTGGAAGGTGAATTTCATTGTTTCATTGTCCACTGTACAATCATGTAAGAACAGATTTGTTTAATGTAATATCATACAGAGGAAAGCTCCTGGAGAAATAATGTGTTGTCTATTTAAAAAAAAAAAAAAAAAACTGACTGGATTTGTAAATTTGTTGAGAAAGCCAGGACTCAAAAACAAGAGGGTTTGTTTTCACAGGAGACTTGATTTGATTGTGATTGCATCATTACTGTGTATGAAAACATATTTTGTGATGGCCACTGTTCTCATTTTGAAATCAGTGTCAGATAAGCCCATGTTAGCTGGGCACTTTGATGCATGATACTTACATTAAATATTCATTCATAAAATATTCATTCATATTGCAGTTTAAATGGTTTAAAAAGCATAAAAAGTCACTAAAAAGTACAATAGGGTTGGGCGATATTGACAAAAAAGAATATGTTGATTTTTTTTTTAAGTATCTCAATAGCAATATTTAAACGATATTTTTTCAGTCCAACTGAAATGTCTTTTAAAATGCTTTGCTTATGTTAATATGCATAATCTGATGTCTTAAAGTAACAGTAGCTGTTTATTACACTGCAAACATGATATAGGTTCTAAAAGCGCCAAAGTAGCAATTCTGCACTAAGCTGTTTCAAGTTCTCCATCTTCAAACAGCAACATGAAACTAAAGAAAACCACCCAAGCACAGCCAATCAGGGCGCTGAAATTCACAAAAACAACTTACTGACTGACATATTTCTTCACTTAACTTAACACAATCTGCCTTGTAAGCCTTAAATGCATCTCTGGTCAGCCCACACCGGTCAGCTGCTCCGTACCTTTCTGTATTCAGATGAGCGCAAACACGCTTAGCGCACTTACTTGTATGCGTTTCTTTGTCAATTCCCCAAAAATAGGAAGCGCGTGTGTAAAGAACCCAGCAGGACGCGACCAAACAAAGAGCCCCAGAGCACAAACAGCTGCAGCCGCTCCCCTGGAATCAACACTGTCCATACGTTCTGCAGGCTTTTCTCTTTTTACAACACTGTCGATACGTTCTGCAGGCTTTTCTCTTTTTTACAACACTGTCCATACGTTCTGCAGGCTTTTCTCTTTTTTACAACACCGTCCATACGTTCTGCAGGCTTTTCTCTTTTTACAACACTGTCCATACGTTCTGCAGGCTTTTCTCTTTTTACAACACTGTCCATACGTTCTGCAGGCTTTTCTCTTTTTACAACACCGTCCATACGTTCTGCAGGCTTTTCTCTTTTTACAACACTGTCCATACGTTCTGCAGGCTTTTCTCTTTTTACAACACTGTCCATACGTTCTGCAGGCTTTTCTCTTTTTACAACACCGTCGATACGTTCTGCAGGCTTTTCTCTTTTTACAACACTGTCCATACGTTCTGCAGGCTTTTCTCTTTTTTTACAGCTGCAGTTTAAAGGTTATATGATCTGTGGGTCGGCTTCATATACAGCTCATTATGTAAATACTGTGTCAGGATGATTGGGTTAAATGATGATGATGAAGAAGAGGGTTTGTTCAAGTCGTAAAAGAATTGTTAGGAGAAGGAGAAGGAGGAGAAGCTGCACAAGAAGAAGAAGGAGGATGACAAGAAGAAGGAGGAGGCCATGAACAAGAACAAGAAGAAGGACAAGAAGAAGATGGACAAGAAGAAGGAGGAGGACAAGAAGAAGAAGAACAACAAGAACAAGAACAAGAAGAACTACTACAAGAAGAAGAAGAAGAAAGACAAGAAGAAGGACAAGAAGAAGGAGGACAAAAAGGACAAGAAAAAGGAGGACAAGAAGAAGAAAGACAAGAAGAAGGACAACAAGAAGAAGAAGGACAAGAAGAAGAAGGATAAGAAGAAGGAGGATGAGGACAAGAAGAAGAAAGACGAAGACGAAGACGAAGACGAAGACGAAGACGAAGACGAAGACGAAGAAGAAGAAGAAAAAAAGAAGAAGAAGAAGAAGAAGAAGAAGAGAAGAAGAAGAAGAAGAAGAAGAAGAAGAAGAAGAAGAAGAAAAGAAGAAGAAGAAGAAGAAGAAGAAGAAAGAAGAAGAAGAAGAAGAAGAAGAAGAAGAAGAAGAAGAAGAAGAAGAAGAAGAAGAAGAAGAAGAAGAAGAAGAAGAAGAAGAAGAAGAAGAAGAAGAAGAAGAAGAAGAAGAAGAAGAAGAAGAAGAAGAAGAAGAAGAAGAAGAAGAAGAAGAAGAAGAAGAAGAAGAAGAATTAAATGTGAATGTAAATCTAATCTAATGACCCTTTAATTGTAAAGTGCATTTTTTTCTGTCTGATTCAAGCACCTTTAGTCAAACAGTTTGATCACATATATTACATATTAGACAGAGATTAAAGCAAAACTCCATGCAAAAAGAGATGCTGTCCATCTGCTTAGCTGGGGAAACTTCTTTGAATAAAACAACCAAACAGGACGAGAGCAGCTGTTTGGATCAGGTCTGAACTAGTCTGACAGACGTCTGTCTCCTGAAGCTTGAGACAGTGTTTTTCTTGCCGTTTTTTCATTCACCTGAATGTAACATTTAAGGGTCGTAGGGTTGACTTTCATTCACAAATGTTGATTTAGCAGCAGAACTTTAGTTTTCACACAGTGATAAACTCTTGTAGTTAGCTGACAACGAAGCTTATTTCCATCCTCTATATGAATAAATGCTAAAATTAGGGTTGCCTGATTATGGATAAAATACATTGACAATTATTTTAATCAAAACTGAAATCATAATTCTATAAACCAATGATTCTCAAACTTTTTTTGGCCAGGGATCTCTCATCAGTTCAGAGATCTCCCAAAGACAACTATTGCAGAACATGCAGACTCCATATACAGTAGAAGGGCCCCAGGTTGACTGGGAGTTGAACTCAGGACCTTCTTGCTAGGCTAGAGTGTCAACCACTGCGCCACCGTGTTGTGTCAATTTATTAAAAGAATAAATAATAAAATAAAAGATTAGTTTCTCTTGGTCATTTTGGTCAGCTGTAGTTGTTTCTACATAAGGTAATGTAATGTTTATTAAGGACAATGTACAATTACAGTAAGCACAATGGCAGAGATGCTTGTACCAGATTGTAGCTTACAGATTATTTCCATCATATACATGGAATAAACATTCCATGTATATGACTGAATATTATTAATGGCCCGGGCGTCCTGTTTGAGAACCACTGCTGTTGTGGTAACCATAGTAACTGTGTGGTAACATCCATGGGGCTTGGTTTGTTCTTAACAATATAGATTCAGACATTTTGGTTCAGTCTAATCAGTGATTCTTCTAGATTTCTCTTTTGTATATTGGTGATGTTAAATAAACATTACCAACAACAATACACAATACATGTTCCAGTGTTGATTGTCATCTTTACCTTTAACCACATTGTAAACAATCAGCTTAGCCACAGTGAAGATGTGTAACTTTTGTCTTTGTGGCACTAAATAAATAATACAAATGTGTGACTTTACTCTGAATTGGCTTGCACGACCTTAAAATTTATTAAATATTTTGTCTGGAGAAAAATCCTGTTGTTTGCTTCTATGAAATAGCTATTCCTTTAGCTAAATTTCTTAAAATATGCCAAAACCATAAGTATCCCAACTAATATTGCTCTACTACAGAATGATTTTGTCTTTCTATTTCTTTTGACCGTTGCAGTTGACTTTTTACCTTTAGAAAGTTACACACTGCACCTTAAAATGATTAGAATGAATAGATCAAATTAAAGTGACAAAATCAAGATAGATTTCTCATTAGACATTTTTTGCAAACAGAGTAATAATCACGGTAGATTCAGAGAAGGCAGAAATGGTCGTCTGTTGAGAGAAACGGAAGAAAAAAACTCACGTGGTCGGCCAGGTTGGTGGAGGAGCCGGACAGCTCGTCGAAGTCAGACTTGCACATGTCCCGGTCCTCGATGACCAGGTCGATGGGCATCTTTCCTTTGAGACAGCTGATGTAGCGGTGGCAGAAGTTATCACACAGCTCGTGCACCTGAACACATCATTGAAAAAAAGTCAGTATTTTATCACACTTTATTATTTTTTTTTAACTTATATTTGTATGTGGCACCTTTTCCAACTCCAGCAGGTGGAAGCGCAGTACTTGGATGGCTTGGATCATCTGAGAGAACAAAAACGCAATGGTGTCAGTCATATCAAAATGTTTTCAAATAAAGGAGATCTGTTCGTTTCTGTGTACAGAAAACCTACATGCTCATGAAACAAACTAAAATGGTCAAATTAGGAGAAGGTAATAGCTCGAGTATGCCTACAAAACTCAACATTTGCTAGATAATGACATGCTATAAAGTCTTGAGTGACATTTTTAAGTCAAAGCATAAATTATAAAGTGAACATGGAAAACTTTTAACAGCTGTCAAAGAAATCTGAATGTAATTAAATGTACCTCACCTTAGGTCTGGCCCATTAATAAAAAAATTGAGAGATCGAGATTGAATCGAACTGAATTGTCCATTATTTGGTGGTGGGTTTTGAATCAAAAGATCAATAACTAATCCTTTGTCAATAAAAATGTGTAGTTTGGAGCAAAAGTCAAGCTTTGAGGCAGAATATTTGATATATAGTTTCAAAAAATCTAATAAATGGGACATATAAAAAGTATTTGTTTTGTTTATGTTATGAATGGCATTCTTCATTTGTTTTTGAAAAGGTTCAACAACATCAAATCAAAAATCGAGATTGATCTCTATGAGAAGAAAATCTTGAGTATATTTTTTCCCAGATCGCCCAGCCCTAATTCAGCTGCCTTAGTAAACGATTGGGATGTAAAATATGCTACATGTCAGGAGTGTCAAACTTAAATGAAGCAAATATGGCTGTTAAGGCTATGGTAAATGTAAGATATTTCCTGTATGTTCAGATTTATGTTGTAGCACATTACAATGCATTGCATTAGCTTATATTGCCTTCCCCAGTAAAGTTTGGACAAATTGTAAGAAATTTTCTGCATTCCAGTCCATTTTAGGTTTTATAGTTACATCTCTGCAATATAAGCCTTTGTATTTCTATAAGCTTATCCATTCAGGCCTGGGTGGCTTCTCTCATCAACACTGGGCTGCTGTGTATTCTGGGACCTGTAGTTCCAATTGGTGAGTGTGTTTACAAATAAAGTTATTAATTACCAGAGGCCACTATTAATAATATTCAGAAATCATCCCTGGAACCACATGAAATCATCTTGGGAGCCCCATTAGGCACCTGGACCCCAGTTTGACACCCCTGCTGTTATCAAACGGTTTATGTAAAAAGCATAGACTTTCTACAAAATCAAACGTATAATTTTGACTTTGTTTTAAACAATAATCCTTAAGGCTTGGCAAAATGTTAACTGAAAAATGTATGACAACCATTCGAGTTTAAAGTGTAGTTCAGTTATTTTGTTCATTGTAAAACATACATTTAATGTAGAATGACTTGGAAATATACATTGATTTCTTGTTCAAAATTGATAAGTCCCACCTCTTTATTGCTAAACTAAACTTTGAAGAACACATGTCAACTTTTTAAGATTTTAATCTTTTTAAGATTTTAATTTTTTTATTCTAAACTGCTGAATTTTTTCATTCCCTCCCAAAACACTGTTCTGAATGTCCCTGATCTGTGATGTCATAGATAGATCTCTGAGATCTTCTGCTCTGTTTTTAACTCCATAAATCATCCAGACTCAATTTGAGCATTTCTGCAGCATTAGCATATCATAAAAGATACATTTGTTTGTGTTCCCTGTGTAATTTCCTTTGCTGTCTGCAGATAGAGCTCAAACTTAATTTTTGATGGGGGATACACATGAGTGTCACTGGGATTCACAGCATTGTTTTTATTGGTTCTGGTGCATGAGATTCCAAAGTGGAGGTACTCAAGACCAGGTTTGATAGACAGGAACAACACAAAAATGCATAATATTTCTGTTTTATCAAGGGGCACATAATAAACTGTGCATTTTTGGCCAGATAAACGTGGCAACATGACCATTTTGAATCCATATATTGCCCATGGACTCTGATGGCTTTAAGTAATCACAAGTGAATACAGAAAAGTGGGTGGGAATAGGTGGTAAGTGAACACAGGACTTTTTCTGAGTACTCGAGCATCAGTTACAAGATTACTCAAACGTGCATTAAGCAGTCCAGTCACAATGATGAGAGACACTGTTAGAACACGGTTAAACTCTATGTATCTTTTAGCTTGGAAGTTCCACAAAACAACTACGAATTATGAATATACTTTGCATTTATTCAATCATCAGAGTTTTTTTCATGAAATCCATTAAAATGTAACTCTCCAACAAGAAATGTGCGTCTCACTTACCAGATTATCCAACTCTGGGTTTGACGAAAATAGAGGTTTTTCTGCTCGAATCTGGAAAAAAAAAAGGAAACCATTCTCATTTGATATTCGGACGTAATTATTTATGCAACAGATCACTTTTGCTGTCTAAAAATAGTTTTGCTTGTTAACTTGCAGCCCCTCTTCATAAAAAAAAAACCTAAGATGGCCGACGGGCATTTTCATTTAGTCTACTACTAATAAGAATTTCATGAGAGAGTAATTCAAGCATGTACTGTGTTTCTTTCTCTTCGTCTTTTTACAAATGCAGAAGAGAATGATGAATTGTTATTCTAAGCCGAATTTGGGAAGAAGGACTGATTACAATAATAAACAAATTCTATATTTCAAAACCTATTGATAAAACTTAAAATGATAGCCTTAATAAACAACTTACTAACATAAATCGCAGGTCAAAACATAGCCTTATTTTGTAAAACATTTGACAAATAATAAAATAACACAAATTAATGAACAAATGAAGCTGTAAAAAGCAATAAAAATAGACTAATAGCTTAAGTGTATGACCATTTGGCTTTCAAACTACAGATATAGGCAAAATTTGGACAATATTTGAACTAAACTTTGCATTAAAATACAAATATACATATTAAAGCATTTTGGAAGTTAGTTTATCAAAACCAAAAAATCACACATAATAAATTTACGATATGTTATCATAGTAAATAGTTTGGGTGTCCTTCGACAGAGAAATTAATTTTAAATGGTTCTCAGGAGAAAAAAAGTTGAAAACCACATTTTTGACAAACCGATTAATCACAAATTAGTTGACAGATTCGTTGATTAATTGAAAAATAATTGAGCTCTACAGTCCGAGATGTACGTTTTTTGTGGCAGAATAGGGAGAATTGCAGCGTCGTCCATTCATTTCACCCTCCTCTCCTCCATCCTGGCCTCACCTGTTTGGCGAACACCGCGATGTCCTCGTTGAAGGAGTCCGAGGAGCACACGTCGCCGCCCGCTACGCCTGGTTCACGCGGCGTGCACGTGGCCAGCTCGCATTTCTCGAAAACCAGAGCCAGCAGCGGAAATAACGGATGTCTGTGAACGCAACACACAAGGTACACGGAGGAAAAAACGTTGTCATTTTCGATATAAAGGTGAATTCTTCTAGATAAATTGCAGCTGTCGACGAAAATGTGAACCCTGCTGACAGAGGCAAATAAGCTCAAGGTAAGTTTAACGATCTAATGATAAAACCCAGTAATGGAGGTAAAAAGTTACCCAGGTAAGCTAAAAAACGAGTAGGCTAGTGTAAAACTTGATGCTATAGTGTCATTTTTGTTTTATCTTTTTCCTAAATGTGTCGAGACATTCACATTTTTCCAGGTTAATTTTACATCTAACTCAGGCCTATTTATAGATCTGACAGTCACATAAAAATCAACTAAAAGCAATTAGCCTGACATAAAAGTAGCTAAAGTTAACCCGTGTAGCCAAACCTGTAAAAATGTAGCCTAGCCAAAAATTTGCGTCAAAAATGTAGCTAGTGCGTCAACACGTAGCTACTCACCATGATTAATTATGTAATTAAATCTACTGAAATTGACGACTTTTATTGCTTAGGCTTATATTATTTTATTTGGTAAATGCTAGTTTGGGTTATTAGTTAATAATTTTATTTTTAACTCATAAAAGTGCTCAAACAGCTTGGGCCAAATGCAAGGCCTTTACTGAAACAAAAGAAGAAACTACTGCTTCTTAAAATTAATTAGTATTTTTTTGGTATTATGTTATAATATTTTTTCTTTTTTTTACATCAGAGAAAGAAAAAGAAAAAATAGAATCAAAAATAGGTTTTATATTTTCTCCAAAATATGTTGGTTGGGATTTTAGAGATGCTTTGGGTAAACCATGACAGTGGCAAAAATGTTAATGATAAAATTAATTCATGTTAATGCATGTTATTTATGTAGGTTTTGCTTATGCTGTTACTGCACTGTCCATACTTCTAACAGCCAATTTTGTAGACATGAATTAATTTACCTGAAGCCTGAAAAAATAACCTTAATTTTTGCAAAAGAAAAAAAAACAGGAAAAAAGGTTAGCTAACGTAACTTTTTCACATTATTACTTATTAACTTACGTCTTATTTCAGAAGTTTAGCTATGCACAAAACTTAGACTAATATTTTTCAATACACGTCAGAGATTATTAATGAGTCATAAAAGAGATTTTTTTTACCCATTGTCCCAGCATACACCTAAAACAATGAGCCTACAGCAGCCTTTTATTTTTGTACTTTGTTACGTTCCTTTCTGTGTTTATTAAAATGTCGCTGACGCCGTGTGTTCTGTGTGCGTACCCGTAGATGTGGTCCTTGTCCCTCTTGAGTGCGTCGCTCACGGCACTGCCCATGCTGCCCGGGAGGATGTTGTGCGGTGCGTGGGCTCCGTAGTGCTGTGTGGGGTGAGGAGGGGGCCCGTGGTTCAAGTGGTGGACCTGGGGCAGCGGCCGGGGCGCGTGAGGGTCTCCGTACATGGACGCGGGCACGCCGACACCGTCCATGGCTCCTCCGTAGTGTGCCAGCTCGTCGTACTGAAGGAATGTGAGGATCGATACAGGATCAGCCGACATGAAACTGCCCTCGGGTGAGTAATAAGTAATGGGAATATGTAGGGCTAAATAACATTTTTTTAATTGCATACTTGTCCGTAGCATGTATTGCAAAACACACATGATAGATTAAGTTTTTTTTGCAGAGACAAAAAAAAAACATAAAATCTCCGAAAAGGCTTAATAAACTGGCATTTTGTTTTGATGACGTTATTTTATTTTCTATTTGGAAAACACAGCGACGCAAAACTTGACATTTTCATTTATGCTTTTTGTTTATTGTTTTTAATTTAATTAGAAGTGCGGATCACTTGTCTTCAACAGGCGGCTCTTTTCATTGAGAAGGTTTCCCCAGTGAAACCATTGGTCTTTATTTTTTTCATTTATTTAAATAGTTTTTACAAAAATCAACGAAAAAGGGGGAAAGAAAGGAAGAAAGGGGTTTATAATTGCCTGCAGCCCGTGCGCACTTGTCACTGGAAGCCAGACAGTTTCACTTAATATAACACATTTTTATAGGCTAGACCTATTAGCCTATTTATTATATATATTTTTTCTAATTTAATAATTGAATTAACTTTACTGTGGTTTTGTTTTATTTTAGACTATACCGCTACATTTTAGGCGAGTAGCCTTTACGCGGCCAGCAGAAGGCCGAAAACTGTCAACAGTGGACTGAAGTGATTGTCGGCAGCAGGCCTTCTGCTGTTTGTAAGATTTTATAGAATTTATCAGCCTATAAAAGTAGCATTCCAATTTTGTAACGTTCATCACACTGTGCGCATTCGGTAGTTGTGTATTTTGCATCGTCAGTTAAAAAACAAAACACACTTGTCCGCGTAATTTCCTCCTCGGTGGGTGGTGCACGACTGTTTTCAGTGAATACGCAATAGGCTACTTGGTTGTTTGTTTTATATTTGTTAAAAAAGCGCAAAAACAATTCATACATGAGTGATATTGGCTGGTCCAAATCCTCAGTCTGTCTGTGTCGTTACAGCAAGAGCGTAAAAGATAGGCTACATTTTAAAAGTGAGAAATTTTACCTCGGTGGTCCATACGGTCAACAAACAAACCCATATAGACGGCTGGATGCATCAACAATCAGATGTTCATGATTTAGCTGTCATTTGTTTTTGTTTTTATATTTTTTATTTTAATTCAGACTAAAAAGCCGTCCTACATCGCCCTACCTTTTCACATGACATAGCGTAAAAATATTTGCATTAAACATTACCCTTTGCGCCATCCTCTCAGCGCTGTCCCAGACAGACAAACTCCACTTAGTGTAATCCGAAAACAAACTAATAAGGATCCTTAAAAAGCGCTTGGAGCGCGTTCCTCTCAAGCCAAATTCCTCTCAGGTCCGTGCGTCACCATGTGCCCAAAACCGTGAACCCACTGGATCCGGACGGAGCTTCTCAGAGGAAAACAAGCAGGTCTGTTAAAGCGCGGTCCGAAGCATCACCTCTCCCAAAACCCCAGCTCTGATCCTCTGTGTGTCCGCTGCAACAGTCCACTCGCTCTGGGGGCGTCTCTGCTCTGTGAAGAGCTTATAGCGGACTGTCTCTCTGCGCTGCGCACGGAGCTTGGCCGTGCGCGTGACCCAAGCAGCAGACAACTTCCGCTCTGTCTCCAAAGTAAAAGCTCCAGGTCTGAGAGGCTTTCTGTAGGTGAGTGCGCTTGTTCACGGGATTGTTCTTTGGTGATTTGTTTTGTAGGCTATTATATTGTTGCACGTCACTCAGACCTGTTTTATTTGTTATAAAACTACACCTCAAGGATTTTTCTAAATTCCTGTCACTTGTTGATTTTACTTATTCTTGTCTAATTTATTCTGGCCTAATTATAGTCCCACAATTGGAAAATCTCTGTAATGTAAAGGTAAAATCTGTGCAACTTACAAGAACACTTGCACTTGTGTTAGGGAGAAATAGGCTACAACTTTTCATTCCATCAAATTGTATTCTAGTTTGTTTTCCCTATCATGAAAAAACACATGGCAGATTTTTAGCTCTGTCTTCAAGGATAAGTTTGATGAAGACCCAATGATCGTTCTAGCAGCGCTCTTGTTTTGAAGTACGCTTTGGCCTTTTCTTCCAGTTTCCTGTGTATTTCTCTGTAAGCTTGTCACAGTTTCTCTGACTTGACTTGCAGAAGCACAGTTCACAGCTCCCTTCATACTTATCCACTGGTGATTCTCCCAATGGATCAGTTGTACAGGTGTCCAGTGAGGATGACAACTCAATCCTCTGTAAAACATCTTCATGGTGCAAAGAAATGATGAAACTCTGCATCACTGAGGACACTACTGGTCAGTGTTCCTTTCAGTCACATGCCTGTCTGCTAAACAGTGAGACTATTTACAAAAATTAGCAAAATCCTGAATTTAAAAAAAAAAATCATTAGAGGATGAGTATCTTGAAGCGGAAGAGAAATTATTAAAGCGCTAAAAGATATTTACATTGTGAGATTGTAACATTTACAATTCGGTTGCTATGTAACCGGAATTACCAGAGAAGGGAGTAAGTCACCTATATGCAAGTCAGAAAAGTTCAAGTCAGCGGGTCATCAGGGTCAAGTCACAGCTTTTTGCCAAGTAAGTCGAGTCAAGTTAGACTGACACCAAGTCATGGCAAGTCATACATAGCCTATTTCACACCACCAGCACCATCAAAAAATCAAATCAATCAAAGTATGTATATCTATTTTACACGTGGTTCATCATTGCAATGTTTTGAAGCCTTACTCTATCTCAAATGAAGATTTCTGCATCGACTTGAATTTTGTATACAGTATGTCATTGTTTGCGCTTCTCAATACTTTTACTTGTATTGTTATTATTATTTTTTTATATGGACAATGCACATGAATGAACATCTGTTGTGAACAAATGCTGGATTATAGTTACAAAGCTAATCTACACTCAAGGAAAAAAGAAATCAAATTCCTTCGAAAACGAGTTCATTTGGAAAAATGTGTTAGCATCATGATTTGAGTTCATAGTAAGCTGAAGACAAGTGAACAAATTTCTTGGTTTGGCTTGACTGATTGTGTGAACAATTAAGAGTGCATTACTAGGGATGCACCGATCCGATACTGGGATCGAATATCGGTGCCGATCCAGGAAATTTAGCTGGATCGGGTATCGGCCCCACGATATCGGTTCAGTCGATATCATATTTGTGGCTTTAACTGGGCAAAATGAGACTAATTTATTGACTGGTGTTGATCAAGAACGTCTCATATTATTGGACATTTTATTCAGATTAAGTTCTTAAGTTGTGG
This sequence comes from Mugilogobius chulae, assembly GCA_038363315.1. Lineage (NCBI taxonomy): Eukaryota > Metazoa > Chordata > Actinopteri > Gobiiformes > Gobiidae > Mugilogobius > Mugilogobius chulae. The sequence continues at coordinate 11,980,982 of CM076405.1, forward strand.
CTTGCACTGTAAATAACAGTTACATAGCACTATGTGACAAAATGTCTCATGTTTTAATAAGAAAGAGAAGCAGTTTCAGTCCTTACACTAGTATCGGTTGATATCGGGTATCGGTAGATACTTAAAGCCAAAGTATCGGAATCGGTATCGGAGCTGAAAAAGCTGGATCGGTGCATCCCTATGCATTACAGGGTCGTTTATTCACACAAACTCATGTTTGAAACTCAGAGTTGACTTTTACCGCTGGTTAACTAGGGATGGGTATCGAGAGCCGGTTCTACTTGGGAACCGGTTCTATTTTTAGCAATCCACTGGAATCGTTAGTCTCCTCTCTTATCGATTCTTCTTATCGATGCTGCTTTGGGCCGCTGTGCCTTTAAATACTGCGTAAACTTCAACCTCACGCTGGGCTGTTGCATTCGGTTTCATTACAAGCACAAGTTTTAGCTTTGGTAAAGCCTAAGTCTCTCACTAATTCACGTGGATACAGCGCGTTTACGTAGAGCGTGCACAGGAAAAGAGAGAAGAAACGGAGACAATATGTACATGTGGCGCACATGCGGCTCACACACCAGCGCCGTGACAGGCAAGCTTCCTCCATTAATATGAATGTTTGAAGGATAGGCGCGTGCATCTACTGTCAGCTGGGGATATAAACTCTTTCTTTCCGCGCTCCTAATGTACACTTTGTGTGCGTTTTCTTCGAGCCTGGGCAACCTCTCTCTCACTTTCTCTCCTCCGTCTCCACGGGTCCCACAACTGTCAGCAGTGTCAGCCCCGAAGTAAATTGTGTCCGCGCCTCGGAGCGCACAAATTATCCGTCTCTAAGCGAGCTGTGTCCCGTGTTTACGGACTGTCCGTTGTGCTGTGCCGTGCCTGCGTCCTGAACAGCGCACACACAGCTGGTCTGGGAGACACGTGCGTTCGCCTCGGACTGAAGCGCGCTGTTCCGCCTTCTCCAAGCGCAGACCGTCACCTGGAGCGGACTTTCTGAATAAAACAACTACTGTAGCACAGTTTGTGGGACACAGAGAAAGAGAAAGGCCTGGTGAGCGCAGGGAGAGTGTGATGTGTGTAGAACCAGGACTTCACGTGGCTAAAGTTACACCCTTACATAGCGTTATTAGTGTTATCAATATCAAAATAGTTTATGCCTCTAGCTCTGAAATATTATTTCTGCTCTTCATTTAGTCTATATTTAATTAGTGATCATCATAATATAGTCCACATCATTGTCTAAATTTATTAAAATTAGTTAAAATACATTTTTTAAATCTAGATACATAAAACACATAATTTTAAGAATCGATAAGAGAATTGATAAGGAATCGGATCGATAAGAGGAATCGATAATGGCATCGATATCGATAAATCTTATCGATACCCATCCCTATGGTTAACTGTGTTCAAGTCTTCTCCATAAAAGGCACCAGAATGAAGCCAAAAACACACTTCTTCACGATGCCACGATTGTCTCAAGCAGAGAGGGATGGAGCTATTGGCTGCTCCAAGCTGGACGGTGTTGTTTTGCTGTCCCCAGGGTGTTTGGAGTCACCGCTCTACCATTAGTCGTCTTGTGGAGCGATACCAGGCCACTGGTTCCTCTGTCGACCGCCCTCGTACTGGTGGCCCCCGTGTAACGACCGCTGCACAAGACCAACCGCCCCGCACATCTCCATGACAGGTTCACCCGCCACCAGGTCCGCAGCCGAGACCATTGGGACACACCACAGGCCAGAACCATCCGTAATCGCCTCTGCGCTGACGGTATTCTACCATATCGGCCATATGTTGGATCAGTGCTTACCCCCCAACATCGCTGAGCTCGGGTCGAATGGTGCACTGCACATCGTCGTTGGACTTTGCAGAGGTGGTCTTAAGTCGGGTTCAGTGACGAAAAAAGGTTCCACTGCTTCAGAGCAGATGGCCGAGATCGGGTGTACAGGAGACGCTGGGAGAGGCTGAACCTTGTATGCGCAAAGTGAACCGGTGGGGTGGTCCCAGTGTCATGGTTTGGGCAGCCGTGTCGGCAAATCCTTGGACAGACCTAGTTTTCATCAAAGGGATCGGGATGAGATCCTGAGGCCAGGCCTGTGGTGCTCCCTTTTCTAGACCAAGTTGGGGCGGGAGCTCTGTTCCAGCACGACAATGCTCGCCCCTATGTGACTCCAGCCATGAGTCCGTACTTAAATCCCATTGAAAGTGTCTGGGATCTGCTCAGTGTACGCGTCCGACGTGAGCATCCTCCCGAAACTCAGCAGCTGCTGAGGGTGGCACAGGTGGAAGAATGGGCGGCAATTCCACAGGATCAACTCAGACACTACTGCCGATCCATGAGGTGACGAATACCCACTGTCCAGGATGCCAACGGGGGTCACGTGAACTATTGACAGTCTGATGAAATTTTTGTTACTTTTGGTTTGGGGTGGCTCTTGTGTTTGGTTGTGTTATTGGACTCGAAAATGTGTAAATGCCGCAAGAGTTGGCCTAAGGATTAGAAATGGATGTAGGGTTCATATGAAACAGGCGGATCTCAAAAAGAAAATTATTCTGCCCTCCCAAAACTGAGTGTTGCTTTTCTTTTTTCCTTGAGTGTACATCCGCAGTCTCTAGGCAGGTAACAAATACAAGTAAAACAGATACAAATAGACACATTTGAAAGATACAAGTAATACCCAGGGTGCACGGTAGCCAAGTGGTTAGAGCTCTGGCTTCCCAATAAGGAGGTCGTGGGTTCGACTCCCGGGTCGGACCATACAAACATCTCACGATCTCTCTGGGTGGAGTTTGCATGTTCTCCCCGTGTCACCGTGGGTTTTCTCCGGGTACTCCGGTTTCCTCCCACCTCCAAAAACATGCATGTTTAGGTTAATTGGGCATCACTGTAAATTTCCCTTAGTGAGTGAATGAGAGAATGAATGGTTGTCTGTCTAACCCTGCGGCAAGTTGGCCACTGTCCAGGGTGTTCCCCGCCTAAGGCCCAAAGTCACTGGGATAGGCTCCAGTCACCCGCGACCCCTAACGGGATTAAGCGGTAGAAAATGAATGAATGAATGAATGAATGAAAGTAATACCCAAGTCATAAGTCCCAAGTCAAGTCTTTTGGAATCATAAGTCAAGTAAGTCACAAAGTGTGACTTGAGTCAAGTCAAGTCTCCCACCTCTGGGAATAACTCTATATATCATACAGTATTTGCTGGACAAAAGCCTTATTAATAGATTTATAAACCAACCATTAAAACAGCCAAACTGGTTGAAACAAGCAAAATGTTTAGTGAAATCTAATCATGTTCACTATGTTTTGCGGAAAAATTGAGACTAGCTTGTCTTATACACTTTAAACGTCAAAAAATAAGTTTAAAAATGTATTTTAGTACATTTCTGTTCCAAATAATCCAGATGAACATTTTTTTGTCAATATTGTAGAATATATTGCCCACAAAGCTAATTCAATTTATATTTTCCTTTGCAGTGCCTGGTCATAATGAGGAAGCATTTGCCTAAAAGTTTTTTTTTTTTTTTTGATCCACAGTATGTACTCTGCGCCTTTTGATATTCTCCGCGTGTGAATTATTAAAAGCGCGGATTTGAATTATAAATACACTAACTATAAGGAAACAGGCAAAACATGCAGGCAGCCCGGGGCTACATCTCTCCTCCTCTGCTCTTCCTTCTACTCCTTTGTGTGTTTACGTGCCCGACACCCCCACCCCACCGCCCCAGAAGCACCCCCGCTCTGGCGCGCTCCGGCCTGATCTGAATAGAGGCTGATTCAGGGTGTCAGGGCTTGTCTTAAGTGTAATAAATTACCGTCTCAGCCACATCACCAGAGAGGAGCGCGTACCAGCATCCCTGACCTCCACTGCTCCGACCCTCCCTCACACCCCCCCTCGTCCCGCACGCACTCAGGCCGGTCCGGGTGTCAGCAGGCATCCACGGTCCCGCTGAGGATCATTAGCATTGTCAGAGCCGGGCCGGGATGGGAAAAGGAGGCCAAGCAGCAGCAGCAAGCACAGACCTGGGATGGATGGAGAGCACGGAGCAGAAACATGGATTTGTATTCAAGAGGGCGAGGTGGCAAGTTTTCTGTCAGGGCTGGAGTCTTTGAGTTGACCGGGGTTGTTGTTGTTGTTGAATATGTGCATGTATGAACAAGTCGTCCACCGAGATGGAACTGAAGCACAAATGTGACGTCATAAGGTCAGCAAAATACAATGTCACATACTGTATCAGGGGACAAGAAAGGTACAGCAACACAAGCAAGAAACACAAGACTAGGACTGGACGATTCTTTGAACAAATTAATCTTTTTTTTCCTCACTTCGATTTTTTACTGAGCATTTTGATCTTGTTCAGTGTGTGCGATTTTAAAAGTTAACAATGAAACGCAAGTGGATTAAGGTAGGTCTATAAACGTCACAGGAGAGCAGTGGCTCATTAGAGTTAAGGAGTTGTTACACTGATGCATTGTGGATGTGAAATGAAAAAGTTCCAACAAACTTGGACTATGTGCACCAAGCGTTACATTAATGCACAGACCACCCGGTCCTGTGTATTATGCCAGCTCTTATATGAGAAGATTTTACTGCGGTGCATATGACAAACAAAGCTCGATAAAGGGATGCAATGTCAAAAACGCCTTTTTCTGTTTTTCTTTTTAACTGTACCAGAACAGATAAGACATCAACGATGGTGAGTGATTTGAGCCATTTGTCCGAAAAACACGAGAACTCCCGTAGCCACGCGCTTTATACCTTTTTGAGCACAATGACATTGAGGCACAACTGGATGAAGGCAGAAACATAAAAAGGAGGTCACAAAAAATAGACATAAACAACTGTTGAATATTGCATATAGATCTACTTTACGCAATAATGAATCAGTCAAAGTTCATTTATAGAGCACTGTCCAACAGCCTAAACTGCAAAAAATCCTTCACAGAAAAACACATACAGTAAACATGGGGAAATATGACAACCTGAACACTATCCTCTGATTTCTCCTGCTTTCCCTGTAAAGAATATTCAACTTCTAGTTCATCTTTGGTGGTTCTTTGCTCTTCACATGTTGTTCCACTGCTCTTTTGGGGAGTGTAACTGTTTCAGATGCAGATGCTCCAGTGACTAAGCTTGGATCATTGATGTTGGACCTAATTTTAAGGACCTGGACCCGTCCCTCCTCCTAAACACCTGCCTAACCTCCCACTCGCATGATTAGCCTGTCCTTGTCCTGCCGGATAAGTTGATTCCCCTTGCAAATGGCTCTGCAGACTGCAGAATTGTATCTCCAAAAGCAAGTCAGTCCTGGTCACGTCTGTTCGTCTATGGAGGTGGATCTCTCCTTCACTGTGGTTCTACAAGTTTCTTTTGGTCCCGACGTTTGTTTGTTTTTTTGTTTGTTTGTTTTTCATTTGTCATTTGTATTGACCAATGACAAAGGCGGAGCGATATTGACATCTTGATATTGTTAGACGGATCCCGATTATGATATTCAGGCCATATTATGTCTGTCCAACAGAAATGTGCTAAGACATGTCTTAAGGTTTACTAAGTTGGATTCACGTTGTAAAATATGGAGCTAGCCACTTTTCCTCTTATGGAGTCACTTTTCCTACCCTCACCTGCACCTTCACATGGTGATACCATTAAGGTGGCTTTTTTTTGTTTTGTTTTGGGAATCAACCATGTGGAGGGAAAATTATTTATTTTTATTTTTCAATATGTAGATGTATTTTGTTAGTTCTTTTCTTCGTGTGTGTTTAATTGTTCATATTTTCAACATTTCATGTGCTCGAGACAATGCTTTGCATTTTATGAATCCATTGCAAGATTACCAGTGAACTTATTTGATTATTTCCATACAGAAGAAGAAAAAATCAGAGGGACGCTTTGGTGCGCTTAGACTTCTCCCAAGGAAGGAATATGCCTGTCACACAGACTCACCCCCATCTCCAATGGAAATTACAGGTGTTTACCACACCCAGTCCCATAATACGACTAAGAGGTCCTATTCTTGTCATCCGTCCACTGGAAAGAGATCTCCGATCAGGAGTGTTATCACTTGTGCCTCTATCTGTCGTGTGGTCCATGTTGGCTCAGAGTTGTGGCTAAAACCATTATGCAAACATAAACCGCTCATCACGGAAGACAAAAGCGCTATAAGACTCCCAAGATCCAGATTCTCTGGTTGCTACTCACTTCAATTAATTCAAGCATGATGTGTCATCTCTACGTTTTTGTGGGAGTCCAGATTTTGTCCAGAGGTGGAGACCACGATTGGGCACTAAAAATGTATTAAAAAAGAATAGAAGTTAGATAGTTTTAACTTTTTCACTGTCATTAAATCTATTTAAGATTGTCTCACAGTCACAAGACAGACAAACTAACATGTTACCTACCTTAACAGAGCTAAACGGGAAGTACACTGCCAAGAAAAGTGGGCGGAGCAAAATCAAGTGAATATTAACCTAAATACAGGACCATGTTAAGGACATGCATCCTGCAACAGTTTTTTTTTAATGGACAAAACCTTTTAACTTTTCTTGAGTTGCCTTTGACCACGTTGGCCAGCTTCCCCAACAAAAATCTGTGTAATTGAATTGGAAGTCGGAACCCACACCCAAGTACCTAAACATGGGCTGGAGACATGTCATATACAAAAGCCTGACACACGTTAGACAGGACCACATGAGTGAACGGGACTTTCCTCATCCTGTACGTTGACGATTATTGATAAATACTAATGTTCCCGGAGTAAAGTGTGTACAGACGGGACAGTCTTTGTGCTGAGAGAGAAATGTGGCCTCTGTCATTTCCATAAAGCATCCATCACAACACTCATTATAAATCCTTCAGCTAATGCAGCACTCACCATCCATCACCGTGTAATCAATTCACCCTGTGCTCCTGTTCATTACCCGTCCTGCAGGAGAAGAGCAGAGGAGCAGGGGATTTAGACCACAGCACGTTTCAGCTGCAGATCTGGACTGGATTTTGCTGTAGCCAAATTTTATTTCTGCTTTTATGATCAATGCATAGAAGATGTATAATGGGATTGGGGCTGCAACTAATGATTATTTTGCTAATTGATTAGTTAGTTAGTAATTCTTTTGATCAGTTTTGGTGTTTAGTGTTTTTGGCAGTGAAATCCTGATAATCTGTGAGGTGTTGACCACTCTTTGGAGGGATTTCCGATCTGCCTCTGCACAGTTAGCGTACCATGCTGCTAAGCAGTATGTTAAAATACTTTCCACGCAGCAGTGATAGAAGGCTTCCAGCAGCTCTGCAGACAGATTCATGTTTCTTCATGTCCAAAGAAAATGGAGTCGCTGTTGCGCCTTCTTCACTCTGGCAGTGGTGTTTGTTGTCCACGTGAGGTTCTTAGAAATGTGAGTCCCCAGGAATTTAAAACTTGGGACTCGCTTCACTTCTTCTCCCTTGATTTTAACCAGAGAACAGGCCCTTCCTCCCCTCCTAAAGTCAATCACTAACTCTTTGTTTTTTTATATATTAAGAGTTAAGTTGTTGGCTACACACCACTCTATTAAGTTTTGATTTAATTTCTGTAAGGTTCCTCATTATTTGATTATTGTGTTTGTAGAATGTCTGGAAATACAGTCGACTGTGTACAAGGAGTAGAGCAGAGGGCTCAGGATGCAGCCCTGTGGCGCTCCTGTACTGAGAGTCACAGTGGATGACAAATGTTGTCTCAGTCCTAGGTTCAAAAGTTTCAATATTAGTCTGCTCGGAACAATGGTGTTAAATGCAGAGCTGTAATCAATGAATAACAGTCTGACATATGTCCCTTTCTTGTATAGACGCACTGGGGCAGTAATAATGATGGCATCCTCTGTTTATCTGTGTGCTCTGTAAGCAAACTGATATGGATTCGATACGATTGCTGCATATTTCGATAGGTTTTTGAAGTTTTCAATCGATTTTCCATTCCTAATAACAGCTGATGGGTCAACCTCTAAATCTGGATACTAAATATGACAGTTTACTGTTCAAACGTTGATAAAAAAAAAATACAGTTATGAGCAGTGGCTTTGTTTTAAATGTAATTTGTAATGTAATGTATTATACATAAACTAACAAAAACTAAAATTGTGGGTGCAAAAACGAAAACTGAATTGAATCGTGACTTAAGTGAACCATCCCATCCCTAACTCTAATGCAAAACAATATATTGCTCCAGCTGTAACAGATACGTCTTGAAGAATGTGTTTTAGATTAAGATCTAGCATCATGTCCTGTCTCACTTTTTGATGCGTCCTCTAAAGCTGATATTCCAGTGCCTGTGCGTGGAGGTGGTGGTGGAGGTGTGGTGGCTGGAGGTGTCTGCGCAGACCCCCCCTGGCCATGCCCCCCCCCCTCCCCGGGTGCGTGTCTGGGTGTCAGTATTAATGAGGCCAGATTTCATTTCCGATGAGCGATTATTTGACTGTTCATTTGGCTAAGATTTACGATGTGCGCCTATATCTGTAGCCCGCAGCACTGCTCTAGTCTTTAATAAAGGGAAATGAAGACATTAATCACCGGGCCGTGGCTGTGAGCTCAGAGCACGAGGACACCATCCAATCTTTAGGCGCGCAGAGATCAGCAGCCGCGCGCTTCAGACAGCCTTATCTGCGCGCGCCGAGCTGCTCAGAGAAATGACTTGTCTCACTAACATGATTTAAAAGCCTAAAAATACGCGCTGGTTTTGCGTTCGGACGAGGCACCAGACCCACTCCACGGACATGTTTTTAGTGACCTGTGAGTTTTATTATTAAAGTTCACACCTATAGGCTACATTTTAATTACAGGGTTTATTTAAGCACATTTTATTAGGTAATTTGTTTGTGCCAGGATGCAAACTAAGACTTTACTCAAAAAGATTGATTTAGTTTTGCAACATTCTTTTGAGAAGTTTCATGCTGCAATTTTAAAATGAAAGATTTTATGGATGATTTTTCCTCTTTGGCTCTTTACTTAGGGATGTAGAGAGTTTGATTGGCAGGTAAACCCCTTAAACCACCAAGGTAAGGATGGGGCGATATACGATATTATCGTTAATTGCGATAATAAAGGACTGCAATTCAAAAAATGTTCATAATCGTACATGATGAAGTTAAATGATTTTTGCTCAACATTGTGCTCACATTTGTCCACTTTGAATCATTGTTGATTCCACTTAAACCAAAATACAATAAGTAGTTGTACAAACACATGCATATTGTACAGTAATGAATGTTTTAGAGACTTTTAAATTGTACACATATACGTTTAGTAAATTATCATGATAATATCTGTTATCACGATTTTTTTTTTTGACCAGTGCATATTCTAATACTGTATTGTCCCATTCCTACACCAAGGGGACATTTGCTGAGCCTCCCATCTTTTATTTTCAATTTTGATGGTTTGTTTTGATGAGACAACTCACTTCTGTATACTTAGAAGAAAGGGTTAGTTAGTCGATTTAACCGTCTTTGTTTCAATCAAATCAGCCAAAGATGAGACTATGCCAGTTTACATGTTCTTCTGATGAACAAAAACAGTCTTTATTTTAAGTCAAATTTTGTGTTAAATTGCCTTTAGCTTTTGAAGAAATTCGCTCATTTTAGTGTTATTCTGGCCGCAGCTATGTGACCAGATTTATTCTTTATATTTAGAGTGAAAAAAGGTTGGTTCTGTATGGGGTTAACAGGCAAATAGAAAATTAGGTAGCGCTTGTTTTCTATAGGTCAATGTTTTACTGGCTTCAGCATTTCTATTGTTTATATTTTTTTAGGATTTTTTTTCTGTGTACCTTATAGGTGGTTGTTACAAATCCATGCAACTATTTTTGATCAAGATTGCCAAAATAACATTTGTTTAATCTTCCATTTACATCCTCCAAAACTACGGCCGGCCATTAAGCAAAAAATCGAGAGATCAAGATTGAATCGAACCGAATCGTCAATTATCTGGTGGTAGGTTTTGAATCGAAAGATCGAAAACCAATCTTTTGTCAGTAAAATTATGTAGTTTGGTGCAAAAGTCAAAGGCAGAATATTGATTTATAGTTTCAAAAACATCAAAAAAAAAAAAAAAAAAAGGGACATATTCAAAGTTTTTGTTTTGTTTATGTTCATGAATGGCATTTTTCATTTGATTTTGAAAAGGTTAAGCAAAATTGAATCAAAAATTTAGATGGATCAATATGAGAAAAAAAAAAATGTGATTATATATTTTTTTCCAGATCGGCCAGCCCTATCTAAAACAGTGATTCTCAACCAGTATGCCAGGGAAAACTAGTGTGCTCACCAAGAATGAAAGCAAAACAGGCACCATTTGGCTTTGCTTCTTTTTACCCATATTACTAAGACAAACATTCCAAGCACAGTAATATAAAAAGCAGGCAATGGACCCTTTATCAGAAAAGTTTAATACCTTTTTAAAGTGTTAAAGACAATATTTACTAAATTAAATAATTTTGTTTTCCAAAGTATTTTTATTTTTGAGTAGATCGTGTACTGTGCAGTGAAAAAAAATTCAACCAAAAAAGTGTGCTGTGTTTCAAAAATGTTAATCTAAAAGACACACAATTTATTATCATAATTTTTTTTCATGTTTTACCATTGCTTCCTTGTTGAAAACAAGTGGAGTTTTGTGTCTGTAAAGAAACGATTCTCTCCCAGAGGCGTTTGTACAGGACAGGCAGACCAGGCATTTACTTGGGGCCCCCACCAGAGCCCCTCCACTTCCCCCATGTGAGGCTACACATGATCATTGCTTATTTGTTGCTTTTTTGCATAGCCTTTCAACATCTACTCACTTTATCAGTACCTGTTGCCTCTGGGGAAAGTAAAAAAAAAAAAAAAAAAACATACCTCACATCAAACGTCCATCAGAAGAGACCAACTAAACTTGATCTTATATCTACAGAACACAAAGTGAACCATGACAGTCTTGTAACAGCTTCTGCTGAGGCCACGGCTCTGAAACAGTGGTAGCGACAAAAGGGGTAAATTTTCCCCCGCTTTTTTTTTTGTTTTTTTTTTAAAGCACAATATTTGTGTTTGTTTGTTTTCTGGTATTACGTTTATTTATAGTTTATAGTTCATTGTTTTTTTAAAGAAAAGAATTATTTTTGTCACAATAGTTTATCTTATTACCGTTTTGTTATTGGGCAAGGGGGCCCCACTTATTTTTGACTTGGGACCCCTTAGTACCCTGACTACGCCACTGAGCCTTCAAAAACCCTGTTCTAAAACTCTGCGAGCTCCTACAGTTTTAGGTCATTATTCAAATTGAGCATTTCTGCAGAATGAGCAAATAGATGTGATTATTACTTCAATGCAATTTCCTCTGCAGGTTGTAGATGTTGCTTTATCTCAATTCCTGATATAGAAACGACAGTCTTGTGTCCTTTACTACACCGCAACCACTTAGATTAATACAAGATGAAAGCAAAAGTAGTTCAAAGACAATACATTGTGCCCAAAGTGGTTTGTTAGGATTGTCATTTTGATTCAATTTTATGTTTAAATGACACCAAATCAGATGTATTGTCCTTAAATATGTTGATAAAGACAGTTTAATCTTCTCAAATCAACTAACACAAGTTACTCATGGAAAACAACATAAGGTTTGGCCCTCGGCATGGCTTCAACGTAATATTTTTCTGTCAATCAAGGAAATATAGACATCATATAGGCAACTATTCTTAAAGTCGACCTAGTGCATTTTTTGTTTGTTTGTTATTCCTTCCATGTGTTTGATAATAAACTATAACATGGTTCTGTAATTGCATTTTGGTTCATTGTAAAATATAAAATGTATCTATAAATGCATAGAAATAGAAACAAGTTCATTGACGTCCTGCAGAACTGAATGGTAGAATTTAATTTTGACAAGCAGCATGAGTCACACATAGTTATTACATGTCAAACACTAACAGTTATTATATTTTTTAGCAAGGAGTAATTGCAGACTTGTGGATGGAGATAGGATAGACATTTTCTGAGCACTTGAGTGTCAGCTTTTAAACAACACAAGATTTCTTAAACATGCATGAATCTATCCAAATACATTGAGTAAACTAATGATGTAAGTCATGATGTTGGAATGGGGTTAAAGGTGTACTGCGAAACGTCATCTACATGGTTCTGTAGGAATACAAAGTTAAAACCATAATTTAGGACATTATGACAAATACATAACAAAATATGAAAAAAGCAGCTAATGGACCACATTTGTCTGGAAACAAAATGAGTGAGCCCTCCTCCTGCCCAAATTAAAGTCTATTTTGTGGCCATGTAAGCCTGTAAGAAAAAATGCATTTTTTTTTTATTTATTTATTTAATTTAGTGCAACAAAGACACCTAAATGACAAAAACATGCATTTAATCAAGTTTATTTTTAGACCAAAACTTGCACAGTGCACCTTTAAGAACGAAAAGTTGATTAGATATAATATGTCTCCTTTAAAATAAATGACAATAAAGCTTTCCATTGGACTCAAGTGGATAAACGATCGATTCTGGCATGGCTTTTACATGCGAAAATATTGGTGGGTTCTTAAACATGAAATGATGAAATAAAACTTGTCATCACACCGTTAAAGGGCAGTAAATGTCATCTGCTCCATGAAACATGCTTAAATAGAGATAATAATTTTCCTGCCGCTGGCGCGACAAAATTTAGTGCCGCATCAAAGAGACCGCTGCAGTGTTCGTGCAGAGGACGGATCAGCAGCACCATCTGCTGTACACAAGCGACATTACATTCAGACACAAAGCACCTGGATATCTACCGTTTTGTTCAAAGAAATAAAACATGAAAACTGAACATGTCTCACAATTACAATGTTTCATTAAATTCATTTAGATGTCTAGACTGATCTCACAAGAATACATTTACATACATTTACCACGACATTACAGGACATGTACATTGCGTATGATTTAGCATGATTTTACGTCTTTTTTGCGTGAATATGCCAAGTGTGCAGTCGCAGTTCATTTCTATTTCTATGAAATGAACTGGGTTGTTAAGATTTTCTTTAATATTCATAAATAAAAACACGTCTAATCTTGACCTCCAGACCTAAACTTACCTATTTAAATAACTTGAAGCTTAAAGTTACCCGTTAAACGTAACGAAAATGTCCCTACATGGCTGCAACCAAAAATCGTGGGCATTTTTCACTTTTTCATATCGAGCTATATCTATGGCGTAACATAAGTAGGGGAGAGCGGGGATGGTTGTCACACTTTTTACTTGGATTAGAATTTCTCAAAAATAGCAAATCTCACATGAACCATTTTAACATCAGAGAAAAGCTCAAAGTCTTGTGTAACTAATGACTCCACCTGCTGTTCTCTGTCTTATTCTGATCAAAAGTTATTGATCATTTGATGTTAATGGTTCACTTGTGACAACCAACCCCAAGCCAGGGTTGGTTGTCACACCTCATGGGTTGGTTGTCACAATGTTATGTCAATGGGAGACCGATGACAAATGTGTCTTGTCTTTGGTTTGATTTTTTATGTTGGATTTCATTTTGATTCAAGAATGTTTTACATTTTCTGACTCAGGAGTAGGGCTGTGCGATATTGACAAAAATAAATATCTCGATATTTTTAGGGCATTTCTCGATGGCGATATTTGGCCGATATTTCTTCAGTCCAACAGAAATGTGTTCAAACGTGTACTCAAACTTTTTAGTTGATGTAAATTGGCTGAGTTCACTTTGTATAATTTAATAACTCATTCACTTTTTGTATTACAACTAATTTTAGCTACTTGATCCTAATTTCTATTAAATATTATTGGCCTACAGCAGGCCTGTCCAAGCTGTGGCCTCCCTCAGACTTCCTTCTAGATTGACCCAAATTACAAAAAGTACAGCATTAAATGTCAAATTTGAGCAATTCTTCTCTAATGGTCAAAATAACAAACATTTTGACGTTATACAAACTTAAAATTAATGTGAAATGCCTTATTAAACATGTGTTGGTGCATTAAGTTTAGATCAAACGCAAAATTTTGAATGATTCACTTCACAGCCGTGTATTATACGACCTTCAAGTTTCCAAATTCGGCCCACTGTAAAAAAAAGAAAATGTGGACACTCCTGGTTCATAGTATATAATGTGTTTTCATATGACCACAACCTTTTGCAATACAAATAACAAAACTGCAAAATGTGACTTTTGTGCCCTTAGTTGAAAGTTTACAGCATCAATTTTACACATTTTATATAGCGGTTTTCTATATATTATATAGAAAACAGCGATATACTCGATATTGAATTTTTTGATATCTTAAAAGCAACATTCACGATATTATCTAAAATTCGATATATTGCACAGCTCTACTCAGGAGGCGTTAAATTTCAAGAAAAAGGCAACTGGAAATTTAAAAAATGCATTTTTGTCACGATTCTAATGATGTAAAACAATATTTTTAATGTGAATTAGTGATTAATAACTTTTGAACAGAATAAGCTACATGATAATAATTAGATTTATTTTTTTAGTTGAAACTTTACACTGATTTCCTGCATTGAATTGGAATATTTAAAATACAGTATTTTTGAGAAAATCTGTCTTTTGTAAAAGTGTGACACCCAACCCCGAAAAAATGTGCCAACCAACCCCGACTGTACTGTTTTACTCACCTCGGATTTCTTCTACATTTTTAAACCAGCTCAGATAAAAACAGTCCTAATTGTCACTCTGACTCTTCTCTTTGTAAAGTCAATGGTTATAAGCTTTCAACACAGTTTTTTGAAAAAAACATCTGAAAATGTACTTTTTGCTATGCATTTTTTTTTGATTTTATCTTATCACAATCTTGTACAAATGTTTACAAAAATGTTTTAGCGAGTGATTTTTGGTTAATTTAATGAACATTTTAATCTGACTTTTTTTCAAATGCACCAATCACAAGCTGAGATACAGTGACTGTGATAACCGACCCGTGTGACAACTAACCCCGCTCTCCCCTACGCAAAAAAGGAGTGAAATCGTGCTCAAAATACACTGTATCTGACAAACTGAAGTCACATTGTCTAAAAAGTACTTGACATAAAATGTATTGCAACACAGTGTCACTAAAATGCGACATATTAAAGACACTCTTTCATAGCGTTTTAAGCTGCCCACACACTACACGACTGTTTTCTCATTTTCCCATGTTAATTTCAGTCGCACTTAGTCACGTCTAGTCGAGATTAGTCGAAGCTAGTTGAAGCCAGTCGCAGTTGTGTCACTCGTGTAGTGTGTGGATGTCCGCGACACAACTCGCGTTCGAATCGTGTAGTTTGTGGCAGGTCTAGACTAGACTAGACTCCAGTCGCAGGTTTTTAAACATGTTAGAATTATAAGCCCGATTTTTGCCTCGCTCCGGTGCTGTTCGCCGTTTCTGACGCTCCTCTGGACAAACACGGAGCCCAGCGCTAATGAAAACAGCCGAGGAGTCACTGGAAACAACGTGTGAGGTTAAACTTTCTGTTTACGTCTTTTCTGACGGAACAAGCGCAAATACAGCGGTAACAGGCGAGGCACAAAGTGAAAGCTCCCTGCGTGTCAACTGGACCGTGTTCAAAATGCAAACACGCTTACACCTCTGATGACCAAAACAACAGCGCACCATAGACACACGTATCAGCGCACTCACCTCCTCTCCTCTTCTCTCCTCTCCCTCCTCTCTCCACGAAGCGCTGCGGACGTCCTCCTCACTCCAACAACACAAGTTTTCTTCTGATAAAATCTCATAAAAGTAACGCATCCACGTAAAATCCAAAGGGGAAAATGTCCAACTTCGTCACCTCCTTAGCCATTTCTAGTGTGATTTTGAGAGAGCTAGCTAACTAGCGTGTTTGTACCGGTGTTATGGTTATTTCAGCATCCCATCAGGACGTGCGGGGGCACATGACTTGTTTAACCAATGAAAAGTGTTTGCTTATGGCAAAAATAAATAAATAATAATTACGCTAAAACAAAACTTTTTTTCTGACTTGTTGTAGAAATTATTAATCAAAGACCAAAAAAATAATAATAATAATAAAAAAAAAAGTTAATCAAAAATCTAATAAAAAATAAATTGAAGCACTAAACTCAACTCTTTTATAAACTGTGTTGCATTGTTGTTTTGTGCATTATTGTTCTGCTGATGGAGTAATCCTGTTTTCAGTTGCCAGTCACAGTTGTGTAGTGTGTGGTCTCAGTCATGTAGTGTGTGGTCTCCAACGTTCTAGAATCACTCTCAGTCCAGTCTTGTAGTGTGTGGGCAAAACTTGCATTCTAATTAGTCACAACTGGAAAGTTGTGTAGTGTGTGGCCAGCTTTAGGGACATTTCTTTGGGTTTTGTAACTTCAGAGTTAAGTTTAGGTCTGAAGTTACAAAAATGGGTACGTTAAGGTCTGGGGCTTGGAGTTGGTTAAGAGCAGGATTAAGATTTTGTTACACGCATCTTTACTTCCTCCATAGAAATGAATGGAGGCAGCAATATACATATACATACTCAAAAAAGCTAAAATGACATAATGTAGGCTACACGCACATTTATATACCACTTGTATTTATCCTATGGATCTGATTTTGACTCCGAAGAAAATGCAGTTATACAGCAAAATGTCAAAACTTACAATCAGCACGTTTTCACAAAAATTTTATGAAAAACCAAAATGTAAAAGAAACGCAAATTTTGGTTAAAGCCACGTCGCGACCTTTTTTATTTGGTTTGACGAGTAGCCTAAATCTTAACCTACTCCAAGCCCCAGTTCTTAACTTACAAGGTTATTGTACTTTTTGACTTTTCATAACATATTGACGTAAACAAGACGCAAAAATGTGCTTATCTACATTTTCTTCGGAGACAGCCTGTTCTCATGGATAAGCGTGTGAATACCACGCTATTGTAAACAGCGTGTCATATGAACGCTACCTCTATTTTGTGCGTGTGTATTTGACGCGTTTCTGTTCTAGTTAATTTCAATGGTGAATGTTAAGAGGTGTTATTATTCATGAAAATTAACACAATCCTAATCCTAACCTTAACCAACTCCAAGCCAAAGAGCTAAACTTACCCATTGTTGTAACTTCAGACTTAAATTTCGCCGTTAATCCCTTGAAAAACCTCGTGTTTGTCGTCAACCACTAGACGTGTCCAGATGACGCTGGAAAAAACGCCAAAACATGCAGAGGGCGTCGTCATGACACGTAATTTTTCATGGCGTGCTATTTTACACATTCCATGAGAACAGCCGACTGTGTTGTTTTGACTACATCCCACTTCCCCAAATCACAGGCACTGACACTAGACTGAAAATCTGACTAGGATAATAACTCGTATATCAACATTAACTGTCCCAAGTTTGAGGCCAATGAAGGTTAAATAGAATAATTTTCCTGAAATCTCCAACTTTTCCATACAATGGTCCGATGTGTTTGGACAAAAGTATGAGAATTCTGTAAGTCAGTTTGGGTTTATGGATTAGTTTTTCTCCTATAGCAGGTGATTGACTGGAAAAACAGATTGGGATTAATTTAAAGATGACATATTAGTTTTCTTTTTACATATAAAACTGAGGCCCTAGTACAATGTATCAAAATAACAGTTAATTTATACATTTTTATCCATAAGAGTGCCATTTTGTAAATATTTAGTTAAATGATTTGTCTAATAACTGAAAACCAATGTGTAAATGTAACTCCTATAATGTTATATCACAAGACACCAATTTATTTGTGCTGCCCAATCTGATTTAGAAAAAAAAAAAAAAAGAAAGAAACAAGACACTCCCAAAGATATAATGATTAAAATCAGCGAAGCACTAAATTATTCTTGACAGTTAATTACGCGAAGGGTCTGTGGGACACATAAACAAAACCCAAGGGTGTGTTTGAGGAACATCAGTTGTGCTACATCCAAATCTGAACAGCTTCAACACTGGCTGAAACTAAACACCAAACATACCAGAATACTCGAAAATATAGCAAACAAAACAAAGGGGGAGGTTTTATGATCTACGCTAAAAAAATCCATTCAGTGAAAACAACTGGAGCTTTCCAAAAGAAGCCTTGAATGCGTTGGAATACAATTGACGGTATCACCAAAAACTATAGGTATTTATCGATAATTGACTTATTTGTAGTCCTCGTATTTAGTTTTTTTGTTTGATATTTTTTGTCATAGTTGATATATCGACTTACACTTTACTCTTACGCAACTTTGTTTTCCTCAGTCTGCTCCTTGGTGGCAGCATCTTAAGTTTTGCTTAGGGTCGGCTAGTCTCAGCACTGAAGGGTCCTGAAAATGTAGTAGCTAAAGTGCTGCAATCGTGCTGGCATGAATTTGACAAGGATTTTGCTATACAGTAAATCTCACTTTGCTTCACAAGTATGTAGCTTAAATTCATTTACAACAAAACCTCTTCTCAGCAATGTCTTAAATAATTTGTCACAACTGTAAGTTTTTACATGTCCTTTTTATAAATCATTAAAGAAAATCTAGGTAGAGTTATACAAATGCTTGTCGCTGTTTCATGTGTGTTTGCAAAGCTGCACCCATATGAAAAAAAACTATATGGTTTATATAGTGTAAGCAATAGATGTTCTATACTAAAAATGTATATGGTGATACTTATAAATTCAGTATATGTCATGTAAAAAATCAGACCGATTATGGCCACTTTCATACATAAAGCAACATAAAAATCATATAGGGGATTTTTGAAGTCCTATAAAAATATTATATGCATTATACCTGTTTTCAATATTTAAAATTATATTGTCCCTATATGATTCTTATCTAAAAAATATATGTATAAATATACAAGTTGTATATGAACATGTCAAAATACTTATATAACATCTCGTAGGTATCTTGTATTTAACTTATGAGTACCTTAGATGATTTGTATATGTTTTGTATAGGTCAGCAATATGACATTTACTAAAGCTTCAGCCAGGAGTCGAACCTACAGTCTTTGTATTGTGAAGCCAGAGCACTAACCACTGTGCTACGAGCACTACAGAAGTTTACATGTAAATTTGAATACTCATACTTAACAGTCCACACACAATACACATGAAATTGGATTTCAAACCTGTTCAGTCCAAAACTTGATAGTGTCACATTTTAGGACAAAGCCACCAACCTTTTTCGGCGACCGATATATCGGCCGGCCGATATTCCATTTTTTAATTTTTTTGCATATTGGCCATCGGCCTTATTTTGCTTATTTTGGCCGATATTTGATCAGACAGTTGTTTGAACAGTCGTCTGCACTCCCAGTGATCAGCTGAACTCTAAACTAGTTTTGGAGAGAAATGATACAGTTTGTTTTATATTTCTCTGTAATGTGCATAAACATGTTGGATTCATTAAACAATGAGACCAAATAATAGTTTATATTTAACTTTTTTCTTTTTTGGATATACTATCTCATGTCAGCTATGTTTTTTTAAAACTAAAATAAAGAAATCGGCCTCAGAAATCGGCCTCGAAAATCGGCCATTGATATCGGCAGACAACATGTTTAAAAATCGGTATCGGCCCAAGAAAAACCCATATCGGTCGATCTCTACTCGCGAGCTACATTTAGACTGATTATTATTAGACTGATTAAATAATTTTATTTAAAGGTTTTGGAAGATTTGTTTTGTGTCTACTCTGCAATACGCAAATTTGCGCTTGTAATTTGCATGTGTAGTTCGCATGTAAAGTTTGCATAAACAGGGGGGCTTGGGGATTGACTTCCACTGCCTCGGAGATCAACTGGTCGATCGCGATCAGCGGGTTGGTGACCCCTGTTTTAGGAGGATCTAAAACCATGTGATTAGGGGGTAAAAAAAAATCTAAATTAGAATGACCGTAATCAACATACTGCATAGAAGACAGAAACAACAAAATACCTAATTTCTGTCAACAACAAGGATCCAACAGGATTTAAGTGGTAAACACTGACATATCAGATCTAATTGCATTCACAAAACTGGTCAGAAAACATTGCAGTTAGATACTTCTCTGCAGTGCAAGTCTAGTCCAGAGATGGCCTCTGATCAAAGGACTTAAAAACTGTTTGGCAAATACCATAAGAGTAGAAGTATAAGTTCATTATATTTTCCATAATAAAAACATATGAGAAGTTTGGTAGATATAACATATATAGCATTCATGTATGACTAGAAATACATTAATTTGGTAAAATCTGTGTATGTTGTTTTCCCTCATATATAAACAACATAGAATTCTTTAAGAACATACAAAAATCTTATATACTTTTCATAAGTCTTTTCCATATGGGCAGTCTGAACGCTGTGGATTGGGAAGTCAGATCATCATAGGTAGTCACAGTTTCCTAGAGCAGTGGTTCCCAAACTTTTCAGACCGTGGACCAGTATAGGCGGGGTCAATTCGCCTAAACACCTGGCGCCTCAACCTCCGACCAACCCCAAGCGTTCCCTAACCTACAGGCTATTGGTTGGTGAGGAAAACTGAGTGCCCAGAGGAAACCATCCAGACACGGGGAGGAACATGTAAACTCTACACAGAGGCCAGAGCGCTATCCGCTCTACCACCCTGCCGCCATGAACTCACCCAAGCCCAGTCCTAATTTTAGTCGTTGAATTATACCTAGTTAACCAAGCTAATTGTAAAGTATTTACTGTGAATAGTTTGGTACATCACGATCAGTCACAAAAGCTATGATGGGGTGTGATGATGGGTCATCTTGATGGGGGAACTATCTCGACACCACACTGGAGGTTTGCAACCTGTAGCTCTTTAAAGACTCCTATGTGGCTCCTTGAGCTCTCATTGACAATTAAGAATTACATTGTTAAGAGAAAAAGAAAGAACATTCTATTACATGGTATTAATGTGTGTAAATGTGACACTTGTCTGCAGACTGAGGACTGTCTCTGAAACTGTGGGGTGGGTGGGGCTTCAAACAATAACATATGATAACAACAAAATTCAAAAATGTGATAAATACTCCCATCTTGGCCAATCTCATCTCGGCAGTCCAAGCTTTTTAAGAAAATAGTATACTTATTTTGGAGATGGTTGACTTTTTTCCTCATCAGTAGCCTATTGACCCTATTTTGTCCCGCCTACTTTTC
Organism: Mugilogobius chulae; assembly: GCA_038363315.1. Taxonomy (NCBI): domain Eukaryota; kingdom Metazoa; phylum Chordata; class Actinopteri; order Gobiiformes; family Gobiidae; genus Mugilogobius; species Mugilogobius chulae. Next base: position 12,002,083 of record CM076405.1, read on the forward strand.
TAGGACGTGCACTTCCTGTTTAGCTGCATTCAGCCTGTAGATTTCAGTCGATGGGTTTATTTTAACTGTCCTAATATTTAATTAAAATTGCCTCTCAAGACAGACAAACAAACACATTAGCTACCTTAACAGAGCTAAACAGGAAGTGCATTTCCAAGCCAAGTGGGCGGGACAAAATAGAGTCAATAGCATCATCAGAATGCAGAAGTGACCGATTATTTGATCAAGCATGACAGACCTACTTTGTAAATGCATGTTTATTCACCTTTTTGTCTCGTATATATTTATATTTCTGACTTTAATTTTCTTTAAATTTTCCATTGCGGCTCTTTTGCTGTTAAAGGTTGCAGTCATACACTGATGACGTGTAATGCACATTTAGTCCACACCGGGGCACTGTACCACTAACACATCCTTCGTGTCGATCTGAAAAAATCCGCCACATTTGGAGTGAGTGGAGTAAACGTGGGCGGGAGGTGTCGCCAGAGCCTGGATGTGTCAGGAACAACACGCTTCATTGTTGATGTGACCTTCATGGCTGTTGTTTATGTGAAAAAGATGGTTTGTGTTCATGATTTTCAACACTCCAACTGTTGGACTTCAGCCTGTTTATCTAGAGTCATTTGTCAGAGTGATGATCAGAAATATAGATTACAGGTTAGCACTGAACAATAATCTGTAATGGGCCATTTATTTTTCAGATAAAGTTTCTAATTTTCACTCCAAACAAATATATATATTTTAATTTAGTGGCTTAATAATTAAATTCTAAACTGATAAGCCCCACCTCTTCATAATGACTGCATTGTAACATGCAAGATCTCTTTAATGTTTTTATTTGTGAAAAATTGTAACATAATATAATGTGAAATGAAGGGCTCTTTTATTACATCCGTTATTCACCTTATTCTGCCCCGCCCACTTTTCTTGATACTTCCTGTTTAGCTGCAGTTAGCTTGTAGAATTCAGTTTATGGTTTTATTTTATCTATTACTATTTGAGATAACTTCTTGAGACAAACTAACATGTTAGCTACTTTAACAGCGCTAACCAGGAAGTGTGCTGACAAGAAAAGTGGGTGGGGCAGAACAAAAAGAATAGGAATTCTTCGATTGTGAGTGCTTTTGGAAACAAGGAATAACTTATGTCAACTTCTCAAATGGCTGTTAGCCCATTGGCTGGATTGAATTCAGGGACAAACAGCTAATTAAAAGACTTCAGCTCCAGTTCTTAATGAACAGGAAAGTACGGCAACAAGATTGTATCTCTAAAAACAAATAGATAGTAGAATACCTGGACATAATGAACATTGCACAAGCTGCACGCCTATTGGATGCTTCAAATGCCCCTAAAACTACTTTTATTTTCTTCAATGGACTTGCTGGTAACACGAAAGACTGTAAATTAAATCAATGTTCTAAAAAAAGTTAAAGATTTTTTTTTCTCTTTTTAGTGTTTTTTGAACCTAGAAGGTGTTATCCCACATTCGTCCAGGAGTAATTCCATGTAGAAAGGCTTCAAAGTTGTCATCTGAACAGCATTTGACTTCGGTGTGATGCTGCTCTGCCTGCACCTGAGGTTAAAGCGAAGGTGTTTTCTATTGTCTACTAATTTCCTGACTGTTTTCTCCAAGTCTTGAATCAACTTCAGTGTTTTCTCTCCAAAGTTCTTGGCAACAAAACTCATTCGTCCAGGAATGATTCATAGTAGAAAGGCTTCAAAGTTGTCATCTGGACAGCGTTAAAAAACGGTTTTAGGAACAGGTTTTAAGAACAGGTTTTGGGGCCCCTCAGGGGGAGAGCTTAACTCAGTATAAATACAGCCAGTCTTAGATCATTTCCATCAGATTAAAAATTACTTTCAGATGAGAGTCGAAACATCTTGACATTTGGAAACGCTGTCCAGATGACTACTTTGAAGCCTTTCTACTATGTTGCTGAACCGGTCTGATTTTTGTATTGTAACTAAAAGCTGCACTGTTGCAGTGCTTCTTGTAGCTGTCTTCTACTAACTAGAGTGCTGTAGCTTGTGGAATATTTGATTATCATTACCAATAAGTGTCTATGTCTGTTTATTTGTGTTACTTTTGAAGACATCGTATCTTATGAAAAGCAGAAGAGAGAGAGCTTTCTCATGTTTCAAATAATCACGCTAAATATTGGGATCTAAGAAGAGCTCCAGTAGCAGGACATCACAGGAATTAATGAGAAATGTATAGTTTAAGTTGATTGTTGATTTTGCCCAACAGGCATTTGCCCAACTCAGCCTTTTTTCAAAAATCTATTAGTTTGTGTACTTCTTGTAGGCTTTTCAAATCTTTTGAAGCCAGGAACCCCAAGCGATGCTGAGTCGCATTAATCTTGGGAAGGCTGCTGGCTCAGATAGCCCTGGGCTTTGCTTGAAGCATGCTCATCTGAAGTGGCTGACATTCATGGACATATTCAACTTGTCCCTGACACAGGAGTCTGTACCTCGCTGGTTTAGGTCCACCATTATTGTATCCCTCTTCAGGGGCAGGCGACTTGGACATCTGGAGGTGAGGGCGCCCAATAGCAGCCATTCAAATTAGTTAAAAGTTGTACCACTCATAAACTAGCCAGTTGTTATTTTTCCTCAATAGGACACATATTCATTGAGTTATGACCACAAATAGCTGATGAACTTATAGCTGTGATGAGGGAGGAGAGGCAAGAACTAACTAAAGAAATGCATTTGAAAACAGGAGGCGCCTACCATAACTTTTGTAGTGAGCAGATTCAAAGGCAAAACCCATGACTGTTCTACAAAATAAATCTTACATTCTGTACAGTCGACAGAAATTTGGAGAAGGAGGCCGGTAGATTCGCTTGTAGGATTAGCGAGCGGCAGGCAAAACCTGTGAATGTCTTTGCTAAACAAAAACTTTGTTGGTGACTATTACTCTTACTGCCATGAGGCACCGCAAATGCTGGTAGGCATGCACAGAGCGAGCAGTCAAAAGGCAAGTGACACAATCCAACAGACTCTTTTATGAGCTGACTGATAGCATGACTAGCCACTGAGAATTCAGGCTCTCAAAAGCACTAACGGTCTAACGCTATGTTGCCACCCCGAACTGGAACAAGTGGAAGAAAATTGATTTTCTTTGGTGGGATATGCAAATAGTAAATATATTTTTACACCAATCGAGTTTATTTGTGAAGAAATACTGTAAAATACTGTGGAAAAAATACTTTATGTTAAAAATACCCAAAGCAAAACAGAATAGTAAACCAGTGGTTCCCAAACTTTTCAGACCGGGACCCACAAAATTTTGATGTAATCAACTCGCGACCCCCACAGCAGAATAAAATAAATGTCTTTAGAAATTTCAAATTGGAAAACCATTCAAATCGGACTAAAATGCATTTATTTTTGTAATATTATTGCTTTATATGACAAATTTCCAGTCAAACCCGATGCTAAAGTTATAAAAACAGATTCAAAACCAAGTCATAATTGTAAAATGACATCATGAATTCATCTCGCGACCCCCAGATTTTGCTTCATGACCACGGAACTACTGTACTAAACTAATAACATCACACTTCAATAATAATGTATGTGACAAATTTGTAGTAACTGAACCACTACGTAACTAATTGTAGATTTCCTTGAGTGATGTCATGATTTACAACCAGAAAGTAAGACATTCAACGCAAAATGGCTAAATTGCAATACATTTTGAAAAAAAAAATTAACAAAATTTTTAACCGAATCCTTTTCTACAGTTACTGAAAAATATTGTCCTACATGTCATATGCACTTTAATTCTCATAGGACAGCTTGATTTTTTTTTTTTTTTTTTTTTTTTTTAATGTTAAGCCAATAATGTAATAATGACTGCATTTTATCGAGGGTTGGTAATTGAGATAAACTACATTTCGCATTTGAAATCACAAAGCTGCTAACCATCGATGACTTTTTAAAAACATCTCCTTTATTATTTCTTTTCCAGTGGAAGCTCTCGTGTCGATCCGCTCTCTCCCACGCGCACTCTTCTCTTCAACACTCTGCGGGTCTGACGTGTTGATGCCCGCAGTGTACGTGAGGACGCTGGGCATGGCACGCTCTGGCGTACGGACCTCGCCAAAACGCACACGGCACGAGCGACAGAGAGAGAGAGCGAGAGTGAGTGGGGTGGACCCGTGCGTGCCAACTACTCGTGCAGCCGCCGCATTCCGAAGTAAACACAGCAGCTCAAAAGAAAGAAGCAGGATGTAAACGCGTACGGTTCTCTCTCGGAGCCCGGTCTCCAGCGGTACGAGCTCAACGGAGGGAGAGACTTTTATATTGCTGCTGTCTTGCTGCGGGCAGAGATGTGCTTTTACCTGCCGCTTTTCACCATTCTCTCCCGGTTAAAACCCAACTAAGAAGACCACTCGACTCGACGCCGCCGGAATTCCCCCAACACCGCTTCGAATCTGCAACGACAAGATGAAATTTCCAAGCGAGAACCCAAGAAAACCCGGGAACATGAACCCACCTCCAGGTAATTACGCATTTTTACGCACGCTTGTCACCTGTCACTCAGCTGTTTTCGTTTTCGCTCCGTAGCTGTTGTACGTTTTCTCAGCCGATCACTCTCGAAGAAGCGCTACATCACTCGTATTTTGACATTTTCCCGTTTACAATGTGATAAAAATCTAAAAAAAAATGGACATTATGTTTAGTAGAGACACTGCAGTCAGTATTAAAGACCTGTCGAAACATTGGCGCCTGCAGTGGAAGCTCCATTACCTCATCGAGAGCGCATCTTCATGTATCTCACGTCAGCAGCAGCAGGTGAAGCATGTCGGGCTCCTCCTGACCTGATCACGGGGCCCCTCCACCGCCTCTGCAGCACGAGAATTAGTCTTGAACACCAACCGGGGGCCCCCTATAGTCTATTCACGTAGCTCTAGTTGAGTCTGACCCCTGTTAACACGTACAGCGGTCACGATTCACCCGTAAAACTGTTGTTACGTAACATCTAGACGTCTCAGAACGCCACCACCAGTGTCCATTGTCGGGCTGGCACATCTGGTTTCATCACACGAGTCAATAAGCTCAGAAATTAGCGTTGACAAATCCATTTTATGCTGCGGTCAGGGTTCGAAACACCTGTTATGAGCTGGAAAATGAGAAATTTCAACACAGAAGGTTCTAAAACAACAAAATCAATAGCTCGGGTTTTCCTGCTTTTAGTCTGTCTCGGCTCAAAACACATTTGGACCGATCTGCTCCAGAGGAAGACAGCACTCAAGCCGCAAATGTTCTATCCTCGAATGACCTTAACAGATTGTTGTTCTGATCCAGAGTTTAAACCATTTCATTAGGAGCTAATGGAAGTGTCAAAGAGATGACATTGCAGTTGCAAGGATATTTTGTTCCAATATTTATTACGTAATTGACACTGAGACATTTTATTAGTCTGAAGGTTGAACAGTCTGACTTTTGTAGTGGTTTTCTGAACATAGACTAAACTAGTGTCTAATTTCTGCCTTTTAACACACAAAGAAATCATTTTCTTATTCGAAAGTCTTCTCCAAACTATTATTTTTCAGCTGTAGAGTTCCTCATTCAAAAAGCACATTGAAGTGTTTGACCATTTGACCTGACTGGATTGCTATTTCTCAATCTTTCTCTTATATTTCTTTGTTATTAAAAGGTAGAATTAAAGTGTCTTCATCATCTGTGTGGTTTTGGCCATTTTATAATGTTGCTACTTCACCAAAAACATCCCCAAAGTTGCGCCACGTTTCTTTCACAAAAGTCTAAGTGATTCCGGATTGTCAATCTGCCTTTGTCTTCAAAGCTGAAAACGCTCATTCCACCTTGTGATGTCATAAAGTGGTAATTTTATTGCTAATTAAACTAGTCGTACTCAACTACTACTCAACACTTACTTGATAATACACCCTAAGTTAATTTATTTTTTATTTTTTTGCAGCTTTTTTTTTTTCTTCTTCTGGTTCAATTTATTAAAACGGCTTCAATGTTTTTCTTAAGTTTAAATAATGTTAAGAAAATAGCTGACAAATGCAAAATCGAAGGTATTCAGATGTCTCTGAAGGTGTGTGAAGAGTAAAAAAACACAATGGAGCACTTCCTGCATTTTCACTTAATAACATCACAAAGAGAAACTGATTGTTTTCAATCTTAGGAAAGAATACAGCCTCAACATGTTAACGTTATGTGTTAAAATAGATCTTGATCAACCAAACCACAACTTAGGGTGTACTCACACTGGCACAATCGAACCGTGCCCGAGCCCGGGTAAGGCCCCTAAAGCGTGATTCTTTTTTCCAGTGAGAGTGCAAACAAGCCGTACTCACTCGGCACAGATCTGACTCTGGCGCGGTTGGAGGAGGTTACTCTGTGACCGCTGAGCTGATATTTGTCACAAGAAGAAAGAATCTCTGCACCAAACTTCGTGAATATATGCGCTTACCTTGAATTAGCATCATGACCAGAGAGAAAGGTTATGAAGTCTCTTGTCCCCTGTTGCTTTTGCTTCCTGGTGATTTTTAATCCAAAGCCTGATGGAGAAGCGCGTATTGCGGGCAAAGCTTGGGTTTGCCTCATTATGTCAAAGATTTAACGGCCCACAGAACGTATTTTTGCCGCTAAAGCATTAGCACCTCAGCACTTGATCCACATGATTCAGTGCAACATGTAAACAAACGGTGCTAGAGGATAAAATGGTCTATTTAAATGGTCTATTTATATAGCGCTTTTCTACCTTTTCAGGCACTCAAAGCACTTTACAATCTAGCATCCACTCACCCAGTGTACACAGACACTGAGGCAATGAGAGTTAAGTGTCTGGCCCAAGGACACAACGACAATCCTCTCATCCCACTGTGGCACCTGGTGTTCTAGCGGTCTCCCATCCATGTACTAACCAGGCCCTGACTTGCTTAGCTTCTGAGATCTCACGGGATCAGGCGTTGACAAGCAGGTTTACATCACCATCTCCGTTCGGTTGTACAAGTGTGAGTGCAGGCCATAGAATTTTCTGCCACTGGGCTTGAGCACGGCACGATTACAAAACCCTAGTGTGAGTGCGCCCTTTATGTAAGTTTTTAATGACTGAACAACCTTATGAAAGATGACAAATGTGCATATTATAGGACCTTTAAGCCATAATTGTAGCCAAAATATAATGTATATGAACATTAGCCATGTGCTGGAAGATTTGTAAGAGCTTGGAACTAGTCAAAAAAATTAAAACACCTAATCTTTAGTCAACTACTTTGCAGGGAGTAAGAAATTCTGCTCTGCTTTTGCTAGAGTCTAGTGATTGGATGTCATGGGTTGCTATGGTGTTTGAAGAGACAATGATAGTCCTGTTTAGTCTGTCCCAGTGAAGCTGCCGTGTACATTGTAGCTTATGCCATGACAGCTGACTTGGGAGTGAATGAATAGGACAACAAATTGTTTGGGGACTTAGAGTGTAACCGGTTGGTACTAAAGCTACAAGATCCTCCTGGGGGAGCACTGAACCTGGCAGCAGATTTAGCCCTGAGACCGATGCGATGGCAGAGGTAATATGTCTGCTTTTGAAATCGTTATCAGTAAGTTTACAGGGTGGATTATTTTAAATTTGACTTTATAGTTGTATATTTGTGACTTTAAACTTCTGTTATGAACAAAATATGGATGCATTTGAACTGTTCTTTTGGAAGAAGGAACAAAGTAAACACATAGAAGTGGACACAGAATAAGAGATTATAATAAATAAAGCTTTAGGTACTTAATTTTAAAATAATGGTAATGTATAAAACATTCTAACACATCTCTAATTTTTATTAAACCAACTTTAGTCAATATGTTCACATACATGGATTTTTGAGAGCTTGCACAGCTTTAGAACTTGCTTTTCAAATGAATAAGTGAAGCAAGCTTGCGTGGTTCTTTCTTAAAGTGACACCATGAAACTATCCAGGAGTGAAAAATCAAATGCATAAGCCCATTTAAATGGCAACATTCGGATAATTCTTTATTGACATTCCATCAGTTTCATGCCATACTGTGGATTGCCGCAGCTAAACTAACGAGATTTGTATAGAAATGAGCAAGAAGAGCTTTCTCTGGGACACAAAAGAGTTGATTTTATGGAGATGCAAGCCATCTCTGAATAAAGACACAGGTTCAGAATGTAAAACCCTGTCCAACAAAAACAGCAAGTAAAAAAAATCTTATGTTCAAGTCTAATTTTTGGTTAAAAAGTTACAGTGTAGCTACTTTTAAAAGTTAAAAAAGGTAAAAACTGTGTGCATTTTTTTACAGTTCTGCTGTTTTGTTCATTTTTAAATTAGAAGAAAGATGCGTTGGATGCCACATCTTTACAATAAGAGACCAAGTGATAAATGTTATGACATTTTATAGTTGAAATCTTGTTCTTAGAAGTAGAGATCGACCGATATTTCAAAATTTTGACACTCACTGCCAATGTCAATGATTTTCAAGGCCGATTTCTAAGACCGATTTTCTTATTTTAGTTTAAAAAACATTGCTGAAATGAGAGAGTAGTATAACCAAGAAAACCTTCAACCTAAACTATTATTCACCACGGTATATGTGCATCTCTTTCACACAATGTAATGACGCTCGATTGTATTTTGGCCCAAGAAACAATCATTTCATAGCGTTGTGAAAGGCATTCATATTTTTCATATCGACAGACAAACAAACACTTATTAAAGCTTGTGCTGCAGCCAAAGACACACAACATGAATAAAACTTAGTCATGTTAATGATAAATTAAAAACTGCAGACTTAGGAATGAAGAGCGATAAAAGAAGTCTCAGAGCTCAGCTGATCACTGAGAGTGGGCTTTTCCACAGAGGAAAAGCCCAAACAACTACCTGGTCATATGGCTGATATAACAAAATAATCTAAATATCGGCCTAATATATTGCAGATCTATATATCAATTTATCTCTACTTAGAAGTAATGCCAGAGACTGAATAAGTATTAATGAATGTTATTTTGTATCTATAAGGCATTATGCAGTCATCACTCTATAGCTTCTTTAATAACTAGGAACTAGTTCTATTTTCCTTATAGAACAACAATAGGAGACAGATTTTGGGGTCACCAACTTGTGTGTGAGTAAAATAGTGGCAACTGGTCTAAGCTTGAATTTAGCATAGCTTCTGTTTAGTCATTCTCTCTTTGTATCACATTTTTTTCCTCCAGTGCAGTTACAGATACAAACATACATTTGGTAAGAAACCATGAATACATTCTGATGTCATTGCCAAACATTTCTATTATGATTCACAAATAAATCTCACACCTAAACTGCTCACAGACTCTATTCTCCTCCTTGAACGGTCTTTGATATGAAATTCTTGTTGCATTCCAGTTCCAGTTCACACCAACCTGGTCCCGCCGAAGAAGGTGCAGCCGGGCATGCTTCAGTCCAGCCTGGTGCACGCCAGCCTGGCCACCATGCAGAACCCCATGGGCTGCTCGGTGCCTCGCCTGTCTGTGTCCCGGCCGGCGAGCGTGGTGGCCAGCATCGAGGCGGGCCCGGACGGAACGGTGGTCTTTACGTTCATGAAGCTGAAGACCGTGCTGGCCGTGTTCGTGGTGGTGGTGCTGTATCTGGTGGCTGGAGGGTTGGTGTTTCAAGCTCTGGAGCAGCCTTTTGAGGACAACCAGAAGATTACCATCACAGCGGAGAAGGCAGCGTTCCTCCAGAGGCATCCCTGTGTGAGTCCTGCTGAGCTAGAGGCCATCATCAAGGTGAGTTAAATGTTTGACTGTAAGTCTTTAGTGGGGGGGACTATTACTGTATTTTTCAGAATATAAGTTGCTTCAGAGAGTAATTCGCACAAGTCAAAAAATGCATATATTACGAGAAAAAAACTGGTACAAGTTGCGCCGGACTATAAGTCACACTTTTTTGGGGAAATTAACAATTATACTGTATAATCCGACACCAAGAACAGGCACAGGCTCAATCTTGCTCCTGTCCCACTTTTGTCCTGGCAAAACCACAAGATGTATATCAAAAAAATGACTAAACTCTGCATAAATTAGCTCTTAAAACTACAAAAAATTTCATCTGTATTGTATGTATCGTATTGTGTCCTTTTGACATCAACACATTGCGATGTGACTGGGGAGTATATACACATCTTTTTCCGCTAAATCCAGTTTATTTTGCCCAAACTCCATGTGTTATTTCCATCTCTCAGTGCACCGTGTTCCAACAATGTTCTCTCATTATTACATAAATAGATAGATATTGTATTGATCCTAAGGGGAAATCAGTTTAACCCTGGATGTACACAGACTGCGAGTTCGGTGCAGAACTTAGAAAGTGCTTAAAACCAATGCGCCCATGTACACGGACTTCCGAGGAGTGCGGATGCGAGTGCGGGAGCCACCCAGGTCTGCGGAAAAAATCTGAATGAAATCTATTTTTCCCGGAGACTGCAGCTGTCTGGTGCAGCTTTTAATTCATTATACAAGTGTTTTCGCGGGAATTTACGTGAATCCGCGTGGCTTTGGAGAAAACTGGACCGCAGTTGACAACATCTGGTGTACACGCACTTTGCAAGAAACCTGCACGTGTCCCGACCCGCACCGAAATAGCAGTCTTGAGTACGCCCAGGGTAAGGCTGCCTGCTACACAGTTAACTCAAAGTTGAGTTTGGATTGATTTCCTACACATTCGAGCAATCTTGTATAGAGGTTATGCAGGTGACTTCACATCATTCTAAATGTCAGCAGGGAGTGAAAAAAAGACATTAGAGACAAACAAAATTTTCTCCTGTAGGGGCTCAAACACAACTGAAATTGGACAAATCAGCTACAGTTTGAAAATTCATATAAACAACCACAAATACTGCTAAACACTGAGTTTGTACAGTATATGACAATTAAAATAAGAAAATCAGGTCAACAGTGGCAGAAAAGCAGAAAAACATTTCTGCCAAAAAAAGACTTTCCAGAAATAAAAAAAAAAGGCCAAGAAAACCTAAACACATTTTAGTAGGTTTTCTTCTCATATTTTTACCATTCTACCCCCATCTTTAAATACAAGCTCACTTGTCTGAATTCAAGTAAAAAGAACTCAAAAGCACACACAAAAAGGTACTGGAAACAATGGAAAAAGCAAACGTCCATCCTGTCTAATTTTGCTGTCGTTCCATATAGACCTGTAACAAATCGGCGACAGTGACTAACTTTTGTCCAACTAAGACTACTAAAAACCAAGATGGCACAGCCGTATCTCTGCCAAACAGCCCCAGGGCAGGTGTGGCGTCAGAAGCAGCCTATTCTGCGAGAGTGAATGAATAATGCAACATAATGCAAGTGCTTTAGGCTTATACAGTTATCTGACCCTGGGGACGCAACATTATGCAAACCTCAGAATCTGTTCTTATCGTGCGTCAAATTCACAGTGGAAGATTTATGTTGTATTGAGTTTCATGCTGTTTCGTTTTCTATATCTTTAATTCAAGGCTCACTGATAAGGAAGCTATTATACATTTTGAATACAAACTTTTTACATTTAGATAAGCGTTTCACATTTTCTTTGTTGTAACCTGCTTTTTACAGCAGTTGACTTATTTAAATAAACAGACCATTGTTTTAGCAGAATTGAAAAATACTGACAGATTTGGAGATGTGTGCATTTGTAGATGGTAAAAGTATGATCAGAACTGTAGCTTGTTTATAAGACACTTGGTCATTAGATTATCAGAAGATCCAGTCAACTTAATTGGATTAATGTGATTATTAATAAATACCACAACAAATCAAAGGGACTTAGCCGACCTTCTTTTTGCGTAAGACTTCAAGGCTGCTGGTTCTATTAGCATCCTTTTTTGGAAGATTATACCAGAAATCCATAATTCTGTCACACAAATATCCACCAAAGCCGCAAAAGGAATTGGCCTATCTACTCCCAATCTCAAAGTCATCACAGACATCTGCATCGTTATTTCACTGGGCTTCTTTCTCTCCGGGCGGACAAGGATACAGGACTGTCAGATGCCCTGATAATTTGATTTATTGTGCATTTGAATCATGTTCTTTATTTGTACAGTGTGGTAGTTTTTGTGTGTGAAATGGCGTTCCCTTGTTAATGTTCACTGTGAAAATTCATCTTTAAAATAATTTCACTGAAAATTAGGGAATTTAAAATAAGTTAAAATGTTCAGTTAAGACATTTTTTAGTTTGTCAGATGGGTTTTGAACACTGAGTAATCTTGGAATAGTTGATGTGACTGTAACTGGGGCGTTTCCACTAGCCCTGCTACTACTTACTCAGCTCTACTCTACTTGGTCTGGTTGTGTTTCCATTACTCTTTAGAAAGTGGTACTATCTCTATAGAAAGTGATACTATCTCCATAGTAACTGCCCACAACAAACTAAAATCCATGAAAACACTGCAGTAATCATGGATACCACCTGCAGTCTGGCAAATCGGTGCCAATTATGAGGCATTTCTACGAGCCCTGTTAGTACCTACTCTACTTTACTCGGGTCTACTCGGCCCTATTCCACTAGACCTGTTTCTCTGAGACCAAGTACTTTTTAGTACCTGCTTGGCCCTGGTTTTAACCAGACCAAGCATGGACTAAATTGTTCTGACACTAATAAGACATTTCCACAAGCCCTGTTAGTACCTACTCGGCTCTACTCTACTCGGTCTCCATTAGTCTTTAGAATTTGGTACTCTCCTGTAGGGATGGGTACCGAAACCCAGTTTCATAACAACCCCGGTGCTGTGCCTTGATGATAAGCTTGAACGTATTGGTCCTCTTATTGGTTCTGAGGGAGCGCATTTCATAAAATTTGACCCGTCCATGTGCCTTGTCGGTCCTGCTTTGATCGTGCGCTGCGTGGTATCTGTACATTTCCGCATTTGCGTCTCTACGCTTGTGTTTGTGTGCTCTGTGCTGCGGTCAGGGGGTTTGAGCGCACCGTGCCACACACACAGGTTGAGAGAGTGGACAGAGCAGCGGCAACAGGCTGCATACACGAGACGCTTGAAAGTACGATACACATGTCGCGTGTCTGCGGCACCTAATAAAGTGGCACCTAATCTGCCAATTTATTTCACAAACTCTGGTCACTTGTGAAATAAGCACAGCGCGGCTTTTGACCAAATTGTAGTCTTTTCAATTCAGCCTGTGAAAAATGTTATAAATAAATAACATAAATTTAGTTGGTTAGTAGTTCTTTTGTTGTTATTTTTAGTTTTATTCCCAAATCTTTGTTTAGAAAAAAACATGCTGGTCCCACAGAAACAGGGCTAGTGGAAAAAGGACTGAGTAGAACTGTGTAGGTACTAACAAGGCTACTTAAAACACTCCATAAGAGTGTTCCGTCTACTGATCATTAGTATATCCAGCAGTTAAGGCTTATTTTTATGAGATTGACAAATAAAGAAAAAGTAGAATACATATGCAGACCCTCAGTTGACCCCTTGGTGCGTTAATGGGTTAAAATAAGCATAAACTATAGACAATATCACAAAACGTATATCTCCACTTCACTACCGACACACTGCTTCGCCCGACCTGTCCAAACACATCACAACACAGATTCTGTTTACTGTCACATTCTGCGAGCCAACAGCGGCGAGCGGAGTAATCCATACATAACAAAGCCCGCCTGCATCAATGAACTGTAGGCTGAATAACAAGGCCACTTTGAATCAGCCCTGGCTCAGACCCACACTGCATCACTCTACTACAGCACACCGCAGGACTTTTCATAGCCAACTGCCCCGGCCTCCCGTTAAAGCGCAGCACAATGGGAAGTGTTGGATGGGTATTGAGCGGAGCGGCGGTGAAACTCGGTCTGATAATGGATGGATCAAGCGGCTCAGAGCAAAGCCGAGCGAGAGAGAGATGCATAAGTGCCGGACAGTAAACATTAGAGCAGGCTGTAATTGTGTTTGGACTATCAGGTGTCAGGATCTTTTTGGAAGTGCTGTAGGTAGCCAGAGAACAGAGGAGGAATGTTACAGTTGTAGATGTTACGGTGGACGAATCTTACTGTAGAAGGTTATTTACTGTGTGCTAAGGGGTTTGTAGGCTTGTTGCGCTGGAGAGGGAAGACAGGACGAGGATCGCTATGTATTGTACTGAATATACTGTATTTAAATAACTGTAAAGGATGTAGACCTTTAGAAAATGAAATCTAAATTTTCTTAAATGTAATTCGCAGTACCATGTTTGTAAAGCAGTTTGTTGATTTTTGAAATTTGAGAAATGTGCTATATAAATGAAGATTACGTAGTTACTTACAGCAGTTGATTATACAATTAATTGGTCAATTGTAGGGGTGTAACGATTCATGAATCTCACGATTCGGTTCGATTCTCGATTCAGGGCCTATGATTCGATTCATAACGATTCTTCACGATGCAAAAAAATAAGGTTAAAGTTTGTACTTTGATGGCAAAAATTGAAGTAATTAATTTGGTCTTTTATTAAAATTGTAAACATTGTACACATAAATTGCACAACTGTAACAGTAAACATGTACAAATATGTTGTACAAGTAAAATGTTTTAACTGTCAAACAGCTTTTTGGAAATGTATTATTTACACTTATTATTTGTAATAAGTAAATTGCACAACTGTAAACAAATAAGTACATGTAACTTGTACTTCTACAACTTTTTTATCTGGAGAACTGTTTTCTATAATGTGCAACACAACTGCAAGTCAACAAAATGAGTGCATTTCAAATTAATCTTTCAGATTCTTTTTCAAAAAAATTAACATGTCAACATGCTCAGGGAGCAGCTGTGACCTTTGACAATTCACAATGTCCCCAGCTGTGGAAAAGACACGTTCGCTGGGGACTGAAGTTGCAGGAACTGCAAGATACCCTTTTGCAAGATGTGCAAGACAGCAGTACATGTGAGCCTTTCCTTTCCACCATTGGAGTGGGCAGGATGCAAGTGAGAGGCTTGATTCTCTTTTATACATGTCTATCTGTTGGTCTATTAATCTGCTGGACACATCTGATTCTAAGCTGGAAGTGAAAGAGTCACCAAAGAGGTCCTCAAGGGCTGTTTTTTTTGCAGGAGGCCCTAGTTCAGTCTCTTGTTCAACACTTTCACTGGTGGTGCCATCTCTTGCTTCCTGATTGTCCTCTTCTCTAGATCCATGTACCTAAGCATAATAAGAAACACACGATTTTTGCTTAAAAGCTACACCTTAAGCAATATACTGTACATTGATTATTGATTACACAATGATTAGCAGTGATGAAACTTAACTGAATAATAGTTTATTTATGGTTGTGTAAAGTGCATAGAATTTACCTCTTCATAGTGCTGTAGCAACAGTGGATTTTCCTTAAGACGCTCAAAGACAGACGACCTCTCATCTGGGCCAACGTGAGGCAGAGTTCGAAATCTTGGATCCAGGATTGTACTCTCCAGGAGGTAGTCACGAATGTCACCGCTGTATCTGCCCATTAACTTATCCAGATTAGCCTTTTTCATGCTTGTTATAGTCGAGGAGTCCTCTTCACTCGGTGCCATGCTCTGCTCTATCATGTGAGTCAATGGCAAAATTAGGGACACGGTTGGAGCTTTGTCATCACACAGTACAGTGGTGGCCGTTTTCAAAGGAGTGAGTAGATTCACAATGTCCTCCGCGTCAGTGATGTCTTGAGCGTCTAATGTGTCAATGTCCCGTGCGTTGCGTCGTATTTCTGCACTGACCAGCGTTGCTGTGATTGCAGCCTGTTGTTCAAGGTAGCGGCTTAACATTTCGAGCGTACTATTCCAACGTGTGGTAACATCCATTACAAGCTTATGCTGTGGCAGTTCGAGTACTTTCTGTTTAGCGGCTAAGATTGCTGTTGCAGTGCTACTTCTATGAAAAAATCCCGCAACTCTTCTTACTCGTCCCAATAAGCGGCTAACTCTCGGTACAGAGAGCGCAGCCTGAGAGCATAGATTTAAAGTGTGGGCGAGACATTTAATATGTGGCCCTAGTCCGGCTTCTTTCACAGCTACGTCCATATTTCTAGCATTATCCGTCACAACAGCAACTGACTGACCTTTTCCATCGATTTCCCATTCCGAAAGTGCAGATTTTAAGACTTCACCAATATTTAGTCCGGTGTGCGAGTCAAACAGTGCTCGTGTTTGCAAAACAAAACTCTCCATTTCCCACTCACTGTTAATCAAATGCGCGGTGATGGTTATGTAGCTTTGAGTGGCCCGTGAGGTCCAGCCATCGGTAGTAAGGGCCACCTGACTGGATGATTTTAGGCTGTCCTTTACGGTTGTCTTTACGTGCTCATACAGTGCAGGTACTATGGTTTTGCTGAAGTGTATGCGAGACGGAACGTGGTACCTGGGCTCTAGTGTTTTCATCAGTTTCTTAAATCCATTTCCTTCAACAACAGAATACGGCTGCATCTCTTTGGCAATAAACTCGCCGATTCTTGTAGTTATTTCTTTTGCACGACTGCTTGATGACAGCATGGGTGGCGAAAATGCATCCTTGAGTGTTTTTTGGCCCTGAGGTAGCGTCAGCCTTACTTTTGACAAAGACTTCCAGTCGTCGGGATGGCGGCGTTCTAAATGTTTCATCATGTTCGTCGTATTGCCTGTTACATAGGCAAACGTGCATTGACAGCGTTTGCAAATAGTCTTTGTTCGGTCAACAACATTGTCTCCATTTTCTCGCCGCTCCTTTGGAAAACCAAAAAGCTGCCAAACTGCTGATTTAAATGTCGCAGGAGCGTCCTCAACCTCCGCCTCCATGTCGTGCCGTCGTGCCCGCGTGGTGCTGTTTGTGTTTGTCACACAGTTGTGACGTCATGTGTGAGACGGAGACGCGCGGCGGCAACATGCGGCAGGGGTCACGGGAGGGTCAAGCAAAGGAAAGTGACTTGTTTTTAAAGGCGCGGCGTGCCTCTGATAGGATAAAATAAAGTGTTTTAAAAATGTAATGAATCGAACTGCATCGTGCTTATGCCACGATGCGTATCGTAAAATTTTAGAATCGCGATGCATCGTGCCACGATGCATCGTTACACCCCTAGTCAATTGTGTCTTAGTCAGTGGTGGAAGACGTACCCAAAGTACAGATACAGGAGCAAAAATGTGTTCAAGTAAAAGAAAACTTATCACGCAAAATTTACGTAAAAGCATAGAAGGATTATTTTGCTATCAACCTCAATCAAAAGAGTTGCACCTGTGACATGCAGAAAGTTGCAGGTGCCTAACACAAGCTGTGGCAGAAACACTAGCCAGGGGTCTCATTTATGAAGCCGGCGTACGTACAAAATTGGGTCAAAAGTACGTGGGAGATTACGTGCGTGGTTTCCTGCGTCATTTTTTGGATTTATAAAAAGAAGACTTGACGTGGAATTTTGCGGGTGGGTCCGCAAGCTCTGGGGCTACCGTACGCACTTTCCAGAGACGAAGCAGAGGAGGATTCTAAGGAGGTTTGTGTTTAGTGCACATGAGGTACATGACTTTTGTTCATATTTCCAACAAATATATTAACTTAATCACTACTTTGTGGAAAATAAAGCTTAGGTCAATGTTGTCATTTAGAAGCTGTGCATGGGAGCGCGTGATTCACATTGTTTTATTTAGAGAATCTGAAGCAATAGAATGACTGGACATAAAGTTCATAAGTGCACTTTATAACAAAGGTCCTGTGATCACGCACGAGTGGCTCCCTGCTCTCTCACGCACGGTTTATCCAGCGCACACACATCATCACTGCATACGCGCGCACAGACACACACATCACTGTAGCAGTGTGGATAATATCCCACTCCACGCACGCACTCAAACATCAAGCCTACAGCTTCCCTCGCTGCCCCTCTTTTCATCTTCACGTCTCACCCACTGAACATCCCGGTCTCTCTTCAGCTCGTGTATATGTGCACGCTCATGATGAAAAGAGGTGTGAAGAGGGCGTGGCGTGAGGCGGGGTCCGGTGTGCAGATTTTTTTTCCAGCAGTGGAGAAAAGTGAGGAGGAAATGACCTTCAGCAGTGAGTACGGAGGCTGTAAATCTCAACTTTCTATTACGTAAATGAAAGTTGGATTTTGCCGCAGTGTACTTTTTCACGCACTGTTTCATAAATGAGACCCCAGTTCTGTTGTGAGCTCACTACAATGAATGAATGATTGTATTCATATAGTACACTTACACAGACAGATGTCTTCCAAAATCCTTCACACAGCAAAATCAAAGAATGAAGCATTTGGTCATGAAGAACATGGAGGAACATGCAAACTCCACACAGAAAGGCCCAGGCTGTGCGGGAGTCCAACCCGCAACCCTCTTTCTATGAGCACTATAAACAAAAGTTTATTACCGTACGAAAACAAAAGTTATGCTGCTAAATTAACACTTGTGATTGAAATTCATCTTTATACAGTATATACATCCACATTACATTCTGGTGAGTGAAAAAATGCCTTTAAAAATGTCTCATGCTTCAGTAGCCAGACATTAGTTCATATGTGTTCCATACAACTAGTTCTCATTTTATCAAAGAAGTTTCTGCAGTCAACTAGACGCCGACCGATAATCCCTCTATATTTTTCTTTTGAAGTGAAAAGTATTGTGTTTTGATCTCTGAGTGAAATGTGTTGATTTTGATGAAAATTTGCCCTTTTTTTTTAGTCAGTTCATTTCATTATCAAACGTTGTAGTTATTAAAGTTCAGGTTGTTTTTATTAGGACAATGTATCAGATGTTTACACAAGATTCTAACTTCACATGTAGCTTGGATCTGTAGTCCTGGGAGAGCAGCAGTTTGGTTCAGAAACATGTTCAGCTCAAAGAGATCAATCACCCTTAACCAAAAACAGTATAGTCTGCCTGTACTTGTTAGATTCTGCTTTAGGAAAGGGCTGCTGACTAAGTATTACAAAGAATCAATACAATGTAAGATCCACATAATGAAATGAAACCACAGACATATCCACTTAAATGCTGTACAAACTGCTGTATATTTTTAGATCTCTACAATGCCCAGTCATTCTCTTTTATTAGGCAGACTCTTTACATAAAACAGACCAGTTTGTGTCATTACATTTTACGGCCCCGGCTCTGTAAAACGTAATGCGTGTTTACAACAGCAGCTTCATTCACTAATGGATGAAGGACGCATAAATAACAGTTTGTGTTCACACCTCAGGCTCGGCTGCTTTATCGACACGGCCGCCATCTTGTGCATGTGCGGCCTTTTGATCACAACAAAACGTTCAATTACACAGGATCAAATATACTGCTCGAAGGTAAAATACAGTGGAAGTGTGGCGATCAGGGAAAAAAATTGAAAGTGTTTGTTTCCACTGGCTCTAGAGGGTCTGATACGTCACTCACACATAACTTGTGCTTTCTTAAATAAACAAATAAGAAAATATACCTGAATTATACTTTTTCTTCTTGGCGTCAATCTAAGTGATTCACAAAAAGATAATAATTTGAAGTCTGTGGTTGTGACTCGAGGGTCAGGCTGGTGGAAACAAGAAACTACTTCCGGTTTATTGTCACCTTTTTAGGTTTTTTACTTTTTTGCAAAGCCTCTGTGACTCTGAAACCTGTTTTATTCAAATGTGTTTCATTGGACATATTACAAACAGGATTTACAATTTTTTTTACAGTGTTTTGCCTCATCAAACAGAAAACAGCTGATGCTAATGCGCTAGCTTTGCATTTTTAAGTCTGTCAGAGCAACAAATAAAGTTTTCATCACTAGAAATACGGCGATTTGTCACAGGATCAAGTCGGCGTTTGGTGAGGAACATTATTTCATGTTTCTGCTTCATGGTTTTTACCTGAGCCTGTGTTTTCTCTTGTCCAATCATCGAGCCTAAAGGGGGGGCCGGTGTGAGGTCCACTCTAGAGGCCAGGGTAAAACCAGGACCAAAAGCGGCTCACTACGGACCCAGCAAGCGGGGTGGAACGGGTCACTTTGTGCAGTGGAAACAGCATAGGACTGTACCGTGCCGCCCCGACCCGAGCCTATGGAAGCAGGGCATTACTGCTGCTAGGACCTTTACAACAGAAGCATCTGGTGCATCTGCCTTGTGTCGATGATTCTTAAAATGTCAAATAAAGAACAAACAACCCACCACCTCTGGGATTAGCCTGTCCTCGTCTTGGTAGATGAGTCGTTTCCTTCTGCAAATAGACTCTGGTTCTACAGACTTTGCCATGTCTGTGTGCGCTGTGGAAACTCTGCCAAAACCTTCCCATTTCTAAGTTAACTTTTTTCAATTTCACTGGTAAAATGTTTAAAACTTGTTATGCTATTGGCACTAGCAGTCAAGATTGTAAGCCTAATTTAACTCCTCTTCGTATACCTTTTGATGAAGATGGAAGACGCCAATGGAAGAACTTCAATCCCTTTTAAGTTCTCACGAATTTGCAATGAATACTTCATGCAAGGTACGTCAAAAGGCTTTTTTGCCTTGAGGAAAGTCTGCACAAAAACAATAGGAGTGATCAACG
Source organism: Mugilogobius chulae (assembly GCA_038363315.1). Lineage (NCBI taxonomy): Eukaryota > Metazoa > Chordata > Actinopteri > Gobiiformes > Gobiidae > Mugilogobius > Mugilogobius chulae. The sequence continues at coordinate 12,022,573 of CM076405.1, forward strand.
TTCACATGATATCACAAGTTTTGAAGTGAAGTGTCAAAGAAGGCCTTGTCCACACAAAGACAAAACGATGATAACTGTAAGAACAAATTGCATAAACATGGAACTGTCTTGGAGTTTGTGAGCGCCCACATGAATCAGTAAACCAGCCTGAAGCTGGTGTGATGCCTGTAACTGACCAGCTCAGAAAAGTTGCCGAACGTAAACAGAAACTTGGCTTGGATTCATCTGGACAAGGCCTGAAACTGCAGAGAATTAAGAGCAAAACTTGTAGAGCAAAACTTGTAAAATCACATCAATGTTAATCACATCGATTGTTTTTATGTAAACTTACCTCTGGTTGAACGAGCCAAATGCTAGCTTAAAAACCAAAATACTAGCAATCATTTTCTTTTCTAAATGCCTTGCTTTGTACGCGCCTAAAAGATGTCCTACTTCTACGAACAACTGCACTGAACATGCCCGAAAAAAACATTTGTGAGAATCGGTCAGTTTTACACTCATACACTCCTGATCCAAATCTTAAGACCAGTTGAAAAATGGCTAGAATTCGCATTTTGCACATTTAGATCTTCATGAGGTTTTAAGTAGAGCTACAATATGCAAATGCATCCCTCATGACTGAGGTCCTGGTCTGTGTGGTAACAGCTGGGTTTGTCAACAGGACAATGCTGCAGAAGTCTTTTGTCACTTGACTTGGACTTCTTCTGGGAGAATAACATCACGTTTTTGGACCATGCTGCATGTTCTCCTGATTTAAATCCCATAGAGAACATTTGGGGATGGATGACAAGGGAAGTTTATGAAAATGGTCATCAGTTCCTGACAGTTGATGCTCTTTGTGAAGCCATCTTCATCACTTGGAGCAACGTTCCTAATCGCTTTTTATAAACTCTCACATCCAGCTGCCCAAATCAATGTTTGAAGTGATTAACAAGAACGGTGGAGCTACTCATTACTGAGTCCTACTGAGAACATTTTTGTTCTGGTTTGGAGAGTTTTTTGTTGTTTTTTGAGAGATGGTCTTAAACTTTTGATCAGCTGAAAAACAGCCTATTTCAGTTTAACTGTTGTTTTAAATGAATAACTTTTTCAAAGTGCCTTTTGTCACACTTCCCCTTCTTGTTTTTGCATAATGTAGCTCTACTTGAAACCTCATTAGGATCCAAATGTGCCATTTTTCAAACCGGTCATATGATTTTTGATCAGGTGTGTATAATGCTGTCCTTCGTCATGGCGTACTCACGTGATCATGTGACTTAGACTGAGTGGAACTGTCCTTTGCTGTGGTTCTCCTGGAGGTTTCTCTTTTTCCCACTGGATTTTTAGAGTTTTTCCTTGCCAAGTAGAAGGATCTAAGAATAGAGAATGTTGTGGGACAATTCTCCATTGGGATGTTTGCTGTTTGACAATCTGCTTCTGCGGTATTGACCAACAACTTATTCTTATCACATTTCTGTTTGCTAAATCAACAATCTTGCAAAGTCCTCAGAGGCGTTGTTTTAATTCCGTGCTCTACAAACATGAATTGAATTTTAATCTTTCTTCAGTATCTCATCAGCGGCCAGTTGCGTCATTCCGCTTTACGGGAATTCCAAAAACAAGCAAACAGACTGAGGGCATGTCCTTCTTCTGGTGTGAGCGGTAGACTCTTTGGCAGTTCATGGATCCACCGTGGGTCCGGCCTCGCGCAGCTGAATAATGGATGAGGTTGGAGTACTGCAGGGCTAAATGGAGAAAAGAGGAGAAAAAAGCAGAGGACAGATGGTTGGTGCCAGGCGAGAGCTGTGATGGAACCATACTGGCACAGGCTGGGGCTCATTAAAACACTAGTGACAAATAAACCGAAGAGCGTCAGAGTTTGTAAAGGTGATGGAGGAGTATTAAGTTTGTCCTTCTATTGATCCCTTCGTCTCTTACTTTGACTCTATAACTTTGACTTTGAATTAGGGCTGGGCATTTTGTCAAGTTCTTATCGAGATTGAAGTTCAGTCTGTTCTAATCTTTAGTCTGCATCAGTTTGTTAGCGAGGTATACAGACAGTCCTTTGCTTTGGCATTGTTTTTGTTTATGTCAAGAATTTTAATGGATCAATATGAAACCCACCTGTTTGTCTAAACTTTAAATTATTCCAGTCTACTTTCCCTAAAACTTATGACTAAATTTTTGAAGCACAAACAAATGTCATGAACTCTTTGTGAAGCTGTGGATTTGTAGTTTTAGTCTCTGATACTTGATTGATTCTGATCATAAGTGAAAACAAGTTCTGCACAGAATAAAAACAGAATTAAATGTTTGCATTATTTTAGTTAGTACAGCAGTAAAGCTGGTGTGTGACAGTGTGGTCTAGTGGTCAAGACTCATTTATCTTTCACCACATGTGTGACCCTGTGTTTGGACAGACCTCCTGCTGCCTTCGTCTAGGGAACCTCCAGAGACATAGTACAGCTGTTCAGTCGCATAGTTTCAACACAACAAGGTGCTTTTTCGTCAGCACAGCTGGTGCACAAACAACTGTAAGTGTTGGATACACAATGCTTTCAAGCAGCTTCTCCAGGATGTTTTCCTATACCTGCACCAGCTCTGCATTTACCACCATCCAGCCAAAGCTGTTCATGTTAATCCTCAACCTGTGCACCTGCTCTCCACCCTGACTGTCGGTGCTGTGTTTAATTCATGCCACTTGACCACCAAAGCCCCGTGGCGACTTCTGACTCATTTGGAGGTGTTATAATCAATTCAATACATTGCCAGTTATCAAAGCCCAATACCCACAATTATATTGTTTATTCAAACAATATACTATAATATAATTTTACACCGCTAAGTGGCATTAATATGCATTCAAATGGCTTGTGGCCAACTTGTGTTAAAAAAACTATAAAATCAAGATCCAGACCAGTAAAATGCATCATAAGTATGGGTCATATTCATAATAACATATCTATTTGTTATTTTTTAAGACAATGAAGCCAGCACGAGAGCCACAATAAACATTTTGCATATTGATAAACACAAGTACAGAAAATACACAACTTGGCAAAAATAAATGATTGTGCATTTTTCCACCTTTTGTTCTAACTTGTGTAATGTTTACATTTGGTCTTGGGGGTCATAGTGTGTTAAAAAAGAGCTTGTGCAGAGTTGCATCACTAACACACAGTCTGTGCTTGACTGACTGACAGATGAACGTGCCTTGTGTTGTCGCGCAGACGTACGTGGTGGCAGAGCGTACACCATTGGTTTGAATTATAGCGTTGAAGCTTAGGAAAAAACGCTCTTACTTTTGATTCAGTAGAAGCGGTGGGTGTGATTTCAAGCCATCCTGAGATAGCACCAAAAGAGGCGGGACTATGTACCGGCAGCTTAAAATAAGCTCTTCTGATTGGACAAGGATGTTTTAAGACATTTTAATCTGTTTTGATCAACTTTAACTACACACCTCGCTTATTATTTCCTCTTTATGTTGGTGGTGCGTCCCGCCTATCGTCACAGTGATGAGCCGCTCGTGATTCAGCCTCTCGGGACTTGTGCCTTGCCTTTTCAACTCCACTAGCCAGCACACTGTTACCAGTTCTCGTTAGCAACACTTTATAGCAGAGCTGTGCAATTAATCACATTCCAATTTGATCACCAAAATGATGTAATTGTGATTATTTATCGTAACTCATAAGTGCTCACATATCTTCTTGAGTTGAAAAAGTAGAACCTACAGTTTCTTTACCATTACAGAATACTTTTACAGTCTGTTTCTGAGAGCTGGGCAAAATAGACAATTTCAGATAATATGTTGGGTTCAAGATATTGAAAAAAATGAATATCGAGTTAGTAATTTAGTAATATCAAGTTAGTCTTTTAGGAGCGACTGAAGTGACACATGGTTTGTAACTCCAGTGAGAAGTTTGTCAATTTATGGTTTTCCAGAATGCCACCCTGAGTGAGCGCAGACGTAAGGCCATGTCACCCAAATGAGACAGTGGGATCAAAGGTCAAGTTCTTACGGAGAGTCGCGACTTCTCCGTCTGCCCACGTTCATTACTCACACACAATTATTTTTCTCAAACGAAATCATCTTTTGTCTGGAGTGTTATGTAAGGGCAGAATAATGGAAAATATCTCCCCAGAACTTGAAGAACTTGTTGAAGAAAGATGGTTTTGTAGACTTAAATAAAAATCTAGTATGAACAGCTAGGATGTTTTTGTTTTAGTGTAGCGTTTTCAGTTTCTTGCTATAGACAAATCTCTGACGACAAAACAATGTCCATCTTAAGCTGTAGCTGAAGGAAAACCAAGTCTGTGAGCACTTTTAGCTCACTTTGTATTGTATTCTTGTTTTATCTGTGTTGTTTTTCTTATCAGTGTGTACCTGCCTAGGGGCAACATATGGAAGTTAGCATTTTTGCTTTAATCTGGCATATTTACACTGTAACTGCTACAGATGTTCATTAAGTATGCACTGTCTCTATTGAATAAATACATAAAACAAGCTCTGCAAATAAAAGCATCACGTTTTAAGGTATAGAGCTGTGATGATACTGTATATCATTCATTTTGTGATATACACAGTTTTAACTCTTTCCCTGCCAGCGACGTCTGTTTCCGTCATTGACTTTTTATTCTCTGTGGCGATGTCAGGCTCTCTGATGGACATGCTGACTTTGCTACAGTCAAATACATAATGCAGTTTTACAGATTCACCAGCAGAGGAGGTCACATGACCACAAACATACACTTGCTTTATGTTAATATTACCCAGCACAGTCGGCTGTGTCTTAGGTGATCAGCTGCTGCTGGAGGCGGTGATCTGTGAGATTTTTCCATGGTCATGAAATTAAGTTTCGTAACTTTGAGCAGCTGTAGTAAATATTCTCGTCCACACACAGACTTGTAGCAGACTTATTCTGACAGAAAATTGTCTAAACTCTGTCTCAGTTTTTATTTCGTAAAGATAGGACCAATATTGACACAGATAATAAGTCCTAAACATTGTAAAAGTTAGCACAAAAAATATATAATTGTCAAATATACGCGCGGACATAGCGGGAACAGCGCAGTGTTTTTACACTTGAACATAGTTTAAAATAGATCCACAAAGAGATATTTTGGCCTATATCATCAATAACTGTAAAAAGTAAGAAAGTCTCCTCATCTGTGTGTGTCTGGTCCCTGTCAGCAGTGGCAGCGCTGTGAAGCAGGAAAAAGGGGGCGGAGCCTGAGCTACACAGGGGGAAGGGGGCGGAGCCTGAGCTACACACAGGGAGCGGATCAATTTCAGTCAAAACTCAGATTGTTCAAATAATAAAAATCCAAGGTGATACACATAATGAAAGGTAAAGCTAAACTAAAAGAATATAAACTAACAATAATAAATAATACAAATCAAATGTTGTAGATTGCCTTGTTTAAATTCTAAATGGAAACAATTAATGCAAATTATTTAAAAATCTCGTCTCGATCTCGTGAACCCAATCTCTTGGCTCGTTTCATCTCGTGAAATTATCTTCAGTTCGATATATTGCACAGCTCTATGTAAGACTAAAGATTACAGTTTATCACTTTGCAGGTAGCTTACATATTGAGTTTGAGGGTCATCAGTTGTTGTTCATGTCTCAAAAAGGTTGAGAACCACTGCTTTAAATACTGATATTGAGTTTGAAATTTGCCTATGCCTATTTTAGAGATAAATTTTGGCCTTAATTAATTGCAATTACTGTATTGGGATTAAGCAGAATGAATCTTACTTTTCTTTCTCATTCTCTAACTGGCTTCACATTAGTTTGACTTGAGTAAACTCCCCAGACCCTGGTGCGTACAGGTGGTTGAGTGTTTCTGCCCTTCAGCCTCCTTCACCACAGTGTCCCGCCTGGTGCCATCTGTCGCTCTGCCCCCGTCCTGCCCTCATCTGTCTGCGGCCCGTCTCGCCCCGCTGAGCTGCCCTCATGTTCACTACTTGTCATGTCTCTGTCTCTCTCAGCACTCGGTGGACGCGGTGAACGCCGGAGTGAACCCGACCGGGGACACCTCCTACAACTCCAGCCACTGGGACCTGGGCAGCGCCTTCTTCTTCGCCGGGACGGTCATCACCACCATCGGTATGGAAACACACTAACAGGAGACTTTAGCCAGTGGGATAGTCAGACTCAAGGGTTTCAACGGAAGTGAATGTTTTGAATTGTGTTTTGATGCACATTTGGAAGTTTAATCTAATTTTAAGTATAGTGCACTTTTAAAACAGTCGACCAAAGTGCTTTACACACAAATGAGCAGAGGACAATGCAGAGCCGGACCTTCCTATGAGCAGACTACTCAAGGTGTGTATTGTTAAAGTATTTCATCCATGTTAAAAATCAAGATCTGTAGAAAGTTAACTTAGCTCAAAAGTTTGGTTTATTCTCAAAAGTACAATCATACATGATTGAAGTTCTCAGTCATGGTCTCCAGTCTGGTGGTCGTTCTCGTCCTTCCACCTGTCACCTCCAGTCTGTCCTTGTTTTTCCTGCAGAAGCCTCTCTCCTAGTCCAGAGGTCAGCCTCTTTATTAACACGTATAGAAAAGCAACATGGTTTACAGAGAGATGCATTTACAATTGGGAAGAGAAAAAGTCTCCTGTAAGGAAGACCTCGTGGTGCTTATCTGAACAGTGACTGGTTTCACTCCTCATTCTGTAGGAGTTGTCCTGTAGACAGGTAAAGAATACTTAGTAACAAATACTACAAGTTTTCCATAAATTTACGACCCCTCATCTGTGGAAGCCCCGCCTTCTGAGAGCTGTTTTTCTAGTTTATGTCAGTCTATCCAACCCTCTTGTTTGTGCTGTACTTATTCCCTGTTTAACCAAACCTATATGAGAGAGACGCTTCCCCTGTGCTCCACACAAGACTGACAGAAGCAGAAACATGCGTCTGATCATTCTCAGCACAGAGCACAAAAGCAAAGACTCCGGAAACAATTTGAACAACAGATACATGTTTCACATCTCATAAGTTATATTTTGCACCAATACGACAAATATTGGCAGAACCATGCAGCGCAAAAATTACCACAGCAAAGTGTGACGATTTTCTGCATAATTCTGTTGAATTCTTTCAAAGCCACATAGAACATATGGGTATTTATCATGACTAAAGTTTCACATTTTAGTATTTCTGTCTAATAAGTCCAGCGCGATACAGCTTATGAAGTGAAGTGAAGAGGAACAGAAGCGGAGCTCACAGGAGGAGCAGTGGGCCGACACCAAGAAGTATGATTATATCATAAAATGACACATAAACAGACTATTGTAAAAAAAAAAAAAAAAGAAATGCAATTGTTGATCTGGAATACTGGAAAAAGCATCTATTTGGTTCAAAAGTTTCTGGTGCAGGGTAATCTTTTGGCATTCTACATTTTACATTTTACTTAAATTGTAAATATTATGTACAAAAAAAAAAACTTTTGAAACCTAACAATGTGCACCCACTGATCAATAGATGACCGACTGTGACAAATATCTGTTGTAAATGTCCCTATGTCTGTGGCCTGTTCTTTTCTTGATGTGTCTAAAATAGCAAAAGATCTTAAACTCTTCTAGTGTCCAGCCGGCTTAAGGTAAAACCCTGGGATTAACTCCTAACTGCAAACAAGAGGATATATATACTTGTAATATTTGGAAAACCGATTGAGAGCCGGACCAGATCTTTGGATTTGACCAGCGGACTTAAAATGGAATGATCCTGCTCTAAGAAAAGATTAACCAAATAAATATTAGTCCTTGGTTCACAGTCGCTGGAGCATAATTTCACAAGTCTTACAGATTGTGTGTCTCACCTGCTTGTTCCTGCTGCTGAAGTGTTTCTACACAAACACTGCGCGGGGCTCGTTAGTGGCAGTAGCAGATGCAGTGCTAATGAAGGAGGTGTGCTCATGAACCTGTTAGCCGGATTAATTATCACTGTACCTGTGTTTCTCCTCAGGCTACGGGAACATCGCTCCGAGCACAGAGGGGGGGAAGATCTTCTGTATCCTCTACGCCATCTTCGGCATCCCGCTGTTCGGCTTCCTGCTGGCAGGGGTCGGCGACCAGCTAGGAACCATCTTTGTGAAGAGCATTGCCCGGGTGGAGAAGATGTTCAAAGTGAGTGACTGGCACACTCTCAGATTATGTTTGATAATAGTTTCAGGCAGTTTTGGTTGTAGATTAGTGAGCTTTGTCCTCTTCCTGCTGTGAACTGCATGAATCGAGTATTCAAGTGTAGTATTTCACAGTCTAATCCAGTGGTTGCCACCTTTTTTTCCTCTAAGGTTTTCATTTTTTAATGAGGATAACATGCAAACATTGACAAAAGGGGAAAGAAAAAGTAAGTGAACCTTCTGCCTAAGGAGACTTTAAGAGCAATTATTTCCCAATTTTACCAAACAATTTAAGTCAGAGTGTGTCCAATCACTGAGGAATGGCTTAATGCTGCCCTGCCCACTATAAAAGACACTCCTGGTAAGCACTGTGTCTTGATGTAAAGCAATGTCTGTTGTTCTTCATGGCTCGCTCAAAGCAGCTGTCTGAAGACCTGCAATCTAGAATTGTAGATTTGTATAAAGCTGGAAAAGGTTACAAAACCATCTCTAAAAGTCTGGATGTTCATTAGTCTACAGTTAGAGAATGTGTACAAATGGAGAGAGCTTGGCACTGTTGCTTCTTTCCCGAGGAGTGGCCTTTCAACAAAAATAACGCCCAAAATTCAGCGCAAAATACTCAGAGAGGTAAAAAAGAACCCTAGAGTGTCGGCTAAAGACTTACAGAGCGTACTGGCACAGTCCAATATCTCTGTGCATACACTAACTACATGTAAAACAACAGTCTAGAATTGTGTTCCATCAGAGGACTCCACAGAGGAAGCCACTACTGTCTAAAAAAACATTCCTGCACGTTTAATGTTCACAAAAAATCACCTAGACACTCCACAGAACTTCTGGCAAAATATTTTGTGGACTGATGAAACTAAAATTGAATTATTTGGGAGAGACACACAACGTCATGTTTAGAGGAAAAGTTAAACAGCTCACCAACATCAACAGCCCATCCTAACCATAAAGCATAGTGGAGGGAAAATGATAGTTTAGGCCTGTTTTGCTGCCTCAGGGCCTAGACAACTTGTAATCATTAGTGGAAAAATGAATTCAAAAGTTTATCAGATGTTTTACAAGAAAAGTTGAGGCTGTCTGTGTGACAGTCGAAGCTTAAAAGAGGATGGAAGCTGCAACAAGACAATGATCCAAAACACAATAGTAAATCAACTTGAGAATGGTTTCAGAAGAACAAATTACACATTCTGGAGTGGCCAAGTCAAAGTCCTGACTTGAGATGCTGTGGCATGACCTCAAAACAGCAATTTATGCCCAACATCCCAAGAATCTGACTGAACTGCAGGAATTTTTTAAGAAGAATGGTCCAAAATTGATCAGATCGATGTGCCAGACTGATCTGCAACTACAGGAAGCGTCTTGTAGAAGTTTTTGCTGCCAAAGGGGGGGCAACCAGATATTAAATGTAAGGATTCACTTACTTTTTTTTTCTCCTTCTGTCAATGTTTGCCTGTTATCCTCATTAATATATGAAAACCTATAAATGTTTGGATGGTTTTAGTTAAAGAAGAATGTTTTTTCATCTGTGTGATTTTGACAAAGATCAGATCATGTTTGATGGTGATTTTAAGCAGAAATGTGGGAAATTTCAAAAGGTTTACATACTTTTTCATGCCGCTGTAAATTTAATGCACCAACACATTTTTAGGCATTACACAATCATTTTAAGTTTGTATAACACCAAAATGCTTGGACATGCTGTAGGCCAATAATATTTAATAGAAATTAGGATTAAGTAGCTAAAATTAGTTGTAATACAAAAAGTGAATGAGTTATCAAATTCTACAAAGTGAACGCAGCCAATTTACATCAACCAAAAAGTCTGAGTACACGTTTTAACACATTTCTGTTGGACTGAGGAAATACTGTCCAAATATCACCATCGAGAAATGCCCTAAAAATATCGAGATATTTATTTTTGTCAATATCGCACAGCCCTACCCCCCATTTTACTGTAGGTCTTCTTTTATGTGGCCCAATTTGAGCCTCCATTTAGTCTGCGTTTGAGCATGTGGCCCTTAATGATTTTTTACTTTATTCAAACTGTAAAAGTAACATATTGCAAGATTAAAACTGTATTTAAGTCTCTTTGAAGCTGCTTTTCTCTAAAGTAATTGCAGCGTTACACAAACTCTAATAAGCACGCTTGTCAAACTGATTAAATAGAAGTTAGATAAATATTAGTTTTATGAGCCTGGTATTACATTCATGGCAGTATAATTTTACAGCCTGTAATTAAAAGAGCGTTGTGCTTAAAGAGAGACATAAAACAGATCGATACCCACATGAGCTCACTGATGATCTCACTTCCCACAGAAGTCTGTTCTTCTTACTTGGGTTCTGTAGCACGTGGCTTTTCTCAAACCTGCACAAGTGAGAAGGACTTAGTGTTTACGGAGGCTGACTGCACTCGAGTGAGCCTGGGAACAATGGCAATGTCTCACAGTTTAAATGAAGTAACAATGTAATACACGTTTTAAAGTCTCTTTTTATTGGTAAAGTTCTCTTCTATAGTTTTAAGCATTATATGGAGAGAGATTGAAGTAAATATTTGAAAGTGTATGATAGTTTGGATGATGCATTTCACTAAAATGTAGTTAACAAGATTATTTGACCAACGAGCAAGTCTCACAGGAAAAAGTGTAAAACCAGGAGACCCAACTGAAGGCACAGATCCGCAAGCTTGCCTGGAATCCAATTCAATTCAATTCATTTTTGTATAGCCCAAAATCACAACAATCCATCATCTCGAAGGACTTCAGGAACAGGCAGAAGTGCAGGAGTCCATGCAGGGAGGGACCAGGTCCTGACAACTAGGGAGGCCTCGTTACTGGAACATCCTAGGACACACTCCCAAGGGGGAGTGGGACAAGGAACAACAAGATTAAATATAGTCACTAGATATTAAAGAAGATATAGAAAAAGTTAAGATAAAATGTAGTAGGAAGGCTAAAAGAACACAGAATAAAAGGAGAGATAATAATACATTTTTACTCAATGTGTAATAAAGTAAAATAGAAATACAATTAATAATAGTTAAATTAGATAAAATAGTTTTCTTTCCTTGCTTTTCCTCCCCTCAGCCCCCCAACGCTATGCCCCATCCCGCCCCCCAGAGCTTAAAGAGAAACTAAACTCAAAATCAACTTTTTTTCACTGTCAGACTGTGTATCTGGGGTCAAAATTGAATCATCTACTGTTTCCAGGCCTTTTTTGGACATTTTTGTGCAAACGCTGTCAGTGCATTTTCAGTTCACCCCGACATCACAGTGAGTTGACGAGGCCCCGATGGTTTATCTAAACTCCTCCCTCTGACATCGCTGCTGCCGAGAGTTGGAAAACAATCACCCGCTACATGATGACATCAGCCGTCATGTGGCTCAGCTTGTTGAGCGAGTGGATGCGTTTCGTTGGTTCGAAACTCGTGCCTGTATTTTTCATTTTCGATTTTCATTTTTAGAAAATACTCACATGATAAGCTCATGCACTTATGAAGATTAAAGCAAAGGTTTCATACATACAGTATGTTTTGCAAAATAAATAGAAAAAAATTTGACATGCAAGTAAGCAAAGTCTTGGGGCTTTGCTGTACAGCTCCCTCCGCTGCAAACCTCACGTCAGGACCTGGACCGCTCAATACAAAACTCACATCATTCACCAAGCTCGCTGTTCATATTTGGGGCTGTCAATCAATGTCTGTTCAAACCCACTGGGCGTCTCTTCAAAGACCTCCCGGCATCTCCCACTTTTGCGAGCCTGTTTGGGGTTCAGTTGTGGGCGGAGTTAGTCTCTGAACGCGTGTTTAGCCTCACTTTAAATCAGCAAATTGTGAAGAGTGGGTCTGGTTTAAAATGATCATTGTTTTGTCTTCGTGTGAACAACACTTTTCCAATGAACTTCTGATTCTTATTCTGCTTAGTAGTATATTGTACACACGATTTGTACATTCATGTTTGATACAACAATATATTCATTGAGAGGGTGTGTATAGCTTATAAATGAATACAAATTTTAAAGAATTTGTCTATACATAACCCCTCAAAAAAACTATTACTACTGCTACTGCTGCTACTACTTAAAAACTGATGGCACACTTTAAAATGATGCACAATATTTCCTTCTTTTTCCAACCCAAAGTCTCCGTTTCCGTCTGTTGCATCAGTGACTCACCTCCTGCGCCTGTCTCTCTGTCACGTGTCTCTCCTCCAGAACAAATCCAACCAGATCAGCCAGACAAAGATCCGCGTGGCGTCCACTCTGCTCTTCATCTTGGCCGGCTGCATCCTCTTCGTCACCATCCCGGCTGTGATCTTTAAATACATCGAAGGCTGGACGGCGCTGGATTCTACCTACTTTGTGGTCATCACGCTCACCACTGTGGGCATCGGGGACTATGTGGCAGGTCAGCACATTCACACGATATAGTTTTGATACTATGTACAACAACAGGTTTGAATTAGGTATTTGGGCTTTCATAAAGTATTACTGTAATCCTGTTTTACTATATACTAGGGATGGGACGAGACAGAATTTTCACGAGACAAAACGAGCCACGAGATTGTGTCTACAAGGTCGAGATTTTGAAATAATTTGCATTATTTGTTTCAATTCCAAATTTTAACAACGCAAATTACAAAATTAGACTTTTATTGTTTGTTATGCTAGTTTAATATTTATTTATTTATTTGACTGACATTGATCTGCTCCCTGTGTGTAGTTCAGGCTCCGCCCTCTTTCTCCTGCCTCTGCAGCTGCTGACAGGAACCAGACAGAGAAGGAAACACACTTTTGGACTTTTTACAAAGTTATTGTTCGTTAGTAAGGACCACACCAAACAGAAATAGTTATACATTGTTTATTGAATGGATATTGATGTTGAAGCTCTGTAGAATCAGATGAGCGATGACCAGGCAAGGAGACTCTATGTGGGTGTGTCTCGGTGATCTGCCCGGCCGATTCAAGCCCCCCCCCCTTCCTAAGTGGGTGCTAGAAGGAATGTTGAAAAAAAAGAGGAGAGCGGGTGGGTCGAGAGCACAGAGTTGAACTGAGATAAGACACAAGCGTGAGCTGGGATATGAAGGCTTCTGGTGACGTAGGGGTGTGGTTGGAGTACGATAGGGGGGTGGTCCTACTCACAAAACATAATTAACCAAGTCAATTTCAGCATGACACAGGCCACAATATTATATATTTTTTGCACAAACTTTTAATGTTTAGGACTAATTATCTTTGTCCCAGTTTTCATTACGTAATGATAAGACCAATATTGACAGAGTTTAGGCAGTTTTCTATCAGAATAAGTCTGCTACAAGTCTGTGTGTGGAGGAGACTTTTTACTACAGCTGCTGAATGATACAAAACATGATCAATCATAATGGCCTAAAGGAAAATCTCAGTATCGTGACAGGTTGATCTCGTGAGATTTTGTCCCATCTCTAGTATATACTGTAGATGGCAAAAAAACTAAACAAAACAAAAAACGTGTGTTCTTTGTTTTAAAGGTGGATTACCCAAATTTTTGTTGTTGTACAAACCGTATTTTCACATAAGCCAAAAAATGCATATATAAGAAGAAAAAACGTATATATGTTGCACCAGATTATAAATTAATTTTATATAATCCACCACAATCTTTTTTGTGACACCGAGATGGCACGAAGGCCAAGGGCCGCTGACATGAGGACTACAAAGAAACTACAAGAAGCTCTATCCATAAATGACTGAACACTTCATAAATCAGCTCTTAAAATATTTCCAAGACATTCAACAAATCGTGATGTGACTGAAGTGTATTTCTTACCTAAAGCAAAGTTCCACAAATCTCTTTCCGCTAAATCCAGTTTATTTTGCCCAAACTCATTCACTTTGAATGTTGCCTAAAAAAAACACAGATTTTATGTGTGTGAAGTGTGTTTTACCACAACAAATTTAGTCATGTTGAAGCTGGAGCTCTATTCATAATTTATTGTTACAGTATCAAAATCTCAGTGTGTCAAGATATTTTCTTACTAAAATGTAGTTTGATATTGTAGCATCATGACAGTGCCTTAGAGCAAACAGATGTCTTTTTTTTAAGTCATTGTGGAGGAGCTTTTGGGTTTCTAATACTAAGTGAAGCCATGTGATCAGATGAATGAGCACAGTTAAAAGAACTGAAAAGACATTTGCCTCCCTCTGCTCTAAAAGCCTGTGCACTGCAGTCTTTGAAAGAAGGGAAAGAGAAAAGTCTATTTGTCACAGGAACAAACCAGAACTACAAAAAAGACATCTATGGGTCTTTTTTTAGGGCAGTTCAGTAAAATATGAACAAGTTTCTATTTCAGATCAAAACCTTTGCACTACAGTTAAAGCTGGAGTACCTGGTTTTCATGCTACAAAACAGGAAGTGGGTATTTTATTCTAACTACTTCCTAGCTCTTACAAAACCTTTTATACATAATTAATATCCACAAGTATTTATTTTGGACTTCATTTACAGCTTAAGAACATATTTCTGCAGATAGAGCGGCTCACCCAGGCTCAGCCAATCAGAGAGCTGCTTTTGACTCTTGGTTTACAAATTAAATACTTTGATATCTGAATAAAACAGCACACAATGTTCGGTTACAAAGAGCTGCATTATAATACACTTTTTGAGTGACAAAGACCAAATTGACAAACAAACAAAATTCAGGTACTGCAGCTTTAATAAGTACTAATCTTGTGTGTTTTGTGGGTCCAGGGGGAAACCGGCGTATCGAGTACATGAAGTGGTACCGGCCCCTGGTGTGGTTCTGGATCCTGGGGGGGTTGGCGTACTTCGCTGCGGTGTTGAACATGATCGGGGACTGGCTCAGGGTGCTGTCCAAGAAGACCAAAGAGGAGGTACTGAAGCGAACCGGTTTACTTTATCTAAAACTCAATAATCACACTTCTTTTATTCATTATAACAGTTTAAATCAGTCGTTTATTATTGATAAAGATGGGATATTTCTAGTTTGTCATTTAAATGCTGGTGTTGGATGAAATCTTGTCTATATGTGATTTTCATGAGTTTAAGAAAGGGTTATTGAGGTGACTTTAGGCCATAATGTAAAAAAGTACAGCTAAAGGAACATACAGTATTTTCCTTGGATACAAACAAGAGGAGGCCCAAATAATAGTCAACTCAAAGTTAAGAAACGGGTTTGTCTTATTTATTTGGTGCAAAAAAAAAAAACAACAACTCACCGTAGACTTTTAATTTTAGGCCTTTGTTTGGACTTAAATTTGTTTTTAAAAAAAATTAGTAGTCACTAGGGATGTCACGATCATGTCACATTTTAGTGTTACGATTATTGTTAGACAAAGTATCACGATTTAGAGATTATTCACGATAATTACCAAATGTCATTCTCACTGTCAAACGTGTCACTTTTCCTCAAGTTTGTGATCAATTTCATGAAATCAAAATGTCCTTATTTCCTTTGTTTTATATTAGATTGAATTAAAAAAAAAAAAACTTAATATTGGCTCTAAAATGTTAACATGTGAATTAATTGAAAGGTTTGCTTTAAAACAGTAATTTGTTTTTCAATTACTTTTGTTTTTTGGCAATTTTTTTATTTGACCTTGGCTGTTTGTTTATTCCATTATTTATTGTGCCAAATATTCGTGTTTTTCTCTAAACCCAGCTGTATCCAAAACTGTAACTGATCTTTTATCCATGCATAGTTTCAATAGAGTGAATTGTAAGAATTAAATTTCACAATTGTTATTTTTTTGTTCTCATTGTGAATTGAATATTACAATTAGTGATTAACCTAATAATCTTAATATCTTTGACATGACTTTTGCATTATAAACAACTAATCGAATCATCAAAAGAAATATCACTCAACTAATCAATTACCAAAAATATTAGTTACAGCTCTAATTGAGCCGCCTGTCGGAAAAAGTTTCCAAACCGGTTGAGACAAACGACCCTTAACTTACTGTAAAATAGGCTTTAAAGGTTGCATAGAGAATTTTCAAAACAGGTTTGTTGTCAAACTTAGATTTGTAACAGACTTATACTTATGGTAAACAGAAATAGAAGTAAGTGTACCACATGTATCGTATGAGTGGTGTTCTGAGATTGTGGCTGGTGTGCTGCAGGTCGGAGAGATCAAGGCTCATGCTGCAGAGTGGAAAGCGAACGTCCGAGCTGAGCTGAGAGAGACGCGGAGGAGGATGAGCGTGGAGGTCCATGACAAACTTCAGCGTGCGGCTACCATCCGCAGCATGGAGCGCAGACAGCTGGGGCTGGACCCAGCGCGCAGTGTCCCTGGACATGCTGTCCCCGGAGCGCCGAGCCATCTTCAACAGTCTGGACACTAACACTAACAGCTACAAGACCTCCTCACAAGAGAGCATCGACACCAAGCTCAACAACCTGCGTCTGCGAGGGGCCGAACAGAGCGACCGGCAGCCCAACCACCAGGCCACGTCAGAGGACAACATCTTTAACCGCCTGGGCTCTGTCACCAAACTGGCCAAACGCAGCAGGAACAAGGACCTGAAGAAGAACATCCCGGACGAGTCGCGCCGCCCTCACAGTGAGGCGTACGGCTGCAGCTCGCCTATGTTTGAATGTAGCACGCCCACCAGTGACGACAAATGCAAGGACGAGACAGAAGATGAAGACAAGGAATGCAACATGAGCCTGTCCGACTTCCCTCTGTACGTGCCTCAGAACACTTTCACTGTGGAGCCGCCCAAAGACAGCCAGAGTCACATCAGACTGGAAGAGCTCCATGGAGACATGGGCCTGTAGTGTTTTTAAATGTCAATCTTAGTGCCTTAGGCCCCTTCTGTGAGAGAGACAGGGGCACTTCATGTTGTGAAGTCCACTGTGACGTGTGTGGCCTCCATGGATCCATGCTGTAGACTCGCTCCACTCACTGAAGGGCATGAAAACTCTGGTAGAATAGTGCATGTCTGTAACGGTCATCTGGTGATGTACCTACACGTCCAAACATCCTCACCACTGTCTAACGTGAGCTCCACAGTGTCCACTCCACTTTTCCATCCAGGGCAGAGGCAGCAGACTGACTCCACACTCACTCTCTTCATTCAACAACACTTTGCTGTCTAACGTACATTGGAGTCCATGGATGTGTTGCGTATATTGAAAAATGAAGTCAAGTAATTCTGTTGTATCAAATGTTTTAACTATAATGCCGTGACAAAGTAAAGACACATATGGGACTAGCTCCAGTAGAAGTGAGGTTCATCTGTCTGTTACCTGTCCCGTCCTGTCGTCCTGTGCATGGTCCCGGCCTGTCTCTCCTCTCCACTCTATCTCAGGGCTCGCGCTCATTTCACACACATGGGAGGCCTTCCAACACTTTGTTTGAGTAGTTTTACATCCAAATAGGACCTTTTTGTAAGCCTAGATTTTTTTTCTTTAGGCATTTTTTAATTCACTAAGACGAGACACTACAGGCTGTTGTCCAATCTGAATCAAAAGATCTATAATTTAATCTTAATTCTGTTTTAGAAAAAAAAAACATTTTCCTTCACAGGGTCGTCAATATGAACCTCTAAAGTCGCTCCTAAACGCACCAAACTTTACAGACTTGGACTGAACAAGATTTTGAAGATTTTTACAAAAGAAATAGCTTGATAGTTTTTTTTCTTATTTATCAGCAGTGTCTCGCCTTAAATTTTTTCAAGCCATGGAGAAAATTCAGAATTTCACTGGTTTCTTTTTTGCAGTGCAGCGCCTAATGAAGGAACCTATGGATATTACTTACTTTCAGTCACCACGAATGCAAAACAGAGAATGTTTCTATACTTTTTATTCTACACACTACTTTTCAAGAACTTCTACTCCAAAAAACAAACACTATGCAGCGGCCACTCATGTGGGTTTATTCACGACAGAAAATGTGCAATGACTCAAAGGAATCCATGTTCTCCTCAGACACTCTACATAGCACCTTAAAGGCGTTTTGTATTTAAAAGAACTACTTCCCTACATTTCTCCAGTCTCTGTTTAGTCAGAGGAATTACCCAGTCCATGTATTAACGTTTACACAGCAGCAGCACTCACTGAAATCGATTCGATACAGATATATTGTGCAGCAGTAGCTATAATGCTCTGTATATTTACCAAAGAAATCTGCGTTCACACCGGACAGCATATTTGCGTCAAAATTCAGGGCGTTAAAGCGTATTTTGACGCAGAACATTTTCGAAGCAGACGCCTAAATAGGCCCCGATGCATGTCTTGGCGTTAAGGGACTAAAAAGCTCTTTTAACGCCCCAACGTGCTTTTTCGAGCTCCCGTTTGTTTGCAGGCTTTGTTTTGCTCGTAGACAGATCACGTTGAGAATAAGAAAGAGGGAGAGAGAAAGGCTTGTTGCATTTATAAACAGATCTTTCTCGATCGCACATGTTTCTGCTTCTCCAGGGTGTCCTTTTGCAGTCTCTGTCTTCCTTGGCTCCTCCCGTTGTACAACAGGTTTAAGCACGGCACCGGCATTTTTAATAGATCCATGTGAGCGCGTTGTAAGTCCAGATCATGTCCCGTGTTGTTTTGCCGTGTATCCAGATTTTCAGAACAACGAACGGCCAAGTCTTTGAAAAAAAGCCCCCAAACAAGTGACCTTTCGTTAAAAAAGTTCTTAAAGACTTCAGTAAACAGTCCTCCTTTCCTCTTGATGTGAGAGGAGAACATGTCACAGGAGGATAGTCTCTGATTGGCTGACGCCGACTTCCAAAGCGCAAAAGATGGATTTTTCCCAACTCCTGCGCGGCCGCAGTTTTAAGCAAATTTGCGTCTGCTGCAGGTTTGTGCTTCCAATCTGCTATAGGCTACGCTGCATTTTCAGATGTCTAAACGCGCGTCAACTGACGCCCCAGAAGCTAATACGCTTGAACGCTCAAGATGCAGGTTTACATTGACTTAACACTGAAAATGGACGCAAAAACGCAAAGATGCTATCCGGTGTGAACGTACCATTAGGCAGACTTTAAAATCTGAGGTTCTTGTGTGCTGAGGTTTTTCTCACTTATGTGTCAACTGGTGCTCAAAACTTGTATACAAATGTTTTCAAAATTACAGTTGTATATGTGTTTGTTTAACCAAAATGTTTCTGATCTGAAGAAAAAGTCTACAGAGAAAAAGTCCCCAAAGTAGTAGTTCCAGCTCTGTGTGAACACACCTAAAATGGGGACTGGAACTGAAAAAAGGAACTCAAAAGGTTCTTTCAGTGCAAAAACGCCTTCAAACTATAATCTCACAAGAAGTGTTCCTATTAAGAGCAGTTCACAAATACAGGGAAATGTAATCAAAATGCAGTATTTTGCCGGACTTTACAACTGTCCCCATACACTACATGATGTTAGTTTCTTTTTTAACGCTTTAAAGAATTCCAGAGACATCATAAAAAATAAAAAAGTAAAAGAAGAAAGAAACGGCATGCTGTCTGCAGACCCCGCTGATGTCCATGCTGTTGATTGTAAAACCACCACATGCTTCACAGATCTTTCTAGAACTTTTGGTTTCGATGCTGATGTCAGGACACACCTGTATGCAGACACTGCTTCGAGTAACGTGCAATCACTGTTATGCCTTTGAATAAAAACATCTCACCTACTGAAACAGACAGCTCTCTTTTTCTTTATTTTTTCGTTTTGATGATTAAGCTCATTTTCACGCTGCGGCTAAGCTAGTTTCAGTTTAGCTAGTCACATTTAGATTATTTAATATTTAAAAATCCAATAGCTAAGAGTAAATTTTGAGTTGATATTGACTGCAGAGAGTTCAGATCTTCACATAAGAGGAAAATACGTCCAGGAGACTGTGTTTAAAGGTGCATTGCGTAAGTTAAAATGTTCAATATTACGATATATCAAACTACCGTCCATTGGCACTTGCCTGGATATGCGCCATGACGTTTTGTAAACTTACCGAGTTTGCCTCTGTAAGCGCACACAGGCTCATAAATGTGAGTGGTGCGGGTCGCATTTTCCCGCGCTCGTCCTCCTTCACTGGATTATCGTCATTATTTCTATTTATTTAGCAAAAGATCTCGGTTTTATACAATGGACGGCTGTTGTAAAGGCTGTTTAATGAAAAATAAAATAAATAATCATTGTAAATACTGCCATCTAGCTTCCGAACCCCCGTAACACACGGAAGAATTCAAAACAACTAGCCCACCGTAACGGCATGGTATGAAGTCGACTGCAGGACCGAGGAGCACTTGGACATGTTTTTGAGAAAGAGGAATTGTGCTGGAGATCAATAAGACGTTCATCTGGTGATTATTTTCATTAGAAGGTAAGACTCTCAGGCCTGTCCAAGTACATCGCACATTTAGACACAGATTTAGTAGCTTAGCGCTTAGCTGTTTGTCTTGGTAAGGTTTATGTTTTATTAGAGTAATAAATTGCCATTGAGCATTTAGTTTATGACAAATGAGGCCTGTAAAAAGCTTGTTTACAATTTTCTCTCACGCTAAAACAAAGCTTTTCCTTAAACTCTCAATAATCTTTTCTTGTGTAACTTTTGAAGTTTGTAAACTGATCATTCAGTCAAAAAGAACATAAGTCAGCATCTACTTTTTCATACAAAAACCTTTGTCTTCTTAAGTCAGAAACATTTAGCAGAAAATAACCATGTGTCAAAAGAATCTTTTAAGCGTAAAATACGTCTTCAGTTGCTGATAGTAGGGAGGGTGCAGTGCCACAAAACGCCAAAGATGGCGCCCTTGTTCAAAACCTTTGCAACTTACGCCATGCTCCTTTAAAAAAGTATCTATTTTTTTCACAAAGCTAAATGCTAACAAATAAAGTAGAGCAGGTGAGATGAGTTCATAAATGGCCAGGTTGGTTGTTTTAAAAGCTAATTCAGTTTGTAACTGCTATTGTTTAGGTTAGCATTTGCATTACCTTTGAGTAGGGTAGCTAGACTTTCAAAATTAAAAACTGCGGGACACTTGAGTTTTTGTGAAAATGACCTTTGTCAGTGTAAATTTCAGTGTAAACTGAAACTAATTTACTAGTCACATTTTAGGATTATTTTTCAAGATTTACAAATCCTAAGAGCTAATAATTACAGCAGCGACGTCAGACATTCATATAAGGTAAATCACCAAAGAAAGACTGTGTTTAAAAAAGTATGTGTTTTTACGCAAAGCTAAATGCTAATAAATAAATTAACCAAAACAAAGTAGACCAGGTGAGATAAGTTCATTACTTGCCAAGTTGGTTGTTTCTGTAAAAAGCTAGTTCAGTTTGTAGCTGCTATTGTAATTCTGATCAGGTTAGCATTAGCTTTGAGTAGGGTGACCAGGGGTACTGTGTAAGAAAAACAAAGTGATTTCCACGTTTGAACACCAGAGGGAGCCTTTCACATGCATTTTGCCTATTAAAGGGACTGTACTTGATTTTTTTACAACAAGATAACTTAAAAGCAGATTCCCCCAGCACTGATGCCTTGTTAATGTATCTATTCAGGTGGAAATGAGTCCCAAAGTCCTGTCTATGTCTAATAAAATCCCGTTTGTGTGCAGCTTTTTCTGTTTTTGTTTTTAGCATTGTGGCTAACTGTTGTTAGCATAGTGACTCACCTTGCTGTTAAAAGCTGTGAAAAAACATTAAAACTTATCATGATGAACAATTCTGAAGCTCAGAATGCATTAGCTAAGTGAGCAAAACATGTAGACTGAAGTAAGAATTTAAAATAAACTAATTCTGTTTGTTTACATTTTTAAGAATGCAAAAAACAGGTACAGTCCCTTTAAGCATGCAGACATCTAGCGTCAAAAATCCACATTCCGGCCCGTAATAAAACATTTCAAATACGTATAAATGTATCACAATTGATGTGGATTGGTTAACAGTGCTCTCTAAAGTATTCATGTTGTAAAGAATAAATATGATTTTAATGTTTGTGGACTATATGTGATAATTAAAATTCCTCTCAATCTTACACAGTGCTCCTTTAATGTAATTAGTAGGCCAACGTTAAAATCACTATACAAACTGAACTAGCATTTTACTGAAACAATCAGCCTGGCATTTAATTTGTTTTTATCAAATTGTCTATGATACTTTATGTAGGTTAGTTTTTTTTTGTTAGCATTGCGCCAAAAATATTCATTATTACGAACACATTGTTGAAGTATTTACCTCTAACTTGAAGATCTAGTTGAAAATCCACTCTGCTTTGTGATTTTAAAATACTGATTCAAATTAGTGCATCTCAGCAAAATTCCCAGTTGTGGCTAAAAACATAAACCAAAAACGTATTAAAAAATGAAAGACATTTAAACAGAAAACGTTCCTTTTTGCAGTCTTGTCCTTGTCGTCCAATGGGAAAGCTGATGGAAAAGGATCATGTTTAGGGCTTTGACTTTAACCTTGTCAGTCTAAAATAACTCTGGTTTGAGCTCGGTTTCAGAGACAAGAGACGCCTCACCTTCAGATGGTCTGTCTGTGTCACTGTCTGAAACCTCAAAGGTTTTCTCTGTTCTCTCTGTACACATTACACATACGCCCAATTGTACATCTGTACTAGGGATGGGACGATATACGATATTATTGCTAATCGCGATAATTAAGGGCCGCAATTAAATAATCGTGACGTTTTTTCATAATCGTGATAATCGTACGTGACGATAATCGCAATTATAGCAGCAAGCGCGCACCTGTGTCTTCATAAGAGCACCTAAAATCTGACTGCTGTGAACCCAGTGAAAGCTGTGATATGGCTAAACAAAAAAACAAAAAAAAGGTTAATGTGTTAAAGGTAATTAATGGCTCTGAGACAACATTGTAAACATTTATTAACTTTGAATCATTATTGATTGTGCTTAGACCAAAATACAAAGTAGTTTTTCAAACACATACATATTGTGCGCCAATAAATATTTCGGTGATTTTGAATCTGTGCACTTCTACGTTTAGTAAATTATCGTGATATCGTTAATCGCGATGATTTTGGTCACAATAATCGTGAGTGCAAATCTTTATATCGTCCCATGCCTAATCTGTACACATTACATACACATACAACTGTACACAATACATACATACCCTTTCTCCACATCTCTCTACCAATCTTCTCTATCTCTCTCTTCCTCTTGATTTGTATCTTTTTCTCACTCTCTCTCAGATTCTTTCTTTCTCTCTCTTTCACCCCTTTTTTGTCCCTCTCTTTTCCCTTTTTTCTCAGTCTTTTTCTTTTTCCTCTTTCTTTCTCCCCTGCCCTTCCTTTCATTTTCTCTCTATTTCTTTCTTTTTCACACACACTTTTACATCTGCACACAAATACATACAAACACTTACACACACATGTACAAGGTAAGGTAAAGTTTATTAGGGACAATGTACAATTACATTAAGCACAATGGCAGAGATGCTTGTACCAGATTATAACTTACATACACACACATAAATCTGTCCACGTTACATACATGCACATTATATACACACACTTATACACCTGTAAACATTACATACATACACTTATACATCTGTAAACATTACATACATACACTTATACATCTGTAAACACTACATACATACACTTATACATCTGTAAACATTACATACATACACTTAAACATCTGTAAACATTACATACACACATACACCTGTAAACATTACATACATACACTTATACATCTGTAAACATTACATACACACACATTACAAATACACACTTGTACACCTGTAAACGTTACATACATACACACTTATACACCTGTAAGCATTACATACATACAGTTATACATTTGTAAACATTACATACACACACTTTATATACACACACTTGTACACCTGTAAACATTACATACACACACTTATACATCTGTACGCATTACATGCAAAGACAATAATAGAGCTTAAGATATAAAAGTGAACTTACTCGGCAGTGCAATAACAGGACAAGGCTGTGTTTGTTGCATTTGAGACAAAGGTCATGGGGATTCTCTGATGATAGGAGTTGCATTGTGCAAGCCCTTTAGCCTCGATCTAAAGATATCGCGGAGAAATTGCTACAAAAAGCTCACTAACACGAACCGGTGTACTTCTTTCTGTTATAGAAGTCAATAGCGTTTGTTAGCATTTGATGGGCGTAGCAACAACAACTAGGGAAGGTCAATTATTGTCTATAGTTGGCCAAAAAGTTACACAGTGCACCTTTCCTGCGTTGACATAAAATGCTAGGAAACCCTGCCGTGATTGGAGGGGGGAATGCGGTGAGTGTGTGTGTTAGATCAGTACCTGTTCCAGACCAGGATGGAGACCAGACTCGTGATCCACCAGCATGATGTTATCTCCACGGAGACGCCTCAGAGCATCCATGCAAAAGACAGAAAAAAAACATGTTAGAGAAAAGAGCAACTACATACACATTACATACACACATATACACCTTTAAACATTACATACATACACTTATACATCTGTAAACAATACATACACACTTATACACCTGTAAACATTACATACATACACTTATACATCTGTAAACATTACATACACATTACATACACACTTATACACCTGTAAACATTACATACATACACATTACATACACATAGTTATAGACCTGTAAACATTCACATTACATACACACACTTAAACACCTGTAAACATTACATACATACAAATTACATACATATACATATACATCTGTAAACATTACATACACATTACATACACACACTTGTACACTTGTAAACATTACATACATACACATTACATACATACACTTATACATCTGTAAACATTACATACACACATTACATACACAACACCTGTAAACATTACATACATACACTTATACATCTGTAAACATTACATACACACACTTTATATATACACACACTTGTACACCTGTAAACATTACATACACACACTTATACATCTGTACGCATTACATGCAAAGACAATAATAGAGCTTAAGATATAAAAGTGAACTTACTCGGCAGTGCAATAACAGGACAAGGCTGTGTTTGTTGCATTTGAGACAAAGGTCATGGGGATTCTCTGATGATAGGAGTTGTGTCCCCTTTTGTTGCCTATTTTAATGTTTTGAATATATCCCTCCGCTGCATTGTGCAAGCCCTTTAGCCTCGATCTAAAGAATATCGCAGAGAAATTGCTACAAAAAGGTCACTAACACGAACCAGTGTACTTCTTTCTGTTATAGAAGTCAATGGCGTTCGATAGCATTTGATGGGCGTAGCAACAACTAGGGAAGGTCAATTATTGTCTATAGTTGGCCAAAAAGTTACACAGTGCACATTTCCTGCGTTGATATAAAATGCTAGGAAACCCTGCCGTGATTGGAGGGGGGAATGCGGTGAGTGTGTGTGTTTTATCAGTACCTGTTCCAGACCAGGATGGAGACCAGACTGTGATCCACCAGCATGATGTTATCTCCACGAAGACGACTCAGAGCATCCATGCAAAAGACAGAAAAAAACATGTTAGAGAAAAGAGAAACTACATACACACTTATACACCTGTAAACATTACATACATACACTTATACATCTGTAAACATTACATACACACTTATACACATGTAAACATTACATACACACACATTACAAACACACACTTATACACCTGTAAACATTACATACATACACTTATACACCTGTAAACATTACATACATACACTTATACATCTGTAAACATTACATACACACACTTTATATACACACACTTGTACACCTGTAAACATTACATACACACACTTATACATCTGTACGCATTACATGCAAAGACAATAATAGAGCTTAAGATATAAAAGTGAACTTACTCGGCAGTGCAATAACAGGACAAGGCTGTGTTTGTTGCAGTTGAGACAAAAGTCATGGGGATTCTCTGATGATAGGAGTTGTGTCCCCTTTTGTTGCCTATTTTAATGTTTTGAATATATCCCTCCGCTGCATTGTGCAAGCCCTTTAGCCTCGATCTAAAGAATATCGCAGAGAAATTGCTACAAAAAGGTCACTAACACGAACCAGTGTACTTCTTTCTGTTATAGAAGTCAATGGCGTTCGTTAGCATTTGATGGGCGTAGCAACAACTAGGGAAGATCAATTATTGTCTATAGTTGGCCAAAAAGTTACACAGTGCACCTTTCCTGCGTTGACATAAAATGCTAGGAAACCCTGCCGTGATTGGAGGGGGAATGGGTGAGTGTGTGTGTTTTATCAGTACCTGTTCCAGACCAGGATGGAGACCAGACTCGTGATCCACCAGCATGATGTTATCTCCATGAAGACGACTCAGAGCATCCATGTAAAAGACAGAAAAAAACATGTTAGAGAAAAGAGAAACTACATACACATTACATACACACATATACACCTTTAAACATTACATACATACACTTATACATCTGTAAACATTACATACACACTTATACACCTGTAAACATTACATACATACACTTATACATCTGTAAACATTACATACACACTTATACACCTGTAAACATTACATACATACACTTATACATCTGTAAACATTACATACATACACTTATACATTTGTAAACATTACATACACACACTTTATATACACACACTTGTACACCTGTAAACATTACATACACACACTTATACATCTGTACGCATTACATGCAAAGACAATAATAGAGCTTAAGATATAAAAGTGAACTTACTCGGCAGTGCAATAACAGGACAAGGCTGTGTTTGTTGCAGTTGAGACAAAGGTCATGGGGATTCTCTGATGATAGGAGTTGTGACCCCTTTTGTTGCCTATTTTAATGTTTTGAATATATCCCTCCGCTGCATTGTGCAAGCCCTTTAGCCTCGATCTAAAGAATATCGCAGAGAAATTGCTACAAAAAGGTCACTAACACGAACCAGTGTACTTCTTTCTGTTATAGAAGTCAATGGCGTTCGATAGCATTTGATGGGCGTAGCAACAACTAGGGAAGGTCAATTATTGTCTATAGTTGGCCAAAAAGTTACACAGTGCACCTTTCCTGCGTTGACATAAAATGCTAGGAAACCCTGCCGTGATTGGAGGGGGGAATGCGGTGAGTGTGTGTGTTTTATCAGTACCTGTTCCAGACCAGGATGGAGACCAGACTCGTGATCCACCAGCATGATGTTATCTCCACGAAGACGACTCAGAGCATCCATGCAAAAGACAGAAAAAAACATGTTAGAGAAAAGAGAAACTACATACACATTACATACACACTTATACACCTGTAAACATTACATACATACACTTATACATCTGTAAACATTACATACACACTTATACACCTGTAAACATTACATACATACACTTATACATCTGTAAACATTACATACACACACATTACAAACACACACTTGTACACCTGTAAACATTACATACAAACACACTTATACACCTGTAAACATTACATACATACACTTATACATCTGTAAACATTACATACATACACTTTATATACACACACTTGTACACCTGTAAACATTACATACACACACTTATACATCTGTACGCATTACATGCAAAGACAATAATAGAGCTTAAGGTATAAAAGTGAACTTACTCGGCAGTGCAATAACAGGACAAGGCTGTGTTTGTTGCATTTGAGACAAAGTCATGGGGATTCTCTGATGATAGGAGTTGTGTCCCCTTTTGTTGCCTATTTTAATGTTTTGAATATATCCCTCCGCTGCATTGTGCAAGCCCTTTAGCCTCGATCTAAAGAATATCGCAGAGAAATTGCTACAAAAAGGTCACTAACACGAACCAGTGTACTTCTTTCTTTATAGAAGTCAATGGCGTTCGATAGCATTTGATGGGCGTAGCAACAACTAGGGAAGGTCAATTATTGTCTATAGTTGGTCAAAAAGTTACACAGTGCACCTTTCCTGCGTTGACATAAAATGCTAGGAAACCCTGCCGTGATTGGAGGGGGGAATGCGGTGAGTGTGTGTGTTTTATCAGTACCTGTTCCAGACCAGGATGGAGACCAGACTCGTGATCCACCAGCATGATGTTATCTCCACGAAGACGACTCAGAGCATCCATGTAAAAGACAGAAAAAAACATGTTAGAGAAAAGAGAAACTACATACACATTACATACACACATATACACCTTAAACATTACATACATACACTTATACATCTGTAAACATTACATACACACTTATACACCTGTAAACATTACATACATACACTTATACATCTGTAAACATTACATACACACTTATACACCTTTAAACATTACATACATACACTTATACATCTGTAAACATTACATACACACTTATACACCTGTAAACATTACATACATACACTTATACATCTGTAAACATTACATACACACACATTAAAATACACACTTGTACACCTGTAAACGTTACATACATACACACTTATACACCTGTAACATTACATACATACATTATACATTGTAAACATTACATACACACACTTTATATACACACACTTGTACACCTGTAAACATTACATACACACACTTATACATCTGTACGCATTACATGCAAAGACAATAATAGAGCTTAAGATATAAAAGTGAACTTACTCGGCAGTGCAATAACAGGACAAGGCTGTGTTTGTTGCATTTGAGACAAAGGTCATGGGGATTCTCTGATGATAGGAGTTGTGTCCCCTTTTGTTGCCTATTTTAATGTTTTGAATATATCCCTCCGCTGCATTGTGCAAGCCCCTTTAGCCTCGATCTAAAGAATATCGCGGAGAAATTGCTACAAAAAGCTCACTAACACGAACCGGTGTACTTCTTTCTGTTATAGAAGTCAATAGCGTTTGTTAGCATTTGATGGGCGTAGCAACAACAACTAGGGAAGGTCAATTATTGTCTATAGTTGGCCAAAAAGTTACACAGTGCACCTTTCCTGCGTTGACATAAAATGCTAGGAAACCCTGCCGTGATTGGAGGGGGGAATGCGGTGAGTGGTGTGTTTTATCAGTACCTGTTCCAGACCAGGATGGAGACCAGACTCGTGATCCACCAGCATGATGTTATCTCCACGGAGACGCTCAGAGCATCCATGCAAAAGACAGAAAAAAACATGTTAGAGAAAAGAGAACAAACATACATACACACTTATACACCTGTAAACATTACATACATACATTATACATCTGTAAACATTACATACACACTTATACACCTGTAAACATTACATACATACACTTATACATCTGTAAACATTACATACACACTTATACACCTGTAAACATTACATACATACACTTATACATCTGTAAACATTACATACACACACATTACAAACACACACTTGTACACCTGTAAACATTACATACAACACACTTATACACCTGTAAACATTACATACATACACTTATACATCTGTAAACATTACATACACACACTTTATATACACACACTTGTACACCTGTAAACATTACATACACACACTTATACATCTGTACGCATTACATGCAAAGACAATAATAGAGCTTAAGATATAAAAGTGAACTTACTCGGCAGTGCAATAACAGGACAAGGCTGTGTTTGTTGCATTTGAGACAAAGGTCATGGGGATTCTCTGATGATAGGAGTTGTGTCCCCTTTTGTTGCCTATTTTAATGTTTTGAATATATCCCTACGCTGCATTGTGCAAGCCTTTAGCCTCGATCTAAAGAATATCGCAGAGAAATTGCTACAAAAAGGTCACTAACACGAACCAGTGTACTTCTTTCTGTTATAGAAGTCAATGGCGTTCGTTAGCATTTGATGGGCGTAGCAACAACTAGGGAAGGTCAATTATTGTCTATAGTTGGCCAAAAAGTTACACAGTGCACCTTTCCTGCGTTGACATAAAATGCTAGGAAACCCTGCCGTGATTGGAGGGGGGAATGGGTGAGTGTGTGTGTTTTATCAGTACCTGTTCCAGACCAGGATGGAGACCAGACTCGTGATCCACCAGCATGATGTTATCTCCACGAAGACGACTCAGAGCATCCATGCAAAAGACAGAAAAAAACATGTTAGAGAAAAGAGAAACTACATACACACTTATACACCTGTAAACATTACATACATACACTTATACATCTGTAAACATTACATACACACTTATACACCTGTAAACTTTACATACACTTATACATCTGTAAACATTACATACACACACATTACAAACACACACTTGTACACCTGTAAACATTACATACAAACACACTTATACACCTGTAAACATTACATACATACACTTATACATTTGTAAACATTACATACACACACTTTATATACACACACTTATACATCTGTACGCATTACATGCAAAGACAATAATAGAGCTTAAGATATAAAAGTGAACTTACTCGGCAGTGCAATAACAGGACAAGGCTGTGTTTGTTGCAGTTGAGACAAAGGTCATGGGGATTCTCTGATGATAGGAGTTGTGTCCCCTTTTGTTGCCTATTTTAATGTTTTGAATATATCCCTCCGCTGCATTGTGCAAACCCTTTAGCCTCGATCTAAAGAATATCGCGGAGAAATTGCTACAAAAAGGTCACTAACACGAACCAGTGTACTTCTTTCTGTTATAGAAGTCAATGGCATTCGTTAGCATTTGATGGGCGTAGCAACAACTAGGGAAGATCAATTATTGTCTATAGTTGGCCAAAAAGTTACACAGTGCACCTTTCCTGCGTTGACATAAAATGCTAGGAAACCCTGCCGTGATTGGAGGGGGGAATGCGGTGAGTGTGTGTGTTTTATCAGTACCTGTTCCAGACCAGGATGGAGACCAGACTCGTGATCCACCAGCATGATGTTATCTCCACGAAGACGACTCAGAGCATCCATGCAAAAGACAGAAAAAAACATGTTAGAGAAAAGAGAAACTACATACACATTTATACACCTGTAAACATTACATACATACACTTATACATCTGTAAACATTACATACACACTTATACACCTGTAAACATTACATACAAACACACTTATACACCTGTAAACATTACATGCATACACTTATACATCTGTAAACATTACATACACACACTTTATATATACACACACTTGTACACCTGTAAACATTACATACACACACTTATACATCTGTACGCATTACATCCAAAGACAATAATAGAGCTTAAGATATAAAAGTGAACTTACTCGGCAGTGCAATAACAGGACAAGGCTGTGTTTGTTGCAGTTGAGACAAAAGTCATGGGGATTCTCTGATGATAGGAGTTGTGTCCCCTTTTGTTGCCTATTTTAATGTTTTGAATATATCCCTCCGCTGCATTGTGCAAGCCCTTTAGCCTCGATCTAAAGAATATCGCAGAGAAATTGCTACAAAAAGGTCACTAACACGAACCAGTGTACTTCTTTCTGTTATAGAAGTCAATGGCGTTCGTTAGCATTTGATGGGCGTAGCAACAACTAGGGAAGATCAATTATTGTCTATAGTTGGCCAAAAAGTTACACAGTGCACCTTTCCTGCGTTGACATAAAATGCTAGGAAACCCTGCCGTGATTGGAGGGGGGAATGCGGTGAGTGTGTGTGTTTTATCAGCAGAGGTGGGAGACTCGAGTCACATGACTTGACTCGAGTCAGACTCGAGTCGCACTTTTCATGACTTGTGACTTACTTGCCCTATGATCCCAAAAGACTTGACTTGACTTGTGACTTGGACATTAGTGACTTGAGACTTGACTTGACTTGTGACTCTTTACTTGACATGACTTGTGTATGACGGCTCTTTGGCTCATTCAGAAACATTTGCACCTCCACACGCTCTCTCTCTCTTTCCCTCTCGCCGACATGAGGAAGAGACAGCCGCATGTGCGTAAACCTGCTGCTGTAACCTGGCTGATCCCGCCTAATTAAGCTAAAACAAAGAAATCCTGGGCCCGTGAGTGTTTTGAAGTCCACAGCGACACTCTACTACTCACAAGCTTTCAGCCACTTTTTATTTCACGAAGATTGACCTCAGATTCACGGAGTTATGATTGTTTTCGCCTTTACTGAAAATTGCCATACATTTCAATGGGGCGCGCGCGGAATTTGACGGGACGTTACGGAGCATTTAATTCACGGTCTCAAGACACAGGAGATGTAAAAGTGATACTAAACATGAGTTCAGACAAGCTGATCCAAGTTTGTGAAGTCTGTGTTGTTTTAAAAGCCTATCGCAGTGAACGTCAAATGGCGGCCCGCGGCCAAATCCGGCCCGCGAAAAAAAATTTGTGGCCCGCCTAAAGTTTCTGCCTAGAAAAATAATTTTAAACTGTAGTAAAGCGTATTTTTGTTCACTCATTAAATCAGACTCATCATCCCCCAA
This sequence comes from Mugilogobius chulae, assembly GCA_038363315.1. NCBI lineage: Eukaryota > Metazoa > Chordata > Actinopteri > Gobiiformes > Gobiidae > Mugilogobius > Mugilogobius chulae. The sequence goes on from CM076405.1 coordinate 12,055,008, forward strand.
AGACTCCCCAATGCATTTGACTTGCCCCAATAAGCTAACAAACAAGAAAAACTTGTAGTTCTCTTTCACACCTTTAATGGCCTTCTTTCACAAGCAAATGCCCCTAACAGTCGTAACTCTGTCCTTTACTTCAGTAAAGGAGCCACTTTGACTTAAGATATTTCCATGAAATTTGCAATAACAAGTGTTAAATAAATAAATAAATACATAAATAAATAAGAAGAAATAAGAGACACAGCATAAAAAATTGCATATTTTTACAACACTTAAAGAACAATGGTTAAATGAAAGCAACAGGACTTACATTTTCTTTTTTTGTGTTGTGGACAGAGCCATTTTTATGCTCTGAACTCGTTTAAGAAATCCGAAAAGTTGACGAGAATGACTGACAACCTTTTAATTATGCACTTTTTTACAGGGCAAAGGATATTTTTTTTCCATCCCAAGGGCGGCATGGCAAAAAAAAGAAGCACTGCTTTAGCTGTATTTTTTTGACACTGCAAAATTATTCATCCTCATCCAGAATGTCCCAAAGTATGCTTTTAACTTTCTATTTTTACAAAATGGTGTAGTTGACTTTGTAGTTAAATGCAAAAAGTTTTATTTTAAAATGCACCAAAGCCGTTTAGTTGAGTAGCCATTACAATTTGGCTTTAAAAAATGTAATGACTTGCCATGACTTGACGCCAAGCTGATGACTTGACTTGACTTACTTGACAAAAAGCTAAGACTTGACTTGACTTACTTGACCCTGATGACCCACTGACTTGGACTTACTTGTGACTTGGACGTGATGACTTGAGACTTACTTGTGACTTGCATCTAAGTGACTTACTCCCACCTCTGTTTATCAGTACCTGTTCCAGACCAGGATGGAGACCAGACTCGTGATCCACCAGCATGATGTTATCTCCACGAAGACGACTCAGAGCATCCATGCAAAAGACAGAAAAAAACATGTTAGAGAAAAGAGAAACTACATACACATTACATACACACATATACACCTTTAAACATTACATACATACACTTATACATCTGTAAACATTACATACACACTTATAGACCTGTAAACATTACATACATACACTTATACATCTGTAAACATTACATACACACACATTACAAACACACACTTGTACACCTGTAAACATTACATACATACACACTTATACACCTGTAAACATTACATACATACACTTATACATTTGTAAACATTACATACACACACTTTATATACACACACTTGTACACCTGTAAACATTACATACACACACTTATACATCTGTACGCATTACATGCAAAGACAATAATAGAGCTTAAGATATAAAAGTGAACTTACTCGGCAGTGCAATAACAGGACAAGGCTGTGTTTGTTGCATTTGAGACAAAGGTCATGGGGATTCTCTGATGATAGGAGTTGTGTCCCCTTTTGTTGCCTATTTTAATGTTTTGAATATATCCCTCCGCTGCATTGTGCAAGCCCTTTAGCCTCGATCTAAAGAATATCGCAGAGAAATTGCTACAAAAAGGTCACTAACACGAACCAGTGTACTTCTTTCTGTTATAGAAGTCAATGGCGTTCGATAGCATTTGATGGGCGTAGCAACAACTAGGGAAGGTCAATTATTGTCTATAGTTGGCCAAAAAGTTACACAGTGCACCTTTCCTGCGTTGACATAAAATGCTAGGAAACCCTGCCGTGATTGGAGGGGGAATGCGGTGAGTGTGTGTGTTTTATCAGTACCTGTTCCAGACCAGGATGGAGACCAGACTCGTGATCCACCAGCATGATGTTATCTCCACGAAGACGACTCAGAGCATCCATGTAAAAGACAGAAAAAAACATGTTAGAGAAAAGAGAAACTACATACACACTTATACACCTGTAAACATTACATACATACACTTATACATCTGTAAACATTACATACACACTTATACACCTGTAAACATTACATACATACACTTATACATCTGTAAACATTACATACACACACTTTATATACACACACTTGTACACCTGTAAACATTACATACACACACTTATACATCTGTACGCATTACATGCAAAGACAATAATAGAGCTTAAGGTATAAAGTGAACTTACTCGGCAGTGCAATAACAGGACAAGGCTGTGTTTGTTGCATTTGAGACAAAGGTCATGGGGATTCTCTGATGATAGGAGTTGTGTCCCCTTTTGTTGCCTATTTTAATGTTTTGAATATATCCCTCCGCTGCATTGTGCAAGCCCTTTAGCCTCGATCTAAAGAATATCGCAGAGAAATTGCTACAAAAAGGTCACTAACACGAACCAGTGTACTTCTTTCTGTTATAGAAGTCAATGGCGTTCGATAGCATTTGATGGGCGTAGCAACAACTAGGGAAGGTCAATTATTGTCTATAGTTGGCCAAAAGTTACACAGTGCACCTTTCCTGCGTTGACATAAAATGCTAGGAAACCCTGCCGTGATTGGAGGGGGAATGCGGTGAGTGTGTGTGTTTTATCAGTACCTGTTCCAGACCAGGATGGAGACCAGACTCGTGATCCACCAGCATGATGTTATCTCCACGAAGACGACTCAGAGCATCCATGCAAAAGACAGAAAAAAACATGTTAGAGAAAAGAGAATACATACATTACATACACACTTATACACCTGTAAACATTACATACATACACTTATACATCTGTAAACATTACATACACACTTATACACCTGTAAACATTACATACATACACTTATACATCTGTAAACATTACATACACACACTTAAACACACACTTTACACCTGTAAACATTACATACATACACACTTATCACCTGTAAACATACATACATACACTTATACATCTGTAAACATTACATACACACACTTTATATACACACACTTGTACACCTGTAAACATTACATACACACACTTATACATCTGTACGCATTACATGCAAAGACAATAATAGAGCTTAAGTATAAAAGTGAACTTACTCGGCAGTGCAATAACAGGACAAGGCTGTGTTTGTTGCATTTGAGACAAAGGTCATGGGGATTCTCTGATGATAGGAGTTGTGTCCCCTTTTGTTGCCTATTTTAATGTTTTGAATATATCCCTCCGCTGCATTGTGCAAGCCCTTTAGCCTCGATCTAAAGAATATCGCAGAGAAATTGCTACAAAAAGGTCACTAACACGAACCAGTGTACTTCTTTCTGTTATAGAAGTCAATGGCGTTCGATAGCATTTGATGGGCGTAGCAACAACTAGGGAAGGTCAATTATTGTCTATAGTTGGCCAAAAAGTTACACAGTGCACCTTTCCTGCGTTGACATAAAATGCTAGGAAACCCTGCCGTGATTGGAGGGGGGAATGCGGTGAGTGTGTGTGTTTATCAGTACCTGTTCCAGACCAGGATGGAGGACCAGACTCGTGATCCACCAGCATGATGTATATCCTCACGAAGACGACTCAGAGCATCCATGCAAAAGACAGAAAAAAACATGTTAGAGAAAAAGAAACTACATACACACTTATTACACCTGTAAACATTACATACATACACTTATACATCTGTAAACATTACATACACACTTATACACCTGAGTAACATTACATACATACACTATACACCTGTAAACTTACATACACCACACTTTATATAACACACTTGTACACCTGTAAACATTACATACACACACTTATACATCTGTTACGCAATTACATGCAAAGACAATAATAGAGCTTAAGATATAAAAGTGAACTTACTCGCATGTGCAATAACAGGACAAGGCTGTTGTTTGTTGCAGTTGAGACAAAAGTCATGGGATCTCTGATGATAGGAGTTGTGTCCCCTTTGTTGCCTATTTTAAATGTTTTGAATATATCCTCCGCTGCATTGTGCAACCCTTAAGCCTCGATCTAAAAGAATATCGCAGAGAAATTGCCTACAAAAAGAGTCACTAACAACGAACCGATGCTAAACTTCTTTCTGTTATGAAGTCAATGGCGTATCGATAGCATTTGATGGGCCGTAGCCAACAACTATGGGAAGGTCAATACTTATTCGTCTATATTGGCCAAAAAAGTCTACACAAGTGACCTTTCCTGCGTATACGACATAAAATGCTAGGAAACCCTGCCGCTGATGTGGAGGGGAATCGGTGATGTGTGTCGGTGTAATTCAGTAGCCTGTTTCCAGACCATGATGGAGACCACTCGTGATCCACCAGCACCTGATGTTATTCTCCACGAAGACGACTCACGAGCATCCATGCACAAAGACAGTACAAAAAAATCGTAGAGACAAGAAGAACACTACATACACACTTATACACCTGTAAACATTACAATACATTACACTTATACATCTGTAAACATTACATACACACTTATACACTGTAAACTTACAATACATACACTTATACATCATTAAACATTAACAATACACACACTTTTTATATACCACACACTTGTACACCTCGTACATTACATACCACAGCAACTGATCTAATACATCTGTACGCCATTCNAAGGTCATGGGATTCTCTGAATGATAGGAGTTGTGTCCCCTTTTTGTTGCCTATTTTAATGTTTTGAATATATCCCCGCTGCATTGTGCAAGCCTTTAGCCTCGATCTAAAGAATATCGCAGAGAAATTGCTACAAAAAGGTCACTAACACGAACCAGTGTACTTCTTTCTGTTATAGAAGTCAATGGCGTTCGATAGCATTTGATGGGCGTAGCAACAACTAGGGAAGGTCAATTATTGTCTATAGTTGGCCAAAAAGTTACACAGTGCACCTTTCCTGCGTTGACATAAATTGCTAGGAAACCCTGCGTGATTGGAGGGGGGAATGCGGTGAGTGTGTGTGTTTTATCAGTACCTGTTCCAGACCAGGATGGAGACCAGACTCGTGATCCACCAGCATGATGTTATCTCCACGAAGACGACTCAGAGCATCCATGCAAAAGACAGAAAAAAAACATGTTAGAGAAAAGAGAACTACATACACATTACATACACACTTATACACCTGTAAACATTACATACATACACATTACATACACTTATACATCTGTAAACATTACATACATACACATTACATACACATAGTTATAGACCTGTAAACATTAAAAACATTCACATTAACATACACACACTTAAACACCTGTAAACATTACATACATACAAATTACATACATATACATATACATCTGTAAACATTACATACACATTACATACACACACTTACTGTATATCTGTAAACATTACATACACACACTTATATATCTGTAAACATTACATACACACACTTGTACACTTGTAAACATTACATACATACACATTACATACATACACTTAATACATCTGTAAACATTACATACACACACTTATACATCTGTAACCATTACATTCATACGTATACAGCTGTAAACATTACATACATACACATTACATACACACACTTAAACACCTGTAAACATTACATACATACAAATTACATACATATACATATACATCTGTAAACATTACATACACATTACATACACACATTTACTGTATATCTGTAAACATTACATACACACACTTCTATATCTGTAAACATTACATACACACACTTGTACACTTGTAAACATTACATACACATTACATACACTTATGCACCTGTAAACATTACATACATACACATTACATACACTTATACATCTGTAAACATTACATACATACACATTACATACACATTGTTATAGACCTGTAAACATTAAAAACATTCACATTACATACACACACTTAAACACCTGTAAACATTACATACATACAAATTACATACATATACATATACATCTGTAAACATTACATACACATTACATACACACACTTACTGTATATCTGTAAACATTACATACACACACTTATATATCTGTAAACATTACATACACACACTTGTACACTTGTAAACATTACATACACATTATATACACTTATGCACCTGTAAACATTACATACATACACATTACATACATACACTTATACATCTGTAAACATTACATACACACACTTAAACATCTGTAACCATTACATTCATACTTATACAGCTGTAAACATTACATACATACACATTACATACACACTTATACACCTGTAAACATTACATACATACACATTACATACATACACTTATACATCTGTAAACATTACATACACACACATTACAAACACACACTTGTACACCTGTAAACATTACATACATACACACTTATACACCTGTAAACATTACATACATACACTTATACACCTGTACACATTACATACATACACTTTATATACACACACTTGTACACCTGTAAACATTACATACACACACTTATACATCTGTACGCATTACATGCAAAGACAATAATAGAGCTTAAGATATAAAAGTGAACTTACTCGGCAGTGCAATAACAGGACAAGGCTGTGTTTGTTGCATTTGAGACAAAGGTCATGGGGATTCTCTGATGATAGGAGTTGTGTCCCCTTTTGTTGCCTATTTTAATGTTTTGAATATATCCCTCCGCTGCATTGTGCAAGCCCTTTAGCCTCGATCTAAAGAATATCGCAGAGAAATTGCTACAAAAGGTCACTAACACGAACCAGTGTACTTCTTTCTGTTATAGAAGTCAATGGCGTTCGATAGCATTTGATGGGCGTAGCAACAACTAGGGAAGGTCAATTATTGTCTATAGTTGGCCAAAAAGTTACACAGTGCACCTTTCCTGCGTCGACATAAAATGCTAGGAAACCCTGCTGTGATTGGAGGGGGGAATGCGGTGAGTGTGTGTGTGTTTTATCAGTACCTGTTCCAGACCAGGATGGAGACCAGACTCGTGATCCACCAGCATGATGTTATCTCCACGAAGACGACTCAGAGCATCCATGCAAAAGACAGAAAAAAACATGTTAGAGAAAAGAGAAACTACATACACATTACATACACACATATACACCTTTAAACATTACATACATACACTTATACATCTGTAAACATTACATACACACTTATACACCTGTAAACATTACATACATACACTTATACATCTGTAAACATTACATACACACACATTACAAACACACACTTGTACACCTGTAAACATTACATACATACACACTTATACACCTGTAAACATTACATACATACACTTATACATTTGTAAACATTACATACACACACTTTATATACACACACTTGTACACCTGTAAACATTACATACATACACTTATACATCTGTAAACATTACATACACACACATTACAAACACACACTTTTACACCTGTAAACATTACATACAAACACACTTATACACCTGTAAACATGACATACATACACTTATACATCTGTACGCATTACATGCAAAGACAGAAAAAAACATCCACCAGCATGATGTTATCTCCACGAAGACGACTCAGAGCATCCATGCAAAAGACAGAAAAAAACATGTTAGAGAAAAGAGAAACTACATACACATTACATACACACATATACACCTTTAAACATTACATACATACACTTATACATCTGTAAACATTACATACACACTTATACACCTGTAAACATTACATACATACACTTATACATCTGTAAACATTACATACACACACATTACAAACACACACTTGTACACCTGTAAACATTACATACATACACACTTTATATACACACACTTGTACACCTGTAAACATTACATACACACACTTATACATCTGTACGCATTACATGCAAAGACAATAATAGAGCTTAAGATATAAAAGTGAACTTACTCGGCAGTGCAATAACAGGACAAGGCTGTTTGTTGCATTTGAGACAATGGTCATGGGGATTCTCTGATGAAAGGAGTTGTGTCCCCTTTTGTTGCCTATTTTAATGTTTTGAATATATCCCTCCGCTGCATTGTGCAAGCCCTTTAGCCTCGATCTAAAGAATATCGCAGAGAAATTGCTACAAAAAGGTCACTAACACGAACCAGTGTACTTCTTTCTGTTATAGAAGTCAATGGCGTTCGTTAGCATTTGATGGGCGTAGCAACAACTAGGGAAGGTCAATTATTGTCTATAGTTGGCCAAAAAGTTACACAGTGCACCTTTCCTGCGTTGACATAAAATGCTAGGAAACCCTGCCGTGATTGGAGGGGGGAATGCGGTGAGTGTGTGTGTTTTATCAGTACCTGTTCCAGACCAGGATGGAGACCAGACTCGTGATCCACCAGCATGATGTTATCTCCACAAAGACGACTCAGAGCATCCATGCAAAAGACAGAAAAAAACATGTTAGAGAAAAGAGAAACTACATACACATTACATACACACTTATACACCTGTAAACATTACATACATACACTTATATATCTGTAAACATTACATACACACTTATACACCTGTAAACATTACATACATACACTTATACATCTGTAAACATTACATACACACACATTACAAACACACACTTGTACACCTGTAAACATTACATACATACACACTTATACACCTGTAAACATTACATACATACACTTTATATACACACACTTGTACACTTGTAAACATTACATACACACACTTATACATCTGTACGCATTACATGCAAAGACAATAATAGAGCTTAAGATATAAAAGTGAACTTACTCGGCAGTGCAATAACAGGACAAGGCTGTGTTTGTTGCATTTGAGACAAAAGTCATGGGGATTCTCTGATGATAGGAGTTGTGTCCCCTTTTGTTGCCTATTTTAATGTTTTGAATATATCCCTCCGCTGCATTGTGCAAGCCCTTTAGCCTCGATCTAAAGAATATCGCGGAGAAATTGCTACAAAAAGCTCACTAACACGAACCGGTGTACTTCTTTCTGTTATAGAAGTCAATAGCGTTTGTTAGCATTTGATGGGCGTAGCAACAAAAACTAGGGAAGGTCAATTATTGTCTATAGTTGGCCTAAAAGTTACACAGTGCACCTTTCCTGCGTTGACATAAAATGCTAGGAAACCCTGCCGTGATTGGAGGGGGAAATGCGGTGAGTGTGTGTGTTTTATCAGTACCTGTTCCAGACCAGGATGGAGACCAGACTTGTGATCCACCAGCATGATGTTATCTCCACGGAGACGACTCAGAGCATCCATGCAAAAGACAGAAAAAAACATGTTAGAGACAAGAGCAATTACATACACATTACATACACACTTATACACCTGTAAACATTACATACATACACTTATACATCTGTAAACATTACATACACACTTATACACCTGTAAACATTACATACATGCACTTATACATCTGTAAACATTACATACACACACATTACAAACACACACTTGTACACCTGTAAACATTACATACAAACACACTTATACACCTGTAAACATGACATACATACACTTATACATCTGTAAACATTTCATACACACACTTTATATACACACACTTGTACACCTGTAAACATTACATACACACACTTATACATCTGTAACCATTACATTCATACTTATACAGCTGTAAACATTACATACATACACATTACATACACACTTATACACCTGTAAACATTACATACATACACATTACATACATACACTTATACACCTGTAAACATTACATACACACACTTATACATCTGTACGCATTACATGCAAAGACAATAATAGAGCTTAAGATATAAAAGTGAACTTACTCGGCAGTGCAATAACAGGACAAGGCTGTGTTTGTTGCATTTGAGACAAAGGTCATGGGGATTCTCTGATGATAGGAGTTGTGTCCCCTTTTGTTGCCTATTTTAATGTTTTGAATATATCCCTCCGCTGCATTGTGCAAGCCCTTTAGCCTCGATCTAAAGAATATCGCGGAGAAATTGCTACAAAAAGCTCACCAACACGAACCGGTGTACTTCTTTCTGTTATAGAAGTCAATAGCGTTTGTTAGCATTTGATGGGCGTAGCAACAACAACTAGGGAAGGTCAATTATTGTCTATAGTTGGCCAAAAAGTTACACAGTGCACCTTTCCTGCGTTGACATAAAATGCTAGGAAACCCTGCCGTGATTGGAGGGGGGAATGCGGTGAGTGCGTGTGTTTTATCAGTACCTGTTCCAGACCAGGATGGAGACCAGACTCGTGATCCACCAGCATGATGTTATCTCCACGGAGACGACTCAGAGCATCCATGCAAAAGACAAAAAAAAACATGTTAGAGACAAGAGCAACTACATACACATTACATACATACACTTATACATCTGTAAACATTACATACACACTTATACACCTGTAAACATTACATACATACACATTATATACACAGTTATACACCTGTAAACATTACAGACACATTACATACACACTTATACAACTGTAAACATTACATATATACACTTATACACCTGCAAACATTACATACATACACTTATACATCTGTAAACATTACAAACACACACATTAGACACACACACTTAAACATATGTAAACATTACATACTTTCACATTACATACATACACTTATACACTTCTAAACATTACATACATACACATTACACACAGTTATACACCTGTAAACATTACATACACTTATACATCTGTAAACATTACATACATACACATTACATACACACACAATTATACATCTGTAACCATTACATTCATACTTATACATCTGTAAACATTACATACATACACATTACATACACATACATATACATCTGTAAACATTACATACACACACTTACTGTATATCTGTAAACATTACATACACACACTTATATATCTGTAAACATTACATACACACACTTGTACACTTGTAAACATTACATACATACACATTACATACACTTATACACCTGTAAACATTACATACATACACATTACATACATACACTTATACATCTGTAAACATTACATACACACACTTATACATCTGTAACCATTACATTCATACTTATACAGCTGTAAACATCACATACACACACATTACATACACACTTATACACCTGTAAACATTACATACATACACTTATACATCTGTAAACATTACATACACACACTTTATATACACACACTTGTACACCTGTAAACATTACATACACACACTTATACATCTGTACGCATTACATGCAAAGACAATAATAGAGCTTAAGATATAAAAGTGAACTTACTCGGCAGTGCAATAACAGGACAAGGCTGTGTTTGTTGCATTTGAGACAAAGGTCATGGGGATTCTCTGATGATAGGAGTTGTGTCCCCTTTTGTTGCCTATTTTAATGTTTTGAATATATCCCTCCGCTGCATTGTGCAAGCCCTTTAGCCTCGATCTAAAGAATAACGCAGAGAAATTGCTACAAAAAGGTCACTAACACGAACCAGTGTACTTCTTTCTGTTATAGAAGTCAATGGTGTTCGATAGCATTTGATGGGCGTAGCAACAACTAGGGAAGGTCAATTATTGTCTATAGTTGGCCAAAAAGTTACACAGTGCACCTTTCCTGCGTTGACATAAAATGCTAGGAAACCCTGCCGTGATTGGAGGGGGGAATGCGGTGAGTGTGTGTGTTTTATCAGTACCTGTTCAAGACCAGGATTAAGACCAGACTCGTGATCCACCAGCATGATGTTATCTCCACGAAGACGACTCAGAGCATCCATGCAAAAGACAGAAAAAAACATGTTAGAGAAAAGAGAAACTACATACACATTACATACACACTTATACACCTGTAAACATTACATACATACACATTACATACACTTATACATCTGTAAACATTACATACATACACATTACATACACATAGTTATAGACCTGTAAACATTAAAAACATTCACATTACATACACACACTTAAACACCTGTAAACATTACATACATACAAATTACATACATATACATCTGTAAACATTACATAAACATTACATACACACACTTACTGTATATCTGTAAACATTACATACACACACTTATATATCTGTAAACATTACATACACACACTTGTCCACTTGTAAACATTACATACATACACATTACATACACTTATGCATCTGTAAACATTACATACATACACATTACATACATACACTTATACATCTGTAAACATTACATACACACACTTATACATCTGTAACCATTACATTCATACTTATACAGCTGTAAACATTACATACATACACATTACATACACACTTATACACCTGTAAACATTACATACATACACATTACATACATACACTTATACATCTGTAAACATTACATACACACATTACATACACACACACACACCTGTAAACATTACATACACACACTTATACATCTGTACGCATTACATGCAAAGACAATAATAGAGCTTAAGATATAAAAGTGAACTTACTCGGCAGTGCAATAACAGGACAAGGCTGTGTTTGTTGCATTTGAGACAAAGGTCATGGGGATTCTCTTATGATAGGAGTTGTGTCCCCTTTTGTTGCCTATTTTAATGTTTTGAATATATCCCTCCGCTGCATTGTGCAAGCCCTTTAGCCTCGATCTAAAGAATATCACGGAGAAATTGCTACAAAAAGGTCACTAACACGAACCGGTGTACTTCTTTCTGTTATAGAAGTCAATGGTGTTCGTTAGCATTTGATGGGCGTAGCAACAACAACTAGGGAAGGTCAATTATTGTCTATAGTTGGCCAAAAAGTTACACAGTGCACCTTTCCTGCGTTGACATAAAATGCTAGGAAACCCTGCCGTGATTGGAGGGGGAATGCGGTGAGTGTGTGTGTTTTATCAGTACCTGTTCCAGACCAGGATGGAGACCAGACTTGTGATCCACCAGCATGATGTTATCGGCCTTCACATCTCCACGTAGACGACTCAGAGCCTTCAAAAACATCCATGCAACAGACAGAAAAAAATATGTTAGAGACAAGAGCAACTATAGCTGCAAGGAACCTTTATTTTAGCACAATCATTTCTGTTGAACATTTACGAACATTAAACGAAACAGGTGGAATTTTGTGACTGTGTGAACCTTACAGATTTAGAACAGAACTAAGCAACTTCAGCGGTGGTTAAGATTAAAACAGTCTGGATTATGGTTAAATTTGGTGAGGCAGCATAGTTTAATTTTTAGAAAGCCATTTGGGTTAGTTGATTTTGAAATCACGAGAGAAAAATCGCTAAACAATAGGAACACATACATTGACTGTGTGGTAACTACAAAAGTTCAGAAGCATCCATTTCTGCACAATTTTTACGCATTCCCATGAAAACCTCTGAAAACGGCAAAATAGCAAAACGTTTTGACAGTCGGACGAGTTAAACAATGAGACTGAAACTTTTGACTGGTGCGTGGCCTTGACAAAAACATTATTGCTCAAATATTGTTGTATTATGTACAATGACTAACAATGAAAAATCTAAACAACCAATCAGAGATGTGCAATATATCAAATTTTAGATAATATAGAGAATAATGTTTTCAAAATCTGTGATATTACAATATTATTAGTTGGAAAAACTGTCTTTTGCTCAACCTCGGGACTTAAGACATTAAATTATGCAATGTGAACGCAACCTATTAATGTAAACAGAACAATTTAAAGACACGTTTTAACACATTTCAGTTGGACTGAAAAACATCGTCCACATATTGCTATATACTCCAAAAAAAGACTAGTCAAAAGTAGGGATGTCAAGATTGACCGGTTTTTCAATAATCGCAAATATTTTCTCCCACGGTAGGTTATTCGTAGACTTTTTACAACTCACGGTAAACCGCAAACACGTTTTATGTCTTCCGTGACGTAACTGCCGTATGTGGGAAGCACCAGCGGAGAACAGCATCAACTCACCGCTAAGTTGAAAAGCTGCTGAAGTTAGCACTTCAGGAGTTGTATCCATCCAAAGAATCAAGTTGGGGGTTGTTGTTTTTAAGACGACCAGGACTTTGTGCGGGCTGAAGAGTGTCCAATATGCAAAACGTGTCATTGAAAAATTGCCGCTAAAAGCGCTAACACATCCAACATGATCCAGCATCTTCGATACGATCATCCCTCGCTGTTTGTCCAAGTAAAGGTAAAGAAACAAGGAAAATCCTTTAAACGAAGCGCTCCAGAGAGTGACGCGCAGCTCACGGCAAAAATGAACACGTATTTATGCTTCATTTGACATAAACCCAACCTGAAAGTAAAACGAAAGCAGAGACGTGTGCAGCCGGTCACGTGACGACACGCTGGGAAAACAAAACGTGTGGATGACGTCGCCTTCGTGAGTCACGTGACAGATATCACACATAATAATATTATTAGTTAGTAATCGATCTCTCATTGTAAGTATATTGAGAATATTAAAGCAATCATTAAAGGGACAATGATGTTTAAAAAAATAGCTTGATTAATAATCTGTTTAAAACATTTAATTATTATTATTTTATTTTTTTCATAGGATAATTATTTAAAATAATTGCATTTATTATTTTTTATTCTAGTCTATATCATATTTATGTAATATAATCAGTATATTGTCACTGTTAGCTAATCAATACAAAAAATGCAGATAATCGTGAATAATTGCAAAATCATGATTTTTCCTTTTGCTATAATCGTGATTCTAAAATTTGATATCGTGACATCCCTAGTCAAAAGTATTTAAAAACAAATTAAATTATTGAATACTAATATTAGTATCAAAATGTTTAATTGGAAAATTATTGATACCAAAAAAATAACATTAACAAAACACAACTTGGCCTTTTCTGAAAACAAAATACTACAGATATATAAAAACTACAAGGTCATAGAAAGAAAGACAATAGAGCATTATTTTATCACTCTGTATCAAAAATGTCAGGATTTTCTAAAATCTTGACATACATAAAAACATTTTTTGTTTTAAATAATTGCAGTATCAAAATTGGTCTCGAGTATTTTCTTTGGTATTGAAACCAGAAAGAGTTTAATTAACAAAACTACCGAAACCCTACATCTCTAGGTTATTACAAACATATACACATGCAACATGTTGTTATAACAATATAACCAATTATTTTTGTTTATAGGTGTAAGTTATCTGACCTATAATTTAGTCACATCTGTTTTGGTCCTGTTCCTGATCAAAGAAATGAATCCCGCCTTTATTTGCTCTAGAAAAGATGATGAATTCTACTTATGAAGAGGCAATTAACTGTGCGTTGTGTTAAAATAGGTTTGTAGTCGTAAAAAGAATGAAACTTATTAAAAAACACACTTTATCTTAACATGTATGTAAATCCAGTGTAGACAAGTAAATCTACAATTTACAATATCTACTATAAGATTGCTCTGAGAAAAAAAACATTGACTTTTTAAGTGGAAGCAGCAAAAGAATCAAAAACGAACTACTTCCATCATCTTTTCCATAGTAAATGAAGGCAGCTAGCTTGGTTTACTTCATTCTACAACTAGTAACAATTAAAACTAAAGCAACTACTGTTAGTGGCTAAATCAAATCGTCAAAATATTGTACGATGTTTATTTATCCGCTAGAGCTAAAGTTGTATCTTGAGCTAACCGAGAAGCTAGCGGCTACAAAACTAGCCGCTGGTTTAAACACATGACTAGCTAGATAACGTTAGCGCTATTTTTCACTCTTTAAACTGTATTTAAAGTGACAACTCAACCAAACACATGAAGTAGCTAACGTTAGCGTTGTTTTCCACTTTACTGTGTGTAAAGTGAGAAGCTAAACCAAACACAGGACTAGTTAACGTTAGCGCTGTTTTCCACTCTACTGTATTCAAAGTGAGGAGCCCAAACAAACACATGACTAGTTAACGTTAGCGCTGTTTTCCACTCTACTGTATTCAAAGTGAGGAGCCCAAACAAACACATGACTAGCTCACGTTAGTGCTGTTTTTCACTCTTTAAACTGTATTTAAAGTGAGAAGCTAAATCAAACACATGACTAGCAAACGTTAGCTCTGTTTCACACCCTTTAAACTTAAAGTGAGAAGCTGAAATTGTACCTTATGTGGAGCGCCATCCTCGTGTTTTCGCTGTTTGCTGACTTTGACATTCACAGTCTGCTCGGAGCGGTCCTCTGAACGAAGCTTCACCGTTACTCAAGTGCCCTCTTCGGTATGGAAACGAGTCCGAGCAAGCCCACCTGAAGCCCAGCCATCACAAACATGCCTCCGCACAAAAACTGAACGAAACTGTGCGGAAAAACCAAGGCCATACTGGCCCAACTGCCGGATATCACATAAGTCCCGGAGCTCCGACACGCAGGTCTGCTCCCTTCGGCGGCCAGCGGCCGACTGAGCTGAAGTGGCGCTGAACCAGCCTTTATATAGTCCACCAGAGGCAATACGTCACAAAGTCATCTCCGTGGCGACGATCTAGCGATCTGATTGGTTCCCGGTGATTCCTTATGGCCTAATGGTGAAAGACCATAGACATAACTTATTACAGCCTATGAGTTCAAGATACTAAAATCTTTGACGGGATTGTACACGAGAGCGAAAGTTTAAGGCAAGGGGAGGAGTCAGGTCCCACAGAGTCACGGAGACAACACAGCTCTCGCGTTTGTTTGTGTTTGAATAAAGTTGCTTATAACTTTGCAAAAGTTACACAGTTTTGCTTTTGTTTTGTTTTTTATTTGTCCTCGACCAATTAGTGCTAGCAGGTTAAACTATTAATTTCACTAAAACAAAATTGGGATCATTATAGGCTATTTAAGATTTAACCTGTTACATATTTCATTTTTGTTTGTTTGTTTGTTTGTTTTTGTTTTATAATTCTAGGATTAAAATTGTATCCATTCATAATTCTTGGCATCACACAAACAACTTGCCAAGCAACCTTAGGCCTTTTTCTGAGGTAGGAACTTGTTTCAGTTCCTAGTCCTTATTTTAGTTCCAGTCCTTATTTTAGCTCCTGTTCTGGAGCAGATATTCTCTATTCAGACCAGGAACCTTTTGGTGACACAGGCACTTTTACAACACTTTGCTGAAAACATATTTTATATCCTCACAATTCATCTTCCTTAGTTTTAAGAAAAAGTATTTTAAGCAATGATTAAAGCAGTAACTCCAAAATATAGTTATTTAAATTATTTTGTTTAGTTGTTATATTCAGTGATGTTTTTAAATTTTGTAAATCATTATTTTATGTGGAATTGAATAAGACAACTTTTGTTTTCTAACACCACTTGAAGGTGTGGTAGCTAACTTTTTTTTGTAAATTAGTAAACTTTGTGCTTTCCATAGTAAATATAGCACTTTGTGAAAAAATAGACCGCTGATACTGTCTGAACTGAACTGATTGGCCGAGCTGGGATGGTCCTCTCCAGTTTCTCTTTGTTGTTTGTAAAAAGAAGTTTATAAGCCATAAATGCAACCAACATGAATTGATGTCGATATTAATCATGTGTCAAAGCATTTATAACAGGAAGTTGTCAGATTTAAAATCTAAATTGTGTTTGCAGTGTGAAAATCAGCTACCTCACCTTTAAAGACTCATTTAAATGTTCCAGACTTGCTAGACTGCTAAAATAGTTAGACCAAAGATGGACAATCTTTTTGTCTCAAGGGTCGTATTCAAATCCAGACAAGTGGCAGTGAAATTTGAAAAAACAAATTCTCATTATTGCAAAAAAAGACATTTTAAAATTGATGAGTAAATAAAGTCTAAACACTAAATAGTCACAATTTTTCGAAACAAAATGTGACGTTTTACAATGTCAGAATTGTAAGTTTATGAGAAAAAACACAATCTTATGAGAAAAAAGTGAAAAGAAGCTTTAGTAAAAGTCAATCAAACAGAATAATAGTTCACTTTTGCAAAACTTATCGCAAATAAGAGATTTAAATTTTTATAACAACATTATTGCCATGATTAAAATTACAATTTTAAGTTTAATTCTTGCTAAAAAAAAAAAATCTCATAAAATAATTTGTTTAATCTCAAAGTGTTGCAAAGTTTATTCTCAGAGATTGTTTTGTTCTTGTGTCTTGTACTTCTTCATACACTTGTGGCAGTATGCACTTAACAGTTCTGACAGTAGATGGCGCCAGACCCATAGTACAGTATAAAAGCCCCCTGCTTTCACTTATTCGTTCTCTCACTTCCGGGTTTCCGTGGGCGGCTGGTCCGCACCACGTTTCGTCTCACTATGGCGTCTACAGGTAAATTATTCTGCTTCTTTCATTCATATTAGTTTGCGCTGCCTCTAATGTTAGTCCCTTTGCAGTCTGGCAAGTGGCTGCAGCCTCGCGGCGCACCGCTCTCTTTGTCTCCACGCATCACTTTGACCGAGTGCAGTCTTGAGGAACCAGAGCGTTTGTTGTAGCCGGCCGAGTGGCAGTCAGAACCGCGGCTGGAGTCCTTCAAAGCTGGTTTATAGGTTGTTCAGGCCGAGGCGGATGGCGTGCAGCGGTACATTGCTAACACGGGGTAAAGCAGCAAGCCTATTTATTTCTTGTGATTAAATATCATTTTATTTCAGGTCCGGCAGCCCAACCACCATCTTGTTCCTCCTTTGCCCCTGTTTTGCCCCTATTGGTCTTCTCTGTTACTCCATGGTACTGTTCGTGAAGTAAGAACAATGTGATTGGGTATATGTGAAGTAACTTAAATGGACTAGTGAAACAACTAATGGACTAGTGAAACAACTGAACTCAAAGGTGGAACAAAACAACTGAATTGTGCAGAACTAAAGGACAACAAAGAACATTTTAAGGACAATTAAATATAAAGAAAAATACCTTTTGCAAAATAAACAGCAAATGTGATTGAAATGGAACATGCCTCTGTCAATGTTTAAACGAACCTGTGTTGCCTTAGTTATAGTTATTTTATTTTATTGTCCAGGTGAAATTCCTGGGCTGGCGTTGTTGGGTTTTTTTGTTTCCTTTTTATTATTTTACAGCTAAAGTTATTATTTAACTACCATTTTTATTTAATTTAAAGCCTAAAACCCCACCATGCCACACACTGTTTCTCAAGTTTCTCAGTTTGCCCAGGTCTAAGTCTGAAGTTACAAAAATGTGTTTATATCTGAGGTTAGGAGCTGGTAAGGTTTAGGATTAAGATTGTGTTAGTATTCTTGAATAATAACACCGTCTTTACATTCACCATAGAAATGAACTGGGACAGAAACACGTCAAATACACACGCAAAATATAAAAATTACGTTCATATGACACGCTGTTTCAGATTACATGGTATAGACATGCTTATCCTAACCCTAACCCTAACAGGCTGCTGAGTTAGACCCACTTTCACAAACTGTTGTTGAGTGAACACAAACCTGAGAACAGAGTGGTTCTTCGGACTAAACAGGGACTGGAGGAATGTTGGGACTATAGTTCTTAGTTAGGGAGACCGGGGCCAATTGTAACAGAGGCTCCCATTTGTAGCAGAAGCAAACCAGAAGAACCTGCTCATTTCATCTCCACATGCTGTTTGAGTGGAAAGAGATTTGAGATTTCAGGAAACTTTTTACATCAAAGTAGTAAAGTTCTACATCACATGAGCTCATGTTTCTGTTCTGGACAGAGATGTGACTGAGATATGGCTGCCATTGTTTAGAAATAGGTTTTGTGTTTACAACAACAAATATGAATGCTAACATAGAAAGAAAATCCTTCCAAACATGGTCAACCTCATCTGTGTTACAATTGCCCCTCGGCTATTTTATGGATTCATTTTGGATGGATTTATTTAGATTTATGTTTTTTGTCCAAAAAAGTTTGTGTATCATTTGTTTGACTGATTTTTATCAGAACCTTCATATTTTTTCAGAATAATTCTCATTTTAGTTCGAAAAAGACATAAGTAAACTTAGAGCAGACTGTACAGGTTTTTTTCCACAGCAGTTTTGTGTTTTATTATAATAGGATCACAGAGTTAAGGTTAGTTAAATGTGGACAACCTTCCAGTCTGTCAAATGTATTATCTTTAATAAAGAAAAAACAAATATTATTGTTGTAATTTCATGTGTTACATTTGCCCCCTGGTTTGTTACAATTGACCCCTGTTGTGTTGCAGTTTTAACACTTGACTTTCTTGTCTTGAAATGATAACAGCTTCAAAATAAATCGCTCTAGAGAATCCAAACCTGTTCACGTGTCAAGCCAAGATCTACAGCTTTCAATTCATGTAGTTTTAACCAGGTCTTTAACTAAGCTGATATGTCAAATTGGGAAAAAAGTGTTACAATTGTCCCCTGTATCCCCTAGTTAAATGGAAAATGCCTCTTGTAGTAAACTGACTCAAAACTTCTAACTACAAGCATTTTCGTCCTGCCGCCAGTAGAGAGCGTCAGAGCGAGCGTAATGGACTTGAGCACCTTCCACAGCGATAATAACCACAACTGGGATGACTTCTTTGTGCTCAGGCCAGTGGGATATCGATTCAGACTCAGCTTCGGTCCGCTAATGTGCACCCGCTCTGCTGCATTAGAACTCACACACACTCACAGTTCGATAGAAAACAGGTCACGTCGTACACACCTACACACACATATGTCAGAACTGAACCTAAACCACACCCGGCTCCTCACAACAGACTTTATCGATCTGATAACTTGTGCATAAATGAACACCGCACAAAAAGCATTGATCCACCTGTGTGTGTGTGTGTGTGTGGGAGGTTGAATAAAGAAAGGTGAATATATGATGCAGTCTTAAAAATAGTAGAGATGTGGATTCATGACTTGGACTCGAGTAAGATAATTATTTTTGATGACTTGACTGGAAAAAAATGGACTTGATTTGGACTTGAAGCTTTTTGATTTGAGAAAACTCGACGCTTCTTGACTGGGACTTGTCTCTGACTTGGGTCTTGACTTGGACTTGTCTCTCTTTGACTTGATACTTGACTTGGACTTGTCTCTCTTTGACTTGGACTTGTCTCTCTTTGACTTGGGACTTGACTTGGACTTGTCTCTCCTTAACTAGGGCCTTGACTTGGACTTGTCTCTCTTTGACTTAGGCCTTGTCTTGGACTTGTCTCTCTTTGACATGGGCCTTGACTTGGACTTGTCTCTCTTTGACTTGGGCCTTGACTTGGACTTGTCTCTCTTTGACTTGGGCCTTGACCTGGACTTGTCTCTCTTTGACTTGGGCCTTGACTTGGACTTGTCTCTCTTTGATTTGGCCTTGACCTGGACTTGTCTCTCTTTGACTTGGGCCTTGACCTGGACTTGTCTCTCTTTGACTTGGGCCTTGACTTGGACTTGTCTCTCTTTGACTTGGACTTGTCTCTCTTTGACTCTGGACTTGACTTGAACTTGTCTCTCTTTGACTTGGGACTTGACTAGGACTTGTCTCTCTTTGACTTGGACTTGTCTCTCCTTAACTAGGGCCTTGACTTGGACTTGTCTCTCTTTGACTTGGGCCTTGACTTGGACTTGTCTCTCTTTGACTTGGGCCTTGACTTGGACTTGTCTCTCTTTGACTTGGACTTGTCTCTCTTTGACTTGGGCCTTGACTTGGACTTGTTTCTCTTTGACTCTGGACTTGACTAGGACTGGTCTCTCTTTGATTTAAGCCTGGAGTTGGACATTCGTTGCTACTGGTTACCATGTCTCTCTTCTCTCTGCATACATCTGTCCAGAATGTGTTTTTATTTTGTGTCTTCTTCTGTCAGACATGTTGGACTGGAGCAGTGAAGTGAAACATGACACAGAGCTTCATGTCTGGACCAAAGTGAACAGCGTACACACACACACTTTCTTTTATGCATACACCACGGCAACCAGCAGCATCTCACTCCCTCACCAAACTGTCTGTTACCAATCTGCATTCATTTGTCTACGCCTCGAGAGACAATTTGAAATGACAGAGAGAAATGATTTTTGCATTCCTCTTTCAGCTTTCTTTGCTAATTTTCACAAGCGGAACATTTAGAATTAAAATCAGAGGATATTTTTATGTATTTATTTATTTTGATAATAGTCTATATTGTTGAAAAAAAAAAGGCCTACTGGCAAAAAGGATGTAAGATTAGAATAATAAAGTAGGTTTGTTGTCCTTAGCCAAGCCAGAAAAAGACCAACGCTGCCATCTGCTGTTCAAAACGGGCTTGTTCAGGGCAAATGGAACAATTTGATTCTACAGCAGAGGAGGGCAAATGTTTTCATCCGAGGGTTAGTGTTGGTAACGTGATAACTGGTGTAACAAGTTAAAATTTAGTTCTGGATTTGAGTCATTTTACCTAGAAATTATTTGATTGTTTGAATACTGAAGAATACTCTAATTTCAAATGATTTCTGAGAATTTGGCTTAAAACATAAAAAATCTAAACAAATTGCCAATAGGGTAAGTCAAATGTAACTCATTTAGGAAAAATATTTCTTAAATGCGTAAAAATAATAATAAGGCAAGGTTAAAATCCAAGAAGCAAGTCATTTGAACTTGTCTTGAATTGCATTGCCAACGAGGTAAGAAATATTTAACCCATTGTAAAGTCATTTGGAAAAAAATCTTAACGTGCCACATACTGTACAGTGGTATTGGCCAGTGGTTCTCAGCCTGAAGGTCAGGACCTCTGTGCGTTTTGCAAAACAGTTTCTGGGGTTTCCCTGATCATGTGAAAAATAACTTTAAGATGTCAAACAAGGTTTGACAGCTTCAAATAGAGTGAAAGTATATTTCTATTTTCTGGTCTACAAGATGAATTTATATAGGCTTAGGTCTTCAAATCAAGACTAAACACTACTTTATCACTTTGCAGGACTACATTTTGTGTTTGAGGGTCGCGAATGGCTACGGTTGTTATTTAGTAGGGTTGTGACTGAAAAAGGTTGAGAACCACTGGTATAGGTTGATATGTGAACATCCAGACCTTAGGGGCCTCTGGAGATAAGTCGGCACAGTGGCAGAGTGGGTAGCACTCTGGCCTCAGCAAGAAGGTCGTGGGTTCGACTCCTGCACGGCCCGGGTCTTTCTGTGTGGACTAGGGATGTCACAAAAACACATTTTAACATCCCAATTATTACAAGACTCAAGTTTGTGATGCGTTTTATCAAATCAAACTTTCTGAATAAAAAAAATCTTAATGTGACATACTGTATTTGTTTTAATAGATTGAGTAAAACATTTTGCCCAAAAAAATTTATTTTTTTCTGTAGGTTGAAAGAAAGTACTTTGATCTAAAATGGCCATGATTATACACAGGTTCATTTAATTATTTTTGTAACTGATCTCTGCTCTTTGACTTTCAATTACTTGCTGATACTAATAATTGAACTAAAATCACAATGTAACTTTTCACTGTAACAAAAAAGGTATTTATCTGAGATACAACACACATATCTTTATTTCTCAATATATTACTGACCCTAATTTCTATGAACTACAAAAAACATGTCTTAAACTGTCACAATTATACATTTTTTGTTCTTATGAATATATTGCAACTTGAATAATCATGATTATTGATTAACCTAATAATCCTGAAATCCCTAATGTAGACTGTTCCTCCCCGTGTCTGGGTGGTTTCCTTCGGGCACTCCTGTTTCTCTCCACCAACCAATAATACCCAGGTTAGGGACCGCTTTGTGTTGGCATCAGTTTGGGTGAATCACCTCTGATGAGCTGCGGAGGGGGGATTACTGAGCATGTCTGTCTGTGTAAATGTGCTTTGGAAGTCATGTCACGTGAGGGGTCTGCAGCCTGATGTGTCTTGAAAGAGCAGATCCAGATCCTCTGACGAACCACACAAGCTCAGACAACCGACAACTCTGACAACTCCGAACAGAACCAGACTTTTATTCTGCTTTTGTGTTTAAAAAGCCCTCAAAAATGTGCTATAGTTTACGCTGGTGTAAATGAACATGTATCAACAAATCCTATTTTTTTTTAAACTAAAAATCTCAGATCTTGTTGACCTGAATACAGCCATAGTGATGTATAAAGCTTACAAAAACACACTTTCTTCTTGTACACAAAAGCTATTTGTAAAAAAAGAAAGTCAGTATAATCTCAGACGAAAAAAAACATTTAAAAAAAATCAAAGCCAGAACAAAAAAAAAAGTTTCTGCATTAGTACTCACGGTGTAGTTCTCTGGAACACTCTGGATGAAAAAATAAAAGAATCAAATACAATTGTATCCTTTAAAAGAAAGTACAAATCTATGATATACAGTACAGACCAAAAGTTTGGA
This sequence comes from Mugilogobius chulae, assembly GCA_038363315.1. Lineage (NCBI taxonomy): Eukaryota > Metazoa > Chordata > Actinopteri > Gobiiformes > Gobiidae > Mugilogobius > Mugilogobius chulae. The sequence goes on from CM076405.1 coordinate 12,079,144, forward strand.
CAGACCTTCTCATTCAAAGAGTCTTCTTTATTTTCATGACTATGAACATAGATTCACACTGAAGATATAAACACCATGAATGACCAGGAGGGAGAGTGATGAGCCTCCACAGTCACCAAACCTGAACCCTATCCAGTTGGTTTGGGGTGAGCTGGACCACAGAGTGAAGGCAAAAGGGCCAAAAAGTTCTAAGCATCTCTGGGAACTCTTTCAAGACTGTTGGAAGGTGACGACCTCTTGAAGCTCATCAAGAGAATGCCAAGAGTGTACAAAGCAGTAATCAAAAGCAAAAGGTCTTTGAAGATGCTAGAATATGACATATTTCCAGTTTTTTCACACTTTTTGGCTGTGTACAATGTTCATAGTATTGAATTAAAAAAAAAAAAGTCTTTGAATGAGAAGGTCTGTACTGTATGATAATTGTGCAGCTCTAGAATGAGGCACTGTGCATTTGCTCCTTTAGTGACCCTCTAGTTTCTTTTTGTCTTTTTGTTTTATTTATTTTCTTCTTTTGTAAAAAGTTTATTTCTATTTTGACAAGTTGAAGTTGTTGACATATCGCTGTCTTGGAAATGACTAACTTCTGTTTTGTAGATAGGTGGGCATTATAAGTTTGCTTTTATTCTGCCTAAACCTTTTTGGTTTGAATGACATGTGAAATTTAAAATTTGTCTAAATTGTCAAACTGCATATGACAAAATAAAAATCAATCAAAAAACAAACAAAAAACAAAAAACAAAACGTAATGTTATGTCTTCTTCTGCCTCCAATTCAACTCCACCCATTAGAATTTGAGTTTTATTGACCTTACTGTTTGTGTTTTTCTGCCAGTGCTGTTTACTTGTGCAGCCCTCAGAGGTGACTGCTGTCCCGTTGTAATGATAAGATCCTGTGTCTCTGGTGTGACTGAGGTGAGGAGGAAGTGACCTGTTTGTGCTGATTATTCCCGCCGGAGAGCTCAGACGTAATGCAGTCCGGTAATGTGTGTCCATCTGGACTGTTCATCTGTAATCATCTCGTTTTACACTCATTTTACACGCACAACGCCAGAGTTACACTTGTGTTTTTTGTTTATTGTCCATTTACAACATTAGAATATGAATATAAACATGCCTACATTATGTGTTGTTCTTTTCCTTCAAACATTGTGATACTTTGTCTTTTTTATATATATTTTTTATTCATAAATAACACATATTTACATCCAGAATAGAAATGGACAGTAACAGAAAATGCGTTCTTATGACACATTTACATTGGAAGAGACCAGACAAACCAGGGTTTTTCAGAACAGTGTGTTTTTGTCAATTTTGCATAATGTGTCATTTAAATTTTACATTCATGCATTTGACATAATATACATATAATATACATGAAGTTCATAATTACCAGTTTCAGAATACATAGACAGATTTCAGAAAACAAAACAAAACAAAAAGAAAATGTTATTGAAATGTATTTACATTCCTTCAGTGCTTTGTCCAGTTACAGTCTATATCAGTGTTTCTGATGCTAACTACCAATTATTATCATATTTCTATAAAATAATTAAGGCACATGATGATTGTAAATCATATATAAGGCAGTTCTAAAAGAGCCTCTACTCGACTACAGATGGAAATGAGCTGTAAAAACGACAATCAAGCATTTGTGCCATTGTGCTTAATGTGACTGTACATTGTTCTAAAAGAGGACCAAAGCATTTACAGATTTTGTCTATAAATATTCAGAAGCTGCTTCAAGTACCACATATTAAATTATATCGTGAGGCCACAATGGTGCAACAACTACTCTGGCCTCACAGCAATACGATCCTGAGATCAGCTCCCAGTCGGTTTCCTTCAGGTGCTCTGGTTTCCCTCACCATTAAAAACATGTCCAGTAGCTGCTCCCCTCTCCCTCCTCATTGACTGCAGAGCAGTAAGCCTAAATGATTAACATTGAAATGTGTTTGACTTTGTAGTCCTAGCTGTTTGAGATAACCTCACAAGACGGACAAAGAGCGAAACAGGAAGTGTGATGCCATAAAAAGTGTGCGAAGCACGCCCTATTTATTCTAAAAATTACTATTTTACTGTAAATAGTGTTTCACTTTTCTCTTCATTTCTAGCATTTCCAGGGTTAGGGTTGGGACAGGGGTCTGCAACCTGCGGTTCCAGAGCCACATGTGACTCTTTAAAAACATCAGTGCAGCTCTTTAAGATTTGACTGAAACCCAGGATTTACACTATATAGAGCAGGGGTGCCACATTGGCATCGTGGTTGTCCTTTAAGTCCGGTTGTAACTAAAATGAACCTTACTAATATTTGACATACAACAAATATTAGTCTCTGTATTTGATTTGGGTATATTTATTGTAATGACAGCATCCACATTAGTCTGACAAATAACTTAATCTAATTAAATGATTTGTCTGAAACTTAAAGAGTAAGACACCCAGACTACTCCTGGCACAAATAAAAGATTTAAGTAAACCTCATAAGTGTGGTGTGAAGGGCCGCATCTGGCCCTCAGGCACATGTGTTATAGAGGTTCAAGACCATTCTTTACTTTTCTATTGAATTCACAAAATAGTCACTCAAATCTGCTTTGAGCCCGAGTCACGACTTGCAGCTTGAGTACCTCCAGAAGCCCACGCCCCGCAGTTTGACAATCACTGTGCTAGTTGAGTCACATTTCCAGCGCTACGAGACAGTGTAGATTCCACACTGCTTATCCAGACTGATCCGATGTGTGTCATTGATCCTATTCACAGATGAGTAACTAACAGTGTGGTACAGTGAGCCTTTGGATCTCCCCAACTTCCTCCCACACACCTCCCTGGCCCTTTTCCTGAAATCCTTCCCCACCACCACCAACAGCAACGGGTTTACGGCACTGTTACTGTACGCCAAATACGTGCACACCTGAATCCCGATGTCCAAAACATGTCCCCAGAGACAACTCGGCGTCAACTCGAAGTAATCCAGCGTGTCCAGGAAGCGCATGAACTGGAGCGGACCCCAACAGACGAGAAAGACGACGAGAACCGCCAAAACTAAGTACGTAGCTTTCTTCTCCGCCCTCAAACGTGACGGAGCGAGCATCGAACCATCTTTCAGCGACGCAACGATGTGTCGAGTACAATACGCCATCAGCAGAACCGGAAGAACGAAGCAAAAGATGTTCCGGGCGATGTTTTGGTGCACTCGCCATTTTGGGTCAGGGTAAGCAAGGATGCACGCGAAGACTCCAGGTTCCTCGACGTAGCTCACGGTTCGGAAGATGAGAATGGGTAAGCTGAAGACGAAACCCAACGACCAGACGATCAAGCAGAATCGCTTCGCCCAAGAACGTCTTCGGAAAGGGCTTACGCTCATGGGTTTGACCAAAGCGAGGTAACGGTCCAAGCAGATCAGCGTTAGGAAGAAGATGCTGCAGATGTAGTTCATGGAGATGGCTACGTTGACGAGTTTGCACAGGAGTTGTCCGAAGTCCCACCGGTATCCGCGGGAGATGGTGAGAGTCCAGAAGGGAAGGCAGCACATGAGCACCAGGTCGGCCAAAGCTAGGTTGCCCAGGTAGATGTCGGCCACGCTGCAGGGTTTTCTCTGGAGGCGGAAGACAAGGAGCACCAGGAGGTTACCCAACAGTCCCACGACCGTCAGCAGGACCAGGAAGGACGGCTGGAACCAGGACAGCCACAGCCAGGCCGTGGTGTAGATCTCACAAGAGGAGTTCGAAGGGGCTAACATCTGTCAAAGCAAAATAAGTGTAAAGGGATGAGTTGTAGAAGAATGTAGATGTGCGGTTACATCAAACAGAACTTATGTAAGCAATAAGTGCAACTCTAAAACTAAGATATTCAAAGGTCAACGCACACCCGGACGGGACGGAAACAATCCAATCCCCGAAGAAAACGGAGTTCTACAACAAAATGTCAAAAATGTACGATAACGTTTTCACGCCTTTTTTACGTCAATATGTTACGCCACATGGCTTCAACTAAAATTCATGGTTATTTTCGTAACACACTGACGTAAAAGGGGTGAAAATGTGCTAATCGTACGTTTTTGACATTTCGTTGTATATCTTTGGAGATTGAGTTATAAAAATACTCCCCTTTTGGAGCTCATGTTAATAAAATAACTTTTTAGACAATTTTATCAGTCTTCTCACTCATTATGATCACAGCTAAAAAAATGACGCCAGCCGCCATAGCATTTGGTCCGTGTTGATGTGGGGAGATGTGCTTTGGTGTGCGTTGGTTTTAATGCAATTTAGCACATTCATTCCCACTGTAGGCATTGTATGGAACTCCCAGTTACCTCTGTCCATCCATGACACTTGATAAAACCTAATCACATTTTTTATTTTATTTTATTTCTTTGTGTGTTTTGAACTGTTTATTGAGCCAAAGACCGAGGAGTAAGTTGACAGGACTCCCAGAATTTTGAAACTACTATGATTCAAACTAATAGTATTCTGGGAGGAGTGGCTGCCTTGGAATGTCGATTGCCAAACCACAAAGTATGGTTGGATTTTTTTTTTTTAAATACCGAAATTAATCATAACGACTCCTCTCGGAAATAAAGTTGGTTATAAATCCGACTTTGTAAATAAAAATCATAACAGAAATAAAATATAAATATATAGATCAAATTGACTTCAGAATCTATAGTTTGAGTGACATTGAACTTGCAGGTGAAAAGTCAACTACATAATTGACAAAACTTAGAAATTTAAAACCGTACTTTCGAACATTCTTAGTGACAAAAAATATAACTACTGTATAGGAAGAACTTTTCCTCGTAAACATTTTTCCAAATTTGACATATAAACTTAATCTTAGTTAAAGTCTTGCTTAAAACTATGAAATGAAAGGTGCAAATCTTGGCTTGACGGGTTTGGCATATAATTAGTAGACGCGCAGTCCGACTCTGATGCTATCGAACACTTAGCATTTGAGCTAGTCTGGTAAGATTTAAGCTAGTCCGGAGCGTTCTACTGTTTATTTTCCTATAGCCGTTAGCATTAGCCCGCAAAAAACGCAAGTTATGAAAGATCCAGAGAGTGTCAGCTGTACAAACCTACCGACCACATTTAGCAAAGGTCAGAGACTTGTTACAAATTAATAAAAGGTCTGTAAACTCAACAATAATTTGAAATTATTGTTGAGTTTACAGACCTTTTAGTATTTTATTGTAGATAAAAATTGTGTTTTGCTAACGGCTAGCGAACTTAAGCATCTTATAAGGTTCTACTGACCACCAAACGTCTCTTTTACATGTTACTAGTGAGAAAAGCAGACAAATTACATAAATAACACCAAACAAAGTTATAGCTTCACTTCTCTGTGGAGGAGCGTCTGTCGCATCGATGATGATGGAGCATTTCCAGTCTAAGAATATAGTAGGTTGAGAAATATAATTTCACATCGCCAAAGTTGTTTAAAAAAGCTTCATAAGACACAAATCAGTCTGTTTTGTTCATGGTTTTGCTTAAATTGCTTGTTTAAGCTCGTTTTATCCATAAAAGTGACACTTCTGCCATTGTGTTAAATTGATTTGAGTCGTCACATCTACCGGAGGAATATGGCGTCGCGCTGTTCATGTTGTAGCAACAGAACAGAGACGCTGATTGCGCGTCTACTAATTTAATGTCTATGGTTCACTGAAGCTATTTATGTTGTTACATTTGTCTCACAACATGAGGGCAATTGTAACACATCAAAGCGGCAAGTATAAGACATGAAAATACAATGATTAATACTTATTTTTTCTTTATCAAAAGTAATGCATTTGACTGACTGGGTTGTCCACATTTAGACATTACTTCTTATTTTGAGACAAATTATTTGCTTTATGTAATGTTGAATATTTTACTTGTATTAAGGTATTTCTGAAAATAAAAATAAAAAAATAAGAACAAAAATTTTCAGTGGGATAAGAACAATTTTCGTAACCCATTGGCAAATAAATGGGCTTGAAATAAGATGTAATGTCTGGAAATCAGTTTGAAACAGTTTGAAACAAGAAAAATTAGTTCTCTACAAAAAAATTGAGTTTAAATTAGTTAAAATGCTTAAATTGTTCAAATCCTACAATCAAGCAATTTTAATTGTCTTGAAACTTCTTCTTATAAAAAAAAAAGCCTAATTCAAGTCATTTGATCTAAGTTAGAAAACACTATGTCTTACAACCTTTCACTAACTTTTTAAAATTAGACTAAGAACCACATGAAAATGCTAAAATTTCTCACACACATAAAATGATTAAACAAAACAGACGCTCACCTTGTCTCCGTCCATCCATGCAGCCGTGGCAGAAGTGTTCTGAGCTGGTCTGTGTCTGCTCTCGGTCACACATTTATCCTCCAGCTCCAGAGTGACGTCAGCCTCTCTCTGTGTCTGCTGCTGCTGCTTCCTCCCCCTGTGCAGAGAGCTTCATGTGGAGACTATGCACAGCTCACACCTCCACCTCTGACTCACCGCTGACTGGACTAGACCCAGTGTCTGATCCAAACTCAATGTGCACCAGACAGGACAGATGTGGAAGTGGAAAAATGTTTGAGTGGTCTGTTCTAAGTATAAGATTTTAGTTCTTTTCATACTGGAGATTGAATGTTTGTCCAAATGTGACTGACTTTTCGATGGTATTGGTAAATGTGATACTAAAATAGTTTAAAGTCTGATCCATTTCAAAGTGAGTTCAGTCCAGGCATGAGAGTCACTTTCTTCTGACTTCAACACTGCTGCAACGCTACAGATTTATCACTGGAGAAGAATGAAATGACTTATAAATGCATCATGTAACAGCAGCATAAAAACACATGGAGCATTCTTCATTGTAAAAGTGTGGATTATTTTAGCTAAAAAAAAAAAAAATTTCCATAAAAACAAAGCTTAACTTTTTTGCTCTTTTACGACATTTTTAGTAAACAAAGTGTATTTTTAGCTAATTCAAGTTGAGTCACAGACATGTTTAAATGAAGCTTACTATTTTGGCGTTATGTCAGAAAAGTAAACAGAAAGTCAAAGAGGCTATACCAGCTTTCCAAAGCCATATCCTTCAGATCTCAGCAGGGTTGGGCCTGGGCAGTACTCGGATGGGAGACCACGGAGGAACCTCACTTCACCCACATTGCCTAGTATGGTTCTGGTGTGTGCGTGAATGGTTGGTGGTGGTCGGGGGGGCCGATGGCGCAGAGAGATGCTAAAACATGATAGGCGGTGCTAGCATCATGTTAGTAGCCTATTTAGCTCGCAGCTACCGTTAGCATTGTTAGATATATTTACATTGTTGGATTGTTGAATTACTTTATAAATCTCCATGTCTTCGTGTCTGTATTTGACACAAAATTAATCCACTTTTGCTGTTGTAGTTGTTGAGCAGTGAGTGATAAAACTGATTCACTCTCAGTGTTAACTTTCTCCCACAGTGGGCGTGGCCTTTGATGTTGCCTTTTTCTATAGAGGGGTTATAACAATTCAAACGTAATTTTGCTGTACTCTGTGACTGACAATAAATCTTTCTGTTCTGTTCAACACGGGCGATGCACGTGCACTCGTTTTAATAAAAACAGCTCATTGACACAAGCTAACTAAAAGATTTTAACACTGTGTTGAGTTTAACAAGTTGTGTTGCTAATTCAACATTTGTGAATGAAATTCGACTCTACGACCCTTAAAAGTGACATTCAGATGAGTTTAAAAACGGTGAGAAAAACACTGTGTCAAGCTTCAGGAGACCCACGTCTGTCAGACCAGTTCAGACCTGATCCAAACTGCTGCTCTCGTCATGTTTTGTTGTTTTATTCAAAAATGTTTTCCCACATAACTAGATGGACAGCTTCTCTTTCTGCATGAAGAGCAGAAAAGTGACGTCGACCAATAACCCCTTTGTTAGTTTTGAGAAGATACACAAGGAGATGCAAACTTTTCTAAACTTGATTTGAACACATTTTGAACTAAAACATCTTCACATAACCCATGATATATTTGATATCTTGACAAATGGTACTTATACTCACACAGTCATCATGATCGGTCTGTTTTCCTCTGTCCTCCTCTGCCCGTCAGACCACATCAGGACCGGCGTCTCCTCACACAAAACCTGATTTGAGTCTAGACCTGCCGTGTGACTGTGAGATTATAACCATCCATCTGTATTAGCTTTGTTTTTGTTTGTTGTATTCACGACAGGACACTTTTTAAAACTTTTCTAATGGGATTATCACCAGCTCTTTGTTTCTAAAGCTTTGCCTGGAAATCTCTAAAGTCACGGCAATAAACATTAAAAATCAATCACACATTTATTGAAATACATCTACAATATTTGTATTTCTCCTCGTATTCTACCTGTGCCTGTCCTCCAGCCTCTCTTCTCTTATTGAAGCATCAGTTTGTGCGACGCTTTGGGAGTTGAGTGTGTGGCTTGAGGCATGTTCTAGTAAATTCAATAATCTGCAAACAGAGGATCGCCAAGCTCTGAGCTATTATCTTATAAACGTGAAGCTGTGGGGGCTTGTTTAGCTAGCTTAATGCATCATCCGGTGTCATGTTACTTCATGGAACACTACTTGGTTCCGGAAGTACAGATTTTCATTATAACCTCCCAGAGAAAAAAATTACAAATGTTTGAAAATGTCCCCAGGGTTAATCAGCTCTGTGGTGAGTCATGAACATAAGACCTACATTATTGTTTAAAATCTGTTTCTGTAGCTTGTGGGGCTTTCACACCAAGCCGAGGGTCACCCTTCTGAATCGGCTTGGAAACCTTTGCCGACAGGCGACTGTGTTTGGGATGAAGGGGATTGTCGGGGCTCAATAGTTTTCTCATAGGCAGCTGTTTGATTGGGCCGTGGCTACAGAAGAATCAGCGAATCAGTGCGCAGAAAAATTGTGCAGAAAACCGAAAATGACACTTACGGAAAAACAGTATTTAACCGAGCATGGATTGTTGGTATTTACTCGGGTTCAAACGGGACGTAAGAATGAAGGAGAATAACTTCGTACTTACTGGTTTGAGGAAAACAAAGACAGAGGAGTTGCAGCGATTGCAGTACGAAGACTGGACTGTGGTGAGAAATAGAAGTTGAGTTTACTTCGTGAGGTAAGATTAGAAACATCTGTTCTCTGTCAGAGTTTGACAACTACTCATGTGCAGCATATGTTTCGTCATTTTTGTCAAGCATTACAGCACACACATGCTCACTCTGCATTTGTTTGCCAACTGATCGCTGTTTGGATCATGTTTGTGTGAATGCTCTTTTACATCAATGCCCCCCAAAGAGACTTGAACAGACACTGTCTTATTCCATGCTACCAACAGAGACTGGGAGTTGTTTGGTGTGAAAGACCCGTAGGGAATTTCCTCCATCTATTGTCCTGATCAAGCCTACCAAGAACATCTGGAGATGGGTCCTCAAGCCCTGCACTGCAGAGCTCACTGCTCCTGAGAAGATGAAGGATAAGTCAAAGGCAGAGCACACATTTCCAATAAAGTGTATCTTAACCTTATTAATCTTAAACATATGCACTTCCAGAACCAGGGCGATCGTTGGGGTTCATGAGATATTCTTTGGTTTGTGCTTTATTGGTTTAGCCAATCACTGCACCCGAATACATCAGCATAGTCCAGAAAAGAGATCATTTTCATTTCACTCCAGCTACTAGGTCATGTATCACAGAATTGCAGACGAGTCCCCAAAACCAGGAAGTACAATTGGCCCGTCGGTGAACAGAGTTGAAGCGGTGTGTTGGCCATGAAGCAACCTGAGTTCAGACAGCAGGTAAATTGTATATGTTTTCTTTTTAGCTTGTCTCAAATGTTCAACATAGAATCTAATATTGTACCTTTAATTTGTTTACCTCACTCTTCTGCCTTGACTACACTGATGCGTTTGGGCACAGTGATAGGTTAAAACAATAAAGTATCCACCTACCGAGAAATGAACGAACCTCAATGGTGCGATATCCTATAGTTTCCACAAATGTAACTGGTGATGCACCAGGATAGGTGCCACCAGCCTGATTGCTATTTCACTGCCATATTTTTAATAATAAGTAATGCTTAACTTGCTGGTTAGAGTGCTTTTAATAGTCTCTTTTCATAGACTGGATTGTGTAAATACCTCCCACACACAGGTTGACAGAATCTGGGCAGACACAAGTTTATCTGATAAAACAAATGTAGACATGGAATACAAGACATAAACAGTGGACAGTACCAGTTAAATAGCAGGGACTAAAAGATGTGCATTATTATCATTTAGATCAACAACATGCTTAAAGTCTCCAGGAAAGAAATGCACAATGTCAAAAGATGAAAACCCTACTTAAGTGTGTCTGATTCATTATCCACTTCTCCTGGAAACTTGGCCAAACGCATTCACTCAATTTCCAGTTATATTTCTGAGCAGAGCCAACATTTGTGCAAAAAGGAGGCTGATAGTGAAAGTATTCAGAAGATTTCAGCTGTGGAACAACAGACTGGTTACGCAACTGATGTTCTGACAGCAGCACAACCAGGTGAACTCTGGAGACACGTCACAGTCAGGTCCAGGTCTGGAGTCACGTCACGGTCAGGTCCAGGTCTGGAGACACGTCACAGTCGGGTCCAGGTCCGGAGACACGTCACAGTCAGGTCCAGGTCTGGAGACACGTCACAGTCAGGTCCAGGTCTAGAGACACGTCACAGTCAGGTCCAGGTCCGGAGACACGTCACAGTCAGGTCCAGGTCTGGAGACACGTCACTGTCAGGTCCAGGTCCGGAGACACGTCACAGTCAGGTCCAGGTCCGGAGACACGTCACAGTCAGGTCCAGGTCAGGAGACACGTCACAGTCAGGTCCAAGTCCGGAGACACGTCACAGTCAGGTCCAGAGACACGTCACAGTCAGGTCCAGGTGAAGACACGTCACAGTCAGGTCCAGGTGAAGACATGTCACAGTCAGGTCTGGAGACACGTCACAGTCAGGTCCAGGTCTGGAGACACGTCACAGTTAGGTCTAGGTCTGGAGACACGTCACAGTCAGGTCCAGGTCTGGAGACACGTCACAGTCAGGTCCAGGTCTGGAGACACGTCACAGTTAGGTCTAGGTCTGGAGACACGTCACAGTCAGGTCCAGGTCTGGAGACACGTCACAGTCAGGTCCAGGTCTGGAGACACGTCACAGTCAGGTCCAGGTCTGTAGACACGTCACAGTCAGGTCCAGGTCTGGAGACACGTCACAGTCAGGTCCAGGTCTGGAGACACGTCACAGTAAGGTCCAGGTCTGGAGACACGTCACAGTCAGGTCCAGGTCTGGAGGCACGTCACAGTCAGGTCCAGGTCTGGAGACACGCCACAGTCAGGTCCAGGTCTGGAGACATGTCATAGTCAGGTCCAGGTCTGGAGACACGTCACAGTCAGGTCCAGGTCCGGAGACACGTCACAGGTGAGCAGTTCAAAAGCAGTTGGAATAGGAGAAACTTTTAGCATAATCCTCCTTGTAGAGAAGCCTTCTGATTGGTACAATCATTCCATACTCAGTTTGAACCATGGGTGGGAGACCTTCAAGATGGTTTCTCGTGGATTTGTAAACCCACAAATATCACAAGAATTTAACTTGCTGCGTAAGATTTGTGCACAGAAAGGTTAGAGCTCTGGCAAAAAGAAGATGGTGGGTTTGACTCCAACATTTCATGATCTCTCTGGGTGGAGTTTGCAACTTTCTCTCTTTCTCTCCTCTCTCTTCTTTATCTCTCCCTTTTTCTTTATCTCTCTTCCTCTCTTTTGCTCTCTCTCCTCCTTCTCTCTCTCCTTCTCTGCCCTCTCTGTCTTTCTCTCTCTCTCTCAAATTTCTCTCTTCTTTTTTTCCTTCAACCCCCCTCTCACTCTCTCTCTCCTGCCTCTCTCTCTCTTCACTTACTCTCTCTCCTTTATCTCCCTCTCTCTTTCTCTCTTCTTTCTTTCTCTCTCTCTTTCTCTTCCCTCTCTCTTTTTTCTTTCTCTTTCTCCCTCTCTTCTTTCTTTCTCTCTCTCCCTCTCCTCTCTCCCTTTTTCTCTCTCTCTCTTTCTTACTCTCTCGCTTCACTTTCTCTCTCTCGCTGTCCTTTCTCTCTCTTTTATCTCCCCTCTCTCTTTCTCTCTCTCTTCACTTTCTCTCTCTTCTTTCTCACTCTCTGTCCTTCTCCCCCTCTCTCCCTCTCCCCTCTTTCTCCCTCTTTTCTCTCTCTCTCTCCTCTCTCTTCACTTTCTCTTCTTTCTCACTCTCTGTCCTTCTCTCTCTTCTCTCTTTCTCACTCTCTCTCGCCTCTCTTCTCTTCTTCTCTCTCTTATTTCTCTCTCTTTCTAACTTAAAAGTCTAGATGAAAATCTTGAACACATTGTCAAGTCAACATAAAGACAAAAGTTAATTAAACTTACTAACCTATGACTTTTTACACGGACTGAAAGACAAGTTTTCCTTTAAAAAATATCCTCATTCTTAGATACAGTAACACTTTACATAGAATGATTTTAAAACATACAGTATGTCTCGACTCTCATAGACAAACAAACACACTCTGCACAGTGGCGTAACCGTGCCTGACAGTGATTGTGATCTGGCTCCATCACCGTGTCCGTCTGCGTCACGGCTCTTTCTCTACGTTTGGTGACTTCCGAGTCCAAACGCAGCCTCGTGTGTCTGTCCTGATCTGCTCAGTCTCTCTCATCACCAGTCCAGGAACAGATCTATTTAAAGTAGCATTGTCATAACATTTGTAGTTTCACGATGTGCGCAGCCAAACGGGACATTTTACTCAGATTAATGATGAAGTCATGCAAGTAAATCTACAGCACTTTGGTAGCACTTTAAAAGACCACCACGTTACCTACCTGTTAATTAATTACAGTGTCACTTATACTGCCAGTGATACTTATAGTTACAGTGGTACTAACAGTGGTACTTAGAGTGGTACTTGGAGGGGTACTTGTATCAGCACACACCGGTACTTACAATGGTATCTTTTAATACACTTACTAGTACTTGTAGTGGTACTTATATTCTTACATTTTGATACATTTACCTGTACTTGTAGTGGTACTTGTATTTGTACATTTTGATACACTTACCAGTACTTGTAGTGGTACTTGCATTGGTACATTTTGATACACTTGTAGTGGTACTTGTATTTGTACATTTTGATACACTTGTAGTGGTACTTATTTTAATTGACCTTTATTTAACCAGGGAAGTCCCACTGAGATTCAGAATCTCTTTTGCAGGGGAGCCCTAGGGGAAGGGTCAGGGGAGGCATTAATGGACATGTTTTTAGTTGTAGGAGGAAACCTACGCAGACACGGGGAGAACATGCAAACTCCACATAGAAAGGCCCCGGGTCGACTGGGAATCGAACCCAGAACCTTCTTGCTATGAGGCCAGAGCGCTAACCGCTGCGCCACCGTGTCGCGTTATATTGATACACTTACCAGTACTTGTAGTGGTACTTGTATTTGTACATTTTGATACACTTACTAGTACTTGTAGTGGTGCTTGCATTGGTACATTTTGATACACTTGTAGTGGTACTTATATTGATACACTTACCAGTACTTGTAGTGATACTTATATTAATACATTTTGATACACTTACGAGTACTTGTAGTGGTACTTGCATTGGTACATTTTGATACACTTGCATCAAAATGTACCAATGCAAAATTTTTGATACACTTACTAGTACTTGTAGTGGTACTTATATTCATACATTTTGATACACTTACTAGTACTTGTAGTGGTACTTGCATTGGTACATTTTGATACACTTGTAGTGGTACTTGTATTGGCACATTTTGATACACTTACTAGTACTTGTAGTGGTACTTATATTCATACATTTTGATACACTTACTAGTACTTGTAGTGGTACTTGCATTGGTACATTTTGATACACTTGTAGTGGTACTTGCATTGGTACATTTTGATACACTTACTAGTACTTGTAGTGGTACTTATATTCATACATTGAGGCTAAACAGGTGAGAGACTTACTCCGCTCACAACTGAACCTCAAACATACTCCCACCTGGGCGGCTCGTCTGTCAACTTGATGTGACGTATGCGTGAACTGAAGATGCACTGACAGCGTTTTGACCATCACAACAGCACACTCAAAGTTTTTACACACACAACTGCAAAATAAGCAAGGTTTGGACAAAAATGTCCAAGAAAAAGAACTCTAAAACACACAGTTTAACAGTGAAAAAAGTTGATTCTGTGTTTAGTTTCACTTTAAAGTGAAGCTCATCCCTTAAACTCCTCCTTCAAACACAGTAAACCATCACTGAAAACCATTTGGAAAATATAAAAGGAGTGGTGGTTTTTGGCAGGGCGAGGCGGGCAGTCACCCCAGTGGCATTGCTTGAGGGGTGGCAGGATCTTCTTCTCCTGCCACCCCTCAGGTAATGCCACTCTGGGCGGCTGCCTGAATGTGTGAGACGCTGTTTCCTTTATTCTAACCATCTATTGTCTGTTCTGCGTCCCCAGACTCATCTGTGGGTCTGTCTCACTCCCAGCTTTTTATCACCGACCAGACATCACCCAAATTATGACCTGACCATTCGGCCAAGAACCGCCTCTGCTTAGAGTGGAGAGCAGCAGTGTGATTAGTCTGACAGCAGGTGTCTGCAATTAGTGCTTATGAGTGAAGAATACACACTGATGTCACATCTAGAACTGACATGGGCCTTTGCAGTGAGACACAGTCAGTTTCAGACTCTTTTGACCTGAAACCTACTCATTTGCACTAAACTTGCCAAAAAACGAACAAAAAAAAACAACAACTGCTAGTTAATGCTAATTAAGCTCAACATACACAGAATAAAAAAAAAAAAAAAAAAAAAAGTTGTTTTTGAGTTTAGCTTCACTCTTATCAGTACTTTTAACATACAAAAACTTACCATCAGGATAAATAATAATTATTTTTAGTTTATTTGAGCATCAGTAAAAATAAAAATATACATGACAGTACATATTAATACACAACACACACAAAATAGATATCTTAGAATACACTTTAAAATTCATGATGCTCAAAAAGAGTAGGAAGAAAAAAAAATTCAATTAATGTCAGTATATTACATTGCTCCAGCGTCACAAAAATAAACAAATAAATAAAAAACAGAAGAGTTACTTTTATCATCAAAACAAAGCATGATATTGTTTTGTATAAAGACCAAGCTAGACTTTGGCCAACGAAGAAGACACAATAATCTAAAGAACAACACTGGTCTGGCTTTTTTTTTTTTTTTGGTCTGGCTATAGAGAGTTTGGAGTGTTTGCGATCAGCAGGTGAAGGCGTAGACCACACCCACCACCACGATGTTCCCGATGGTGGCGGTGATGGCGATCCACAGCCACACGGCGTCTCTGAACCTGGACCGGGGCTCTTCGGCCTGGCTCAGAGCGGACGTGGAGGCCGTGTGGACGCTGTACGAGGAGTTGAACAGAGACTGGTCCGTGCTGTAGTCGTCCGTGGGGGAAGAGTCCATGAAGACGCCCGTCATCACCGGGATCTGAGGAAACAACAGAAGAATATGTGGAGATGAGTGAGTGTTTGAGGGTTCATTTGAGAGATTTAAAGAAGAAGTTTACAGTAATCAGTCCAGAAGGAGAAGCCTGTAGGTGGTTAAGAAGATTTCTGAGCTTACATACACAGAATCGCATAAAAGTGAGAAAAAAAGTCAGGTTAGGGCGCATCAGTAAAGTTGTAATTTGGACTTGACTCCGACTTGAGTCACTGTTTTCATGACTTGAGACTATAGAGATGTCAAGATTAACCGGTTATTCGTAGAATTTTTACAACTTACGGTAAACCGCAAACGCATCTTGCGGCTAAAGACGGGCAGGCACTGTGTGATTTTTGACTCGTGCAACAATTTTGAAGATTGGCCCGAGTTTCAGCTCAGTCGTGTGCCGTGCACCCTGTAGTGTACATGGGGTAAGCGGTTAACATACAGGAGTCTGATGCGCCGTGGGTTGACGTACAGTGTGAGCACTCAGATCACATAACAACATGAATCATGAGCTGTTAACGTTTGACCCTAGAGATTCAGACAGTCTGAGCAGGCGCTGCTTATCCACAACTGAAAACATCGCACAGTGTCTGCCCGCCTGTAGGTGACGTGACTGCCCTGAGGTGGGCAGCGTCAGCAGAAAACAGCGTGCGTCGTCAACTCACTGCTAAGGGCCAATTTATGGTCAGGTCACGTGGTGAGGAGTCATACAGGCTGCCATTGGAGCGTCTGTCTTTTGTTTTTTTTCCCCCAGGACTTCTGGTAGCCAATCAGAAAGCTTGCAACAACGTTCTTGTTGTTTTCGTGCTCCTACACACAAAAGTCACTTAGCGTCAAAGTGCACAGCTGATCTGTGATCTGGTTGTGATTGGTTCAACTGACTAAACACACCTGGAACCTGATTAGGTCCAAACAGAAGTTCCAATGGCAAACTGTGCGAGGACGTAACATGACACAGAACTATAAATTGACCTTAAGTTGAAAGGCTGCTGAAGTTAGCAGAGGAAACAGAATCAGAATCAGAATCAGAAAGAATTTTATTGCCATTGTCAGTGAACAAACAGAATTCACAGACTAGGAACTTGCTGCGGTGCTATAGTGCAACATATAACAGAGAAAACACAAATAAAGATAGAGAATCTAGTAAAAAATATCAAATATAGTAAAAAATATTTAAGATATATAAAATCAAGTATAAGGGCATGCAAAAATAGGCCAATAAAAATTAGGCAATAAAAATATACACAGTAATCAGAACAATCAAAACAACAGTGCAATCTGTCAGTGCAAGAGGTAGGACAATACTAAGATATTAACATACTGAATAAATGAACGAATGAATAAAGTGAATAAAGTGACAGGTGATGATGTAACTGTTAAAGTGACAATGCAGGAGATCAACATAGTCTCAGGTTTATAGAGTGTTCATGAGTCCAACGACCGAGGGGAAGAAACTGTTCTTGTGGCGTGAGGTTCTGGTCCGGATGGACCGTAACCTCCTGCCCGAGGGGAGTGGCTCAAAAAGTCTGTGTCCAGGGTGAGAAGGGTCAGCTGCTATCCGACCTGCACGCCCCCGAGTCCTGGAGACGT
This sequence comes from Mugilogobius chulae, assembly GCA_038363315.1. Taxonomy (NCBI): domain Eukaryota; kingdom Metazoa; phylum Chordata; class Actinopteri; order Gobiiformes; family Gobiidae; genus Mugilogobius; species Mugilogobius chulae. The sequence goes on from CM076405.1 coordinate 12,096,255, forward strand.
ACAGGTCCTGGAGAGATGGAAGGCTGCAGCCAATCACCTTCTCAGCAGAGCGCACAATGTGCTGCAGTCTGTGTCTGTCCCTGACTGTGGCTCCAGCGTACCACACGGTGATGAGGAGGTAAGGATGGACTCAATGATGGCCGTGTAAAACTGCACCATCATCTGTGCCGGCAGCTTGGCTTTCTTCAGCTGCCGCAGGAAGTACATCCTCTGCTGGGCCTTTTTGATCAGGGAGCTGATGGAAGGCTCCCACTTCAGGTCCTGTGTGATGGTGGTGCCGAGGAAGCGGATGGAGTCCACAGTGGTGATGGGAGAGTCTGTCAGGTCGAGGGGGGGTGAGGGGGCTGTGACTTTCCTGAAGTCCACGATCATCTCCACTGTCTTTTGAGCGTTGAGCTCCAGGTTGTTGCTGCTGCACCAGGACACCAGCCGGTCTACCTCCCTCCTGTAGACAGACTCATCACCGTCCGAGATGAGTCCGATGAGGGTGGTGTCGTCCGCAAACTTGATCAGTTTAACTCAGTTTAACAGAGTCATGGCTGGAGGTGCAGCAGTTGGTGTACAGGGAGAAGAGCAGCTCCAGCAGTTGCATCCATCCAAAGAATTATATTGCGGGATGTTTTAAAGATGAACAGGCCTTTGCACAAGTGTCCAATATGCAAAACATGTCAATGAAAAGTTGCAGCTAAAAGCGCCAACACATCCAACATGATCAGCATGTTTGATACAAACATCCTTCGTCGTATGTTCACATCAAAGTAAAAAATAAAGTAAAATCTTTTAAACTAAGCGCTCCAGAGAGATTCACAAGACTTACGCCGAAAATAAACGAGTAGTTATGCTTCATTTGACATAAACGCCGATCTGAAAGTAAAACAAGTTGTGCAGGCGTCACGTGACAACTCGCTGGAGAAACAAAACATGTGGGTGACGTTTCCTTCGTGAGTCACGTCTCTTGTCTCTCTTTGACTTGGGACTTGACTTATAATGAACATTTGATTTGAATTTTCCATGACTTTCACAAATCCTTATAATGCCATGTAAACTTCCCAAACAGTGCTGATAGAAAAACTTTCACGTGTTCAAATGTGATGTACGTTAGATTGTGTATGGAGGAAATACAGACTGAGAATGAAACCTTAATGACTTGTGCAGTGAGATTAATAGGACTGGGCCTCATCATTCGTCATGTGTGAAGTGGTTCTTAATAACATGTTAATATGACCATTCATCATTCTGGAGGGAGAAGAGTTTGATCATGGTAGTGTATGAGCCACAACTCTGAAGTAGGGCTGCAGGATTTGGGAAAAGTATCAGATTATCTAGCGCTAACACCACCAATAAGCGAATAAATACGTAAATTCAGTCATATTTATCTTTATTTGAGCCTATTTTAACTGTCTTAAAACAACAGCGACGAGGATTGTTGCTAAAATATGAAAAATACATGCATTTCTCACTGGAATGAGTCAAGAACTGGAACTGGAATAAAATCAAGATAACTATAAGCCTAGTTCAAAAAAACACTTGACACACTGACACATTAAGATATTTAAGTGGGCCACTTTTACCCAGAATTTTGTAATATTTAACTCTTTCCCTGACAATGACATCTATCAAACAGATTACAGACAAAACATGTTGGACTAAAAATATTGTTGAGTAAGTTTAGAGCAGATATTTGACGATCCTACTGGACTAGGACTCTGAGGAGAACGACACATGCAGCGAGTAGAAACGTCCTCCTCTGTGAGCGAGTGAAAAGTGTCAGAGGAAGTCAAACTACTGGATTTCTTTGGAGGATTAAATTAATATAATCTGTCTCATGAAAGAGGCTGAATCTATAGAATGTGCATCAGAAAGTAAAAGGTCTGGAACATAACTTTTGTTGGTTTAAAGATGAAAAAGACACTCGTCCTCATTGTTTTAATCATGTAAACCTCCTGTTTTTATCCTAAAGACATAATTTTATTGTAGTGGCTCGAATTCGTTCAACAAAAAGTAGAACGGATGAAAATAACTAGGGATGCACCGATCCAGCTTTTTCAGTTCCGATATTGATCCCGATATTTGGCTTTAACTATCTGCCGATACTCGATATCAACCGATACCAGTGAAAGGACTGAAATTGCTTCTTTTTCTTATAAAAACTTAATACATTTGGCCATATTGTGTTATTTAACTGATGTTTATAGTGCAAGTCACAACTTAACAACTTAATCTGAATAAAATGCCCAGTATTGTGAAACGTTATGGATCAACACCAGCCTGTAAAATAGTCTCATTATGTCCAAAACTATGATATCGGCTGAACCGATATCATGGAGCCGATACCCGATCCAGCAAAATGTCCTGGATCGGCGCCGATATCCGATCCAGGTATCGGATTGGTGCATCCCTAAAAATAACACTGACATGAAGTGTGATTGAAAAAGTATCTTATCTCAAAAACGAAAACAAGAATTTCAAATGCTTATACAATGGAACAAATTAATGTAGAAAAAAAAAATCTTATTTTAAATGAAAGTGTAATTTGAAAGTTGTTTGTGGAGCTGTGAATATTGTTTAAACTGAGTAAAAAGGCCTGACAGAGGAGGTGTAGTCGAAGAGCCAAAGTCTCATAAGCTCAATAGACCTGCCGTACTTTTTATTTGTCATTTTTTTGTTAGCTTTGACCCTAAGGATCAACAATTAGAGGGTCTGCTCGGGGGGAAATATCGCGAAAAAATAAATAAAAAAAAAAAATGATGGCTATTTTAATGCGTATATCTTAAATTTTTTGATAAAATATGTTGAAAAATGAAAAAATCTCTTGTATTCCTTACTGGATTAAGTTTACTGTCAATAAATACATTCCTCATGCAAAAACAACAAACACATGTAGTAATAAAATGCAGTGAAAAAATAAGGCTTAAAAAACTAAATATTGGCCTTTTTTCCCACCCCCCCCCCATATTTTCATCTTTACTTCGTTAGCAATAAACAATATCATTAAAGGGGCATTGTGTAAGAAAAACAAACAAACAAAGTGATTTCCACTTTTGAACACTAGAGGGAGCCTTTCACATGCATTTTGCCTATTTAGCATGCTGACGTCTAGCGTCAATAATCCACATTCCGGCCCGTAATAAAACATTTCAAATACATATAAATGTATCACAATTGATGTGGAGTGGTTAACAGTGCTCTCTTAAGTATTCATGTTGTAAAGAATAAATATGATTTAAATGTTTGTGGACTATATGTGATCATTAAAATTCCTCTCAATCTTACACAGTGCACCTTTAAGTTTTAACATTAACCAATATACCATTCATTTTAGCAAACAGTAAATGTATTCCACTGAAAAAAATTATAAAAATCCAGCCAAAATGTAAGGAATTGTGATGATTTCACTGCTGTTGGCCATCACAGGTTCAGAATCCCAATGGAACCTATAGGCTTCTCTCACAGAACAAAAAGCTCACATCAGAGCCTAGAAGAGGGACAAAGTGAGAACAGGCTGGCTGTAGTCGATCGAACAATGCAGCTAAATTCTCCTTCTCATTAATGTTCTTAAACAAGTATATGCACTTTTCGTTTCTTTAAAAAGTCTAGCTGGTGTGACTTGTACCCAGGTGCACTCAACAGGGCCAGTATTATGTGTGTGTGAGTGTGTGTGTGAGTGACCCCTCAGGGCCCCTCTGCACTCAGCCGGGACACTCATGCACTCACAGCTCTCATTGTGTTGTTTTCTTTGACTGCACGTCGCTCCCAGAAATGTTCCTTCCACTAAAAGAACCGGATGCTAGCAAGTAAATGTACACTCACGCACAAAAAGAAAATCACTAAAATACACAAAATGATATGTATTTTTCCCAAATCACGCAGCTCTAAACAGAATAGTTAAGCATTGACTGATAAAAACACTATGAACTTATTGGAAGTATGTTTTAAAGTTTACGTTTGTGTGTTTGTTTGTGTTGTTGTTGTTGTTTACCTGAGCGGCCATGAAGGACAGGTCCATGTTCAAGAAGAGTTTATCGGATGGGTCGTGTTCCCAGAGAAAGAGAGAGAGAGAGAGAGTGAAGGAGCGGAGGATCTGCAGAGGAAAGTAAAACTGAGTTAGTCCAGTGTGAGAGTGTAAGAGCTCACAGGACAGGACAGAGAGAGAGAGAGAGAGAGAGAGAGAGAGGGAGAGAGAGGAGAGGAGAGAGAGGGAGAGGAGAGAGAGAGAGGGGGGGAGAGAAAGGGAGAGAGAGGGAGCGAGAGGGAGAGGAGAGAGAGGGAGGGAGAGAGAGAGAGAGAGAGAGGGAGAGAGAGAGGGAGAGGAGAGAGGGAAACGGGGAGAAAGAGAGGGAGAGAGAGAGGAGGGGAGTGAGAGGGCGGGGGGAGGGAAAGGAGGGGAGTGAGAGAGAGGGAAACAGGGAGGAGAGAGAGGGAGAGAGAGAGAGGGGGGGGAGAGAGGAGAGGGAGAGAGAGAGGGAGTGGAGAGAGGAGAGGGAGAGGGAGAGAGAGAGGGAGTGGAGAGAGGAGAGGGAGAGGGAGAGGGAGAGAGTGAGAGGGAAACAGGGGGGAGAGAGAGGAGAGAAGAGAGGGAGAGATAAAGAAAGAGAGAGAGGGAAAGAGAGACGGGGTGGAGGGAGAGAGAGATAAAGGAAGGGATGAGAGAGAAGAGAGAAGGTGGGAGAAAGGAAGATGGAGAGAGAAAGAAAGAGACAGAGGGAGAGAAAGAGAGGGGGTAGAGGGAGGGAGAGAGAATGAGAGAGTGAAGAGAGAGGGCGGAGGCAAAAAAGAGGGAGGCAGGGAGAGAGAGAGGGGAGGAGAGAAAGAGAGGGAAAAACGGAGAGAGGGGGGCGGGAGAGGGGGTGGAGCGGCGGGGGGGAGGGAAAGAGGAGAGAGAGGGTCAGAGTGAAAGAGAGAGGAGAGAAAAGGAAGAGAGAGATTGTGTGAGATAGAGAGCAAGAGAGGAGAGAGAGAAAGAGGGCTAGAAAGAAGAAAGAAAGAAAGAGGAGGCGAGTGAGGGAGAGTGAAGGAGAGTGAAGGAGAGAGTGCTTTTCAGGCAGCTTTGACCTTTGAACTTCTACTCATGCACTATGGAACTTATTTCCACAATATTGGAATAAAAGTAACTATCTCCGTGGAGACGAGAAGCAAATAAATGCCAGTAGACAAAGTTACAAGTCAGTTCTGTGGAGAGGTGAATGCATTTTAACAAGTGTTTTATAAAAAAACATGAATAAAACAAAAATCATGAATATCTTTAATGCCGTAGTGTGGGACATTGTATGAAAAGCAATGATCTGTCACAGGACTTGGAACCCCAGCGATACTTTAAAACTAAAAGAAGAAAACGGCCTTGAAAATCAGCCAGTGATTTTGGCAGACAAAAATTTGGAAATATCAGCAACGACCAAATGTATAAAGCGCTTTTCTCTTGCAGTGTCTAAATTTCCTTGGGTGTAGTGTGTTAAAAATGCTAAAAGAACATAACAGAAGCATTTCAAAAGCAGCTCTCTGTGTATTCTAGTGCAGTGATTTTGCCTTCAGATACTGTCAATATGCCTTGTAAAAATAAACCAGTTTTCAAAATCCACTCTATGAAATGAACTTACTTACAGATTACTTAATTAACAGAGTTAATTGAATCACTTACCATTTTGGAGTGTTCAAAATAACTTTTTCAGCCACAATGAAAGTAAAACAATCCCTTAATACTTATTTAAAGATTAATTAAAATGTGCATTATGTAAACTAGAGATTCTGTTATTATGAAGTGCTAATTACTTTGGAATATCCCAAAGCAAAATAATAAACATTTAATATATATTTGATAGGTTATGGAGTAATTGTATTCAAAATAGCTTGGAAAAATGCAATTTTATTGTGAGGAAGTTTGCCTCTCCATAGATCTGATCTTACTTGCTTCTCTCTATGCATATAGTAACTTGTCAGTTTTCCATTAAAGCTGTGGTAACTAATGTGGTAACTAACTTTTTAGTTGTAAATTAGTAAACTGTTTTATACTAAAAAGTCTATGATTGATAAATGCAGCATTTTGTGAAAAATAAGACCATTGTGTACTGTCTGAGTTAAATAATAAAGAATTTTAGTTCTCATGAGGAGCTGAATCCTGCTCTCTGATTGGCTGAGCCTGGATGATCTCCTCCAGTTTCACTTTAGAAGTGGAAAAAAAAAAAGTAATTTTAGCTGAAATTGCAACCAAAAATTAATACATATTGATACCAACACTTTGTTGAAGGATTTATGAGAGAAAGTTGTCCAATTTAAAACCTTAATTGTGTTTACTGTATGAAAACCAGCTACCCCAGTGTAATGGACAGTATTTTAAAGATTAAATAATGTTGCTTTCCAAAATAGTTTGATATTATTCAAACAGGTGGTATGCCAGGAAAAAATTCAGCCAAAAAAAGTGTGCCATGGGTCTAAAGGTCTAAAAAGGTTGGGAAACATTGTTCTGGTGTGTTGGCTCCCTCTAGTGTCAGTGAGGTAGAACACAACAGTAACGTGCAGTTTTTCTAGTTTTAGTTCAACATCTGGTACCACTTTATAATAACTACACCAGATTTAGTGTTAGTAAAGCCTTAATAAAGCATGAATAAAGAGTTAATAATCCATCAATAAATCATCAATTGGTGGATGAAAAAGTTTATTGAAGCTTAGTTGTTGCTCACTTAAGGAGCTAAGATTAGGATTTAGGGTTGAGGGATTGGGCTTGTAGTTATTAAGTGGTTACTAATACTTTAGTCCAATAATTTCTCATTTGTTCATGATGAATTAACTCATTATGCATGCTTTATTAAGAGTTTATTAAAGCTAATCAAGGTGTAGTTAATATAAAGTGCTACCCAGCATTTTGCATTTTTATCCAAACATATTTGTTTAACTTTGACAGTAGCTCTGGTGTTTTTAGTGATTTGCACTATTTTGACTTCACAAATAGAACATTTAAACCATGTCATCACAAACACATCTGTGGATTATGTCATTCAAATGAAGTTTAGAAAAACAGCTGTGTAAAATGTACTTGAGAATATTTCTTTTTGGAAGCAGAATATGATCATTTGCACACCAGTCTAATCAGAGCTCAAGCTGAGTGAGAATGTTCATGTTTACTGAGGGTGTGTGTTCAAACCAGTCAGCAGACACCAGGCTTAAGACATTGAGCTTTTAATTATTATTTGGACATCAGAGACCCTCATTGAGGATCGGAGTAAACAGGAGACATCCCACACAGAGATTAGAATGAAATCAGTTTGTAAATCACAACTACAGTTCATGTTCATGTTGTGTCCAGAGTTATTCTTCGGTCTTCTTCTGCGAGGTGACCAGTTCTTTGATCTGTGGAGTCAGAGCCAGGATCTGAGTCCGGATGGCTCTGGTCTCCTCGTCAGGCTCCTCTCCTTCCTCCTGTTTACGGCTCACTAACTGCTTCACCACCAGGCTCTGGTACGAGGACAACAGCTGCTGATGCTCCTGTAGCACACAACCACACAGACAGTGACATTAGGAAGACTGCTGCATCTGTCACGCCTCACACATGTTTATCACACAGAACAGGACTGCTCAATCAGACACAGCACAGTTCTTACTTCTAATGTGCAAAATGTCAATTTACAGAAGGACAGCAAATCATTGAGACGACCTGATAGTTAAAGGAGACATATAAAAATCACATGTGTGAGTTTTTAACCATGTTCTAACTGTCATTAGTTTACGCAGAGTTGTTGTAATGATTGATTGTCCACAGACCACTGGGCAACAGAAGGCGCAGTCAGACTGATGGACAGGCTGACCATGCCTCCAGGAAATAGCTGATATAAAACACATCACCACCTAGACCTGGGACTGTCCCGAAGATGGCTCGCTGAACACATCTTTTCAAGTGCTGTAGCTCCTGTGCGAGTCCCTACATACATTTGACTCACACTCAGTGTAAACTCAGCAAAAATACTTGTTTTAATTATTTCTGCCCCTATCCTAACCCTAAAGACAACATTATGTTGCTTCTGCCAAGTAGACCTGCACGTCTCTTCCACACTGCACTCATGTTTCATTACATGTCAATGAAATCCACAGAACTTTAGGGTGTATTCAGACCAGAAAAGTGCAAAAGTCCACTTGTTTGATTCGAATCCGATCCGGACTTAATTTTTTCAGCTGGATCGGTTCGTATTCTCACTGCGCACCTGTCATGTGAACATTTTTAAAGGTGAACATACGTGAGAACCACCACTCTCATTGGACAGATCTGAGCAGGCGGGACCAATCAGAAGAAGCATTTGTGTATAAAAGTTAGGCTTTATACTAAAGTAGCAGCGCGTTATTCATTCATTATCATAATGGCCTTATAATAACTGCCATAGACTTAGAATTAGATCCATGTGTCAGTGTGGAAAAGTGAAAATGAAGCAGGACGAGACACGGGTCCAAACCAAGACTTCAGATCAGCAGTAGAAGCAAATTCAACCCTGTGCGGAGCCCGAGGTGAGGCGGCAGGAGCCTGGGTTTGTGTGCGGCAGAACACGGAGATGACGATCGCGGGGATGATGCAGGCTATTTCGCGAGGATTTGGCACAAACGCAGCGACAGCTGTACCGGCGGGACCGGGGCAGCAGTGCTCACGATGGAATAGTAGTCTGTCTGTGCTTTCTTATTTTTCTGGACATATGGATTTAAATGGACTAAAAGAGTCAGGACTCGGAGGTGCGGTTTGTGAGGATGTCTCTATTCCATCACGGTAAGAAGCCAAGCGTATCCTACTGTTTTGCTGTTTATTGTACAAACACGCAGGGTTATGATTATTTATTTGCTAGAAACAAGCGTGAGAAAATATCATTACGTTTTCAGATAAATGAACAGCGTAGCTGGTAAATTATGCTTGGAATACACATCTTCAGTGGTGTGATAACTTGGCAGATGCAACATTCACAAAGACCACAGTTATGAACGGCTCTGTCACTGGCTGTAGGACAGCCCTTCTCTTGTCTGTGCGTTGTGACGGTAGAGCTGTACTCAATGTATCGATACGGGGATATATCGTGACAAGCTCATTGGCAATACGCGTATCGTTACAAAGAGGTGTATCGGGATACGTATCGGCATACTTCAATTCATATAATTTACACTTTTGAACCTGGACTGCAGCTTTAAAACTGAATCTATTGAGCTGAACAATGACTTATTTGTAAGATACTTGTGTCTAACATAAAGAGTAGTTAGAAAATACAATTCCTTTGCATTTGACACATGATAGGTGACATATTGAGGAAATTATATCTGCATATACATGTATCAGAATAAGTATCGTATCGTGACCTCTGTATCGGGATACGTATTGTATCGGAAGGCTCTTGGCAATACCCAGCCCTATGTGACGGTGGCTCTTCAAGACCAAAAAAGCGCATGTGTTTCGTGTTTGTTTCGGATCGAGGCCGTTCGTATTCAGACCATGAGCAATCCGCACCAGAATCCGTTTGCAATTGGCCCGAGACCGACCTGAAGAGGTGGTCTCGGTCCGTTTGTTTGATTTGGATCAGAGTTCGCTTGTCTTTATTCAGACCTGAAAGAAAGTCCAGACTTTAGGGGGAAACGAATTCTGGACCGTTTAAATCGGACCAAATTTTGTAGGTCTGAATACGCCCTTAGTGTTTCATCTTTGTTCAAGAGGAGTTAGTCTAACTACCGTCGAAGGTAGGAAGGAGAGAAACAAAAGGATGTGGGTTTGTGAGGGCAAAGACTAACAACTTGAAGCTAAGTTTTGAAAAGTAAGTCATTGCACCTGTTTCTATTTCTAAGCCGTATTAGATACATTTTGAGTTTTACAATGAACAAAAAGTAAAATTTCTGATATACATATGCTACTTTATAACTAAATACAAAAATAAAACATCTTAATACCTTTCTTTTAAGTTTTTCAGATCCCTAAAAGTCTGTTCCAGCTTTTATTTAGTTAACATGCATTTTAAAACAGCATGAACAAGACTAAACCACATCACACTGATCCCACCAGATCCTGTTAGTGCTTCCTGTCTCCTGTCCCATCCTCTGTCCCCTGTCTCCTGTCCCCTGTCCCTTGGTACATACCGTGGGGATGCGTCCGGTCAGCGTGCCGATGATCTGGGGCACGCAGCGTCCCGGGGCGTGGAGCATGTTCTGCGTACAGGCCTGGAACAGCAGCACACTGGTGAGATGGAGCACCAGTGCTGGTTCTTCTGTGTCCCTGAGCTGCTCCAGGAGGGCCTGTCTGTGCATGAACAGGGTCTGTCTGCACGCAACACAAAAGTCACTGTTAGGAGAGCGCAGAGATGGTTTAGAAAGTTAAATAAGGTGTCGTCTACTGTACCTCTCCTTTTTCTTATCAGCCTTCTTCAGCATGAAGCCACACACCTCGACTGAGCTCTCGAAACTCGTCAAGAAGTCTTCAATAGACTAAACAAACAACACACAAAGGGTTCAAACACAGAGATGATTAGGAATGGAAACAGAGAAGTGATTCTACTGAAGAACTGGTTTGTGTGGAAGGGCATCGATCGAATTCAGCAGCTGATTCTCTGTGATTTAAGTCAGAAGGAATGAAAATCTTGGTGTGAAAAACATGTGTAACACAAATAAAATTCATTTTATATTGTTTCAAATGGCACAAGATGGAGAGTCGAGTTGTATTTTAGCATTTCTAAGCCCCTGTGTTCACTTGATGTGTGTGTTCTGGATGTGTGTGTTCTGGTAGCTTTAAGCTACGTTTTGTTCAGGTGTTCTGTCGAGCTGGATCCTCCTGTCGAGATTGATCTTCTCTTGTTTACAGTTAGTGCTGGCAAATCTGTAATATTATTTTAATTTTAAATTACTTGCTAATCCTCACTGTTGAATTTTGGCTAAACTTAGCTGAATTAATTGTGAATAATTTCCCGTGGGAAGGTGGGTCTGTCACGAGCAGTCACAAAAGCCAGTAAGAGGGACACATCTCTTTGATTTTCAAATGAAGCATTGGGCTTGAGCATGCATCTACGTAAACATGCACAGTGCACACCAGGGATGGAAAGTTGGAAAATGAAAAATTGGAAAATCGTTCGAAGTCTGCAGTGATCGCATAGAAAGGTCAGAATCGATCAGTTTTGCTCATGCAGCCACTGACTTCCACACACACTCTGTAGCTGTATAATACAGACAATAATACAATATTTGCCACGATGTTTGATGAAGCAAAGTTTGAAGACTTGACTGAATGTTATGTTGGGTTAACAGCTCATGGCTTGACCTTTACATATAAACACTAAATATTACTATTCACTGTTCAAATGTTCATAAAAAAAAAATCCAAGTTCTGCACTAACAACAGTGGCTTTGTTTTAAATATAATTTATTATTTTGTATCTTAAGGTAAAAAAGTAATTGAATTGTGACTTTAGTGATTGGTCTCATCCCTAGTGCACACACTGCCATTGTAACCAGAGCACAGCAGAGATAAGACCTGTGAATGTTTGTGGGACAAATGTGAAGAGCACAAAGCTCACTAGAGTCGTTTTCATTTGATTGTTGCTTTAAACTTTCCATATTTCTATAATTATAATATCATCTTATAGTCCACATCTTTGTCTAGATGTATTAAAATGAGTAAAAACAGGTTTATAAAACGAGACACAGCGATAAGGGAAACGATAAAGAATTGTATCGATAAGAGGAATATTAAGAAAATCTGATCAATAGACTTGGTCAGAGCCTACATCATTAAAAGGGGCAGGGGAGCACTGTCTGTACAATTTCCTCATAACTTTCTTTACAGAACAAGTAAGTAGTACTAAAGACACTAAACGGTTAGAAAACGCAACCATGACTTCTAACGATTGAAGATTTTCTCTTGTGTACACTAAGATTTTTCCACCAAATATGAGTAAATATCAAGCCACTGAATCTCAGGACACTTAGTAACATGTAACTAACTGTACATGGATCTGGAGTCGCTTGCCGTTCGATACATTTATTTTTTTTAAGAGTTTTGCGATCTTTAAATGATAATACACCTGCGTAGTTTGACTGCCATCATACTCAGGACACCAGTTTTTTTTTACTGACCCTATTGTCTCAGGAAAGACTAGAACTCACTTTTCCGTTCAGAGAGTTGTGCAGCTTCATCAGAGGCCCTTTAGTCTCGTCTGGGAGTTTGCCAACGATCTTCAGTCGAACCTGAATCAGAACAATAGGAAAATAAACTTTAATGTATAATATACAGTACATCTCAAATGTTTCTCGATTGATCTGGATGACCTCTGACCTCTGGGGAGATGGAGCTGGGGTCCTCCGCTGACATCATCATGTCAGCAGCCAGGAAGTTGACCAGGATGTTGGTCACATCAGTGCACACGGTCTTCAGCACGTGTCTGGCAATGTGCACCTGAGTCTCATCTGAAGGACAAACACCACATACACAATCTTTAACCTCAATGAAACTCAATAAACTAAATGAAAGGTAAATAGAAAGACTGGAAAGAGTATTGAGTTATACAGAAGAACAATTCTACACATTCTGCTTTAGCTGAAGGTTTGATGATATTCTGATAGCTTTGAGCTCATTTAAAGTGTTTTACCTGAGAAAGACTTGGTTCCCTTTTCGAAGAATCGGATGTTGTTGTACAGACTGGAGATCTCCTCCTGCAGGTCCTTCATGCTCTTCTTTTTGCTGGCGCCTGATGTGGAGCTGGTTGAGGACATGAAAACTGTCCTCAGGACCTCCTGGTAGTTTTTAGTCAGAGGCCTGTGGGGCAGAGCGGTTAGAAGAAGACAAGTAAGAATAAACTTAGGCTGGTGTTGATCCAGAATATCTCATATTAGTGGACATTTTATTCTGACTAAGTTGTTAAGTGGTGGCTTGCACTATAAATAATTGACTCTGTGCATTGAAGCTGTTTCCTTTCAAATTGTCAGACTTTAGCGTTAGCATTGACAGACAAACACATCTTTTATAAACACACTTTGGTCCTTTAGAGAAATATTCTCTTCTTTTGTAAAGTATTTAACATGTTTTCAGAGAAAACCACGAACTGCTCACTGTTCACTGCCTGATCTTTAGTATTTTTACATTTTAGTCTGAGGTAGTGAAAACCTCATAGAAATGAACTAAACAGGAAATTAACTTGCCGGCAAGATGTTAGCATTTTTGAAAAAAAAAAAAAATACTATTGTACACACAGTCAATTAAGCAATTTCAGTCCTTACACTAGTATCAATTGATATCGGCTATCGGCAGATACTTGATAATAAAGATGATGAAAGCGTTGTGATAGCAAGTTTTTATCAGTTGCATCTTTTATCTAGGATAAAGCCTTTTTTAAATCGTGCTGACTTGGAAAAGACTATTCATGCTTTTATTAGTCCTAGATTAGACTATTGTAATGCACTTTATGTGGGTGTCGCCTCCAACACACCCAGACGTCAGCACATCACCCCGGCCCAGTCCTTTATGAACTTCTCTGTGGCTGGTTCCAGTTTCTTTTAGAATTGATTTTAAAATTTAATTTTTGTTTTTAAGGCTCTTAACGGCCTTGCGCCATTTTATTTGACTGAACTTGTAAATGTTCGAAACACAAGTCAGGCTTTAAGGTCAACAAACCAGCTCCTGCTTGAGGTTCCCAGAACCAGGCTGACACTCTGGAGTGACGGATCTTTCTCTGTGGCTAGTCCCAGACTCTGGAACAAACTCCCCCCTGATATTCACACCATCACAGACTTTGGTCTTTTTAAATCAAGGATCAAAACACATTTGTTCAGGATGACTTTTAACATTCAGTAATGTAATAACATGTCTGTTTTGTATATTTTCTTTTACTGTTACTGTGCACTGATTTTATGTACTTTGTCCTTTATTATGTTTTAATGGGAAGCACTTTGGTCACTTTTTGTGTTGTTAAGGGCTATATAAATAAAGGTTGATTGATTGATTGATTAAAAGCATTGGAATCGGTATCAGATCTGTAAAAGCTGGATCAGTACATCTCTACTCAGGAGCTTTGGACTTACCTCAGCAGCTGCTCGGCCAGCTCAGAGAGGATGTCTTCTGGACAGTCTGTGAGGCGCTGCTCCAACACACTAATGATCTCATCCTCTGCCATGAAAGGGACTTCACTTGGTTTGTTGCGATCTGGACAAAAAAAAAAAAATCAACTTTAAGATGTTTGAAACAGGAAATATTAGCAATGAACACAGCACTGCAAGTATTTCAATGCACACAAAATATCACACAAGACACACATTATCCATTTTTAAACTCTTTTCAACCACTTTTTTTCTGCTTTGAAGGCGACAGAAAAAAACTCTATAAATAAGCCCCACCATAGTGGCCTCAAATGAAGCCAAACAACAGTTGTGTTGTGAAAAACATTGATCTCTTATTAAGTTGTGTACATACTCTGTTGAGTAGATCCAGTTTCCTCATCACTGTCGTCATCTCTCCTTCCCTTCTTTTTGGTTTTACGTATCCGGATTTCTCGGGCATTTCCTCCACCACCACCTTTAACACTGCCACTGCCCTCTGGAACACAACAAGTACATGCAGGTATGTTTATGAACAGACAGACATCATAATTCATTAGGTCTCAAACTCAAATAGAGCTGCAGGGCCAAAAGGTTGGTTTCTAAAAAAATAGGCCTGACTATGTTGTATTTCTTTTAGGTTATACAAAGCCTAATTTAACATTTAATACAATATGTCCTCAACCATTAGTGACAATTTTCCATCAAACACACACAAGTTATTTAAAAGTAAATAGACGTGGGTAAACAGAGCCAGGAACATTTTGGACAGACATACTCTGTAAGCTGTATACGTATTATAGTCACATCTCTATGGCTGTAGACCAGGGGTGTCAAACATGCGGCCCGGGTGCCAGATGCGGCCCCTGAGATGATTTCATGTGGCCCCCAGGATGAATTCTGATTTTTATTCCTAGTGGCCCTCTGATAAAAGATTGTAACAATTTGAGCTACAGGTCCATTAATACAGGGGTTCCCAAACTTTTCAGATCAGAACCCTCAAAATAACTAACTTGCAACCCTCACAGCTAAATAAAATAAATTTCTGTAAAAATTTCAAGTTGGAAAACCATTACAATTGGGTAAAATTTAATAATTGTAGTAGTTTCTTTGCTGTATATGCCCAAAATTCAATCAGAACAGGATGCTACCAGTTAAAAAGTGGTTTAAATACCGAGTCATAATGGCAAAATTTCATCTTAGACTCATCTCGTGACCTCCAGATTATGTTTTGCAAACTCCACTTTGATAAAAACTGCCCTAATACACTGCAGTCTAGCTCTGTCCTGTATATGAAGTGTAAAAGAGGAGCTTTAGGCCAGAATGGAAAAACAAACTATGGAAATAAACCTCTAAAATGCAATGGAGTGGAGCAAATTGCATACAATTTGTTCAAAGATGTTATTGGAAGGACACTCTGGACAATAAAATACAATTCTAAATTTTTAAATGTGGCCCTAGACCAACTCTGATTCCGATCAATTCGGCCCAGCTCCATTTGAGTTTGACACCCCTGCTGTAGACCTTTAGTCGTTTAGTTGATTAATCGATCGATGGAGTCTTTGCTGGCCAAAAACTCTACAAATCGTCTAATACATTTATTTAGATTATAAGGCTTTGCATTGAACAGTAAAGAAGTGAAGCTGAAGATTTTGAACCAAATCTAATCTAGTCTTTTTTCATGTAAATACAATTCGTTTTCTGTATAAATTACAGATTTTGCATAAATAATATTTTTTGTCTTTTGAGCACGGGTCAAATAAATGGTCAGTTCAAACTGGAAACCTGCGTGGAACAAGTTTTTCATGACCTCCATGACCACTCCCGCCCAATCCCGAAGCTTCCGTGACCATTCCAGCTCAATCCCGATGATCCCCTGTGTGCCTGCCCGCCCACGTTTTTTTGTTTTTATGGACACAGAGATTGCACGTCGGCCCAAGGGCATTACAACATGCACATAACAATGACTAAACTCTGCATAATTCTGTGTCTGGCTTTGAAATCATTAGGCACCAGCCTAAATAATCTACAATAGGTATTTGTGTCCATTTGATATGGCTTTCAATCATAAAGCGACTCGTGTGTGTCTTTCTGACCTGAAGCACCTCCAGTTTCCGCTAACTAAACACTTTATTTCACCCAAACTCCACGAGCCAGATTTATCAAGCATTTGCTCATGTGCAAAACAGGTTAGGGGGAGGCAGAGATGACATTTTTCTCTCTCACACACACTAAAGATGCAGAACTTGAGGTGGTTCATATCTGTTTTGTTGTATGTGCATCTTCCAACAAACAACAACTTTTAAGACGACAGAAAAGGCGCTCTACTGCCGTCCCCGAAGCGTTTTGGCCTGTTTTGACCTGAGGCGATGTTAAAACCTCCCGATCCGGAGGGTTTACTCACAGGTCCCACAGTAATTATCGCCCAATGCAGGTCACTATTTCTTAACACATTTTTAGCTTCAGAGCTTTTGCCAAACCTCCTTTTTAGTTGATTAATCAGTCAATGGGACACGTTTTTAGACTACAGCCCTACAATCTCAACTGTATGTTTGATCAGTAATACTCAGTAACAACTAGAACTCAAGAGGGCTGCATGAAATCATCTCGAGAGCCTTGGAGCTTGAAACCCTCATCGTAAACAGTGATGTGTTTGTGTACCTGTTGCCTTCTTCCTGCGATCCGCTTCCCTCTTGTCCTTCCTGGATGGGGCGGAGCTCTCAGACAACATGGACGCCTGTTTCATGTCGTCCTCTGTGATCACGAACACTGGATTGTTCTTCACTTCCTGTTTCACGGTAGGGTCAAAAACAGACAGACACTTATAAACCATTCTTCCTGGAGTCTAAGGTAGTTTGAGCTGTACCTTCAGAGCCTTCTGCTGCATGGCGTCGTCGAACAGAGACAAGCAGCTGCTGAGGAACTTCTCGCTCACCACCACGGTTCCTCCCAGGACTCGAGCAGAAGACTGAGCGTTGATGTTTCTCATGGCCTGGTTTATGAGAATGCCCACGTCCTCCTCAGACAGGCAGCTCGGGAGAATGGGCTGAAAACACATAATTTAGTGTATTTGAACCAGAGGATGTGAACAAACAGCACGACAGACACATGAGATATAAAACAAAGAATGGATAAAAAAGATCTAGAGTAAATTCTGGTTGTGGGGTCAATGCAAAAACGTTGCAAGAGCAGGTTCCAATGCAACTTAATTTAGTTGGGATTTTTTGGAGGGATTTTTTGTTTATCAACACCGGTCTGCAGAAAGAGCCGAAGGAAAATTTCTTTGAATAAAAGAACAAAACGGGGCGAGAGCTTGCAGTTTCGATAAGGTATGAACCTCCTGGGCTCTGTACTACGAACGTCGCTGAACTTATCCTGGATAAGTTTCTCTTACCCGGGTTGACTAACCCAGACATGAGCCTCTCTGGATAAACTGTCCTACCAAACGAGTTCATATCTGGATTTGTTAACTCTGGATTTTCTCAGTAAAGTCGCAAAGCTTCACAGCTGCGGGCTTCAAACGTGAGGAAACGTCAATCATGAAGCGAAAAATATGGATATTACAATCACAGACACAGAAGTTACACAATAGAGTTCAAATGTCTTGCATGAATATAACAGACTAAAGCACAAATCACAAACATTTAATAAACCGACCGTTTATTCTGAATGAGCTGTGTCTTTAGCTCAGACAAGTCTTTTGTCTGAGTCAAGGTGATGTGTAAAGATCCACAGACAAATGTGCACAAAGTGCAGACCTTCAATATTTCTGACAATGAAAGAGTTAATTATTCGTCACAGATTAAACAGGATTCTTCAGTCTAGTTACTGTTACATAGAAGATCTCATCCTCCTCTTTATAAAGAGGCTACATGCGTATCACATTGATATAAAGGCCATTACTTTCGCATTTCCTAATCTATAAACCCCAAATCTAGCTTTGTAGCACAGGGCCCTTCAGCGTCCTGTACTGCGAGGGGGTCCTGTTATTTCACTCACCTGAATGTAACTTTTAAGGGTTGTAGGGTCGAATTTCATTAACAAATGTTGAATTAGCAGCAGAACGTTTGTTTTCGCACAGTGATAAAGTTTATTTAATTGGGACAGAGCATGTAGTAAATAAACAAACATAAGAAACACATGAATGTGAACACACCGGATTATAGCCAAGGACTTATTTCCTTCTGTAGTCCCAATGAGCGGGGTCACAGTGGGAAACAGAACAAAGTTAGCTGACAACAGGCTTTGATCGAGTTGTTTCTCCAGCTTGGTCAATGAGCAGCGGCTCTTTCTGCAGGTCGGGTGTGCGCGCGTGTTGATAAACAAAAAATCTCTCTATACTGCAGCTCACCTGGATGTCGGTCCATGATCCTGAGCTGACTGCCTCCTCCACAGAACCTTCCACCTGATCCACCAAACCCTGGCCCACACAGGCAGCTCGCAGGAACAGCAGTTTACTGGACTTGTAGCGCTTCTTAATGTAGCTGCTGGGGTCAGGGATGCCCAGTCGAACCAGCGAATCAAACTCTGGAGAAGAAGAAGAATGCACAAACAATCAGATAGAATAGAGCAAGTGTTTGTTAAAGAGTAGAGTAAGTGTGTTTCATTTGCTAATGTATGCACCAGGGATAGGACGATTCAGTTGTATTTAATTCTTATCATTCACTTCCTCTGTGAAGGATGTGGGGATTGCACACAGAATAGCCCGCTTTACAATTGACGTCACGCGCAGGTGCTGCTGGGAGCATAATTCAGACAAACCGGCACCCGTATGTTTTGTACTGCAGTATCGTTTTTAAATATAGTTTGAATTTTTGCTCCAAGTACATAATTGCAGTAGATTGTTTGCATAGCTTTGTCGTCACATTCACGCGACTGTCCAGACACTCACGTTACCTCACTAGTCTCATGTTCCAATGGTAACGATGTGCTTTCGTTTAGGCTTTCCTCTGTTAAAAGCCGTTTCCTTCCACGCTTGGGTGGGCAGGCTGTTTGGTTGGGACGTTCTGTTGGGGCCGGTCCTTCTCTTGCACCGCTGCTTCTTCCAGAGCTCACAGTCTGTTAGCGTTGCTAGTTCTGGTTCGTCAGCTTCGGATCTAGGGCCTTTCCCACCGTCAAAGTGCAGCCAACAAATGTATGTGTTTCTAGTTATCCTCTCCACACTTTGGAAATCTGCCCGAGCACGTAAATATTCCATCGACTTGCTTTCTCCGTCTTTACCTTGGCCTGCTCTCTTTCCCGCTGTGTCATGTTGTCGCTGATCTTCCCGGGTTTTGGAAACAGGATTAAAACTGTTCCCTCTGGCAGCCGCTTGGCATATCTCAATTCCAAGTTGCGTAGTCCCCAACAGCAGAGTTTTGTGCCTCCTCGTTTCATCATGATTTGGTTAATTGTGAAAATAACTTTGTTTTAGAACCATCTTCACACACATGCAACCACGCCGCGCTCGTTTTTGTTTGTCCCACAATGCTTTGCGGCGTGTAGTGCTGTTGTCCTTTCGTTGTTTAGTCGATTAATCGGTCGATGAAGTCTTAGTCGACCAAAATTTCTATTAGTCGAGTGATGATTTGATTTACATTATAAGGATTTGTATTAAACAGTAACAACAAGCTGAAGTATTTGAACCAATACGTTCAAAGTTTGGGTCAGATAAATAGTCAGTTCAAAACACACTTTATAGCTTTTGCAACGCCCCCTTTTTAGTCGATTAATTGGTCGATGGGACATGTTTTTAGTCAATCAAGAACTTCTTTGGTCGACTACAGCCCTAGGCGTGACGTCACAATTTATTTTTAGAAACTGGGGAAAGAGCTATTGAACTGAAACACCAGTAACAAACAATTCAATACTATTTTAAGAATCGTCCGATCCCTAGAATGCACAAAGTCACTTAAGGAGTAATCTATCTTTGTAATTCATGAGTCTGAATCAACTGAAAATCACAAGTAATTCCCTAAGAATTCTCATTCATTTTTTGGTTCTGGTTTGGTTTGTTTCGTCCAAGCCTGTCCCAAAAGCCACTAAACCCCCTAAAGCGTACCTAAATATCCGTTCTGTTGGAGAAAAGAGTCCACCCAGGCATTCTGTGTTCTGGCATAAATATCAGGGATATAAACAGCTTTGTCCTGTCTGCCTCCAACAACCGATCCTTTCAGACGTCCGGTATTCACCAGCTCCTCCAGGACAGCTGGTGGGACAGAGCTGACATGTTAGAGCGCTCAAACCTCCAGACAAACTGTCAGTGAGCGGAAACAACAGGGCTTTCTTACAGTAGAGGAGATGCTCTTGGAATCCAAATGCCCCGATCATGCTGCTGACAGGTGTTGGCCTGAACAGAAAAAACAAAAAAACAGACTTTGAAACGCTGCACAACCCAAAGTCTGCTCAAGTTAGAGCACAGTGAAGTTTGTGAGGAAGGATTTGGAACACAGACAGAATGGACAAATTCAGTTACAATGGCAAAAGTTTATTATTAAGCAACTGTAATGTGTGTATGGTGTAATTTTAGCTGATTTTCTTTTTGTCAGTAACAAACTTAGTTCTTATTTAAAAATGGATTTGATAAAAAAGAAGGAACAATGACTACTTTATGTCATATGGTCTAAAGATGACGCATTTAGACCTACCTATGATCTGTTCTAGATAAATATGACTATTAGACTATATTAAGCAAATATATCATACAATACGCCAACATTAATTGTTTAGTATTTTAGGTTTATATGAAAAGGACAAAGCAAAGGCCCCCATGTTCTTAAAAAGTAAATGAAAGTGGGTAATCAGGGTCACGCTGTCAAAAGACAAAAAGATAATAGATGGGAGTGTCTGACAGAAAGCAGGAGGTTTCATGAATGTTTGGGGGGATCTGTAGGTCAAAGAGCTATGTGCAGGTCACTAATTATATTCAGAAATCATCCCCCAGACTGCATCAAATCATCTTAAGTAGAGATAGACTGATATATTGGCCGGCCAATATTTAGATTTTTTTGTATATCGGCCATAGTGGCTATTTTGACCAATTACTGATCAGTCCTCCTCTGTGGTGCAGCTGCTCTCACAGTGATCAGCTGAGTCTGAGTTGGTTTGGAGACAAACAATAAGACTTCTTTTATCTCTCTCCATTTCTAAGTCTGCAGTTTAGATTTTTTCATTAGCATGACTTGAAGTTTTATTCTATGACTTTGGCTGCAGCACAAGCTGCTATTATGTTTGTATGAACAATATCAGTTATTGCTTCTAGGGACAAAATACAATCAAGAGTCATTACATTGTGTGAAAGAGACACACATGTACCAGGTGAATAATAGCTTAGGTTGAAAGTTTTTTTGGTTACACTATCTCACCCCAGCTATGCTTTTTAACTAAAATAAGAAAATCGGCTTCAGAAATCAACCTTGAAAATCAGCCATTGATATTGGCATCAACTGACAATTTTTTTTTTTTTTTTTAATTTGTATTGGCATTGGCGAAATAAAAACCCATATCGGTCTATTGGGACGCGAGTTTGAGACCCCTGACTTAGATAGTTGTATCTATGTCTGTGATTCTTACAAATTTATGATTGGGTATGACAAATGACATGTCTAAGTTCTGAACATTATTGTCGATCAAAAAATAAGTATATCACTAATATACAGAAGTGTGTCTCTTGGACTTGAAGGTCAGGGACTTTGAACGTCAAGATCTGTAACTTGAGACAACTTGATGTTTCTCCTCAATAAATAAACCTTTTTTTTTTATTTTAAATGGATTAATTTACAAAAATTGTAGAAATACAAGGTATATTTGTTAATTTGATATAATTTGACATACAAAAAACAGTGGACTTAGACTTGACTTGGACTTGGACCAATCCGAGGCACTTGGGGTTGCCTGGATTAAGCCCAAAGACTTAAAACTTACTCAAGCTTTGAACACTGCGGCTTATAAGGCAATGCAGCAAAATTATGTATTCTCATAGACTTACTATTAACAAGTGCGGCTTATATATGTACTTTATAATTTTTCTTACTTAAATCTAGTGGGTGCGGCTTATATTCAGGTGCGCTCAATAGGGCAGAAATTACAGTATTTGAAACTTGCAAAACAGTGACTTAACCTCTGTTAATGAAACCTGCACCTTTCAGACAGCATAAAATAACAACATTAAACAGTTTTGGAGCATACCGTGTGATCGCGCTGAAGAGCCCTTGTATTCTGGCCTTGTGTCGGGCCACAAACGCCTGGGTGAAGATAATGCCTTTGTTGTACTGGTCCATCTCTCCCTGAATGAGTGTCCCCAGACGTTTGGACAACTCCTGAACACAAGACACCAGTATTGTACAAGCTGCAGTCAACATGTTTATACAGTAAGAGTGTCACCCACCTCAGTGAGAAAGTCTCCTGGCAGGTCATAGCTCTTACACAGCTCTGCTATACTGATCAGACCAGCCTCCTGCAGTTTGTCATTCACCTCTTCAGCCAGACGATCCAGGTAACCGCTGCACACATAACATACATGTGTTTCTTTTGTCAACAGACCAGAGCTTAAGCCATATAAACACACTTACTCATCTACAAGTTGTCCCAGAATAAGCTGGATGCCTTGTGACCTGGCAATGTCACTGGCTCTGTTCTCAACATGAACCCAGTCCACGTTGATGATCTGAAATTAAGCAAAAACTGCAATTACCAACTGCACTATCAGTGTTTCCCCTAAAGTTATTGGCTTAGCAGGGTCGGTACATGCTCTATGTGAAAAATAGGCTTACTTATATTGCAGGTTTATACTTATTGGTAGTAATTGGTGACTTAGAGGCATTTAAAGCAGTTAAATTGCTATAAAATATCTTCCAAGGATATTTTTGGGATATTTACAACATTAAACTTAAGTTGTCATATGAATAAAAGTGATAGGCAAGAGGGTGGTGCTGTTAGCAGGGAGGGCCGCCCTGCTTACACAGAGAATGCAGTTGTGCATGCTGCCCAAAACTGAGTAAATGTATAATTTAATACAATTTAGAGATGTAAAAGACACTTACTGCCTCTACTTAACAAAAAATACAGTTTAGGTTTAAATCTGACCACTTCCTCTTAAAAACCTTTTTGACACATAGTTAATACAGGGTTACTACAGACTTAAGGTTTTCCATGACTTCTCCAAAACAATTGCCAACATTTCAATTACCTCGTTAAATATACTTTTCAATCAGCTATTGGCGTTCATAAAGTGATTAAGAGCAAAAAACAAGGAAAAAATGAAAATAAACTTCAAATAATTCAGCTACAATATACTTAAATGTGTGGATTTTATTCTAGTTTCAAACAAATCTTGTGCTTAATAAAGTAACTGCATTGCATGATATTTTCAATTGGAACAAACACGTGATTTGATGAGTATGAGCGAGACAGTGTCATAGCAAAAAAAATCCTCAATATTTTCTAACTTTCCAAAGCTTTTCCAAAACCAATACAATTCCAAAACTTTTCCATGGCCTGGAAATTTGAATAAAACTTGCCATGACTTTTCCAGGTTTTTCATGACTGTATGAAGTGGTTAATGATGTTAATATCAACATGATTTCATTTTTGGTTGCAATTATGGCTTTAAAAAAACAAACAAAGTGAAACTGGTGAAAGCACAGCCAATCACAGCTCTCCATTCAACTCCTAATTAGAACTAAAAAAATGTATCATATACATTTTAGCGGAAAACACAAAGTTGACTCATTTACAACTATAAAGTTACCCCAACATCAAACTGGTTCTGTTCCCTTAGCTTATGCTGCGTTCCAGGCAACTGGGAACTGGGACATTTCTCACTTAAAAAATACCAGTTCCCAGTTCAGAGCGTTCCAACGTAATCAACTCGTATGTAAACATTATGGCTAATGCTAACCTTTGGGCTAAACAAAAGTAACGGCAAATAACCTGTAATCAATGTTTACATTGTTTTTGCGTCAGTTAAACCTCTCAAATAAATGTATTGTGGTTATTGTTGAACTTGTATGTGAAGTGGGGCTTCCTCGATCAGGTCCCAGTTCACAAGTGGGATTAACCAGTTTGAGTGGCGTTCCAGCGCATTTTTACAAGTGGGAAGTGGGACATATACCAGTTCCCAGTTGCCTGGAACGCAGCATTATCATTCTGTTATAAGTCTACAGAACTATGCAGTGTGTAAGCCTAGTAATTACAGAAATATTCACCACAAAGCAGGCTAACAAACCATATGTGAGTTCCACAGCAAATACTATCATTGAATTAAAATGGTGTAGAGCTATGTTACCTTTTGTAATTGGAAAAAAAACAATTAAACTTGTAGCAAGTCTCACCTGCTGTAGATCCACAATATTAACCCGTCCTGTAACATAAAACAGACAGTTTATCAGACGCAACCCACATAATACGAGTAAACAAGTATAATCCCTCTTTCAACATGAGAGATTGACGCTTCTCCATCTGTTCCAGTGGTTCCAGCCCAGCTCCGCTCACCTCCGTGCACGTACAGCTCATCCCGGATCTCTCTGCTGATCTGGGCCGGGGTGATGTACTCTTTCCCGTCCAAAGTGTGCACCACATCCAGCTTTTTATCCTCCACCAGCTTGGTAATGATCTCAATGCAGTTTCTCTCTGACAGCCTGTTCATCACAAAAGTTTATCATATTTGGCAGAATGTACATTATAACATTCACATTGTAACGTTAAATAATCTAATGTTCATAGTTTTATTCAATAATACGATGAGTTTGGGCTACAACGTGTGTTTTAAAGCCTTATTTGGACATTTGGACTTAGCTTCGATGCTAACAGCTGCTTGCTTACCTTTGCACCGTTTCTGCGAACTGCGCTCGCTGAAAGTCCGCAGCTAAGCGTCGGATTTCCTCCCAGTCCGCCGCCATTCTGCACTTTTATAAACTGTCTCGGAAAAATGTGTCTGGAACTAAAAGAAACTCCGATGAAGAGGCGTGTGCGAAGCTAACGGGATGATTTTGGGACTAGCCACACGTCAACATACCGTGACGTGCTACGGACAGTCAAGAGGGACAACATTTGAATTGCGAGTTTTGGTAAGTAATTTAAAACAATGGATATATGGATCGCTTGTCAAAACCTTTTTCATTCTTTTAACAATATTTATTGGATACGCCAAAATTGTCATCAAAATATGCATACAATGAAACAGTTCAGCTTTGTAATTGTTGTAATATGTGCAAAGAATAGGGCTTTAGTTTATTAGGCCACTAAATACTTTATTATTTTAACTTATATGTTTTTTCTTCTTCTTGGGAAATGGTCGATTTTGAACCCTAATTGTTTTTCTTTGAAATTGAACTATTCATTGATAAGTAAATCCAGATAAGTGAGTGGGGATTAGTTGTAAAATTCTATGACATAAAATGGAATTTTAGGTCAGACCCCTGAGGAGAGCAGATTATGTTGATTGTGTGAACTGGGAGAATTTGAGAACTAAGTGCATTTTTTGTTGTATTGTCCTTTTTATGATGAATTCAGGAATCCTCTGTTTGATGAATTGTTTATTATGTGCTGATATTTTTATTAAGAGGAATTAACCCCTTGAGAAGAGGGTCCTCTACAAATCCTGAAATGTTCTTTTTTGATGATTATGGTGTCCTGAAGGGCTGGCCATTTGTAGGTGCAAAATACAATAATAAACATTCATTCATTCATTCATTCATTCATTCATTGCAGGTGAAAACGGGATTTCTGTACACTCGAGCATCAGCTGCAAGACAATACTAGACTACTCAAACATGAATGAATCAATCTAAATACAACCATGAAAAAAAAATGGATTTCACATGTAGGTCCTCTTGAAATGGCT
The DNA here is from genome assembly GCA_038363315.1 of Mugilogobius chulae. NCBI lineage: Eukaryota > Metazoa > Chordata > Actinopteri > Gobiiformes > Gobiidae > Mugilogobius > Mugilogobius chulae. Next base: position 12,122,101 of record CM076405.1, read on the forward strand.
AATATACTTTCAGAAACTAAAGTTATGTCTTGGTCTAAAATCAGACATGATGAGCCACTATTTTGATGACTTGAGATTTAACCTGAAAAAAAAAAAAAAAATGAACTAAGATATGCCTTGAGACAACTTTTTTTTTTTTTTTTTTTTTCTTTACCAATTTTCCCAACAAACAGGATCATGCAAGATGTATTTGGCAGTGTTGGGAGTAACTAGTTACTGTAATATATTTCCCTTTTCAGTAACTTAGTGTAACTCATTACTAATAAAAATGTTGACAATACAATATTTTACTAGTTACAATCTAAGTAACTCAAGTTACTTTCATATGAATTAACTGCTTTCATATGCTATTGAAAATGACACTTCAGGACCAAAACATCACTAAACTATTGTCTGTGGCTTAAATGTGAATCAAATATTGTGAGGAAAATGTGTTGTGACATCACATCACTATAAATTCATTGTAATCAAGTGTAAATCTAACAGGATTAGTGTTGTAGTCTTAACAAAGCTGTGATTAGCTCAAAGTAACTCAAAGTAACTCACAGTAGTGTAACTCAGTTACATTTTAGAGACAGTAATATTGTAATACAAATGCAAGGGTGTAACTTTGGCATCAGGGTTGGTGGGGACACTCGAGTATATGTATGTATATATATATATATATATATATATATATATATATATATATATATATATATATATATATATATATATATATATATATATATATATATATGTATATATATATGTATATATGTATATATGTATGTATATGTGTATATGTGTATATGTGTATATATAGATATAGATATAGATAGATATTTTGCTGTGAGACAAAACTGCACATTTCAGGGTGGCCTTTTATTGTGGGCAGTATAAGGTACACCTGTGCACTAATCATGATGTCAGATCAGCATCTTGATGTGGCACACCTGTGAGGTGGGATGGATTATCTCAGCAAAGCAGAAGTGCTCACTATCACACATTTAGACAGATTTGTGAACAGTGTTTGAGAGAAATGGTAATATTGTGTATCTGGAATGAATTTTAGATCTTTATGTCCATCTCATAGAAAATGGGAGCAAAAACAAAAGTGTTGCGTTTATATTTTTGTTGAGTATAGTAAATGTATTACAGTTTTACAGTCACTTACCCAACACTGGTACTTGGTAATTATAAAGATTTGAAAATAAAAGCTGAAGACTTGGACGTGATTTCAGATCAGTTGAATTTATTTGTACCTGTAGGTAGATTTTTACAAACAATCTGGCATTGACTTGGAATTGTGGGACAATTCGAACTTGACCTGGACTTGTCTCTTTTTGACTTGAGACTTGACTCGGATTTGTCTCTCTTTGACTCGGACTTGTCTTTCTTTGACTAGGACTTGTCTCTCTTTGACTCGGACTTGTCTCTCTTTGACTTGGACTTGTCTCTCTTTGACTTGGACTTGTCTCTCTTTGACTCGGACTTGTCTTTCTTTGACTAGGACTTGTCTTTCTTTGACTAGGACTTGTCTTTCTTTGACTAGGACTTGTCTCTCTTTGACTCGGACTTGTCTCTCTTTGACTAGGACTTGTCTTTCTTTGACTAGGACTTGTCTCTCTTTGACTCGGACTTGTCTCTCTTTCTCTTGGGACATGACTTGGACTTGAAGCTTACTTGAGTACTTTAATAACTAAATACTTATGTATCTATATGTTTTAGTCCCAATCTGTTGCTTACCCCCACACTGCAGTAACATTTTTCAGACTCTAGATGTCAGCCCACTACAACACAAATCCTCCAGTCAAATCCAAACAGCTTCTACACTGCCACGTTAGCTTACATCTTGCACAGAAAAAGTAAAAACCCACACATTTCCCCCACCACGCGTTACCATATTCCGATCTTAACTGCCTGACGTACTTTCTCCTCAGCTCTATCATGTCTAAGCAGTAGCCTGGTCCCTTTTTAATAAAGTACAGTCTTTGGTACAGCGAGACACTAATCAGGCCCCCGCAGCCAACTCTCCCAACTTGTAAGTAGATTTGCTGAAACTTTAGGATATATTATATGCTTTTGCGAGTTAAAAATGTGAGCCTCCAGCGCAGATTAAAATGACCACTCAAGGTAAAGGGATGTAATGCAGAGTTATTGGATTAGAGAATGTATGGAGGCTACGTGGGTGGGAGATGTAATTGTGTAACGGTCCAAATGGAGTATACTTCTGTCCTTCCTGATGTGCTAATGTGGCTGCTCCTGTTAGGCGGACGTTTGAAAAGCTGATTTATGTTTTAAGTGGTGCGGTTTGTGGTCTACAGAGGCAGTGTTGTGGGTGGAGAAAAAAGAGATGTGTTTATGTAAAATGTACTGTTGGATAAAGAAGCTAAGTTTTGTTTAAAACTTGAATCGATGGACACAATGTTTTGTCGGCAGTGTTGAATCAGTGAGTAGACCTGGCTTGCAGAATTCACATGGAATTATGATTTAAGGCGAGACACAAAATACATGCATTTAGAGCTATCAATGTAAGTAGTTTAATCACAAAAATGTGAGAAAAAAACTCCATGTTATTTTAGAAAAAAAGGCTTTGTATGTAGAAAAAAATAAAATCGTAAAATCGCACATAACAGTCAGCAAAATCAGAAATTTAACAGAAATTTGACACCGTAGATCCAAATAAGATTTTGAAAACGTTATTGTAGTATTTATATTCAGTAACTAAATCAAACTGGATAAAAAATACTTTTATTTATAGAGCAATGCACAAATGGAACACTCTTCCAAAGACAATAACTCTAGAAAGGAACATTACAAGATTTACTTAAATCTTTTAAGACATAAGAGAGTTTTTTACTTTACAGACATAAGAGAATTTTTTACTTTACAAACATAAGAGAATTTTTTACTTTACAGACATAAGAGAATTTTTTACTTTACAGACATAAGAGAATTTTTTACTTTACAGACATAAGAGAATTTTTTACTTTACAGACATAAGAGAATTATTTACTTTACAGACATAAGAGATTTTTTTACTTTACAGACATAAGAGATTTTTTTACTTTACAGACAAAAGATTTTTTTACTTCACAGACATAAGAGAATTTTTCACTTTACAGACAAGAGAATTTTTTACTTTACAGACATAAGAGAGTTTTTTACTTTACAGACATAAGATAATTTTTTACTTTACAGACATAAGAGATTTTTTTTACTTTACAGACATAAGATAATTTTTTACTTTACAGACATAAGAGATTTTTTTACTTTACAGACATAAGATAATTTTTTACTTTACAGACATAAAAGATTTTTTTTTACTTTACAGACATAAGAGAATTTTTTACTTTACAGACATAAGAAATTTTTTTACTTTACAGACATAAGAGAGTTTTTTACTTTACAGACATAAGAGAATTTTTTACTTAAGTTTTCATTTTAGATAACTATCGTCCAGATTAGTCTTGAGAGATAAAGCACAGATCGAAAAGTATGTGTTTGAAGCTCAATGTTATGGTTATATGTTCATGTGTACACAAATATGGATATAAACATGAAATATTCATAAGATGTGAGAAATGTAAATCATTGGTTTTTGCTTCTAATGTATATTTTTAATGTATCTAATGTATATCTGTAATTTATCCAATGTATATCTTGAATGTAATTAATGCATATCTGTAATGTAAGATCATTTTTAAGGACCCCAAGAAAAACAGCATCAGCGAGACTGCGCTAATGGGGATCCACAATAAACAAAATCATCTGATGAATAGGAAAATGCATTTTGTTCTCACTCTTCTGATGGAGTGGTTTAATTTCATTAACAAAACATTTTCAGGAGTCAATTTGGAGCCTATTCAATGTCACTTTAAGCACAAATAAGTTTTTGTATTTTTGAACTTTCTGTGGTGCTAAATAAGAAAAAACACATGTGTTTTGAGCACACCTACATGACCCAAAGTAAAAACAGACACCAGAGGTCAGGTCCTGCAGTAGTCTGGTCCTCTCTGGTCCTGCAGGCTGCTCCAGAGGACTGGAAGGATTTTGTTTTCCTACAGAGAAAATACTGTTCCTAAAACATTGATGTAAAGATTATTTTTTAGGTTGGAATAAGGCCTTCTGCTGTTTTCATAGAAATGTTGTTCCTTTAGCTGTTTTTATCATAATATGGCAAAAAATTTAACGATCCAAACTATGGTTTTAACATTCCATTTCTGTGACTTCTAAAGTTAAAGGTTTCACAGTGTCTTTCATTCACTTGTTCCTGTTTTGGGTGGAAGGTGACTGGAGCCTCTCTCAGTGACTTTGGGCCTTAGGCGTGGAACACCCTGGACAGTTAAATGTGTCATTTTATGATGGCTCAAAAGTCCATCCCAAATGAACAGATATTTATGAAGTTTATATAGGATCAGCTGGAGACTAAATCCAACTTTTAATTATATATTAAACAAACAAACAAAAACACTTCAACATACTCCAGTCTTAAGTTCAGGCCTTATTGCTCTGGTCTTTGTGAGCTGGTGACAGTCATTACAGTTTTTGTCAAAAGCAGAGTAAATGTCTTACTCTTAATGCTGGAGAAAAGCTCAACAAATGTAGGTCAGTTTGTCTCAGACGAGCAGCCTCAGAGTGAGAAATGTTTGTGAACATTCATTCTGCAGCATCCAGAAGGAAATACCCACAAGAAGGAGCCATAATGTTGGAGACAGAACAAATCTGAGTCTATGTTATGAGGTTGGTTCCCCATTAAAACATAGCTGGAGATGTTTCGTTTCATTTCCTCATGTTTAACACAAACTCCTGCACATCAAACAGACAAGATTCTTCTGTCAAACTGAAAACATGCTGATCTATCTTGTGATGTCATTAACAACAAGTATTTCCTTGTTTTACACTCACTATAATGACTATTTCTGCTCTTTTACAGCTAATGTTTTAGCCAGGTTTAGGCTGCTTGAACGCTTGTTGCTGCAGCAGAAAATACACTTTCTGTAGTAATCTCTATTTGAGAGAAACCAACCATTCAAATCAACAAGACAACAACTCAATCTTATGTAGTGCATTGTATTATAAATCAGTCCAATTAGGCCTAAAATGTCTGTTAACTTTAGACATCACAAGGTGGAACAAAGCATTTAGCTTTGCACATGGAGACAGCAGGATTACTCAAACAAACAAACAAACAAACAAACAAACAAACAAACAAACAAACAAACAAACAAACAAACAAACAAAACAAAATTAGTGAATAAAAAACAACAAAATTTTGATTTTGATGAGGTAAGTGTCTAACAAGGCTGACAGCTTTCAGGAGTCTATTTCATTAGCAAAGAAAGTAAACATGATTATGATTCAGATTTGACAAACAGTTGTGGATTCTCCTCCACACGTGTCATGTTTACTGGACAAAAGACTTGTCCAGTAAACATGACACGTGTGGAGGAGAATCCACAACTGTTACCTAGCAACCACATTGTAAATCTGGGCCAACATCCACATAAATACCACAGGAATGACAATGTGACAAATTATTATAACTTATAACACTTTAACCGTGTTAAGTGATTGTTTAAACTCCAGTAAACTGAGTCAGTTGTGTCGACCACAATGTTTTAATGGCCCAACTAGAGTCTTATGTTGGAATTAAAGGCACAGCCTTTCAATGATTCCGATTTTATCTGTCAGATAGACAGTTTTCTGTGGCTCCTTCATATCAAACAAGGCTCCTCTAACCTCTGGAGTTCCGCAGGGTTCAATCTTGGGACCAGTTTTGTTTTCCTTGTGTATGTTACCACTCGGTGAAGTTTTCAGAAAACATTGTATTTCTTTTCACTGTTTTGCTGATGATGTTCAAATCTACAGAATTTCCCTTTAAAATCTCAGACTGACTCCTTTGAGACATTGGACAAGTGTCTTAGTGATGTCTAGGACTGGACGGAACTGAACTTTTTAAACTTAAACGAAAGCAAAACTAAAATAATTCTGTTTCTTTGATTCATCAACCAATGTCAACAATGTTTCGTCTGTCAGTTGGTCAACACTGTTTTGTAAGAAATCTGTGAGTATTATTGACTCTCTTTGAAAAGTTGAGCTCTCTTTGAAAAGTTGTGACATCGCACTTATTGTATGGTAACTCTCTGTATGATGGTCTTGACTCTTCTTCACTAAAATGATTACAGTCAGTCCAAAATGCAGCAGCACGATTGTTGACTGGTACAAAGCGTTTTGAGCACATAGTTTCTTACGTAAAACTATGATGAATATTCACCACAAGCACTATCACACCCAACTAAGAGCTTCTAGTTCTGTAAAATATGTCAGTCTCATATTCACGACATGTCCTGTACAAGAATGTGAGCGCAGCATTATGACTGACACAAATGGGTAAATGACTGTTACCTGAAGAGCTCACAGAAATTCCGATGTTTTACTCTCAGGATTGAGTTACATACACAGCTCCATCAGATAAATGTTATATCTGTGTACTCTTCTGCTGAATTCCTCTGTGTGATGGTGAAGGTAAAGCAGCAAAAGGAAGTATATTCAACCTTTTAAAGTGCGTATGATAGGGCTTTAAGATTGTATTTTTCACTTAACACAGTTGTAAATATAAAGGATATTTAGTTTAATATGAATCAAGAACAAGTTTGTGAAGAAAAGTTGAAGAAAATTTTTTAAAAATAAGTAGTAGAAGTTAGTGCAGTAGTCAAGACCGCACAAATCGAGACCAATACATTTCCAAGACCACAGAGTCCCAAGATCGAGACAAGACCAAGACCACTGAGGGTCACGACCGAGGCTTTTATAGGTTCCTGTGTTCCTGGTTTAGCAGAGCGTAGTGACAATGAAATGTGGTCTCAGTGTCCAAGACAAGACTGAGTCCAAATGTGCTCAAGTCAAAGACCTTGAGTCTCGAGACTGGTCTTAGAACTAAGACCAAGTTTAGTATTCTGTAAGCTTCTAAATTTGATCAAAAACAGAAAATCTGAAGTCTGAAGACAGAACTTGAAATGAAGGAAGAACTGTTACTTTGGTGATTAAAGGGTTAAATTTCTGCCCTTGACCTTGTCTTGTTTGGCTCATTTTGGCAGCAGCTACAATTGACTTTGAGAGCCCTGTTCTAAAGCTTGGCTAGGGCCAAAACAACTTTTTGACCAAAACATCAACCTGAATAAAATCAGTTTTTTGTCATTTAGTTTCCCAAAGTAGTCAGACCAGTTTGACGGGGCCTGATCCCATCAGACCTCAGAAGCTAAGCAGGTTGAGCCTGGGCAGTACTTGGATGGGAGACCGCAGGAGGAATCTCAGGAGCCAGAGTGGGGCAAACAGAGAGGAAATTGTGGTTGTGACACTCACACGCTGATTCCACTACAGGCACAGTCCACCTCTGAAAGCTGCCTCCCCTTCCTGTCAGTTCTGTAGGGCTCAAGAAGAGCATGCATCAAAAACATGACTTTGTGAAACAGAAGTCCTCGTTGAAGATCAATTAATTATATCAAGAGCTCTGTGTTTCACGAGATCACTCTTTAGCTCAGGTCTCAACTGTTTTCTCCTCTGCTGAGAGTAATGAGGCTTTAAACTGTTACAAAAACTAATTCAATAATGTGTTTTCCCTCTGTGTATGTTAGCGACATTATGTAGTTAACAATCTGCTGTGTCCAAACATCAAAAAAACTTAATGTAAATCTGATTCAAATAAAGTTTGATTTTACTTTGTCAATCCTGATAGTTCACTTTCTCTTCCCAGTTTGGTGCGGAGTTCTGATCTGCAGAGCTTGACCTGGCCGGACTCGGGCGGAGAAGAAAATAGCCTTGATCCGTATTTTTGTCGTACGACAACCTCAATTTTGTCAGTCTGTCCCAGGGCAGTTGTGGCTAGAATACTGCATAATGTGAAGCATCTTTAGGTGTCTTGAAAAGCGCTGTACAAATCCAATGCATTATTATTATTATCACAACTTTTACTGAATTAGCTGACTTTTCATTTCCAAAAAGTTACACAACGCACCTTTACTTAGCTACCTACCATTCCTTTACCTACATTTGAAACTACACGCCCCAGATAAAAGCGTTATTGTCTAGTTAAAAGAATCACATCACTTTTTACTTGATTTACATTAGTAAGCTATAGTTTTTTCTAAATCCTGCTGAAACAGCTAACCACATTCCTCACTCATCTTCTTCCCTCTAAACTTGAGTGACACGCAGCACTTTAAACTATTTTGTTCCTCTGGCGGCGTTCTGATAGTCGCTGAACATATGCTAATACCTCCCAGCCTAAAGCGCCCCCCGGAGAGCCGCCAGCTGTTCCGTGGCTGTTCCGTGTCACTCCGCGCCGCGCCGTGTCTCTTCAGGTTAAAAATACAGGCGAGGCGTTTACTGACACCGGCTGGATTCCGACACTCGGGCGCTCACGGCTGTACGGGGATGCTCCAGGTGCGAGCGTGGGCGGCGCGAGGAGGAGATGTGCAGCGCGGCGGGTGAGCCAGAGTGGGAGGAATTCAAGAGCTCCGTGATTCAAAACAGCAACTCGTGAATAAGTGTTGATTTGAGGAAATGTGGAAGTGATGGCAAAGAGTCAAGACTTAGACCGTCGCGATGCAATAACGATAATTCTTTTTTTTTTTAACAGATCAGGCGTGTGCAAACGGCAAACTTCACACTGGTTAGAAAATGAACATCTTAAGAAGTTAGAAAAATATACTTAAAAGATCTCCTTTGAAAAAATACGCAAAAAATTTTCATTTTCAGTAATTATCGACTAGGTTGTTTGACTCAAAACAAGTGCGTGTGTATAATCTCAAATCCAATACGCTACTCTCATCAGTTTGGTCCTGGTTTTGTTCATTTTTAGAACTGATAGACCTGATTTAGTTCAGTGTTAGTCTTGGTTTAGTCCTGTTTTATTGATAATAGCCCTGGTTTAGTCCAGTTTTAGTCATGATAGTTCTGGTTTAGACCAGTTACTCTTGATAGTTTGGGTTTTAATCCTGGTTTAGTCCAGTGTAAATCATGGTCTAGTCCTGGTTTAGTCCAGTTTTAGTCCTGGTTTAGTCTATTTTTGTCCCGTCACTTCCTGATCTAGTCTTGGTTTAGTTCAGTTTTAGTCCTGATAGTCCTGGTTTAGTCAAGTTTTTATCCTGGTCTAGTACTGGTTTAGTCCAGTTTTAGTTCTTGCCTAGTCCTTGTTTAATCCAGTTTTAGTCCTGGTCTAGTTCTGGTTAAATCCAGTTTTACTCTAGGTTTAGTTACAGTTTAGTTTTAGTCATGGCTTGATTTAGTTCAGTTTTAATTGTGATAGTTCTGGTTTAGTCCAAATTTAGTCTTGGTCTAGACTAAAGTTTTAGACCTGGTGTAGTGCTGTTATAGTCTGGTTTAAATCCTGGTGTCAATAAGATTTTATTCTATTGATCAAAGCAAATAACATTAGTATTCATGATATATAATGTTGATATAGGTTAATAAATTATAATCTCATGGGCTTAATGAGATTTTGAAGAGGTCCTCTTAAAACAAGTCTTTTTCATCTTTCATCAGTTGACCACAACTAAACTGGCCTTAAAATTAGTCTGACTTTACATACTCTAACTTTGGCTTGACTTGATTGACTCTCATTCATTTCTGCCACTCGCTGCTGACATATAAAATGCTGTAACTCTCAAATCAAACATTCATTTTCTGTTTTCAACAAGACTCCATCATGTCCTCGCTCCATTAGCCTCATTTGTTAATCTAATAATCAAAGAACAGCCTAATCAAAGTGGAAGTGATTAGCAGAGTCGCAGCAGGGTCGTTTGTATATTTCATGATAGAACAGAACTCCTGCAGCGGTCGACACGGTATCCCAGCATGCACCAGGTAAAGCGCAGGTGCTAACGACGTCAGCCACAACTCACAAACTTTACAACAGATTTAGAAATTGTGCTTCTTTGAGTTAGAATGTGCAAATTATGAAGGGCAGAAAGAAGCCAGAGCGTTTTACAGGACTGACAAAGTTCCAGATTGAGAAGAGTAATAGGCCTGTTGTTGAGCAAAGTGTGTAGTTAAAGTTGATCAGACCGATTAAAATCTGATTAAAATGCCTTAAAACATTCTTGTCCAATCAGAGAAGCTTAATGTTGGTGCTGATGGTACATAGTCTCGCCTCTTTTGGTGCGATCTCAGGCTGGCATCATGTACGTCTGCGTGACGACGCAAGGCACGTTCATGTGTCAGTCAAGAGACAGCGCGGTCATTAAACATTTGACAAGTTACAACAAAATGTAATCATGTCTTTTTGCCAAGTTGGATATTTTCTGTGCTTGTGTTCATCAATATGTCAAAGTTTATTGTGGCTCTCATTCTGATTTTTTTTTGTCCTAAATATTCACAAATAGATATGTTGTTATAAATATGAAGTTTATGCATTTTACTAATCTGGATATTGTTATAGTTTTTTTTTTTTTTTTACATATGCCACATGCCATTTGACTGCATGCTAATTCTATTCTATTAATTCTATTAGATTAGACCAGCGGTCCCCAACCTTTTTTCCTGTAAGGACCGGTACAGTCACAAATGTCTTTTCCAGGGACCAGTCGAGGTTGAGTAGGGCCGATAACAACAATATAAAATGCAAAAAAACAAAACAAAAAAAACCTATTATTGTGTATATAGCTGTTTAATGGATTAAGTGGCACTATATTGTCATAGTAAAGCACAAGGAAGTAGTGATAGACTATGAAAGAGAAATAAAATAAATATTAAAAAATCCTTTGAGGCCCGGTAGCAGATGGCCCACGGACCGGTTTTGGGCCCCGGACCGGTGGTTGGGGACCCCTGGATTAGACAATATAATTATGGGCATTGGGCTTTAATAACTGTTTATGTAATTGACCATAACACCTACAAAGAAATGGTGCACGAAACACAACATTTTTCAAAGAGGCAACGGAAAGTTTTGAACAAGAAGCATACGCCAACAAAGACAAGAGGAAACTGGACAACATTACGTGGAGCTTGATGATATGATTCTCCATGTGTTTGCTTGTTTGCATCCAGGCATTAGAAACAATCCCAGGTGATAAAAAGGCCAGTATCCAGCTGATGTAATGACATACAGTATGTGGGCTCGCAGTCCAATCAGAACTCTTCCTAACCCCCAGATTTTTTGTGGAATTAAATACAGGCTATTTAAAAATGTTTTACATGTCAAACTTTCATTGGAATTATTGTTTTCATATAAACTTGAAGGAAATTTTTTAATGCCAAACTATATAAATTGGAATAAATAATTTGGAATTAAAAGCATCATGTAAACATGGCCACTGTTAACTTAAAATGGGGAAACTTTATGAGGACGGTGCAGTCAGTTATTCAAATTGGAAACTAAATCTAACATTATCACAAAACCTTAGATCATCAATGTAGATGTTGTCATAAAAAAATCTCAGCTCTGACTATTATGTGACAAACCTGCTCTTCCTAGACAAACCAAAGCCCTTTCTCCTCCGCGGCCCTGACTGAGTTGTTAGTGTGGCTAAATTGAGTGGGAGTGCAGTCCTGACAGTTTGCCTCTCAGATTTCATCATACGGTGTTTCAGAATAATGCAGCCCCAGAGAAAATGGCTTCAGACAGCAGACCTGGACGGCTGATCTAATCCTACCACAGGCTTTCTGTTGCAACAAAAATACATCTTTCTCCTCCACCGTACCCACGCCCGGCTAATTAATGACTGATGAGCTGTGGGGCGCTGTCACTGAGGGTTTGGGACGGGACGAGGCGGTCCCTGGTGGTCCAGACACATTCTAAAGTAGAACTAGGTCACTATCACCTCCCCTGGTACAGCAACAGGATCTGTCGACTTAGCAGTTAGGCAATTTAAATCAAAATATGAGGAAAAGGTCTGACAAAATCTTTCAAATTGGAGAAAAATAATGTTTGTTTGTTTTGTTGTTGGTTTTCGTGGGAGAGACAATTTTTGTCCCTGATTGGCTAATTAATTACGCTCACAGAAATTCGAAAGAGAGACCAGACAATATACAGTATTATATTTTGATACATCATCTGGATTGTCCAGGCCTCACTTCTACAGCCTTGTAATGCTCCAAATACATAGACAGTAGATGCAATAGCTTTTTCAGTAAATTGCATTCACATCTATACAATTACTAGATATCATAATCTCCTATGATGAGCAACATCTTATATGACTCTGTAGTCATAGAGATAGTAAAAGATTATGAGAAAGATACTGCACTACTTACTGCAACCCTTATGTTCTACGATGTGATGAGGTCTCACTCAAAGACGCTTTTCATTCTACATTCAGTGTTTGTAATCTACTACTGTAGCCACAGTTGTCTCATTTAAATCTAAAAAAACAAATGTTTTGCATAGAATGTTCACTGTCAGACTGACAAACATGGAATGAAGGGACATTAACTGGAGTAGTAGCTGAAGCGATGAGTTGATGATGATGAAAAAACAATAATCCACTGATGTGGTGGTGAAGTAGAGAAGGAGGGTTGTGACATGAGCTGAAAGCCAAGTGACCCCGGCTATACACTGAGTGTGAGTTCGAGTCTTAGACTGCATTCACAATACAAAGCGAACCAGACTTGGCCCGATTGGAGAGGGGGACCAAAGTTGCAACATTGTCTTAACCTGGCTCGGTTCAGAGTCACAATACACTTTTTGCCAAACAAACCAGCGCAGTAGAGACACATCTGCCTTTGGCCTGTAAAGGCGCTGTGAAAAACAAACACGTCTGTGCTACATCAGTGGCTACGGCTCCATCCAAAACACAAGAACTTCACTCACATTAACAGGCCCAGTGTGAGTGACAGAAAAAGTGTCGGAGCAAAGACAACATGGACTTTCACTTCAGAAGACGAGAGAGGAAGACTGGGTATTTTGTCCCACATGCCCAGAGTAAAACGTTACAAAACGTTTAGATATTTGAGTTAATCTGGCTCTGAAAGGAACGTCGTCTCCTCTTTTAGCTTTACAACTAAGTATTAGATGAATATAGACCATTTTCCCTGCAGTAATGTGAGCTGTATTATTACTTTCTTTATTTGCTTACATCCAAAATTTGTTTTTATAAATAAAATTGAGAAAATGGTGACATACAGTTGCGTGATCATAATTATACCTGAATCATCCCCCGTCCTTCTCTTGTTACTTTCATGTGTTTTTCCATATTATTTGTCTCATGTGTGAATATAGCTGAAGGATTCCAGTCTTTCAGTGTAAACTTTTGTGAATAGCTCCAATTTGAGCTATTTACAACATTCACGACATTGACCCCTCCGACCACCACAAACCCATCGTACCAGATCCATACTAGGCAGTGTGAGTAAAATATCTTACCTAGGAACACAACCACAGTTTCTCCTCCAGTCGACCTGGGGTTCAAACAGTCTCCCATCCATACTGTCCAGTAGGCTTGACAAGCTGGTATGGCAGTCCAATAAACAAAAATAAAAAAGCCAATTCATCCAAAATCAAAGTAACCGTTTGTGTGTCAAGCTCTACTGCTTGGTGTGATGAAACATCACTATGAAGAGGTCTCGAAATGCTGCAGAGTTGAACAGGATATCAATGAATGCACGTAATAATAGACAAAATTTAAAGAAATGATATAGGCTATAGATTGATGCTAATCCTAACTTGAATAGCCTGTGTCCTATCATTTAGACATATTTTATTAAAACATAAACGTCACATATTATATGCAGAGATTGATTTTTTTCTTTTTACATTTATTTTACAAGACAAAACAGATCTGCTTTTTGACTCCACAAAATTGCTGATCACCCCTGATCATCCAACTGTACATTATCAGTGCATTTTCTGCCATAATCTTTAAAAAAAAATAACTGTTTGTCAACTGGTTCAACTTCTTACTCACCAACACTGAACATTGTTTTCCACTATTTCCTCACACTTTTGCCTTTACTGACTTGCGCCCGGAGCTATTCGCACTTGAGTGAACCCTTCCCAGCCTTGTGTTCACCGGGGAAGACTCAGTAATGAATTAGAAGTCTTGGGTTTGCTTCCACACACGTCGGGTCGGACTGGTAAACTCGGCACTTGTTTTAAAAAGGCGCTAGTGTTGGGTGACCTCGCGCTGGCCTATGGAAATGAGTCAGGAACACGCTGTAGCAACCGTAGCCTCCAGCGCTAACATCACTCTCGCTCCAAATGCTAACTCTGGACTATTTGACACGGAGAGCTGTGGGCTAACTGGCACAAACGGGAAGGGTTAGCTGTCAGGAGCGCGTTAGCTAGCGCGTTGTTCTCCAAGGGAAATTCAGCATTGCGTTTTAAATGGAATCCGTTAGTTACGAAGAATAATGTATGTGGTGTATCGAGTGGTTATGTAAAATTAAATATGTTAAATGCTATGGATGTATGACTAACAACAGTGCCAGTGCTTATTATCCGTGTAGCTTAGCCACAAAATGCAGCATGTAAAGAGGCATTTACAACATGAATTGGGAGTCAATTCAATAGATGTTAAGTTGTAATGCTAACAGTTTTTGGATCTTGACACTAATTGAAAGCGTTTCAGTTATTTAAAAAAATATATTTTGTACTATATAAACTGTAATAACGGGATTTTTAATGCACATGTAGCCTATAACATGCACATTTGTGTATGTATGCCACATAATCTCTCCTTTTTTGTGTATAAGTGTTCATGGTTTATGAACATTAAAGGGACTATACTCAATTTTTTTTGCAACAAAATAACTTAAAAACTATTTCCTCCTAGCACTGATAACTTGTATCTATTCAGATGGAAATCAGGTGGAAATTAGTCCCCAATGTCCTGTCTATGTCTAATAAAATCCTGTTTCTGTCCAACTTTTTCTGTTTTTGTTTTTAGCATTGTGGCTAACTGCTCAGAATGCGTTAGCTAAGTGAGTAGATCAGGTAAACTGAAGTAAGAAGTTTAAAATGAATTATTTGTTTGTTTACATTTTTAAGGATACAAAAATCAGGTTTAGTCCCTTGAACAACATCCTAGCATTAACAAACTTCAAGTCCCAGACCTAAACTTACTCAATGTTGTAACTTTAGGCCTAAACTTAGCTGTTAAACTCAAAGAAAATGTCCCCACCTGGCTTCAACTACAAAAACCTGCCAATAAGGCAATAAGAAAAACCTAACGCCATTCTCTTTTGCCATGTAATAATAAAGCTTTTACCTTTCTTAATTTTTTGAGTGTCTCAGTAAACTTTTTCTATAGAGGGTTTATTTGTTTTTCAACCCGAATGATGCGAGTGCACCCAGTATGTACATTAGAAAGAGCTGCCGCTGACCAAACTGTAGCAACAAGTTGAGCCGGCGCTGTTGTCAGCTAAATACAAGAGTTTAGCACTGTGCAGAAACAAAAGTTATGTTGCTCAACATTTGTGAATGAAATTTGACCCTACGACCCTTAAAAGTCACATTCAGGTGAAAAATGGTGATTTTCATATATATATATATATATATATATATATAAATATATATATATATATATATATATATATATATTATATATATATATATATATATATATACTGTATATAGTATATATACTGTATATAGTATATATACACCGTCCATTGTCCATTTAGTGAAACAAACTCGTGTGAATTCTATTTTGTGTGCTAATTACCTGTTTATTGTATCTTTATCTGCATTTTATTCTGGTGTTTTATGGCAACAATATGTTTTTATATCATCCCTATACATCCACTTGGTTACCACAGAAAAAAAAATGTCTCTTTCTCTCAATATAGCTATGACATCAGATTCTAAACATGAACACAATTAAGCTATTATGAACATCTTCAGTTTTCATCATTTCTTCTGGTACTTTGCACAGTTTCTCTAGAACGATTAAATAATACAACATTGACTATAATGGCCAAGCTTCACCTGTGCAATCTGAATATTACCCAACGACACAGCTGAAGCGAGGAAACGGTGAAGTCCTGCCTCCACACTGCCTCCACACTAAAAGCATTATCTCGCCTCATTCGCTTCATCTATTTTCATGGCCGTTACATCAGCGGCTTGATACAACGCTGCGTCTGCCATTTATACAGAAACACACAGATCTTATTGTAAATTCTGCAGTTATGGATACGCCTGTGATAATAGCCCCGACATGATGCGTTTTTACTGTAAGTGTGCTGGTTTATTTTGGATGTACATTTAAATGGTGTAGAGATAATGCACTCTAGTGTGGTTAGGCTGCTGAGGCAAAGAGATTCCTGGCTTTAGTTCACCCTTCAGAACTCAACACAATTCCTTCTGTTGAATAAAGCTATGATTTAAAAAGAAAAATACTTTCTCCTTAGCCTGGATTCCCCAGACCAGTTCACTTTGGAGCAGTTTGGGCCATTTTTGTTGCGAGGTTCTGGCTCCCAAAAGTCTTTGTTTTCTTTTTCAATACATTATCAACTGAACCTGAATTATAAATTTTCTTCCTTTATTTCACTTTTCTGCAAAGTCTCCTGCACAGCTAAGTTGCATTATTCTATGCCGCATAGCTCATTTCATTCAAGGCATTGTGATTGATTTATGTTAGATGCATTATGCACAGGATTTAAATGTTTTCAGCCTTGCTTTTT
Source organism: Mugilogobius chulae (assembly GCA_038363315.1). Lineage (NCBI taxonomy): Eukaryota > Metazoa > Chordata > Actinopteri > Gobiiformes > Gobiidae > Mugilogobius > Mugilogobius chulae. The sequence continues at coordinate 12,138,706 of CM076405.1, forward strand.
CTAAGTATTTGGCTCAACAAAGTTATCATCACTGGAAATACAACAATTTGTCACAAGATCAAGTCGGCATTTGGTGAGGAACATTATTTCATGTCTGCTTGTTTCAGTCTGGTTTTCGCCGGAGCTTGTGTTTTTTCTTGTCCAGTGATACAATCATAGTGCCATCCAGAGCCGAGACTGAGACAATGTTGGCGACTGGTGCTGGTTTGATGATTGGGGCTAATGGTGGGGCTGGTGCTGGGGTCGATGTTGGGCTGGTGCAGGTGCTGGGTCAATGCTGATGCAGGTGCTGGAGTCGTTGCTGCATCAAGTGCTGGGGTCGATGCTGATACAAGTGCTAGCCTCATTGCTGCAACAAGTGCTGGGGTCTTTGGTGGTGCTGGAGCTATGGCTGATGGTGGGGCTGGTGCTAAGTTCGGTGCTGGGTTGGTGTAGGTGCTGGGTAAATGCCAAATTAATGCAGGTGCTGGGTTGATGCTGATGCAGGTGCTGGAGTCGATCGATGCTGATGCAGGTGCTGGAGTCGATGCTGATGCAGGTGCTGGGGTCGATGCTGATGCAGGTGCTGGAGTCGATCGATGCTGATGCAGGTGCTGGAGTCGATGCTGATACAGGTGCTGGGACCGATGCTGATACAGGTGCTGGGGTCGATGCTGATACAGGTGCTGGGACCGATGCTGATACAGGTGCTGGGACCGATGCTGATGAAGGTGCAGGGGTCGATACTGGACTGATGAAGGTGCAGGGGTCGATACTGGACTGATGCAGGTACTGGGGTCGATGCTGATGCAGGTGTTGGGGTTGATGCTGATGCAGGTGTTGCGGTCGATTCCAATGCAGGTGTTGGGGTCGATGCTGATGCAGGTGTTGGGGTCAATGCTGACACACGTGTTGGGTTTGATGCCGATGCAGGTGTTGATGCTTATGCAGGTGTTGGGGTCGATGCTGATGCAGGTGTTGGGGTTGATGCCGATGCAGGTGCTGGGGTCGATGCTGATACAGGTGCTAGGGTCGATGCTGATGCAGGTGTTGGGGTCGATGCCGATGAAGGTGTTGATACTGATGCAGGTGCTGGGGTCGATGCTGTTGCAAGTGCTGGGGCCAATGCTGGGCTGGTGCTAGGAGTCCAGAAGTTGAGATTGTGAAGAGAAAGGGGAAGAGACAATAAGCAACATCACAGTTCTCACTTACTGGGATAAAGACAACAGCAAAATGGACACAACATTTTTTAGACACAAATCCCGAAACTCTCAAGCTCAATGCACGAGAGACAACATAATCCAGGTACGAAATTGTTAGCATTTGTGTTTAACATGCGGACACAGCTAGACGTGATGTGAAAACGCTTGCTTGGCACAACTTTAAAATGAAAGATTTCTGTTAAATGCTTTTAAGATGTCAAGAATCTGGTTGAACCTTTCAAATTTGGGGCTTTTTGTGGCTCATACTGAGGATGATGAGCTTGACATATTTTAAGGTGCAGTAATGATGCTAATATCCAATAACAAAGATCTGGTCTGAGCCAAAATTTGAAGTCAGGCAGGTAATGTGCTCAGTTGAAGAGTGTGCGTTGCTGTGGGCTGTGTGAGTCATGTCCGGAGCAGAGATTATTAGCCCCTCTCGTCAGTCTGCTGCTCTGTGTGGACTCTGCTTTTGTCCAGCAATCTTCACATCACTCACTCTTTCAGAAGCAAATGTCTATAATTCATGGTAGTCTATAGAAACAAAGACAGATACACTGTTTTGAGGTCGAAGTGAGGTCACAGAGATGTTTGGCTCCACTCGACAGCTCATTCACGCTGGAGGTTTGAAGATGAACAAAATAAAATATATATTTTAAGATCAGAGACAAAAGTGTAACAGTGTTTTTTGTAAAACTCCTGAAGTTAAAACCATGCTTTGGGTCATTTTGAATTGGGATAAATACATTTAAGGCCTTAATGTGAAAATACAGCTAAAGGAACATCTACATACATACAAGAATTGGCTCCTCCAGGGCAAATAACAGTCCATTTTGTGGCCATGAAACCCTAAAGACACAATCTTAATTATTTTTAAATGACAAAAACATGCTGTCATTTATGTCTATTTTTGGTCAAAGGATTACACATTGCACTTTAAGAATACTTAATACTTAATAATTAGTATTAATGGTGCAGTATATTATTCATTCTCTCGATTATGGGAGCAACTATTGTAGCCACAGCTGCCCTGCGGCAAACCAAGAGCCTGACTGCAGACACATACCTGCACCTCCCTGCCCATAGTGACTTTTCACTCATTACTATGCTCGCAAATGTTTTTTCCTGAAATATGGGAAAGGTCGAGGTTAGAACATGTCTCAGAAGAAAATGTAGATATACAACGAAACATCAAAAACATACGATAAGCATGTTTTCAAACCTTTTTACTTAAATACTGTATGTTACGAAAAGCCAAAATGTATAACACCCACAAATTTTGGCGACATTTTCTTTGGGTTTAATGGGTATGTTTAGGCTTCAGCTTACTAAAACGGGTAAGTTTAGGACCTGGGCTTGGGGTAGGTTAAGAGTCAGCATACTTCTGCCTCTATGCTTTGTATTATATTGAATCATCATAGTTAATATACTGTATATATTTTTTGTTCTTTTGTAATATCATCAGTGTTATATGTTGCACATCAGACACATTATTCCTATCCTATCCTAATTCTGGCCTGTAGCAAGAGATGGGCCGAACGTAAGAGATCTGCAGCCAGACGCCTCTCGGTCAGACAAGTGAGACTGTGATTTTGCGATTGGCCCTTTGACCAGCACTGACCATTCACACCCACACCAGATCCATACTGGCCAATAGGGGTTAAGGGTCTTTCACATCAAGCCGAGGGTCGCCCGTCTGAACCGGTTTGGCAACTTTTGCTGTCAAGTTTGTGTTTGGTGTGAATGAGGTTATTCGGGGGTCAGAAATCGCGGAGCAGGTCGTGGAGGTGGGGTTTTAAAGATTTGTTTGCAGAGTCTGCTTCTCCAGTTGCCACGTATACAGCTGTTTGATTGGCCCGTGGCTACTAGCGAACCAACGAAACAGTGCATTGGAAAATTGTGCAGTAAAACAAAAATGACACTTACGGCAACAGTATTTAGATGAGCATGGATTGTTGTTATTTGCATGGGTTCGAACAGGGCGTTAGCACGTAGGAGAATAGCTATTATTTAGACCGAGGAAAACAAAGATGGAGGAGTTGTAGCAACAGTCCACAGTGGACTGTGGCAGGAAATAAAAGTTGAGCTTAATCTGCGAGGTAAGATTAGAAACCTTTGTTTTCCATCAGAGTTTGACAACTTCTCGCGTGCATCTTATGTTTTGTCATTTTCGTCAAGCATTATGTCATGCGTGGCATTTGTTTTGCGACTGGTGGCTGTTTGTGTAAATGTTCTTTTACATCAGTCCACCCCAAAGTAACTCAAACAGACGCTACGTCACTCGACTCTACTGGTGTAACATCGAGATTGGACTCCCTGTTGAGATGGGAACCCTCTTGTTTAAAGTTAGTGCTTTAAACAAGGGGCTTTTTTTTTATTTTCAAATTACTTTTGCTAACCCTCACCCAAGCCCCAATCCTAAACTTAGCCTTCGAATTATGCCTAAACTTAGCCGCATTAATTGTAAATTATTTACTGCAGGAAGCTCCAGCACAGTCCACTGACCTATGCACAATCACAAAAGCGAGTGAGGGTTCCCATCTCGACGGGAGTTCAATCTCGACACCATACTGGTAGTAACTAGGGGTCGTGTTGGTGTGAAAGACCATTTAGTGTCTTGCCTCCTCCCTCCTCTAGGATTAAAGATGGAAATTAGCTGTAAAGTTAGAATCTGGTCTAAGCATCTCTGCCATTGTGCTTAATGTAACTGAACATTGTCCTAATCAACATTACCTTCATTTCTCCCACTGTGGCTCTTGAGGTCAGCGGTCTCTCATCCATGTGCTGTCCAGGCCCAACATGAGATCTGACAGGATTAGGCAATTACAATTTGGTATGGCCAAAAAATTACCAAAGAAGGAAGTATGTGTGTTTGTTGACTTTAGAAAATGTCACCTCTACACCTTTCTCTCTAATCTTAATCATAGACTTTGGGACACATGGTAAACTAGTCGACTTCCTTTAGCCCCTGGAGCAGCAGTCCCACACGTTTGCTCTGACACTCATCTCACCTGTGTCTGTCTTTAGCTGTAATTAGTGCCGCTCGGTTCCTCAGAGAGATTGAGATCTTGGGGATTTCTTCTCCAACGCCTCCTCTTTGGCCCCATCGGATTTCACTTTTCCTGACCCGGATTTTCTGCGGCTCTGATTAGGATTCCCCCGTCGGATTGGTTGAGCTCGCCGGCGTCTCTCCAGCTCCGAGCCTCTCTGCTGGACGTGGAGGAGAAGTGGCAATCTGCTGCTAATTGTAGGAGCTCTGGAGACCGCAGCACAGAACGAGAGCGCGGCTATAGAACATACGGCTCCAAATAAGTGTGTGATTATGACTTATCCAGCCGTGGAAGAATCATGGATTATACATAAGCTCACAGATTTATTTTGTTGTTTTAAGAAAATAACTAACTAAGTATCTTGAGGTGAAATTTAGATGAAAATGAGTTAATTTGTCTCATCTTAACCTACTAACCTTCTGCCTAAGTTAATTTCTAGGGTGGATGCAAAGATGTTTTCTTATTTATAGATGGGACGAGACAGAATTTTCACAAGACGAGACGAGCCACAAGATTGGGTCCAAGAGATCAAGACTAGACAAGATTTTAAAATAATTTGCATTATTTGTTTCAATTTAGAATTTAAACAATGAAAATTACAAAATTTGATTTGTATTATTTATTATTGTTAGTTTATATTCTTTTAGTTTAGCTTTACCTTTCATTATGTGTATCACCTTGGATTTTTATTATTTGAATGATCTGAGTTTAGACTGAAATTGATCCGCTCCCCGTGTGTAGTTCAGACTCCGACCCCTTTCTCCTGCTTCACAGCGCTGCCGCTGCTGACAGGTACCAGACACACACAGATGAGGAGACTTTTTTACAGTTATTGATGATATAGGCCAAAACATCTCTTTGTGGATCTATTGTTTAAGTGAAAAACACTGCGCTGTTCCCACGATGTCCGCGCGTGTATTTGACGATTACATATTTTTCGCGCTAACTTTTACAATGTTTAGGACTAATTATCTCTGTCAATATTGGTCCTATCTTTACGAAATAAAAAACTGGGACAGAGTTTACAATTTTCTGTCAGAATAAGTCCGCTATAAGTCTTTGTGTGGAGGAGAATATTTACTATAGCTGCTCAAAGATACAAAACTTAATTTCATGGCCATGGAAAAATCTCATGAGACAGTTCAGTATGTGTGCGCACAGTATCGTGTTTGATACAGTTTGATCTCGCGGCACGAAATCTCGTCCCATTCCTTCTTATTCATGAATATATACAAAATCCTAATGTGGTGATATAGCGTAAAGCAGACCATCTTTAGCCAATCAGCGTTAACAGTGCCCTATAAATCGTTTACCTGGTGCGTCCTCTCCATCGTTGTGACAGGGGCATCGAAGACCGTCATAGCCAACAACAAAGATAACACAATTACACAACTAACGCCTTACATCGCTGGTAAGCATCCGCGCTGTGACAAATTCAGTTTTTTTGGGGGGCGCGCTGCTTATGCTGCAGAGCTGAACCGGAGCGTTCGGAGTCTCAGTGTAGCTGTGGGTTCAGCCCCACAAAAACGTTCCTGTAGGTTCTGACGAGCCTCTTTGATGCATAATGATGTTAGACTTATAGGGTCTGCCAGAGTCGCCAACCTTCCCTTCTTCTGTGGACCTAAAAGTCTGTGACTGACATGTGCACTGGATAATGTGTTAAGGGCTGGTCCCAAACCTCTGACTGTTGGGCTGCAACTTGGTGTATGTGAAACTGATTTTAAACGTGTTATGATCAAGACTTTTAACCAAAACTAAATTATAATTAAACTATTTATACTTTTGTAAACTTCTCCCTCTGTCCACTCCATTTAACGAACCTGTGTCCTGGAGTACATTCCAGTGGCGTTGTTGTTGTTTTACAGTAACCCTAACCTTTAGATTTGCCTGTTAAACCTGAAGAAAATGACGCCACGTGACTTCAACCAAAATAGCACCAAAAAAATAGGAATTTAGAAGTAACTTGTCAGTCAAGTCAATATTACTCAAATCCAAAAAAGATATTCAAAACCTCCTCCGTAACAAACAGGCATTTTGAAGAGTGTGGTACTAGGTCAAAGCTGATGACGACTTATTTGACAATCAGATATTTCAGTGACGTGTAGCATGTTACCGGCCCTGCTCTGACCTCTGAGCCTGAAACGTGAGAGCCAGGACAGGGCCGCTCACTGATTTGTTTGGACACGCTTTGTTGTGCGTAATCAGGGGCAGATGAACGTTAAAATGACCGTAGCAGATGTGAACGTTGTTTTTGTTCTGCATTCTCTGTTTCAGGGCAAGTTTCTAAAATATGTTTGTAATATAATGTGGCACACTAAGGGTAGATGTATGTAAAGAATATAATAAATTAAAAGTCCAAGGGTTAGGGATCATGTTTACAAAAAAACATCCATCCATCCTCTGGCCCTTTTGATGCCCTAGGTGAGATTGCAAAACGCGCCCCTGATAGGTATAAAGTGAAATACATTTGAGTCATTCCCTGAAAGTGGGACCGTTTTGCCCATTGGTTATTTGACAGGTTTTCTTTAAGTAAATAATAATAATTTTGTTTTATTTTTTTATGTAATATATACTACTAATGTGCCTCTAAAAGATTTTAAAAAATTGCAGCCCAAGATAAGAAGGAACTTTTTTTTTTTTTACGAAATAAATAGCTTAAATAATGGACGAAAAGCGTGACATTTTTATCCAGCAATAAACATGATGTAATTTCCTCGATCAAATACTGCATTGAAACACAATAAAATGAAGATAATGTTGGAAAATATGTTTGCATTTCGTTTTTCTACTTTTTGTATTCAGTTTTGTGAAAATGAAGCCGAATTCCTGGGTATCCGCATGTAACTGTTGGTGTCCATATAAGTTACACATGGACCTGATCAGTTTTATCAGCAAGTGAAGACTTTTCAACGCTCAGGAACCTTGCAGCGGATAAACGCCACTAATGTGTGTATTCAGAGAGAATATCTCAAAAATCAACATTCGGAGAGAAAAATATCTATGAAAAACATACCTTATTATTTTCAATTGGTGTCCATGCTACATGCGGAATTATGCTCGATTGAGAGCAATTGAAATTGAAATTGAAATGGCTATATTGGAAAAAATAGTTCTGCATCTTTCTTGACCATTTATAGTCCCACTTTCAGAAAATGACCCATTTTGAGTTTTAGATGTGATGATCATATTGTGTGATGTAATTTTACTATAAACAAAAAACATGAGGCAGTTAAATATACAATAAAGGTCAGATTTAGATGTCTTTAGCTCCGCCCCTGTAAACTGGGCTTTAGGAGCGTCAGTCAGACTCAGGACTGTCCTGTGTGATCAGAGAAAACACTGCTGCTGCTGATTTTGTCAGGTCAGTGTTTGATTTATGTCACATTAGTGTTGTCACGATACAAACATTTTAAACTCGATTCGATACTTGAAAAAAAAGTAGTATAGTAGTAGATAGTATTTTTATTTTTTAATTCTTATTATTTTATTATGTTTTTCTTTTTGATATTAATAAAACAATAGTATTTTAATATATTATTTGTTTACTATTAACTTGGTTCATGAACCTTTACATTAAGACTGGGCTTTGTTCTATTATCAAACACATTTGCTGTTTATGTAGTATATAGTTTATATATACAGTATGATAGTTTCATCATTTCCATCTCCAATGAGAGAAGAAGGGGGCGGGGCTTAGCGTACGAGGGGGGGGGGGCTTAAAATATCGATACTCGCTTAAAAGAGTATCGATATCGGTTATAGTATCGATTAATATCGGGGAATCGATTTTTTTGACAACCCTATGTCACATGCAGACAAACGTAAAAGCTGCACATTTTGCACCTTGTCTTTCACTGTGCTTAGTGGATATGAGGCAGATTTGTACAAAATAAGGATCAATATTCTCAGAATAGGGGGGTGGGTGGGCTAAAGCATCTTCCAAAAACAATAAGTTATGAACAGTAAGTGATAAACTTCTAATCAAAGACCACCAGTACAAAGCTAGATTTTGGGCTTTGCGATGTAAATTTGGGGTCTGGCAGTCCTACAAACTGGAACACTTTCTATCGGTGCAGATCGTTATGGTAACATAGGTATTTAGTCGCTTTCTTTCCTAAAAACATACATGTATGTATGAGTTGGGCTTTTTTTGTCTTTTAGTTAATCCAATATAAAAGCAGCCACAATAAAACATAACTGTAAATTTGTTTAGTTTTGGCCCATTGTACTATAACCAGATTTCCATTTAAATTAACCGCTATTTTTATTTTATTTTTTTTACTTTTCAAAGTTTTTTCCACAGCGCACGTCTTTGTAAAACATTTGGCTTGGCGGCCGCGGGAGGTTAAATCAAGTTTTAATGTGGCCCCGGTGGTCAGTCTGCAGTGCCACCAAATGAACAAGGCCTAATTTATGTCCATAATCTCAGCCAGAATAATTGACCTTCAGTGTGAAATGAGCAGCGCTTTGGGCAGCCGTTCATCAACCTCTCTCTTTCTCCCTCCATCCCTCTCTTTCATTCTCCCTCGCTCTCCTCCCTCTCTTTCTCTCACTTCTCCCTCATCTCTCCCTCTTCAGTCTGCCATCTCTCTCTCTGTCTCTCTCTCTTCATCCCTCCAGTCTCCCTTTTCACTCTTTCTCTCTTCCTCCCTCTCTCTTCATCCATTAAGCCCCTTCAGTCTCCCTTCCCTCTCTATCCCACCGGCCCCCTCAGTCTCCCTCCTTCTTTCTCTCTCTCTTTTCTCTCCATCCCTCCAGGCCCCTCAGTCTTCCCTCTCCCTCCCTCCCTCTCTTCATCTCACCAGCCCCCCTCAGTCTCCCTCTCTCTCTCTTTCTCTCCATCCTTTTGGTCCCTTCAGTCTCTCCTCTCTCCGGCCTCCTCAGTCTCCCTCTCTCTTCCTCTCTCTCTTTTCTCTCCATCCCTCTGGCCCCCTCAGTCTTCTCTCTCCCCCTCCCTCTGTCTCTCTCCCTCCTCTCTCCCTCTCTACTGCCTCTTCACCCTCCCTCTCCCTCCCTCTCTCTCTTCTCTCCATCCCTCCGGCCCTCTAAGTCTTCTCTCTTCCTTTCCCTCTCCCTCTATCTCTCCCTCCCTCCGGCCCCCTCAGTCTTCTCTCTCTCTCCCTCCCTCTCTCTTCTCTCTCCCTCCCTCCGGCCCCTCAGTCTTCTCTCTCTTCCCTCTCTCTCTCTCCATCCCTCCGGCCCCTCAGTCTTCTCTCTCTTCCCTCTCTCTCTCTCCATCCTCTCTCCCTCCTTCTTTCTCTCTCCATCCCTCCGGCCCCCTCAGTCTTCTCTCCCCTCTCTCTTCTCCCCCTCTCTCTTTCTCCATCCCTCTGGCCCCCTCAGTCTTCTCTCTCTCTCTCCCTCTCTCTCTCTCTCCCTCCCTCTGGCCCCCTCAGTCTTCTCTCTCTCTCTCCCTCTCTCTCTCTCTCCCTCCCTCCGGCCCCCTCAGTCTTCTCTCTCTCTCCCTCCCTCTTTTCCCTCTCTCTCCATCCATCCCTCCGGCCCCCTCAGTCTTCTCTCTCTTCCCTCTCTCTCTCTCCATCCCTCCGGCCCCCTCAGTCTTCTCTCTCTTCCCTCTCTCTCTCTCCCTCCTCTCTCTCCCTCCCTCCGGCCCCCTCAGTCTTCTCTCTCCCTCCCTCCATCTCTTCCCTCTCTCTCTCTCCATCCCTCCGGCCCCCTCAGTCTTCTCTCCCCTCTCTCTTCTCCCCCTCTCTCCATCCCTCCGGCCCCCTCAGTCTTCTCTCTCTCCCCCCCCTCTCTTCTCTCTCTCCATCCATCCCTCCGACCCCCTCAGTCTTCTCTCTCCCCCCCCTCTCTTCTCTCTCTCCATCCATCCCTCCGGTCCCCTCAGTCTTCTCTCTCTCCCTCCCTCTCTTCTCTCTCTCTCCATCCATCCCTCCGGCCCCCTCAGTCTTCTCTCTCTCTCCCTCTCTTCCGTCTCTCTCTCTCCATCCCTCCGGCCCCCTCAGTCTTCTCTCCCTCCCTCTCTCCCTCCCTCCCTCTCTCTTTTCTCTCCATTCCTCCGGCCCCCTCAGTCTTCTCTCTCTCCCTCCCTCTCTTCCCTCTCTCTCCATCCCTCCCTCCGGCCCCCTCAGTCTTCTCTCTCTCCCTCCCTCTCTTCCCTCTCTCTCCATCCTCCCTCCGGCCCCCTCAGTCTTCTCTCTCTCTCCCTCCTCTCTCTCTCCCTACCTCCGACCCCTCAGTCTTCTCTCTCCCTCTCTCTTCTCTCCATCCATCCCTCCGGCCCCCTCAGTCTTCTCTCCCTCCCTCTCTCTTTCCCCCCTCTCTTTCTCTCCCTCCCTCCGGCCCCCTCAGTCTTCTCTCTCTCCCTCCCTCTCTTCCCTCTCTCTCTCTCCATCCCTCTGGCCCCCTCAGTCTTCTCTCCCTCCCTCTCTTCCCTCTCTCCATCCATCCCTCCGGCCCCCTCAGTCTTCTCTCCCTCCCTCTCTCTTTCCCCCCTCTCTTTCTCTCTCTCCCTCCGGCCCCCTCAGTCTTCTCTCTCTCCCTCCCTCTCTTCCCTCTCTCTCTCTCCATCCCTCTGGCCCCCTCAGTCTTCTCTCTCTCCCTCTCTTCTCTCTCTCTCCATCCATCCCTCTGGCCCCCTCAGTCTTCTCTCCCTCCCTCTCTTCTCTCTCTCCATCCATCCCTCCGGCCCCCTCAGTCTTCCGGTGGGCTCTAATTGACCTCTTCCTCTCATGTTTAATCCAGGAGAAATAGTCTCTCTGAAATGTGGCCGTGAAAAGCAAAAGCGCCGGCGGCTAATTTAACGCTACAATATAAGTATTAAATTGGCCGTATTAATGCAAGTGTTGCTGTGGATTGTTTATGCTTTTCTTAAAATGTCAGCCTTTCCCTAATCTCTTTTGAAAGCAGAAATGAGGTGGAGATTAAACTTTAAAAGGAGTCTGTTTTAAGGCTGTCGAGGGCCCATGTATATCATAGTCTAGTCTGATAAAGCAGAGCACAGTTAATGAAGGTAAGGTACAGAAGTCTTTAGATCTGAGAGAGACAAGTTTTGACAAATAGTGCACAACATACCTGCTGTCAGTGTGTTGTGTGTATAAGTGTTGTTAGAGGCACAGATAGGCAGGCTTGCTTCTGTCAGTCTGCCTCAGGGCCTACCAAAAGAGAAACCCTACATCCCAATCTCTTTCCCTTCCAATTTTGTGTTTTACAATGAAGAAAAAAGGAACAAACTATTCATTTGGACATAAGTCTTCTTTAAGTCGACTAATACACATTTTAAAACTACAAAAGACTCCATCAACCTTTATGCAGGTGACCTGACATCATTCTAAATGTGAGTTCTGAGAGAGTTAAAGGGACTATACCTGATTTTTACATCCTTAAAAATGTAAACAAACAGAAATATTAAATTGTAAGCTTCTTACTTCAGTCTACATGATTTGCTCACTTAGCTAATGCATTCTGAGCTTCAGATTTGTTCATCATAATGTATTTTTTATGTTTTTTCACAGCTGTTAGCGGCGAGGTGAGTCTCCATGCTAACAACAGCTAGCCACAATGCTAAAAACAACAACAGAAAAAGTTGGACACAAATGGGATTTTATTAGACATAGACAGGACTTTGCGAACTAATTTTTACCTGAATAGATACATTAACAAGATATCTGTGCTAGGGGGAAATTGTTTTTAAGTTATATTGTTGCAAAAAAAAAATCGAGTATAGTCCCTTTAATAGAGAGAAAGGACATTTTCTCTTGTAAGAGTTCAATAAACAGCTAAAACAGGAAAAATAAACTACAGTTTGATAACAAATTCAACCCACAACAAGTCTACTGAGCACTGCAGCTAACCTCGTAAACCTTGTAAAATGTGTCATCACCAATAACCAAAACAGTGACCATGTTTCTGTTCTGACCTGACCTGGTCTGGTCTGCCAACAGTCATGTTTTTAGAGCCTTGGAGAATGGTAGCAGTGTAGGCAGCTATCTATTGTGAGAAGGCATTGTGTTTCATGCCTAACTTGTCCAAGAGGCAAAAGACACTTGCCCAAAACCACTTTTTGTAAACTGCACCAAACAATCACCTATAGAGCAGGGCTGGGCAATTATTTTGACTCGAGGGCCAGACTCAAACCCATCACTGGTATAACTAATCTCCCATTATTGAAAACACATTTCTTCAACAGAATATAGTAAGTAAGTAAGTAAGTAAGTAAGTAAGTAAGTATGTAAGTAAGTAAGTAAGTAGTAAGTAAGTAAGTAAGTTAAGTAAGTAAGTATGTAAGTAAGTAAGTATGTAAGTAAGTAAGTATGTAAGTATGTAAGTATGTAAGTATGTAAGTAAGTAAGTAAGTAAGTATGTAAGTAAGTAAGTAAGTATGTAAGTAAGTAAGTAAGTAAGTAAGTAAGTATGTAAGTAAGTAAGTATGTAAGTAAGTAAGTATGTAAGTATGTAAGTATGTAAGTATGTAAGTAAGTAAGTAAGTAAGTATGTAAGTAAGTAAGTAAGTATGTAAGTAAGTAAGTAAGTAAGTATGTAAGTAAGTAAGTAAGTATGTATGTAAGTATGTAAGTAAGTATGTAAGTAAGTAAGTATGTAAGTAAGTAAGTATGTAAGTATGTAAGTATGTAAGTAAGTAAGTAAGTAAGTATGTAAGTAAGTAAGTAAGTAAGTATGTAAGTAAGTAAGTAAGTATGTAAGTAAGTAAGTATGTAAGTATGTAAGTAAGTAAGTAAGTAAGTAAGTAAGTAAGTAAGTAATCTATAGAAGAACAGTACAAATAAAATGGTAATTTTTCTTGTAAAATTACAAATTGAATCTATATATTGTATGTATTTTATATATTGACATATTAATCTCTAAAATATATTTTTCTTGTAAAATCATTTTACAAGAAAAAGCCTAAACTCATTCTTAAGCTTAAACTTTATTTTTTATTTTTTATTAAATTATAGAAGTATATTAAGGTAATTGTACAAGAAAAACAAAACAAAACTTGAGTCAAATGTTTGCATAAAAATACTCAATAGATTTTTATATGTATAACAATGTTCCAATTACCATTTTAATTTTAATAAAACTTCAAGTTTAAGTTTGAAAAGTAGCTTTTTAGGATTTTGACTTTAATCTCATAACATTGTGAATTTAATCTCAAAATGTTACAGATTCATTGTTGTTGTCCAAGTTTTTGTCTCTTAAACTTGGTCATGCATTTCTGTTTCTCAAAAACATGCCAAGGGCCTGATTGAAACTGGTCGCGGGCCGCATTAGGCCCTCGGGCCGCAGTTTTCCCAGGTCTGACGAAGAGCCTACTCTTGTTGTCCGATTTGAAATTCTTCTTTATATCTCCTAGCGTTACATCTACAATTAAAATGGTTCATCTACACTGTCTCACCTTAAGATGTTTCTGACTTTCAACATTTCTCTACAAAAGCACTGCAGTGTTTCAACAAAACTGCACTATGTCAACCTAAATGAATAAAACCACAAATTGAGCTGGCTTTTTAAGTGAACAAACGAAAAGGGATTTCTGCAAGTTATTAAAAAGGATTGAATGTAATCACAAGATTCTGCTAAAGTCAAAATGAACAAAATAATTGGAAGAAGCTTGAAAATCAGACTTTTTAATTAATCTAAGAAAATGAAAAATACATCTATTAAAGCTATCTTTTTGTTCACGCTTAAGAAACAACTAGCATTTCTTTTTTCTTTTGCAGTGTAGACAGAACAGACCAGGCTTCCAATCACCTCTCCAAACATCGATAGTACATTACAGGCCCATCTCGGCTGAGTTTGTGCAGGCGGAGCGATGGGCTACGCCGTGTTTATCATGCACACAATTAGGCAGGTCATTAGCTGTGATTCGTGGCCTCTGGAGCATCAAAGCCCGCGTTTGTTCGCTTCTTCTCCGACGCCCGGCAGGCAGAGCGCGCAGCAAAACGGGCGTGAGAAAGGAAATCGATAGGATATTACCTCAATTAAACTTGGAGAAGCGGAGGTTGTGGCTGGAGAGCGAGGTTGAACCGGAGCTGAAGAGATGAGGAGACGCCGGGGCCGGTCATTTATGTTTGATGGTGTTTTGTTCTCATTTCAGTGTTTTGTTTGGCTGTTTGTGCTGTTGGTGAAGAGGGCATGTTGTCTTCTGTTGCAGTTTTGTCAGTAACAAAGGGAGAGGCATTTTGTTTTCGCTTCCTGAGTGAGCAAAAGATTACCATTATTCAATGCTATACACTGAAAATAGAATTGATCCATGGCCAAAAACCAAAATACATCTCTCACACATTAGTGCTTTATGAACCATCTCGGACTCTGGGTTAAACATGGAGCTAAAACACCTGCAAATGACATGTTGGATATGATCCACTTCATCATGTTGGGACAGTATTTATTGCTTAACATGGTCTCCATGACTGTTCACTGTAAGTCAAAACCACAGTATTTCCCAGGCTTTTTTGCAATGTGGCGATACATTTTTACTATGATGGGCCACATCATATTAGGCCTGCGGACCAACGTTTGAATAGCATCGGTATAGTACAATATCAAAGCAGACTCTTACCTAAAATATCATCACATTCTAGAGAAGTATAGACCCGTTCAGAGCCTACGTCATTTTGGGGGCGGAGCCGCACGGGTGCCCTCCGCAGAGTTTCCCCATAAGTTTCTATACAAAACGAGTAAGCTGTACTAACGATATTAAACGGTTAGAAAGCTTAACAATTATTTCAAACGAAGCTCTGACCATTCCTAATGTGTTCCTTGGGTTTGGGTGATTTTTTCGGGCTAATTAGCTTGCCGCTAAAATCTATAGAAAAAATTAGGGATCTCTATCAAAACAAATACATCGCCTCAGAGTCATGTAAGTATATCCTTGGAGTCTTTTATACAATAATCTTCTGTAGAAATCAGCACAAAATAAAGCCACACAGGTGCAGTTTACTGTGACTCTAATTCTCCACTGATAATTGATAAATAATTAACACAACTTGCACAAAAATCTTAAGCAATGTCACGTTAACTCACCTCCTGTACTTTTCTGCAAATTACGTCGTTAAACTCATCAAGGGATATGTATGATCAAAGCTTTTCTCTTGTGCACATGAGTTTTTCCCATCAAATATAAGTAAATATCAGGCCACTGAATGTCGGGACACTTACTAACGTCATGCTAACCTTCAGTAGCTAACTGTACATGGATCTGGAGTCGCTTGCTGTTCGTTAAATTGAGTTTTTAAAGAGAGTTTTGCGATTTTTTAATGGAAATGCACCTGCGTAGCTTGAAAAGCCTGAGACTGGGCACCACTCAGGGCTCCAGTTCGCGCGCGCAGCCATCTTTGTTTACTAACAGTAAATGGGTCTATTCTAGAGCACAATCTATTAACATCATTTAGCCAACTGATCAAGCTCAATTTAAAATCAGTTCCTTGCCCAAGGACACTTGCCTGACCAGCCAGTCCCAACACACTTTGACAAACACTTTACAAACCGTGAGGGTCTGGGAGCGGAGCGCCGTGATTCAATTTCGTGGGCGGCCTTTGCTTTTCTGAGTCAACCAATTACAGAAAACCCGGAAATTCCACCAAAACAGCGACACGATGTTTTAGTTAACATGGTTTTAAGGAGTTGATACGTTCATTGTTCAAAACCGAAGCACGAGCCGAAACAGCTTCGTTCGCCTTCTTGAATGTTTTGAAATGGAGCTTGCAAGCAACTTCCGACTTTTTAGTGTCAGAATGGCCGTGCTTGATTGGATCGTCTTAACTTTGGGAGACGACTTTATTGGCTAACCGTCAGGTCCCAGACCCTTCTGCATTCAAACAGACTGTAACAGAATGTAGGACGGACTGGCTGGTCAGGAAACAAGGACACAACAGCAGAGACCTGCTTGTCACTTGCATGGGATACTAATAAGACAAAGGCAGTTGTAACACTTCACCCACACCAAAACATAAATCAGTTGCATTACTACTATGGCTGGGACAGTACTGTATATAGTTTTGTGATATATCGTGATGCAATTTGCTGTGTTGAATTGTATCATAGCACACCTATCACAATAATAATGCAGCAAAAGAACATTTAAATGACCTTTTACATCGCAGTCAAAGCTGCTGTTCACATTCAAATTGTGTCAACATCAAACTTTTCAGAATCAATCAGCATCGAAGTGGATTCATAAAATAGGAAAGACATTTTGTATTACACTGCAGGCACATGTTCCAAAGTGCTTCACACAGTACAACCCACACACTCTCAGTAATAGCAGCAGCCCTGGAGCAGTTCACCAGAAACGAGTCGTCTAAACACCTGGCGCCTCAACCTCTGACCACCACCAGGTGTTCCCTAACCAGCATGTTATTTATTATATTTTTTCACATGTTGTTGTAAAAGATATTGCATTAAGTAATATTATTAACACAAATATTAATATTAATAATAATAGCGCTCTTCTTGACATCCAAAGACACTTCACATTCTGCATTATTCATTCCATACTGGGTAGTGGTATGCTACTATTGTAGCCACATCTGCCCTGGGCAGACTGACAGAAGAGAGGCTGCCATTTCCCCCAACCATTCACACCACTAACCATTCATACACTCACACCAGACTAAGCAATGTAGATGAAGGACACAACGACATCCAACTGTGGCAGCTGAGGTTCCTCCATCAGTCTCCCATCCAAGTACTGCCCAGGCCCAACATGCTTAGCCTCTGAGATCTGACGAAACTGGTATGGCTGATGTTGAGTCACAATATCCTGTGTATCACAATAGGTATTGTATCATAGCTTCGTGTATTGAATCATGACAAAAGCGTATTGTTCCAGCCCTAATTATTATCAATATACATATTTAATGTAGTGTTTTAATGATGTATGAAAACATATGTGTACTTAAAATACTAATTATACTTCTCACATAAAAAACTTTACATAAGCACATTAAGTTTTGTAGGTTGTTTAATCATTACCTTAAATCTTGAGACAAACGTGCATCACTTAGTGTGCTTATCCATAACCAGACGAGCGGCCATCTCATAAAACTCTGCAGCCTTCTCTTAAAAGCTAATTTCAGGTAATTAATCACACAGAGTAATGATCCCGCCTCTCAAACCATAATAACATCCACACGCTGAATACTGTACGTGTCCGTGAGTCCGAGGCAGTGACGGTCCGGTCTCCAGCTGAGCCTGATGAATGGGCTGATGTTAGCTCTGAATGTGATTTATGACACTGTACGACGAGCACGTGTGAAGTCTAAACGCCCACCAGGACAGAGGACGCTGCAGGTATAGTAGGGCTGGGGCATACTTACAAACCAGATCATAAAATTTAGTCCAAATGTGTTAAATCATATCTTCACCGGGTTTGGTTAGTGTTTGATAGTTTGTGTTCATATTGTAGAATAGTAATAGTAATGTTCAGAGTCAGTTTTTTCTATAACTAACATAATATTTTGCCATGAAATCTCTGAAAAAATCACTACACACGATTTCAGTTTGGTGATTTCTGTTACTACAATTCACGTTTGTATTACACCAAAATGGTGTTTAAAGAATATTTATTTTAGCTGTCAAACATGTCTACATTTCAGGACCCCAGCTTTGTGTGAGTGACAGAAGTCTGGATGCCTGCCTCATTCGCTGCACATAACGCAAAATCAGAAACACTGGAAAAACGGTGAACTAATAGGGCTTTTCCATTAGTACCTGCTTGGCCCTACTCTACTCTACTCGGCGCGACTTAACCCTGGTGCGGAGCTTTTCCATTTGGGGCTGATCGCGCCAACCAGGTACTTTTTTAGTACCTGCTTTACCCCAGGGCCAAGTCGAGCCGAGCAGATACTAAACCTGACGTCAGACGCACGTCGCCTGTTGCGTCCAGTGGGCGTGATCCGGCAGTTTAAAATGACTACGGGGGAAAGTCAGCCATCTTTGCATTCTACGCTGTGGCCGCTAGGGGCTGGCTGCAGAAAGTGGAAATTAACGTTGTAGTCAATGACGACTTCAGACGTGTCAAAAAACACTTTACAGCCTGGTTCAAAAGACGGCTTTGGCCTTCAATGAAAGGTTTATATCACGTGACAACACTGAGGGGGGTGAATTTTTCTGAAATTGATTTGTTTGGCTACTGTAGATTTGTAAAGTTTCTGCATATATGATGAAAGGAGCGGGCGCCATCTTGAGCATGCTCCGTATCGTGGCTACATGCTAGATGTGGCTAACACTGGCCTGAGCCGTCAGGCTAATCAGCTCGCCTTGAGTATTTTAGCAGAACTCGGGTCAAGTTTAACACACAACCTTAATGCCGCGATAATGGCTGTACTCTGATAATGATACTTTGGTGAGTTACTATTATATATTTAGAATGTCTAGTTAAATAGATAAAAAGAATAATTATTAATTTGAAATCAGAAAAATTTGATTGTATTTTTCATAGAATTAATATTTATCTGTATGTCTTGTATAACTATCAAGCTACATTTTATTTTATATTTATTATTGTATTATTCTTTCATTTATAGATGCTTGGACAAATACAATCTAAACTTGCTTGGCAAAATCAACTCCATTTGAACAAACCAGGAAACCTGTCTGCAGTTAGCAGCATTCAGCATAAAAATGAACATTTTACAAACTCCAGATAAACGTGTCTCACTTGGAACATGATAGTAATGACTTGAGGCTTGTGTACAAGGGCAATTTTACATAAACAAACAAACATGACATCTTTATTTAGATTTACAAAACTAAAGCAATTGCAAAAATACAAACTATTTTTTGATAATTTTGTATATGAACCTATATATGTATATGAACCCTCTAAAAGGTCAACAATCATGTGCAAAGTGTCCAGTCTTTACTTTCATTCATCTGTAGGAGGTTCATTTGACCTCTCATGTTCTGTGGAGTTTCATTTTCTAATGGAACAATATTTTGTGCAATGTGATCCTCTTATTTCAAACCATAACTCATCTTAATATTTTTAGTCTATTGTTATGTTGAAATGCAGAGAGTGAACAATATAGGGAGAAAAACAACTTTATTGTGGCTGGTGCTCTTTATTTTCAGAGCAGAAGTGTTCTGCTGATTCCCTGCAGATCCAGGTGGTTATAGACATCAAGCTCTGGTCGACTCCACAGACACATCAAAACCTGTAATACAGAAGGCAATGTTCAGATATGAATTAGAATCTTGTGTTAACTAAAGACATGCACATATACTGTGATGAGAAAAGAATATAAATACAATTATTCGAGTCATTAACAGATAAACATAACTTGTTCACCTTTATACATCTTCATAAAGAATAGAAACAACTAAACCACAGACGAGCCAGCACATAGTACTACTATATACTGTAATATACTTACAAAGCAAGCTTTTAACTCCTGATGCAGTTTCTTTATGTCATAATGGATCAAAAAGTTCTTTATTTGGCTTTTAGTGACACGTTCGCCTCCACAATTCAGCTGTGTCTCTATCCGTCCTCTGTCCTCATCTTTGTTTGTGAACAGCTGTGGAGCAAAAAAAGTGAACAAAATATTAGTGTCACTAAAATATTTTTGAACCTATGAACAATGAAAAAGAAACCTTACATACAAACCAAAATGAATATAAGAGGCATAACATTTAAATTAAAAACATAAAATATGTAGACGTTTGTTCCAGTCAATATTAGGAGCTTCACAACACTGAGAACATTTTATAAGTCAGTCAGACTGTGGCTCCAGGTGCTTCTGTATCTGTGTTGAATTTGCTCTTTGTGCTTTGATCTGCTTGTGCTAACTGATTTTGCTGACGCTTTTATTGCTTTTTAATCCTTTTCATAATTGTAGCTTTTGACAATTTTTGTTGTCTCGCATCATACTGATGAAATAGAGTCTTTATGGCTAAATCTGGTATGTTTACATGTCCCATTTCAAATAAATATAAGTTTGAGGTGTGTTAAGTAGTAAAGCACTTTAACATTACATACAAGTCTCAGGCTCAGTGTAGTTTGTTCTGCACTTATCTGAGTGTTGGATCAAAAGGAGGATCATCCAGCACAGCTCCTTCTCTGGGCAGCACGTCCACATGGCTCTCACCAGTGATCCACACTTTCTACCAAAAAAATAAATAGAAATTCAGTTTCAGTTGTTATTATTATTGTTGTAATGTTTTACAAAAATTGTATAATCGAGTAATTGTGATTATTAATCGAGACTCATAAGTGAGTTTATAAGCAATGTTCTTTTCAAGTTATAAAAGTGGGTCCCAGACTGTTTCTTTACTATTGTAGAAACATTTACAACTTTTCATTTTTGTAAGATTTCACCCATTTCATTTAGTCTCTTCACTCTCTACATTTAATGCTTTGCTCTCTTTCCAAGCAAATAATCCTTTGAATAATTGTGATTATCATTTTTAACTAATAGAATTCTTATTAATAATCGTGATTACTATTTTCATCATAATCGAACAGTACTATTTGTATTCTAACTTACATTGGCCTGATCCTGTTTGTCACCTGCCTCAGCAGCAGCGTCTGTCCCAGGTAACTCCTGGTCACCTGTACAAACAAAGCAGAGAGGAACATTATATTTTCAATAAGATCATTTTAAATATGTGAGGGGTTTGTCAGATGAAAGTAACTGTATAAAAAGATTCAACTCTGAAGTGTCAGTGTCACCATACTTCATTGTAAATGTACTTACTTTTCAGTTGTTTCTGCAGAGAACACAATATATTTGATTTATCAATAAGTCCCATGACTAGAATGCTGTTTTTGTCCTTGGTGGTTCATGTATTTTGAAGCACAGTGTATAGTTTAGAATTATAAAATCAATTAACTTATTTCTTTACTTGGATGTGACATATACATTAATATCAATTGTCAATATAGACTAGGATAACACAGGACATAAACTCGACTGGCACTGACTAATGGATTCAAAAGCAATTCAATTCAAGTCTTTACATACTGCATGCTGGCAAATGCTTTTTGTTGGTTTTTATCATTTCCATGACACTTGTCACAGTAATCTAACTAATTAATTAATTTACACAGATTTAGATCAAACTAGTGAGCAAAACAAATAAAATGCTCGAGTTAACTTCCTATTTTGAACAGTGAACATAAATTAACTAAAGTTATCTACATAATTTTGTCACTTTTATTTTAAGGTTAATTAAATACAACAACAACAACGTGGAGGACATGTAGTTATGTATATTTATATATTAGTTGAAAAGCATGTTCCCAGTGTTTTTCCGTCCTGCAAAAATAGGTTAGCTTCGCTGCAAGTTAGCTTAGGTTTTGACGAAAAATAAGTCCACAAAGATAACCATACACATTAACAACAAACTAATTCAAGCAATCAACTAGTTTAACATGAGAGTTTAAGAGTTCTTACTTCTAACATCAGCGTTGACGATCAAGCGGCTGTCCTCGCGGAGCTCCGGTGTGCGTGGAGTGCTAGCCAAGCGCCGCTTAGCTTAGTTAGCATGAACTGTACCAGACTTGTGCCAGCCACTGAGCATGCGCGAGAAATGAGCGCTCTGGCGTTAGGGGCGCGGCGTCGGGACACGTGACTGCCAGCCCTCTCCTTTTAAGGAATATGTCGTCAGCACGTCGTCGACGTTGACTACCGGCGCCATCTTGATTTTTTCTTAAGTGGAGGAAATTCTGAATGAATAGGGAAAAGCGGCCGTTGTCTGTCCATCATTTATATAGGTCAGTGGTTGCGTCACACAACAAGTGCCGCTGATTTGTTGTTGTTACTGTACGCTGTACGCTAACGTGAGTCGCCGCTAAGCTAGCTGCCGATAGCACCGTAATGCTTCTACATTTCGTACTCTCTGTAGCAAAAAACAGCTCAGTGACATAAAAAACGAGTCCCTTGTCTCTATCCGCTAAATACATAAGACAGTAGTTCGATGAGTATGTGCGTAGACCACACGGGCTTGTACGTAGGCACACGTACAGGGCTCTCAACTCTCACGCAATGACCGTGTGACACACGCAATTCACCTCCTTCACACGCTCTCACGCCACACCTGGCATTTCTCACGCTGAAAAATCAGACACAATTTTTTTTTTATTTTTAAACCAAAATTAAATAGTCTCAAATGTATAGAGCCTAGAACGGCCGCGCAGTGCCTCTGAATTTCAGATGCGCTGTCTTAAGATCGCTCTCTTTCTTTCTCTCTCTCTTTCCCTCTCTCTCTCCCTCCCTCGGGAAGCTTCGTGCGACTGTCAGGGCAGCGTCACATCAGAGCTATTTAACAGACAGATCGTTTCTTTGAGACGCATTTCAAACTTCCAGTGATATTCTGTAAAACTGGAGCTTCATAGTGATCCATAGTTTGTACAAATCAGCCTTATATTTACGGAGAAAAGGCCCAAAATGTCCATTGAAAGATAACGTGTGTAAATAACAGCGGAGAAAATCGCGCAAAACGGCGCACCGCGGAAATGTTTGAAGAGGTCTTTACAACTTTTACTTTTGCCTGAATGTGACATAAAACAGACACTAACCTTATAAAAGCAGCAGCTCCCGTGTTTTCCCTGCTCTGATCACTCAGGACAGTCCAGTCAGGTCGAGTCAGTCTGCCTGACGCTCCTAAAGCCCAGTTTTACAGGGGCGGAGCTAAGGGCATCTGGGGCTGGGGCCCCCTAAATCTGGCTTCTATGGGGGGGACCCTATTTGTATTTTTGTTTATTTAACTGCCTCATGTCTTTTTAATTATATAAAAATGACATCACACAATAGGATCATCACATCTAAAACTCACCAAAATACAGGAAATTGCATTGATTTTATAAAAAATCTCCAGATAGGAGAATTCCCCCAGACCCCCCTGGATTACATCTGAACCTTGTTAGATTTAAATATATTTGTATTTACAGGCTTATGGGTCTGAGGGTCTGTCTGTAAATTTGTCCGTTTGATAGGGATTTAAGGACCTTTAAAGGGGGTGTGGGGGCTCAGCAGCTAACATGAAAACTTCCAATTAATAATACAATGTTATAATACTTTCATGTTTCTGACATTTTTATGTCTTTGTTACACCAAATATATAATAAAAAAAACAGTGATTTTTACTTTGAACAGACTTGTATGGCCACAAAATGGACTGTTATTTGCCCTGGAGGAGGATTGCCCACGCATTTGTTTTGATTAAAAAAAAGTGTTGTTTTTTCATTGTATGCCATAAAAAGTATTTATCACCATTTAGAATGTCCCAAACTATAGTTTTACCTTCTAATTCTACTGAAATGTGTGGATGACTTTTCACCTCCAGAAAGTTAAAGTAAATTATGGTGATGGAGCATGCACAGCAGATCCAACATCCTGATCCATATCCTGAATAGAAAAAACAACATAACAAACATAAGTCCACGAAGTGTCTGCACAAAAGGTTTAGGCAGAACTGTTGTTGGAGGAGCCTATGTGCATTGTCCACTGTGAAGTAGCAGCAGCTCACAGACAGAGGCAGCTCTAAAGCAGCAGAGGTAGAGCTGGAGGCTGCAGTCTCAGGACCTGCAGTTTGAACATCTGCAAAACCAGGAGCTGCAGTCTGAAGGCCCCTCACTGACATGTCTCCCACTGAGCAGGACAGAACAAAGAGTATTAGGCCTCCACTGTGAACCACTGACACAGGATTTGGACATGTGAATGCCTAAAAGTTGACTTTGTGCCAGTGTAAATCTACTAGAAAATGGGATATGTTAGTTAAAAACACTTCAGATTGCAGAAAACTACATCTATTTTGACCAAAATCTCTTGGGGAACTCCCTGACTCGATCCCTCAGGGCCACATGAACAGAAGGCCTAATTGCCATTTACCTTTTATTCACTTGGTTGTTTGAACACCTGTTTTAATTTTTAATTTTTATAAAATAAGCTCAGAGTAATTGAAAGTGTTATCCAATACGACAATTTTAGTCTCACTTTTTTCAGCTACTTGAAGCCTGTAAAATGTCGCAAAATGCACCGAAATGTGTCTGTTTTTTAAAAAAATCTCTGGGGGAGGGCCCCCAGACCCCCCGCTCATTCTTTTCACCCTGTACAACATGGTTTCCCCACTGCTGAAATACGTCTGATTCCCATCAAACACTGAAAAACAGACTTCCAATTAGGTCGTTGCTTTACAAATTCTCCATGTAGATTTCAGAGCCTCACTCTAGCACAGAACCTGCGCATGATTTGCACCCTCACAAAAAATCTCACTCCAAGCCAAAATCAAAAGTTGAGAGCCCTGCACACGCAGGTTACCTGTGCTGCTGCGGGCTCCTGCTTCTCACAGTAAACACTGATGGACATCCGATGCACACGTTTTGAAGCAAGAGATTATAATGCAGCTTCGTCAGGACAGAGAGACGGAGGAGGAAGATGGGACAGCTGACTTGTGATTGTACATCGGGACCAGAGCGGGACTTTAGACAGACGTGTGAAGGACGTGAAGAAGAGGTGAGTCAGTGAACGTGTTGACATGAAAAGCTTCACTCTACTGGCCAATGCGGCGGTGGATATTTGTTTTATATTACGCTTATGAAACGCTGGAGAACGAACGGTCTGATTATCTTTAATTAAAGCCGATGCGCATTGAAACGCTCGTTGTTTTCTATGAGCTTGCATCATGTCCCCATTTGGGGAGTGACAGTGTTGGCAATTGTACCGCCCAGCTTCACAACAGCCCCACTCGGCCTCTCTTGTAATGGAAATGCTCTCCCTCTGAGCGGGGCTAAGCCGGGTAGAGGCGCGTAGAGTCGAGTCGAGTAGAGTAGGGCCAAGCAGGTACTAATGGAAAAGCCCTATAATAGAGCTGCAGATTTTGTCAGGAAATTACCACAGCGAAAAAAGCCGCAATAAACATGTCAGACTATTTGTCATGATGAAAGAATCTGACTTTAGTAAAGTGGCGGCTGGTCAGTAGGAGGCGCAAGTGTGCCACAGTCCTTGATCTGACTTTATTAAATAAGGAAATAAAGCCCTTAATTTGTTAGATAGTATATAGAGTGACTGAAGTTTATGTAGTTTTCTTGTGGAGCAAAAGGTAAAGCTGACCACTTAAGAAAGTTAAAGGGAAGCTGTATTTCTGTGAGGATATCAAATACTTCTGTGCAATTTCCTTTCTCGCAAATCACCGGTACCATCCCACTTCTGGTGTGCCTCACCTCCGTCATGGTTCAACATGTGACTCAATGAAAACCAACGTACATTTGCTCTGATGTGTCTCACTGACTCTATTTTACTTTAACAGTCACAGTGAGACTAAAGAATGACTTATCATCGCTGCTGTAATGCTACAAGTACTAATTTAGTCTTAAAAACAAAGTTTTTCAGTTGTTTTGTGGCTGACCAATCAGGATTCAGTATGACTGGCATGCTTTCTAATACTAGCGCAGCGGAGCAACATTACATAAGCATATTATTTATTTTGTCTAAGCTGTAAAACTCCTTTTTTTTGCGCAGCCCCCCAAAAATATACCACCAGCCGCCACTGCTTTAGTAGGCTAGTAGTGTTAGAAGCAAGACGTGCTAGTAAGCTAACTGCAGTTAGCTACAATGCTAACAACAACAGACGAACTTCAAGGATTTTGGTGAACGAACAGAACATTATTAGACGCAAACAGAACAGTGCAGACTGTTTTTCACTTGCATAACTATTAGGGATGGGACGAGACAGAATTTTCACGAGACGAAACGAGCCACGAGATTGGGTCCACGAGATCGAGACGAGACAAAATTTTTAAATAATTTGCATTAATTATTTCAATTTAGAATTTAAACAAGGCAAATAAAAATGATTTGTATTATTTATTATTGTTAGTTTATCTTATTTTAGTATAGTTTTGCATTTCATTATGTGCATCACCTTGGATTTTTATTATTTAAAGAATGAGTTTTAACTGAGATTGATCTGCTCCCCCGTGTGTAGCTCAGACTCCGCCCCCTTTCCCTTTCCTTCTCCACAGCGCTGCCGCTGATTCTTCCATGCTGCTGAGAGGCACCAGACACACACAGATAGGAGACTTTGGTACCTTTTTACAGTTATTGATGACAGAGGCCAAAATTTCTCTTTGTGGATCTATTTTAAACTATGTTTAAGTGTGAAAAACACCGCGCTGTTCCCGCGATGTCCGCGCGTATATGACGACTATATATTTTTCGCGCTAACTTTTACAATGTTTAGGACTAATTATCTCTGTCAATATTGGTCCTATCTTTACAAAATAAAAACTGAGACAGAGTTTAGACAGTTTTCTGTCAGAATAAGTCTGCTACAAGTCTGTGTGTGGAGGAGAATATTTACTACAGCTGCTCAAAGAAACAAAACTTAATTTCATGATCATGGAAAAATCTCGCAAGACAGTTCAGTACGTGTGCGCACAGTATTGTGACAGTTTGATCTCGCGGCACAAGATCTCGTCCCATCCCTAATAACTATGTTAACCAGATATCTCTGCTATGGAGAAGTTCATTTTAATATATTTAATTGTAAAAAAAAAAAAAAAAATATGGCACCTTTAAGCAATTATGATCTCACATTTGATAAGCTCTCCCTCTGCGTCACACAGAAGCAACTAACGGTGCATCGACTTACACAAAGTAACTAAAGCAAGAAGTCAAGTAGTTCGATTACAACAGCTTTAGTAACACTGTAACACACTTAAACATTGTTACTCCTAACTCCTTTACAAATCGAGTTCTGTAACTTTGAAACGTTTATCTTGCACTTCTTCTAAACCCCATACATTTAGCACAAATGAGCCTGTTAAAGCTGTCTGCACTTCCTCCTGTTTTATGTTGCGGTGCAGAGGAGGACTACTTCTTCTCTTCCTCGGACACATGCGTGAGGCAGCAGGTCGTGAAGCGCCCCGGAGCTGGTATAACACACACGCACTGCGGAGCAGGCTGGACCGGGGCGGTGGAGACTTTTGAAGTGCAGCGCTTTATGCAAATGACGGCTGTCCCAGAAGGGGCTGCCGAGCTTATTCTTCACAGAGCATTTTCTAATAAAGAGAAGTGAACTCTTGACTCTCCCTGTGAGAACCGTCCTCACGTTCATCATCTCCAGCCCCGGTCCATGGACTGTTCTGCCCCACAACAGAGCCCAGCTGGGGTTTGAGCTGCATCATCACGTGCTGCAGAGGAACGGAGCAACATCTGGTTTTACACAGGGTCTGTATACACAGTCCATATGCTAAAGCACAGGACGGATAAATAATGCATTCAGACTAGTGAGGGGTGATGAGTGGGTTTGATTGCATCTAGAAAGGAGCAATGATTCAAGTATTGATTAGATAATATCAAAGAGTTTTGTATGATAATTCCTTCGCGAAAGATTTTTCTTCCCAGTTTGAATGTTTAACCCATCTTTTGCTTATCCAGACTTCATACAGCTCTAATGGAGTTCCAAGGTGTTCCCAGACTATTTGAGAGTATTCCTGAGTGTCTGCTTAATAGGAAACTATCAGTTCTTTGTGCTTGCTTTTACACAGCGGCTGAAAGTCTTGTATTAACAGATTAATGTGGAACATTGAATTAGTAATAATTTAGATTGGGGAAAAAAATTTGATTTTTATCAATCCCCAAATATGGTATCACAAAACAAATCTAAATACATTAACTCTGGGAGCCCCAACCACCGGTCTAGGGCCCAAAACCGGTCCGCGAGCCATCTGCTACCGGGCCCCAGAAGATCTTTTAAAATGTATTTTAGTTTTTGTTTGATAGTTTATCACTACTTATTTGTGCTTTACTATGAAATTATTGTTCCATTTAACCAAATAAACTGCAAATTAAAGCAATAAGAGCTAAAAATATGCACAATAATCAGTTGTGCATAACTAAAAAACATGTCCATGACCCTTCCCCCAGGGCTCCCATGCAAAAGAGATTCTGAATCTCAGTGGGACTTCCATGGTTAAATAAAGGTAAATTAATTGTCTACATTTTGCGTTGTTGTTATTGGCACTACCCAATCTCAACCGGTCCCCGGAAAATAAAATTGTGACGGTACCGGTCCTTGCTAGAAAAAAGTTTGGGGACCACTGCATTAACTGATCAAGTATACATTCTGTTAACACAGTAGGCTATGGCAGAGAGCGCCTTTCAGCAAGATGGTTGTGATTTCAACTCTCCCACAGCCTCTTTTGTGACTGATATTATGACACAACTGTACTTACATACATGTGGTCCATGGCCCGTTTTCCCATGATAAAAATACAACTATTGTACGTGTTGTGCATCACACCAGCTCTGTTTTTGCGCTGCTATCACAGCTCTTTATGCTCGTTTTCAGCAGCTCTACCACTAATTACAGCAGGCCACAGGAACTGGTCTTAGTTACTTATTATGTATTGTCTGCATTGTGAGTTTATCATGAGATGAACCAGGCATTGTAATGTTATTTATTTGTAAGACTTGTTTAGTTTAGTCATGGCTTGGTTCTGCTTTAGTGCGTGTTTAGGTCTGATTTCGAACTGTTATTTAAGTGTAGTTTAGACCTAATGCAATTCTAATTTAGACCTATTATTTATGATCAAACCTACAATAGATGCTCAGATTGTGTTAAATCCTTTGTTCTGGTTAAAGCTTTTATTTCATTGAGTAGCCTATGCTGTCTTTTCTATTGAGCCAATGGAAGTTGTTCAATGCTTGCAGTCCAAATGCACAACAATCCACAGACGTAGACCTTGTACTCACCTATAATGTAGATGCTGGAGATGGCAGGACATCATTCCAACGATGCTCTTTAAGAACGTGCTTGTTTAATCAAAATGTTTCTCTGAAAAAGCACCAGAAAGTTCATACAGTTTCATTCAGTCGGCATCAGAGGACATGCCCATGAACGGACCTCTGAGGGCAAAGTTTATATTGATAGTGGATCAGAACAACAATTTTATCAGTCACTGCTCAACAACTTCAAAAGAAAATATGGACTTAAGGAAATAAATGGTGTCAAATATAGACACGAACATATAGAAAGTGATCCAACTGTCCTACTGTGTGAATATATCTAACAATGCTAACGGTAGCTGTGAGCTAAATGCTAACGAGGAGCTAGCACCGCCTGGCATGTTTTAGCATCTTTCTTGAACTTTTTGTTTACTTTTCTAACATAAATCCACATCACCACCCTCAATTTAAACGTAGTTGTGACTCGACTTCACTAAGTTATTAAAACATACATTTAATTCACTAGAAAAGGCCTTTCAAGATGTAAAAAACTTTAGCTTCCCCCCCGAAAAAGAGAGCAGTTTTTGGTTTGGCAGGTTACCAGGTATGGAGCTCAACAGTGACCGCCCACTTCCTGGTTCCTAAATCTCGAACCCCATGTTAAATTGCCATAGGGAATTCGATAAAAAATTATATTAAAAGTTTGAAAACGTCCTTGGGGCTAAGCAGCTATGTGGTGAGCCACGAGTATTAGACCTACATTTTTGTTTAAAAAACGTTTTTTCAGCTTTGTAAACTACGAAGTTATTACGACATTTTGCCGAATTTAAGTTCTAGATGTGCTTTTTAGACTGAAAACAACCGCGCTGTGGATCTGAGTTAGCACATAGCTGGATAGCCCGCGGTATGTCTTTAAACTCTTAATATTTGAATTTTTCGAAAAGCCTATGGCACTATAACATGGGGCAAAACTCTTCCGGAACCAGGGCGGTCTTTCACTGTGCAGCTCCATAGAGAGGGACTGTCTTCACATCTGCTGCACCGAGCCCAGACGCTAAATAAAGTGAAACAAAAAGCTCGTCGACAATCTGAAAAAAAGAGAAGAGAAAAGCGGATGAGTGGGGCTGACGCAACAACGCCAAACCGGCACCGACCGGAGTTTCACCTCTCCGCGCACTTCCCCCGAGACATCGCCGTGACAACTCGTACATCTACATCAGCACTTCGGCTAACAAGCAACTTAGCTCCCTGTCAACTCTCTCTCAGCCAGCTGCTTGGAATATTCAAACCAGAAAGACTTCAACAATTCTCAAATAAAACTAGAGTGACCCCAAGACCTAATTTTCTGATATCTATTTGGGGACTGGGAGCATATATCAACAGCATAATCCTTTTGTTAGCTTTTCTGATCATTATTTCAGTCTCGTCTAAACTATTGCAATGTTTTCTGGTGTAACATTAGCTAAAGCTATTTCGAAACCTACAAAGTCTAGCAAAGAAAGCAACTTGAGCAATATCTTACAACAAGCTTGGAAGATTCTCTAAACCTCTTTTCTATAAATTTAATGTGATTTCAAGACAAGGAGCTAAGTTTCTTCACCAAAAATATCCCCAAAACTGTGTTGGATTTCATTCACGAATGTTTAAGTAATCTTTATAAGATGTCTGCATCTTAAAAGTTGAAAATGCTGCTGTTCCATCTATGATTCTATGCAATGGCATTCTAAAAGGACTAAGAGCTTGTATAATGTTTCGTTCATGCGGCATATTTATTTCAAGGATAAATTACTTGTGATTCATTGAATATATAATAAATATTACATTTTTATTAAAGTGTGAGTAATTTATTGACGGTTCTTAAGCTCTGTACATAAGAAGCGGCACAAAGTAACGTGTTCGAGCCACATTCAGGGGAGGCTCCTGTTGTAGTTGTAGAGCCAAATATCCAACATGAAACTCCTACCTCTTCACCATGGTCAGTGAGGGCTGTTTCCAAGCGTCTTCTCATCACACATCCCTAATGGCCTCAGTAGTAGTTTTCGGTTCATATTTCCCTCCAAGCGGATTGGGCCGCATATTTAACTTCTGTGGGGCTCTGCAGGTACATGAGTGTTCCATCCACAGGGGAAGCGGGTTCTATTCTCGGGCTTGTTCCCCGGAGCTCGCAGTGGTAGAGTGGCTCTGTTCCTTCCCGATCATAGCACCTTTTTCCTGGGGGAAGGAAAGACCAATTCCTGACATATTCCTTGGAAATTGCAACATTTTAAAGCCACAAGGTACTTCTGAACCTTCCTTCAAATGTTGCATATTTAAATTGAGAATCACATTGAAAATAGATGGATCAGATTATATTTTCCCTTTTTTGTTTTATAAAACAAAAAAAGCCTTTGTTTTTGATTTGAAATTGAAAATCAATTTAACCAATCATACTCCATGAATTATTCTAAATTTATTTAATTTGAAATTGTCGATTTTCTACAATTAGCTCTGTGCACAGACCATCAATTGGCTTGTTTATGTTCAAAATAGCTACTTTCTGTACTTATGAACTTTACCTGTTAGAGCACACGAACATGTCTTTTTATAAATACACCAGTGTCCTTTGG
Source organism: Mugilogobius chulae (assembly GCA_038363315.1). Classification (NCBI taxonomy): domain Eukaryota; kingdom Metazoa; phylum Chordata; class Actinopteri; order Gobiiformes; family Gobiidae; genus Mugilogobius; species Mugilogobius chulae. The sequence continues at coordinate 12,170,181 of CM076405.1, forward strand.
TGAAATAACCTGGCTCATGCCAGATGGATCTGTGTTGAACTCTGATTTGAGTTCTTCTACAGTATCCATCTGGAACTTGACTCGCTGGAAGCATTCGGGAAAAGGTGGGACATTTAATGAAATACTTCGAGCATTGGTATGCGGGCTATCTCAATTGTGCTTAACCAATCACAGAAACGAATCATAATGGCGCATCCAGTGTCTGTGTGGGATAGAACAATCACAAGTCACACACACTTTTCTGCTCTTCTATCAAAAAGAAAATTATCTGCATTTCTGCTAAAACCGTTCAAACGCTGCAGAAACACGTACATCCATGGGAGCAGCCATCTTTGTTTTGCTTGAATCAAGCGGTTCTTCCTGTCGTCATTGCAACCAACCTCCCACAACCCCCACTGCAGCAATGTGATTGGCCGACACACTGCTGTGTCTCCAATCCAATATGGCTTCTGGAGGGCAAGATGGATTATCTCAAGTTTGTGAACAAATATCGCGAAATAAACCAATCTGGCTGGCCGTGTGAATATCTGTAAGACACTCAGACGGTGGTGTAATTTAAAGTTTACAGACATCCAGAGGTTAAAATTATGCTGCGCGAATAAGTCAATTTTCATTACAATAGAACCTTAAATACTTGCTAAGTCTCTTTTTCAATGTCACTATTCATAATCATGAAAAAGGCCCATGTTACAACAGCACACTGACTTCAAATATATAACAGTACAAGAGGTAGTGGTCAAAAGTGCACAATGCAAACTGGATCAGCCTTTACAAACCTCGTACGCCAACCCGTTTGATGTCTTAAGTGAATTCCAAAGCTGCACTCTATTTCGGAGAGGTTTTGGAGAGACTTGCCGGCGGATTGTGAGTGTGTGAAATTGACATTAACGAAAGCAGCGCTAAGGGAGGGATGTGCGCTGAACTCTGCCTGACTCCAGACACAGTTGTGCCTTATTAAGATCAACCTTTTAAAGCCCATATGGTAGATTATCACATTTTTCTAACTTTGACTTGGTGTGATAGTCTTTGTGGTAAATGTTTATCGTAGTTTTACAGCTGTTAAGTTGATGAAATGGATAAATAAAAGTTGAAAATTACAGGAAGTAGTCTCTCCACAGACTGTATGTGGTCAAAAAGCAGCAAAATGCAAAGACAATTTAAACAGAACTGACAGTTTTATGGGAGTTTGCCAATTTGTCACGTCTGTAATATTTATGTGGCCCATATTTGCAAAGTGGTGACTAGGTAACTGTTGGGCAAATACCTCTACATAGTCATATTCCCCCCTTTTCTTGGGAGGGCACTTTCTCTTTATTGTGTTTAGCCCATGGAAGTATAATTTGAACTGAAAGATGAGTTCTAGATGGCAGCCGGTTGTTCTCAATGGTTTGTGCTCAGTTGCGCACTGATGTCGATTTTTTTTTTTCTTCCACGCTCCTTCCTGAATATGGGCGAGCACCTCCTACTATTGTGACGTCAGAAACGTGACGGCGGGAGCAGCACAATGGTGGCCCAAGTGAGGGAGGAGATAAACACTAGAAAGCACCTAGCACCTAGTGCTGCTAGCAAGAGCAGTTTGAAGTGCCGGAAAATGCATTGACGCTTGATGGGGAAAATTTTTTTGGACCCAACTGCGGCAGTTCCAATACAGTCTCACAGTTAAGCGTGTAAAAGGGCTAAATAAAGTTTAAGATAATGTTAAATCATAAATAAGGCAGTTCTTAATGATACTCAGCACAAAGAAGGACCAAAACATAAATAAATTTGTCTTCAAATTAAATTTATAATCAAATTGCAGATGACTTCAAGGACCACCAGAGGTACAAGTACCACAGTTTGAGAAATACAGTCGGCAATGTGTCATATTTGGGGGCGTGGACTGTCCCTTATGGGGGAACAAGTTCCTTGTTAAAGCAATGGAAAACATAACGTTTTACCTCCTTTAATACATTTTCTGGTGACTTAAGTGTTGAGTCAAGTCACTAATAGATTTTGTTGATGTGGTGTTATCTCAGAAAAGTAAATTTGACAGTTCTGTAGGACGGATTTTCTTCCCCAGCCAAGTTTTTCCACACTATTATCACTCTGTATTGGTGGCTGTGCTAGCAAAAGCTTATTTTTTTAAATATTTACTGCTGAAACTAGTTTCCTGCGCAGTGTAGCTGGGTGCTTCTTTAGAAATAGGATGATGACCTCAGTCACACGGGATGAACTTGGAGTAGAGCCACTGCTCCTACACGTCAAGAAGAGACAGGACCTGGAGGAGGCCCAGAGCAAGCAGGACGGACTATGTTTCTAGACTGGTCTGGGAACGCCTCAGCAGTTTCCCAGAAAAGCTAGAGGTGTGTGTGGACAAGGCCTGAGTGTCCTTGCTCAGACTGCTTCCTCCGCGACACAAACCTGGATAAAGTGAAAGAAAATGGATTAATGGAGTTACATCTGAAATCTGGGTAAGGGTTAGGGTAAGGTATAGGTTTATTTATTTTCAAGGATTTGGGAAATATATATTCAATTAGTCACGACAAAACTGAGAAAAAATAATTGTAGATGTCTGTAGATGTGAAAATGCGCACTAGCATCATGTTAGCATTTAGCTCATAGCTACCTTTAGCTTTGTTGGATACGTTTACACATTTTAGCAAGTGAACACAATTCATCTCCACATTTTTACATCTGTTTTTGGCACAACAGTCCACTTTTGCTGCAGTTGTTGTGCAATGAGCTGTTTTTCTCCATTAAAATAAATATAGTCTCACTCGTCGTCTGAACTCTAATCCCATTGTCCTGACGGGCTTGTGAGTGCGTATGGTGTGTGTCAGGACGACCCCTGTGTGACCACCGGACCCAGGAGCAGCTGCGGACTGGGAGCGTGTGCTGTTTGATGGTGGGTGGTCTGGTCTGCTGCTGCTGCACTTCCTAATATTAACATGAGAGCGGACCAGAACACTAACCGACAGGAGATGTGCTTTACAGTGATGACGATAGATGAGAAGAGCCGTAGCACTGATGTTGAGACAATGGAAAGTCTCTGATGTTTGGGTTATGGTGCAAAATGGACTATTTGTTTTAATATGAGCTTAGTGTGATGTACTTTTAACCAAAACCGTCTCAAAGAAATGTGTATCTCTACTAGAATGTGCTATGGCTAGTCGTATGGTGCGTTCAGACCAGACAGCATATTTGTGTTTATGTTAAAGGTGGGGAAGCTGATTATAACACTGCAAACACAATTTAGGTTTTCAATCGGACAACTTCTTCTGAAAAATCTTTCGACAGAAGGTTAATATCGACATGTATTCATTCTGGATGCAGTGCTTAGCTTTTAAATGTCTTTTAACAAACAATAAAGTGAAACTGGAGTGACCACCCCAAGCTCAGCCAATCAGAGAAGCTATATGGCTGCCTGATGAGATACTTAACATTTCTTTCCTATTTATTTCAGTGCAGACAGCAGCTATACGAGCAGAAGTTGTAAAGCTATCTGAAAGGAGACTCTTTCCACTTGGTGTTTTTTTATGTAACAAGAGGCGACTATAAGAGGAGTTGACGTGAACAAAAATCATATGAAAAATTATACTTAATTATTTAGTATAGGAGTTTAGTAGTGGTATAAGCACAAAAGTGCTAGCGGAGAACTAGGATATAGAGACCAAGTTGATTAGACCTCTACCCCCCCCTTTCTCCCAACTTTAAGTCAATGACAAAGTGTAACATCCGCGGACAGTTTGCATATTGAGAGGTTGCCTGCGGTTAAGCGCATATTTGCGGTCCGCGATACCAGGATGAAGTGTGCAGTGGTAGAAAGTGTGTAAGAAGATTGGACGGGTACAGGAAGGAGACAAGACACCAACGCATTGTATCAGTGTTTGTGGTCAGAGCAGCTGCACATGGCTAGAGAAATCAGACGTACTGTCTTGCTACGCCCAGATTAATTTAGTTTTAAAATGACATTTTCATAATCTTGAAAGACTGGCTTGTCAGAATGTGAGGACACCTCAGACATCTGCCTTGAAAACGTATTTCTCTTGTGTTGTGGCCAAAAGACCACAGGTCACATTTAGGGCTGGAATGATATTGACACAAATTTAGATCTCAATAGTTTTTGGGCATATCTCGTAATAACGGTATTTAAGTCAGACAGTTTTTCTCATTAATAACATGCACTTTTGCCCAGTGTATTTTTAATTTAATGTTAGAGCATTAATTAAAAATCAAGGCAGCTTTATCGACTTAACGAATCGAACAAAAAACAGCCAACCCCCATACATTCATATCTAGACCCTAGTGTGATAATATTTATTGCCTGGAGAGAAAATCGTGCTGTCATGGGTGTCTGTACCTTACGAGTGAAACAGATGGAAGACTCATTGGCTCAGAGCAAATGAGAATACTGTCGTATGACTTGAACACTCGGAGCACCCACATGTCCGTCTTCCAGAAAATCCTATTACTCTACAAATTCTGGCTTCTTGTTCGTGTTGAAATTTTTACGAATAAACAATAGCCTAAGTGCTCCATATTTCAGCTTTTTGGGATATGTCTGTTGGAAAAAAAAAAAACATTCCGCACAAAGTTATTTGCATTGTTGAAGGAAATGTGTGGAATATGATTGCTGCAGAAACCACGTCTATCACTATCTGATAATCTATGCTTTAACTGTTTGAACCATCCTATGATTCTCATGATACTTTTAACTTTATTCTCCTTTAGGCATACACTCAATGAGAATTTGATGACATACTTGACTTGTTTAAGGATCCCATGACTCTGCTTGTATTGTCTCTCATCTCTTGTTCTTCGTCTACCCACAAAGCACATACAAAAGGTAGGAGGAACAAACAGGAAAGGAAAAACTCGAGAGTCAATTTCCAAAAATTCAGATCTAACTCCATTTTATGGTATTTTTTGGTGGTTTTGTCTAATGTGAAGTCTCACTGTTAATACTATACGTATTTTAAGTGCTTTTTTTTAGTGATGATACCGCCAGGCAACTGAGAGGTGGAAAATTTCCCAGTTAAACATTATGAGTTGCAAAAGGTCACGTACCAGTTGTCGAGTCACTTATAGGTAAACACCTTTGCTAATTGCAACCTGGCAGGGCTAAACAAAATTAGTAATCGCTTGTAAAACTGGATTAATGACACACCTAAAAAAAAATGATGAATTGCTAGGTGCTAGTTGTGATGTCCCTTGTGATATTCCCAGCTTCCCCAGTTTGTTTAGGGGACTCTTTTTCTCAACAAAGCCATTGAACTCAGTTTCGAGTGCCCATTCCTGCCTTCACTGTTTTTATATTTTAAAGTCCCAAGTTGGGCACGGCTGATATGGAGTTATAATGCTTTCTTAGTTGAAAAGATCCTAGAAAACATTACAAGACTGCGTAGCCTTTACTCCTTCCGCTCATATAGAAGCATAATCAAGCAACCATAGGGACATATGACACTTTTACTTTTGCATGGATTGAATGCACAGAGAGACAAAGATGGCAAGAGATGACTTCAACAAACTGTTCAAAACCCTCTAAAACTCGCACAAACACGGCTCGCGACCAAGAAATTATTGAGATGTAACTAGTTTAAATCTTAAAAACCAAATTTATGCGGATTACATACGAAATTCCTCCAAAGATATTTCTCATTATCTCCTGTGTGTTTGTCGTGTTTGTGTTCCTTGTTTAAACCACTGATTAACACCCTGTACGACTCCGTTTGATTACCATTTGACTACCTCGGAAGGGGCGTCAAAGTTACCGAAGTGCAGATAGCCCAAATGCCCAGGTAGGTACACATGAGATACAGAAAAGGCATAGTATGATGGTCAGGGATAAAATGAAAGCCTGCCCGAAATAACACTACCCCAGCGAGCCCACAAACTCCTGCTGCACGGAGAGAAATTATATGTGTTATGGAGGACGCATAACCTTATTTTTTTTTTCCCTGTGCTTCGCTTGAGTCACTTCCTGCGTTTTAAGACATACCGCAAGGCTTTCTCCGTTCCTTCTGCCATGTTGGCCCTGTTATCTTTCCCCATGCTTCCCTTACTACCATACGTGGTTGTCCTAATCCATTTGATAGATGAGGAAAAGGGGAAAGGCTCCCATTAACAAGGGCCTTTCTACGCATAGGTCTGCGTGCGGCACTGTGTGAAAGAGAACCAGTCTTGGTAAAGTATTCTCCAGGTGAAACTCTGCATGAGTGTGCGCCTCTCTTTATGAGTACTTTTTCTTGTCCATTTTCGTAACCTTCAATAACACCTTTGGGCAGGTCTACATACTAGATAATATGGTCCTTACGAGCCAAAAAGGAGAAACGGACACTAGTTTTTGGTGGCAAACAACAAAAACCAAAAAATGTGGCGGTTTTGTTTAGAAACAGACTGATGTAGAGCTCCAGACAAGCGATTTTGCAGGGTTTTGTTTTGAGTATCGATTAGTGTCCCTCCGAGATCGGGTTGCGGGTAAAGAGATCTTATGTCGTTTTCCGCCCCCCCGAACCGACCCCATAAGAGCATGTGATCAGCGCCAAAATTGGAATTTTCAATTTGGGTGTTCATTAAGTTGCTATGGTCTCGATCCCAAATTGAGCACAGAGTCAACATTTTAAGTGAGGAACGCACAATATAACACGAATAAATCTCTCCGAAACCCTGCCAATATTTATAACGCGTTATATTTAAAAACATCTGTTTCTTTTTGTGTGGTGGCTCAACGTCCCTGCCACAGACTGGTAGGCGTATTGTTTCTTTTGTTTTTGTTTTTTTTCCCTGGGTTTCTAAGAATCCGTATAGAAAGTGAGCCTTATTCTGCAGCATTACATAGCCAATTTCAACATAAAAGGGTTTTTAAAAAGCTTTTTTGGGCAACAAGTTGATAACTAAAATTGATTATTCAGTAGATTTTCCTTTTACTCCATGTCTTGGAATGTCCGCGGACGGTGAAAGACCCCTGATTCTAGGAGCACATCACTCCTTCCGTCCAGTACATCCCAGTTTTTTTTTTACATGCTTCGTCACTTTCCTCCCATCTGCATCTTCCTACCTGAGACAGCGTGCCACCGACACGCAGCGGTTCATTCCACACGCGCGGCCAGGACGGCTATAGCGGGGTGGCCCCACAGCTGCCTCCACTGATTAGCGATGATCAGAAATGAGATCTGGTGACAGACGACACACACACACACCTGTCGAAGCCGGAGGGGTCGATCAGGCGGAAGTGAGTTGGTAATGTTGACAGCCGCCGCTTAAGCTCCCAACGGCTGTGAAGCTTTTATGTTCTGCCGCCTTTTCCCCCGGTTTTCGGTAAATTTTTAGTATGCAGTCGTGATTGAAAGTCTTAACCCGAAGTACAATGTGACACCGTGGGTTGACGAGAATGGTCAGGTCCTCGGAACACGACTCATTTACAATAGAGCCATCAGTGGGTGGTCGTGTGTAAGGCATAATTGTACGATATGGGGACAATGCTTATTGAATTATTGCGAGTGTAATAGATTAGATTATTAACAGTTGTCAGCGTTTTCATTCTTTCATATTCTCATTGCCGGACGATCCCTTTTCTTCAAAGTTTATAAATTCCTGAGTTTGAAAGCTTAATAATGAGATTAGATATATTGCTTTAAAAATAGATTGCTGTTGTTCTCGATGATTATAATGTGACTGTAACAAAGATAAAAAGTAAAGAAGGCAGCAGATTCACTTTAAAAATGCAAGTACAATTCTGCCTGTAAAGGTTTATGGTCATTAAAACCTCGTTTGTTAATCTGGTGTTGAGTCTTCAATCTCTCTCTCCTCTCTCTCTAGCCTCATTACCCATAAGTCTCTTCCTTCTCTTGCTTCCTTTCTCTCCTTCCTTTTACTCATCCTCTCTCTCCCCTATAACTGTTTTTTCCTCTCTTTTCTTGCTCTCTCTCTCCTCTTTTTTTTGCCTCGCTCCTCTCTCTCTGTCTCTGTCTCTCTTTCTCTCGTCCTCCAGTCTTCCCTCTCTCCAGCTCAACCCTTCAGTCTCTCCTCTTGCTCTACTTCCCTTCACTTCCTCTTTACTCTTTCTCTGCTCACCTCCCACTTTTTTTTTTCTTCTTTTCCTCCTGCGCTTTCCTTCAATCCTCTCTCTTCTCTCTCGTGACTCTTCTTTTTTTTCTCTCCCTCTTTTCTCTCTCCACCACTATGTTTCTCTCTACTTCTCCTCTCTCCTCCCCCTTCCTCTCTATCCCTGTTTGCTTTTTCTCCATCTCTCCTCTTTCTTGCTTCATTCTCTCTCCCTCTCTGTTCCCTCTTCATCTCTCTCATCTCCTACCTCCTTACTCTTTTTTTTCTCTCCTCCCTCCCCTTACCAATATCTTTTCCTTCTTCTTTCCTCTCTTCCCCCTCTCCCCTATAAACCTTTTTTCTCTCTTCCTCTCCCCTCTCCTCTTTCTTGCTCACTCTCTTCTCTCTGTTGTCTCCTCTCTCTTCTCTTTCTTCCTGCCTTTTTCCTCTCTCCAGCTCAAACCCTCGTGTCTCTCTCTTTTTCCTCCTCCTCTCTCTCCACTTCAACTGGATGCTCACACTCTCTCTGATGTCTTCTCCGCTTTCTCCCCCTCTACACATAATACCCCCAACTTTCCTCCCTCTCTCCTCTGGAGCGTGTTTTTTCTCTCTTTCCTCTCCCTCTCCTCTTTTCGTGTTCACTCTCTGTTCCCTGTCTCTCTTTCTTTCTCTCGTCTTCTCAACCTCCCACTTTTTTCTCTCTCTTTCCTCTATACTCTCCTCCTTAGCTTTTCCCTTTTTTCATTCTCTCTCTCCTTCTCTATTTCTACTCGTCTGGTGACTACTTGCCCTTTTTTTTTTTTCTTTTCCTTCCCCACCATGCCCCCTGCCCTCTTTTTCCCTCTTATGTCCTTCCGCTACCACTTTTTCTCTTTTTCCTTCGTCTCTCCCCTCCCCCTCCTTCCTTTTCCTTCCATTAACTGTGTTTATATCACTTCGCTCGGCTGATTGCTTCTTCCACCCTCCTATCGCTCCTTCGTTGCTCATTCCTCTCTTTCCTTCCCTTCCGTTGTGGTCAGGTCTTGCACATTATCTGTCTACTTTGTTTTTTTTTCCCCGCCAATCAGAAAGCTTTGCAACAACAGTAGCACCATGTTCGTGTTGTTCTAGTGTTCCTATGCACAAAAGTCACTTGGCAACAAAGCGTACAGCTGATCTGTGATCTTACTGTGATTGGTGTAAATGACTAGACGCTCCTGGAACCTCTAGACAGAAGCTCCAATGGCAGCTTGAGCAAAGGTATAAAGTGACGCAGAACAAGGTTTTATCCAATGTTGTTTCACTTTTTTATAAACGCACACATGAAAGAAAACACTTGATCAGGTAACAAGCACACTGTTGTCTGCGAATTCTGTCGTCTTTGTTCTTTACGATGCAATTGTGAAACAAATAATCGTTGTAAATGTCTTATGTTTTTTTTTTTTTTTTTGACATGTCTAAAATTTCAAACAATTGTAAACTCCTCATGTTACATGCCCTGAAGAAGACATTTGTCGAAATGGCATTAATCAAATACATTGATCTGCAAATACATCGGAGTGCCTCAGATCTCTCTTTGCTACTCCAGATAGCAAACTCCTCTAGTGTGCAGCTGGCTTTAGAGTGAAAAGAGATTGAGTTAGAGAGAGCGCAAGATGTGCAAACTAACTGATTAGACATGTTTACATTGAGAATGATTTCTCAATTATCTAATTAACATGACAAAAACCTACAAAAGAGTAGGTTGATCCAAAACCTATATTTCCATGGCTGAAAGGGGATCCCAACACACCAGTGTTCGCTAAAATGTTACAGAATGTTCATAGGTTTAAGCAAAAATGTCCAATGTTTGTGTGCACCAACAATGTACCCTTTCTCTTTAAGTCTACATAGAACGTATTGGTTTGGCAACTGTATGGTAACGTATTGTGTCAACTACTAAGTGCATTTCATAAAAAAGGTTAATTGAAGTAATTCTTCTACTTTTATTTATCTTTTGGGCAACTTCACTCATAGTAATTTAAACTCAGTTACGCTGTAAGGAACATGAACAATCTGGGCAAAACAAACAAAATGGCCGCCTGCATTCACCTGCATTAGTGAGGAAATTAGAGTAGAGTTTGCCTCATGTCTGGGAGACAAAGGCTGAACAGGAGCTATTGGAGGAGCATAAGCAGAACAGACAGCTCAATAATGTATCAGGCCTCCTTCCTGCGGGCACATCCTCCGACAAACCAGCGCTAACCAAAGCCCGCACTTGTCCGATGTAAATAAGACATTGTTTCTGATGCTTGTGGGAGACAGAGATGCTATGTTTGCATATCAGGCATTTGGGAGTTGTAGATAAGGTAATTTGAGCTGTTCTGTGTTAAATATTCTCAGTTTAAAAAACAGGTACAGCCTGTTTAAAATCATAGTGTATGTTGCTAATGTCAGACTCTTTTGCTACATAACTAACATACAGAAGATGTTAGAATTTCTTGCTGTGACAAAGAGGAAAAAAGTATCACCTTCAGCTGAAAAAAAATGATCTCAAATCTGGACAGCACTGTCACATTCAAACTTGTAAATCTACACAGTTTAGTATTTTTGTGTTCATTGCTTATGGAAATGTGAACATTATCTATATCTCATACAGAGATGCTAACAAGTATTTCGCTGCAAGTCCAAGTATTTCTCCACGAGTCCAAATCAAGTCTTTCCCAATAAGTACAAGTCAAGTCTTTCTCCATGAGTCCAAGTCAAGTCTCATTTCCTTGTAACAGCATTTTTAAAATTTTCCTCCTTTTTTTTTTTTACACAAATGGCTTGTCAAAATATGTCTATCTCAACATAATCATCAGACAAATGTGACCAGAGTCTTTTCTCACAGGAGAATATGCCTACTTTTTGTTTAACTGTAACTCACTTTGAATGAGGCTCCATCTTCAGCCTAAAGTTGGTCCACTGTACTTACCTCTGAGTGCTGTTGCAGCCATCATCTCATGTAGGGTCATTTTATTGATCGTCTTCATAATGCAGGATGTCCAGCTGTGATAGTTGTTAGCAGCCTAGCCTATACCTTAAGCTTCTCTCTCTTCTTTGTTAACTCTTGGTACTCACTAAAACTTCACAGTTTTTGGGTAAAGAGCAGTCCTTTCTGATATCTATGCCCAGGGTTACTTCTCTAGTGCAGGTAGACAAACTTTTCTCTCGTTGCTTTTGATAGTCCAAAAATTCTGCTTCGTTTGTAATCCCAGAGATAGAGTATCAGCCAATCAGAGCGTGGAGGAGGCGGGACATGTGTCAGATAAAACATTAAAAGCAGTTTCTGAAGTTGAGCATTGGCGAATCACAGCACGTGTGTTCTGCTACTGAGTTTTTCTGAGACTGAGCCGATAAGAATTGAACCAAAAGTGCTGAAATATTTATATTTGAAAGTCTTGAGATGTTCACGGGTCCCAAACCATGAGACCAAGACAAGTCCAAGTCTCTGAGGCCACGAGTCCAAGTCAAGTCTAAGTCTCTAAGGCCACAATTCAAGTCAGAGTCTCCTAAAACAAGGAGTTACAAATCTCCAGTCGACATCTTAGATCTCATAGTGACAACATGGTGTAGCTTCGAAGTCAGAATAGTTAAAATTTTTGTCACGATCTGCTTGACATATCCACAATCTTTAAAAAAAAAAGGAATTGTTTACTAGCATTAAAATGATCTATGAATGTGCAAAACTGATCAAAACAACTATCAAAAGCGAAGAGTTTAGTAATGAGCTGGTTGCAAAGATAAAATACTTTGCCTGTGTGAGAAGATAAAAATGTGGATTGAGGAAAATGCTACGGCTGTATTTCTGATGCATCAAGGCTTAAAGAGCTTATGTGCATTCTGTCTGCAATAACATTACTCTCAAATAACATCGTTTGGGTTTATTGAAAATGCTGAAGTTTCTCAATGGTGCTACATAGAAAAGTAGGGCATTAGTCATCCATCCAAAGTGCTGACGGAGAGCCTAACTTCAGTCTTTGCTGGTGACAGATCCATTGTCGGAGGAGCAGTCGCCATTATTCACCGAGAAGTGCTAAAATACCGCAGGTTACTCACAAGTTTCTCCAGAATTTTGACATCCAGAAAAGTGGTCCCATATAGCTTGAACTTGCCTCTCTATTCTCGATTGAAGTCGCGCTTACATTTTCTTGTATTCTTGCCCCTCATGTTAGAATTCCAATACAGCTGGGGACAACTTGTTTATATTTCAAAGTGAAGTCGAAAAATCAATGTAACTATAAAATCATACGTTTCTGGATTGTTTTTGCAATGTCATTACAAGAATTTTCTCATACATTTTAATTAATTTAACCCTTTTTAAACCACCTCTACTGAGCTGCCCAGGGCTGCTTACTGTCACTGAGTGTCGAGAGAAGGGGTTCATCTCACTGTGAAGCACTTTGTGACTCTGTGTCTATGAAATGTGCTGTACAAATACTTACTTTAGGAACCAGAGTTTTTAAGTTTAAATGTCATAGTTTAAAATGTCGTAAAACTAATACCTGAAAAATATTTTTTTTTCTGTATTAGCTTAAAAAACAGGAACAACGGAGACGACACCAACAGCAGACTTAAAAAATCTGAAGTCTGAATAAAGAGAGGCTGAAACTGCTTGGTGCAGAATTACTACTTTGGCGCTAAGGGTTAAATTTAATCTATTTTAAGTGTATTTTAAATGTATTTTACTGCGGCAAAGCACTTTGAAATGCGGTTTTCACGAAAAGCACTTGACAAATAAAATTATTATTATTAAAACAATGGGGAGAAAATTCCACATAGAAAAGCCCCGGGATTGAACCCAGGACCCTCTTGCACTGATCCTATAGAGCACTAACCGCACTGTGTTGCGTATTATTTGTTTACAAAAGAAATACACACAAAAAAATTGTGTGCTTTGTTTTATTGATACAAGTTCTTCAAATTAGCAATGGGTTGGTAATTAGTTGTCAAGTAAACTGACTATTTTCCCTAAAATTATAATTGAATACTCCAATCATTGATATGTTTACAACTATACATTTTTGTATAGAACCTGTGCTATGAGGTCATTTTTGTGTCTCTGAGTTTGCTTTGAAGGTAAAACCAATTCACTCAATAAATGAAGTGGATTAGATGAAATAAAACAACACAAACTAAAACAAAGTTCTTATCCTTAAGAAAGATCATTATCATAGTACTGCTATTTTTTGTTATTTAATGTTTTCTTGTTAATGAAAATCAACTTTCAACGCAATGTCATTAAGTAAAGTGGCCAAATATTCCTGAACTTCCTGAAAATGAAAATCCTTTGCTCCTTATGGTATTTGAACTATTTCTGATAAAGATTTTACAATATTAAAAGAAACAAAATCCAATGATTGCCTTTCCAATATGATTTTTTTATCGATTACTGAACATAATTGAGACCAAACTAAACTTTTTTTTGCTCATAAACAGGGCCGTGCTAGAAAACTTGCACAGTATTATGTTCTGTGGAAGTATTCGTACTTTCAACCCCTGGAAACGACAGAAAAGATGCCAGAAATCCAAATTCGCTCTTCTAACACAAAATATTCCAATGTGTCCTATTTACAAAGGCTGGCGCGCTTCTCTCCACTGCCATCACATGTTTTGTTTTGTGTTAGAAAAAGAGAGGGCAGCTCTGGAGACTTCCTCACACACATGCACAGCCAAGTGGAGCCTTTTCAAATGACTCTAAACATTTGCATTAAAAAAACTTACTCAAACTGCACAAACTTTGGACATGGGAAATGCAGTTTTGAGAGTTGAAGTTAGCGATTCTCAAAATGGCCGATGAATAAAAAGGCAAAACTCTTCATCTGTCCAAATTACTGTGCAGTCAGACTTTGGTCCAGCTGAAGAAAAGATAGTTTCACGTTTTAAAATGAAGACTTCTTTATTATGCTCTGAGCAAGTACTTTGTTTATTTTAAGACAAACTTGAAACAATAGCATAATCACTCACATGATTTTTAGTATGTACACAAAAAAAAAAAAAATGTATGTAAGTGTGGAAACATTGTGAACCACACTACACAAAAGAATGCTAAGACAAGACGTGTTGGACAGGACAGGACAGGACAGTAAAGGTTTCTGGGTAATTGAAGGTGTGTTTGCTGGTGTGGTTCTGCTCCTTTTTTTATTAGAAGATAATACCAGTCACGTTTTGATCCTTTTTTGGGTGAAGCATCCTTTATCTATGGTTTACAATTATTTTAAATTATTTGAACTATTTGAGCTGTAATTTTGCTTTCATCTGGTGAAATTTGAAGACACAAACCGTATTTTATATGGTACTTGAAGTGTGAAGTTATTCAACACAGGCACATAAGAAAGCGTATATTCTTTAAGTTTAAAATCTCGTGTGATTGGGTTTTACGTGAAAGGGCAAAAAAACAAAAAAAAAAAAAACAGTACTTGACTGTTCACAATACAAATTCTAAAGCTAAAGTCTGTTTGTGTCAACACAAACAGAACTGCAAGGTTCCTCTGAATAAATGGGATTCCCGAGCCATTTATAAAAAAAATATATATATGTTAATTTTTCTTGTTATGTCCTTGCTCCTTTCAGTATTAACCCATCGTTCGCGACCTTCCCCTGCCTCTTATCTCTTTTTCTGCATCACCTGCTTTCTTCCGCCCTCCCTCCTTCTTTTTATAACATTACCCTCATTCCAGTGTACCTCTTTACCATAAATCATGTGTTCTCTCTCTCACCTCCCACTTTTTTTTATGCTTCTCTACTTTGTCTATTATAATTCTTATATCGTACTACTCCATTAAAATGAGATTACATTTGATTGTTTTTTGAAATCTTGTTAGCCCTGAAAATCACAAGTACATCCTATTCATCATTCACTCGCATTTTCATAACATAAATGTATAATTTAGTGAATACTTTATCACATTCAATATCTCTTTGCACATGCTTACGCGTTGCAAAAAACAATTGGTTTGCCTACAATCCTCCACTTAACCCAGGAAACTTTTAATGTCCCCTTCTTTGCTGCNTGCTTTCCTTCTCGCTCTCCTCTCTCTTGCTCATTCTCTCTCTGATTCTCTCCTCTTTCTCTCTCTACCCAAATGTATTCTCTCTTCTTTCTTTTCTCTCCATTTCTCTTTCCTCCTGCTTTCCTTTCTCTCTCCTCTCTCTTACTCACCACCCTCAGTCTCTCGTTTCCTCTCCCTCCTCTTACTCTCCTCCTGCTTTCCTCCATTTCTTCTCTCTCCTCTCTTTTGCTCACCCTTTCTGTGACTCTTTCCTCTTGGCTCTAGTCTCTCTCCCTCACACTTTTTTCTCTCTCTCTCCTTCTGCTTTTCTCCATCTTTCTCTCTACTCTAACTTGCCACAGACTCACTCTCTTCTTTTTTGTATCTCCTCTCCACCTTCCTCTCTCTCTCTCTCCACCTGCTCTCTTTTCTCTCCTCTTCATCTCTCTTCCTCCTGCTTTCCTCTCTCTCCCCTCCAACTTTTTCTTCTCTCCTCTCTCTCCCCTTCCTCTCTCTCTCCTCTTTCCTGCTCACACTCTCTGAGTCTCTCCTCTTTGTCTCTCCTCCCACTTTCCTCTCTCTTCTTCAACTTTTCTCTCTCTCCTCTTTCTCTCTCCACCTGCTTTCTTTTCTCTCCTCTTCATCTCTCTTTCCTACTGCTTTCCTCTCTCTCCCCTCCAACGTGTTCTTTCTCTCTCCTCTCTCTCCCCCTTCCTCTCTCTCTCCTCTTTCCTGCTCACACTCTCTGAGTCTCTCCTCTTTCTTTCTTTGTATCTCCTCTCCGCCTTCCTCTCTCTCCACCTGCTTCTTTTTCTCTCCTCCTCTTCATCTCTTTTCGCCTGCCTTTCCTCTCTCTCTCCTCTTCCCTGCTTACACTCCAGAGTCTCTTCATCTCTCTCTCCTCCCACTTTCTTCTCTCTCCTTCAATTTTTCTCTTTCCTCTTTCTCTCCTCCTGCTTTCCTTCTCTCTCTCTCTCTCTCTTGCTCATTCTCTCTCTGATTCTCTCCTCTTCTCTCTCTACCCAAATGTATTCTCTCTTCTTTCTTTCTCTCCATTTCTCTTTCCTCACTGCTTTCCTTTCTCTCTCCTCTCTCTTACTCACACCCTCAGTCTCTCGTTTCTCTCTCCCTCCTCTTTACTCTCCTCCTGCTTTCCTCCATTTCTTTCTCTCTCTCTCTTTTGCTCACCCTTTCTGTGACTCTTTCCTCTTTGGCTCTAGTCTCTCTCTCCTCACACTTTTTCTCTCTCTCTCCTTCTGCTTTTCTCCATCTTTCTCTCTACTCTAACTTGCTCAGACTCACTCTCTTCTTTTTTGTATCTCCTCTCCACCTTCCTCTCTCTCTCTCCACCTGCTCTCTTTTCTCTCCTCTTCATCTCTCTTTCCTCCTGCTTTCCTCTCTCTCTCCTCTCCAACTTTTTCTTTCTCTCCTCTCTCTCCCTCTCTCTCTCCTCTTTCCTGCTCACACTCTCTGAGTCTCTCCTCTTTGTCTCTCCTCCCACTTTCCTCTCTCTTCTTCATCTTTTTCTCTCTCTCCTCTTTCTCTCTCCACCTGCTTTCTTTTCTCTCCTCTTCATCTCTCTTTCCTACTGCTTTCCTCTCTCTCTCTCTCTCCCCTCCAACGTGTTTCTTTCTCTCTCCTCTCTCTCCCCCTTCCTCTCTCTCTCCTCTTTCCTGCTCACACTCTCTGAGTCTCTCCTCTTTCTTTCTTTGTATCTCCTCTCCGCCTTCCTCTCTCTCCACCTGCTTTCTTTTCTCTCCTCCTCTTCATCTCTCTTTCCGCCTGCTTTCCTCTCTCTCTCCTCTTCCCTGCTTACACTCCCAGAGTCTCTTCATCTCTCTCTCCTCCCACTTTCTTCTCTCTCCTTCAATTTTCTCTCTTTCCTCTTTCTCTCCTCCTGCTTTCCTTCTCTCTCTCTCTCTCTCTTGCTCATTCTCTCTCTGAGTCTCTCCTCTTTCTCTCTCTACCCAAATGTATTCTCTCTTTTCTTTCTTTTCTCTCCATTTCTCTTTCCTCCTGCTTTCCTTTCTCTCTCCTCTTTCTCTCTCTCTCTCTCTCTCTCTCTCTCTGTCATACATGTACTTTATATTTTAAAAGTCTAAGTTGATTAACACAAATAGTTAAGTTAATGTGACTCAATGGTCTTATAACCTTTTACAACGCACGATTATCGACTAACCCAATAACCCCGACTTTCCCTACGACTGACCACCCGCACCTCAACACTCGTCTCTCCTTTAAACCTTCTCAATCCCAGCCCTAATAATCTCCGTCCACATTATGCAAGCTGGTCCCCGGGCTCAGCTTTAACCAGATAATCACGCTGATGATCAGATTGACATTTCAGACACTCTCTCTCCGCTCGCTCCGTCAATACAGAAAAACCCCCAACTCCAGCCGCCAGATCCATAGAAGACTGGCCACATTATCATTTAGTCCAATTCTCACCTCATTGTGAGCCGGTCAGGAGATGAGCCGCGCATTCGGAGTCCGGCTGATCTTTGGCGGAGATTAACACACGTATCGTTTGAGTGTAATGAAGTCGCCTTTGTAATCCCACTGCGGAGCGCTGATAGAGAGAAAGTTCCCTCGCTGCCGGCTGCGTCGATGAAAGCCGCTGAACAAAGGGACAGGACGGCGGACAAGCTCGAAGTAGAGGAGTGTAAATATGTGTTCAGGGAAAGTAGAACAGAATATATTTCAAGTAGATACTTCTGGGTCATTAGGTGCACTTAATTAGGAGCAGCATCAATGAAATTTTAGAAAAACAAAGTCCATACACTGGTCACAACTGTATATAAGCTGCATACCTGTTTTCCAGTCTCTACACCATTGACAGACAACGTTACAAAGACAAAACAGCGACGCGCTAAACCAGATGTTATCGTAAATATGTAGTGCAATATGATTATTATATATTTATTTATGATTATTATATATTTATTCTTGAGTTACCACCAATAACAACAGAAATAATGCCAATAATGGAAATAATAATGGAAAATCTAGTATTGAAAAATAAATTAATCAATTAGTCAATGACAGTGATAATAATTGTGAATAAGAACAATAACCATGAAAAATAACGGCAATGGGAAAAATAACAATTGCTGTTGTTATTGGCATTTAATATGTAGGGCACATATGAATATGTATATAAGGTATCTGTAATGTATATACATTTGCGTATGTGTACATACAGTATATATGCATATGTTGGTGTGTGTATATGTATATGTAAGTATATGTATGTGTATATGTGTATGTATGTGTATATATGTATGTGTATATATATATATTTGTATATATATGTGTATCTTAACATATAAATATTTATTTATTTTATTATTTATTATTATTATCTTTTTTTTATATTTGAATCATTACATCTCGTTTTTTTTCTATATCTATTATTATTATTACTGATACATTTTTTAAGTTAATAATTAATTGTTTTATTATTATTATTGTTTTTTTATTGTACTATTATTTCTTTTTTTTAATGTAATGATTCGTTAATGTAATTTTCATGTGTTATTATAGTAATTTAAACTATGCACTAAACACGAAAAATAAAATAACAAAAAAAAATAAAAATAAAATGTAGTGCAAGGATTTTTTCATTCTGAAGGCTCTAAACACAGTTTGCTGCTAAGGTTTCAAGGAATTCATATGTTAATGTGACCAAGCGGGTGCGCTCTCGGGCTTAGCTGCCAATTTATATTATTTTTATATTTACCAGCAACGCCATCCCCATTAAATAGGGAAATAAATAGTTTGTATATTTAAATTTAGCTTTAAGGCAACACAGGTTCGTAAACTAAAATGACATGAGACATGAATCAGGTTTCTTATTTATTACTTAGAATTCTAGTTTTTGCTTTGAGTTAAGTTAAAAGGAACATAGGGCACCTTGGACAAACAGAGAACAAAAGCCTTTCAGAGTCCCATATTACAACCGTGACAAGCTCCAATACCAGTCCTTAGCTTACAGCGGGCGCCAGAGCCTTATTCGGCCCGTGAGCCTCCATTGACACAGTTGAGATGATAATCACGATACACACAGAGACAGGAGGTGAAGACGAGGAGAACAAAGAGGAGGCTCGCCGCCAGCAGGAGCCTACAACAAATTACATCGTCTAAACATGGTACAGTACAATAATAAAACAAAATGGACACAGACACATACCGGATTACAGAGTGGTTTGTGCGCCGACCCGTCTAGCCACCCAAAACACCCCACCAGCAGCGAGGGGAGAGCTCCAACGCCAGGCCATAGCGAACTAAAACAATTGCCCATTAGCTTGACGCATCCTGGGTTTTTCACACAGAAAGTCACTACAAGCTACTCACCGATGCCCGCACACTTTTCCTAGTCGCCGCGCTTTACGCCCTCGAACGACCCAAGTGCGCCTATCGCTGCACAATAGCTGCAGTAGTCCTTTCACCTCGCGGCCATGACCCGGCTCCTCTGGCGTCTGACGTCAAGGTGGGAGGAGTAGAGAGGGACGAAGTGACAACCTAGTGCCCTTTTTATAGGCAGGTGTGCGACTGGCCAGGTGCGCAAACCCCACACTACTACATTAATAATAGTTCAAAGCTGAAACAAGAGCCATTTGAGATTGGATTGTCCTAATTTTGGAAAGTGTACTGGACATACACCTCGCGCAGTGTACCGTACAGACTCCGGGCGCAGTGTACTGAAGGTCAGTCCATATCATTTCCCTTACTGTTGTGAGTCTTCAGAGTTGCCATGTTTTCAGAGAGCAACAAGCAACCAAGCCTTTGAAAAAGCCCAAAAGAAGTGACCTTTCAATAAGTGGAAAAGCAGAATCAACTTTTTTTTTTTTTTGCAGTCAATCTGTGTGTATGGGGTCAAAATTTAAATCCCTCTTGTTTCCAGGCCTTTTTTTGGGGCTTTTTTGTGCAAACTCGCTCAAAACGCGACTGTACAGTGATGTAGATTTTCAGTACATGCCGCCATGACCAATCAACAGCCCAGATCTAAAAACTCTGTGCAGTCTTTTTTTTTTTTTATCTCATTTTACATTTTTGAACCCGTGTAAAGGAAAGGTTTCATATGTCTGCAAAGTTAATACAAAATGAACCCTGATGTGCAGGTAAGCACCTAGAACTGTACTGCACAGCCTCACAGCTGCAAACCTCACCACACGTCAGGGCCACTCCCACACAAAACTCACATTACTCACTAAGCTCTGCCCATTAGGGGTGTTGAAAAAAATCGATTCTTAAAAGGATTGCAATTCTACCTCTAACGATTCTGGATCGATTCCAAATTCTCCAAAATCGATTTTAAATTACGTCAGTGTTTATGCTGCATCTGCGGTCCGCTGCGTTAAAGAGACTGTACTCGATTTTTTTGCAACAAGATAACTTAAAAGCAATTTCCCCCTAGCACTGATGCCTTGTTAATGTATCTATTCAGGTGGAAATTAGTCCCCAAAGTCCTGTCTATAGCTCTATTCGAACGGGATTAGTTTCACATCTGGACCTCATGTAATTAACCAATTACCCCCGTAAATCTGAGTTTCATCTGACGCATCCGCACGGGATAAGCAAAGCCTGTTTTTTAACACAGAATTACAGGCTTCTTTCCCGGATATGACGTTTTTAGCTATGCGGAACATCCGGTGAGTACAAAATAAACATGGCGGCAAAGAAGAAGTCGAGACACTGGACCCGTGAAGAAACGCTGTATTTGATAAATATTTGGGGTGAACCACAATATCAGCGGCAGTTTGAACAGATGGTGCACAACCACACCATATGGGAAAATATTTACAACGATATTGTGCTCCGGTGCCCCTCCGTAAAGGATTTTGGTGACTGGACCAAATGTAAAGAGAGGCTCGACTACCTTCGCCGAAAATACCGCGAAAGCCTTAAAAACAACAAGAAGACTGGGTCGGATCCTATCAAAAGTCCTTTTTTCGAGGAACTGGACGCTGTTCTCGGTGAGATAATTTAACGTAACTTATCTAGATATGTAAAAAGTTGAGCCCCACAGTCATTCAAAACGTAGCTAAAGCTAACGCTACCAAACTCAAACTATAAATAATACCGAAATGTTTCTTTACCTACACTGTGCCTAAAGTCGTTTCGAAATGAAAAAAATGTATTACATATTCTTATAGGTTGTCGACCCATGAACAACCCCGGTGAAATTAGGATGGACAACGGGAGTTCAGAAGAGGAATCTGATAGAGGCAAGTACCTGAGCTAACGTTATTATCACGGGTCTCTCTGACACAATTCTGGGATGAACATCTTGAAAGTCCGACAGGTTTACAGCAAGTGTGGTAACTCAATTTTGAAATCGATTAGCCAAAACATGATTAAAAAGTAAACAAAATAGCCCTGGAATAATCTGTTAAACTGCTGGCTCATTTCAGGTAAATATTTAGATCTAATTGTGTTCAC
Organism: Mugilogobius chulae; assembly: GCA_038363315.1. NCBI lineage: Eukaryota > Metazoa > Chordata > Actinopteri > Gobiiformes > Gobiidae > Mugilogobius > Mugilogobius chulae. Next base: position 12,191,636 of record CM076405.1, read on the forward strand.
TTGGCCCAGATTGATAGAGATGCTAAGCTACATCCCGAATTCAAAGTTTTTAAACATGTTTTTGAAACCGCAGAGTGATATATTTGCTAAAAGTGATTCCACATTTCATTTCGAGGCTCTTTAGTTTTCTTTTTAACGTTTTTCTGGCTTATGTATCCCAATTGAAGTTTAGCACACTTGTTGCATAACCAACAGATCCCTTTGGGAAGATTTTTTTCATGACATTCTCTATTACTGAAATACAAATAGTGTATGATTGCTCAAAAGTATTATTATTTTTGGTTTAAATCTTCTTTAATTGTTGTAAAATGTGTAGTAATCATTGACATATATATTTATTTTTCTTTCAGACTTAGGCGAGAACATCTCAATGGACAATGAGACTGACCTGGACACAACACCACCAGCCACCACCCCAACATCTACAAGCTCACCATCCACAGCCCCACCACCAGCTGAACAGAAACCACAAGGTACTCACGTTTTTTTAATAGTATACATGAATGAATGAATGAATTATTTTATTTTAGTGTCATGCACCAAAGTGCATATACAAATGTTAATTCTTGAGGATATAATTGTCACTCACAATGATAAGAGAATCATCCTTGCTAAGCAAATAATATACACACATGTAATCTATATTGTTTATTTTATAGATAGACCTGTTTTTGTGTTGTAATGTTTCTGTACTCTACAGCATTCCTCAAATAGTTTATATTGGAACATATTACACTCTTGTGGAAAGCTGTAGTTTATATATCTGACTGTAAGAATTAACTCATAAATATGTTAACTTCTTAAACTAAATGGGCAAAAATGCAAATGCAAGAATGTGGTTAATTTTAATTTATGTTGCAGAACTTCGTAAGAGGAAGGGGCGAAAAACACAGATCATGGAGGCCATGGACAAGTGCCTGGACCGCCTCACCAAAAATGACAACACCCAAGACTACGACAGAGAGCGCTTTGAATGGGAGAAAGAGATGGAGAGAAACCGACTGGAGCTAGAAAAGAAGCGTCTTGATTTTGAGATGAAGAGGATGGAAGCAGATGAAAAGCGAACCGAGGAGAACCGGGCCTTCATGCTCCAAATGTTGCAGTGCTTAAGGCCCCAGTCTCAACCTTTACCACCATACATGTCTGCTCCTAACTACTACTCCTATAACCCACCACCACACCGTCAAGCACCCGAGAATGTGGACTTTCCATCTACAGCACCTGGACCCCCTGCTCCAGGAGCACATCTTGTGCACTACTACAATGATCCGCCCAACACTCTTTGAGTTTTAAGTTAATACAAAATGTATTTTTGACAGGTTTTATTTCGAGTGTTTACAAGGTTTTAAAGTCAGCCAGTTTGGTGTGACATAAAGGTTATATTCCTGCTTTGCGTTGCACATTTTGCACAATTTTTGTTGGGACTTGTTACAGTGTAATTTCAGCAAAAAGCAATATTTTGACATGTGTTATTAATGTCTTAATATATATTTTTAAAACATAAATGCAAAAGTTTTATTTTGTTAACTATTTTTGTGAAAAAAAATTATAAGTTCACATTGACACGCTTGACATGCGTGAATTGTAGAGTTCAGAAATAAAAAATTTAGATTTTGAACTATGAACAGCATTTGCATGTTATTAATAATTAACTATTAATATAAGCCACAAGAGCTTCTCGAATTTGCTCTGCAGGGGAGAATGCAGGTACATCATTCTGCTCAGGTACTGCCTCTGGCTGGTCCATCACATCTTCATTGAGTTCCTGGTAAGCAACATTCTGCATCTCACAGAAGTTGTGGAGAACTACGCAAGCACACACAACATACTTCACATTATCAGTTTGGCAGTCATTTCTTTTCATTATAGAGCGCCACCGACCCTTAAGTCGACCAAAAGCATGCTCCACATGGATTCGAGCACGACTCAAACAGGCATTGAAGGCTGCCCTGGGTCCTCTTGCTGTACCTTCTGGAAATGGCTTCATAATGTTACTTGCCAAACTGTACGCAGAATCTGCCACAATCATAATCGGAACTTCCACACCATTGATATTTTTTCTGATAGGAGGAAAAAAGGTTCCTTCCTCCATCTTCCGGCACAGACGGGAACACTCAAACACATATGAGTCGTGGCACTTGCCGGCCACCCTACATCAAAATCAAGGAAGCAGTAGTTGTGGGCAACCAGTCCTTGTAGGATGACACTGTACCAGCCCTTTCTATTATAGAAATCAGTGGATAGCTGGCTGGGGCAATTATAGGTATGTGGGTGCCATCTAATGCACCACCGCACATGGGAAATCCAGACTTCCTTTCAAAACCTGTGGTGATGGCTTCCATTTCTGCAATAGTTTTGGGTCTCTTTACAAAGTCCTTTCTCATTTTACAGAGAGCCTCACACACCTCCCAGAAAATATCACAGGCTGTGCTAGTGCCAATCCCAAACAAGTTGGCAACGTCGTGAAACTCAACATTGCTGGCAAGCTTGTATATGGCCACTGCCACTCTTTTTTGTATGGGTACTGGATGCATCATTGGTGTTGTTTGTGGTTTTATGTGTGGCTCCAGCAGACCGCAAAGAAGGTTGAAGGTCTCTTGTGGCATTCGAAAGTTGAGATACCAGTCATTATCATTAAAATTCGTCAGTACTTCTGTTTCCCAGAAGGAAGGGCCTCGCTGCCTTGGTGTTCTATCCCTGTACCATGAATTTCCTATAAAACACAACTGGCAGTCAGTAATAGTAATGTAGTTGTAATATTGTTCCAGTCTAGTTGTAGAAGCAGTATCCTGTAGTAATAATAAATGTAGTAGTAGTAGATGTATAAGTAGCAGTACTAATAGTAGTTTTTGAAGGAATAGTGGTTGTAATAGTAGTTAGTTGTAGTAGTGGCCTATAGTTGCAGTAGTAGTAGTAGTTGTTGTTGTAGTAGTAGTAGTTGTAGGAGTTGTAGTAGGAGTAGTAGTAGTAGTAGCAGCAGTAGTAGCGGTAGTTGTAGTAGTAGTTGTAGTAGTAGTAGGAGTAGTAGTAGTAGTAGTTGTAGTAGGAGTAGTAGTAGCAGCAGCAGCAGTAGTAGTTGTAGTAGGAGTAGGAGCAGTAGTAGTAGCAGTAGTAATAGTAATAGTAGCAGTAGCTTTACAACAGCTTGGATGTACATTAGCACTTGCTAGCTTTCCTTACCGTAAACTGTCATGCAGATCAACCACCATCTACTTCTCACATTTTGTCTTTTTTTGGATTTTATTCCTCCCAGCGACAGCTTTCTCCCTCGATAGGGTAACAGCGAATAGCCTCTCCTGGCACTAAAAACATCGTCAAGGCAGTCCAAAATAGCCTCCATTCCTTACTGATGCGCACCACAAGTAAATACCGCCGTGTCAATGCGCGTTACCAGCGCGCTCCCGCCAAATCCAGGTCAAAAAGCACCAAAATCACAGAGATGCCCGTCCGCACGGGACTACCATTACCTATGAACCCCAGTGTTGCCGAAAAATGGTAGGTCATTTGCGGGGGAATTATTACTTAGCAAATTACAGACATGGACCATCCGCACGGGATTACCGTTCTAGACAACCTCTATAATTATTACAAATTGCGTGGGGTCCCGATGTAAAACTTATCCCGTTCGGATAGGGCTTATGTCTAATAAAATCCTGTTTGTGTGCAGCTTTTTCTGTTTTGTTTTTAGCATTGTGGCTAACTGTTGTTAGCATAGTGACTCACCTCGCTGTTAAAAGCTGTGAAAAAACATTAAAACTCATCATGATGAACAATTCTGAAGCTCAGAATGCATTAGCTAAGTGAGCAAATCATGTAGCCTGAAGGAAGAAAATTAATTATTTGTTTGTTTACATTTTTAGGATGCAAAAATCAGGTACAGTCCCTTTAAAATAGCTCCTATATGACATGAGTTACATCGTCAGAAAACTGCTAAAATGTCTGTGTCTGAGTTTAAACACATATAATATCTTCTAATAAACTCTTTGTGCCACAATTTCAACAAAACTTTGTGTTGGAGCGGCCTCTTTTTGTGTTGGAGCGGCCGGTGTCCAGCGCACAGACACAGACACACAGACAGCAGCAGCACACAAACAGAGCAGGAGACTTACGTGAGCCAGAAGGGAGAAAGTTGATCGACATTCAGAGTATTTTAGCGCTACTTTACATCCATGTGCTCCATGATTTGTCCCGTGCTGTTGTTGTTAGCGGTGGAGAGCAGCTAACGCGCTAACTACAGCCACAACTTGTCTGCATTAACTTGTTTGTTCACACTCGTGGGCGTCACTTAAAAAGCCTCCGGGCATCTTGAGGTGCAGTTGTGGGTGGAGTAAGTCTCTGACCGCGTGTCTAGCCTCACTTTAAGTAAACTGTCCTTTCCTCTTGATGTGAGAGCAGAGCAGCACACAACTTTGTCAAAGAAGCGTTTCTGACGTTGAAAGTTCTGCAGTGTCCAACTCGGGTGTCGACCAAAGTGCCTGACGCAGGTTTGGACGCACTAGACGCCCTATTTTCCCATTTTTTAGGGAAAATAGGCTGATATGCTAAGAGGATATATTGGATTGATTGAAAAAGAAAAACACAATTTAGGCTCCATGACTCCTTTCCCTGCTGTTTACCTAATTGACAAGAACATGACGTTAAACCCATTAGTCAGTCATTTCGTTCTCATTCACTCTTAGCTTTCTGAATACTTATACTGCAAATGGCCTGCTTTGTGGAGACTAGCCGAACCAACGGGACTAGAAACGGTTTTGTTCCCTCTGCAGACTGTCACACGTGGCAGCTCGACGTTTGTTCTCTGACAGCCGGACAGCTTGTTTTTCAAAACGCAAACCCCCCGAATCAAAGTCGACGCGTTTGTTTTTCTGCGGCGAATCAAAGGGATAAGTGACAACAGTGATAGACACTCGGTTTAACAGCGACGCTGCGGCTGATGGGATCTTTTTGAGCTCATTTAATACAGCGTCGAGCAGACAGTGACGCGTGCTTCTGCGTTTGACTGAATCTCACGAGTGACGGGAAGACGGCGGCGGAGATAATGAGAGGCTTTCATCTGGAAGCCCGGTCGGACAATTGATCCAAATTCTATTACGTTTACATTTGTCAACTTCGTACGGATGTCAGAAAAAGAGCTGGTAGAGTTATAAGTCTCTCTGCTTTGAATCGGGAGTGAAAAGTGTGTCTAAGATGATGTTGAACCATGATGGACAAACTTAGGAGAGTCGTGAGGTGGACTGGGAATCACAGGGTTCTTCATAATGTAATAGACCCCAAGATATATTGCATTCAATATGAAAACCTTTTCATAAAAATACATAAAATGACAGGACGAAGATCCCTAACTTATTACATTCAATAATTTGTCTATTTTTCCATGTTACTGATAATTTATATTCATTATTTATGTTGTACTACTACGATATTTTAAGAACCAAATAGATGTTGGCAACATGATTTGTGTATTAAGGTGGGACAGTGCAAATCTAGAGCATCAAAGTACATATTTGACATTTTAGTGCCTCATGAACCAACTCTGAGGACCTCAGGGACTGGCCTGCTGTCGGTCCATGTCTGGTCAGGACTAAACATGGAGCAACATGTATAACATTCCTTTTCTCTGACAATGTTCGAATCCAGGCTTTGTTTGTCTGTTTATGTGACTAACATGACTTTCTCTGCATAGTTTTTTTTTTTTTTTGTCCCTTTTTTTTTGAACAGGCAACATTTTGGTAAAAGTCTAATCTTAAGGGGGAAGGCATTTAACTAAACACGTAAACAATGGCTTTAAATAAGGTTTTGCATAACAAACATCAGCTGGCACAGATGGATCAGCCCAACCTGCTGCAGGTGGAGTGTGGAAACACAATACAATCAACAAAAAGTTCTTGTTGCATAGCCTCAGTATTGATATTTGTTCACTCTCACTGTCAAAAGGAATAGGGAAGTTTCACTTGAAGATGCAAGTTTTGTTTAAACTCATGTATGTGAGCTGTTCTCTCTCTCCCTTCTCTCTTCACTGTTTTTTCTCTTCACTCTCCCCTTGCTTTCTTTGTTCTCTTCTCTCTCTCTATTTCTCTCTTTCTTTCCTCTGTCTCCTCATAATCTCTTATTTTTCTTCTCTATCCCCTTGATCTCTTTTTTTCTTCTCTCTGTCTTCCCTCTCTCTCTTCTCTCTTCCCTCTTTCTCTCACTTCCATTTCATTCTCCTCTTTGTTCTTTCTCTCTCTACTCCCTCTTTCCTTCTACCTTTCTCACTCTTTCCTCTTTCTCTCCTCCCTCTCTTTTCTTTCATCCCTCTCTCCCTGTCTCTTTCTTACCCTCTCTTCCTCTTTCCTCCCTTTTTCTCACTCCCCCTCTCTCAACTTTTTCTCTCCATCTTTCCCTCTCTTCTCCTTCCATCTTTCTTTTCTCTCTGTCTTCCCTGTCTCTCTCCTCTCTTTCTCTCGCTTCCCTCTCACCCCCTCTTTCTCTACTCCCTCTCCTCCATCTCTCTCCCAGCTCTTCTTCTCCTTCTTCTTCCTTTCCTTCTCCTTCTTCTTCTTCTTCCTTTCCTTCTCCTTCCTCTTCTTCTTCTCCTTCTTCTTCTTTCTTTCCTTCTTCTTCTTCTCCTTCTTCTCCTTCTTCCTCCTCTTCTTTTTTCTTCTCCTTCCTCTTCTTCTTCTTCCTTTCCTTCTCCTCCTTCTCCTTCTTCTCCTTCTCCTTCTTCCTCCTCTTCTTTTTTCTTCTTCTCCTTCTTCTTCTTCTTCTTCTCCTTCTTCCTCCTCTTCTTTTTTCTTCTTCTCCTTCCTCTTCTTCCTTTCCTTCTCCTCCTTCTTCTTCTTCCTCTTCTTCTTCCTCTTCTTCTCCTTCTTCTTCTTTCTTTCCTTCTTCTTCTTCTCCTTCTCCTTCTTCCTCTTCTTTTTCTTCTCCTTCCTCTTCTTCTTCTTCCTTTCCTTCTCCTCCTTCTCCTTCTCCTTCTTCTCCTTCTCCTTCTTCCTCCTCTTCTTTTTTCTTCTTCTCCTTCTTCTTCTTCTTCTTCTTCTCCTTCTCCTTCTTCCTCCTCTTCTTTTTTCTTCTTCTCCTTCTTCTTCCTCTTCTTCTTCTTCTTCTTCTTCTTCTTCTTCTTCTCCTTCTCCTTGTTCTCCTTCTTCTTCTTCTTCTTCTCTTTCTCCTCTCTCAAGTATATGACCACAAAGATTTTACGTTAATTTAACATATTGGTTTTGTAACTTTTTACAGTGGATGTCTATATCTACATTTGTTCTGAGTCCGTTTTTATAGAGGTTAAATAGTCATACATAAGCCATTATACACCAAAAGTGACACCATGACTCTCCTTTACACCTTTACTAAAATAACAAAACTGCTTCAGAATCCCACATCTGTCTTCTGCGTCGTCATGTTTAGGCTTTTTACATTCGGCTGTGAACCGGAGTTGACCAGGTTTGGCCTCTCGTCTGATCCGCCGAGCTGGTACATCGTCTGAGCCCTGTCATCTGAGTTTTTTTTTTCTTTTTTATCTGTCTGTACACAGCCACCACACACGTCGACACGAGCGGGAACGTCAGCGCCGCGCCAGCCCCATCGACAACAACGCGGCCCCGCTTCCATTAGCTCTATCTCTCGCTCTCCAGACGGTCTGCCGAGGCATCTGATGGTTCCACGCCAGCGCCGCCCGGGCCAGCTTCAGATCCGAGAGAGAGGCCGGCAACAAGTGCGCCCGCCTCCAGTCTACTCCCAGAGCCGATCCAGTCAGCAAACGTTAATTATGTAAATAAAAACAACGGAGGTACGGTGAGACAAAATGCTAGTCAGAAGAAAGTCGTTTGTTAACTTGAAAAGAGTAAATAGTATGTGTTTTGGAGCTCGGAGACTTACTCATAGTCCCTTATTTACATTTAGAGTGATAAATAGTGACGGGTCGCCAGAAGTCAAGTCCTGTTTGGGCTGTTTTTTGGTGTTTTAAAGCAAAGAGGGTTTACAAACGCCAGCTTTCTCATTAACAGATGTAATACCAGGTGTACTATGAGTGGGAGGTGGTATTAAGAAAGAGGCACTTTGGGTTTTAACTGTTGTAGTCAATATAAAGTAAAATAAATGAATTGACTAAAATTACAGTTCAAAGTAAAATGCCCAAAACAAAAGATGTGATGGAAATGGTTTGCCTGAAAATCTAGACAATATCGTTTGGCCACCATGTCGTTCTTCAGTGAGTGTGACTGACAGATGAATTAGCCAATCAGGGACATGAATATGAAAACCAACATGGCTGCTTACAACAACAACAACAACAACAACAACAACAACAACAACAACAACAACAAAATAGATAAAACACATCACAGATTTTTGTAGAATTAATAAGCAAAAACAAAAAAAATGTGAGGTGAGTGGAGTTAGATTTTGGTCTAAATGACAGACGATCAATCAATAACATGCATGTTAGGGAACGATTGGTGTTGGTCGGAGGTTGAGGCGCCAGGTGTTTAGACAAATTTCCTGTGCTGAGCTGCCCCAGGGCAGCTTGCCATCACTGAGTGAGAGATAAGTTACTGTGTGAAGCACATTGTAGAAATAATTCATTCATTCATTCAAACAGCTTCATCTGCGTCACACAGATAAACTAATGTGATTGGACAGTACATAGTGGAGTTGTTCTGAAATGCAGGCGGAGAGAGTGGAGACTCACTCTTTACACTTTGCTGAGGCCTGGGCTCTGGAGTCCAAGCAAGGAAATTGTATATGTAGGAATTTCAAGCTGTGGTTCTCTACGTGTGGTCAGGGGACCCCTGGGGGTCCTTGGACCATATTTTGGGGGTCCCCCGAAAATCTCAGATGACATTGATTTCTATTTTTAATAGTAAACCATTACAGACACATGTTATGATAGAAACAACTGCATCAATAAATAGGAATTATGATGAATGAATATTTCATTTTATTTAGATTTTTACAGATTGATTTTGATTGGTTTGAACAGCTTACTTACAATGATGACACTGTGCTGAATAATAGTGGGTCCTGGAAGTATTTTCATACAGATATAAGTTGTGGTGGTGACATGGGCTTCCAGAGCCCAATCTCACAGAAATGCACATGTACTTTCTCCTTTATACTCCAGATCATTTTTATGATGATTGTAAAGATGAGTTATTATTTATAAATATTAACAAAATCCTAATCTTAACGGACTCCAAGCCTCAGACCTAAACTTACCCATTTTAGTAACACGAAGCCTAAACTTACTTGTTATAATGTTGTCTTGCGACTTCAGTCTCAATTTGTGGTAATTTTACTTTTTGGTAATATATTTTATGTAAAAATGGAAACAATGCTCATATGTTTTTGACGTTTCGTTGCACAGCTACATTTTCTTCAGACTGTGTTGTATTATAGATACACATTTCTGTCAGATCTTGCTGGATTTCAAATTGGAGGTGCTCTGGAGCATGTTTATGGACGAGACTGCAAAAATGCATAATGTTTCCTTTAGAAGTAGAAGACTACACACTTTAAGATAATTCTACGCTCCTCCACCCACCTCTTGCTCCTGCCACATACCACTGTGCCACTCTCTAAATCCCCCTGTGCGACTGCTAACACAGAGATCAGCCCTTCTTGTTCGGTCCCTGCCTGTCGTCCTCAGAGTGCTGCTGCCTGCCTGCTCCCCGGGGTGCTGCTGCTTCTGCTGCTGCTGTGTGTGTGGACCGGGGCTTGTGTCGGTGCCAGTTCTGAGTGAGCGCAGTAAAAGAAGATGCACGGAGCAAAGAGCGCCGAGCAGATCCAAACCACTGAACTCTTCTCTGCATGTCAATGAGCTTCAGAGGCCCGGATTATTCTCTGCTGACTCCACACTGTCAGCCACATATCAAAGTCCTGCTCCACTTTCTCAACAACTGTGTCCAAGTGCTTTCTGCGGAAGGAAGGTGGCTTTCAGAACTGGACTGGACTGGTTAGAATTGGACTTTTTATGCGGTATGTACTTATGTGACCAAATGGAGGCTGTAGCTTTAGCTTCTGCGGCGCCAGTACTTCAGCATTAGAGAGTAACTTCTTTGATACAAGGCACTTTTTCTTTTTTCTTCTTCAGTTTGAAGCTCAAAATGAAAACAACAGTCACATCTAAGCCGGTTGATTTAGCAAAAATGAAAAGCCAAAGCGTAAAATTTTAGTTGAAGCCACTTGGATAGATAGATAGATAGATAGATAGATAGATAGATAGATAGATAGATAGATAGATAGATAGATAGATAGATAGATAGATAGATAGATAGATAGATAGATAGATAGATAGATAGATAGATAGATAGATAGATAGATAGATAGCTTTATTTCGTCCCCATGGGGAAATTGATTTGCAGCATAATCACATTTACATGACTGGTTTTCCCTTTCACACTTCCACATACACAAGCTTACACATTAAAAACAAACATTGTGTTGGGATGTACACCCCTACAAACCATTGAGGAGTTTTATGGCTTGTGGAATAAACGAGAACTTGGACCTATTTTTCTTAAACAGAGGAGAACAGAAGCGGCGACCAGAAGGCAGGAGGACAAACTCTGAGAAAAGAGGATGCAGAGGGTCAGAGAGAATCATTTGAGCCTTATTTACTGTCCTCACTGAATAGACCTCCTCCAGGCCGGGCAGTTTTAGCCCCAACAGTTTAGATGCCACAGTCACAGTCTTTCTTAGGCATTTCTTCTGGTCTTCTGTACTACTCCCGTACCAGCCAATCAGACAGAACGTTAAAACACTTTCAATAAAACTAGAATAAAACATACGCAGCAGTTTTTGCTCTACGTTAAATGAGACTAGTTTTTTTAAAAAGAAGAGTCTTTGCTGCGCTTTGACTGCGACACAGTCTGTCCAAGCGTCCCACTTTAGATTCTGGTCCCATTGGCGACATTTTCTTTATGTGGCAGGGGGGTAAAGAATAATCACAAATTATGTGTAATGTGTTTTTAACTTTAGCTGAAAATAAAATAAAACAAAACAAAAACCAACAACGCCACCTGGGAGTTGGCCCAGGACCAATTAGCTAGATGTAAGGCACGTAGGTTCGTTGTCAATAGTCAGAGGCTTGAGTCAAAATTATCAAAGCAAATATAACATTTATTTGTACAATTTTATAAGTTAAATCCATTGCAGGCTTTAAGTTTCAATAAGTTCATTCAAGTAAGGTTCTCAGTTTTGTTAAGTGTCCACAGACAGACACGGGAGCCCTCCACCTGGCTCCGGGAGAACACGGTTACACTTAACAGAACCGGCAAATTGGCAGTAGAAGGCACGGAAAGGCAATGAAAGGCAAGGCGGCTACAGTGCACCCACAGCTCCATGGCGGACATCTAAAAAATTAAGTAAACATTACCTCTAAATAGGCGCTAAAACATTTGTTTACACGGCTGTAGGTTGCGCTACACACCTGACATTAGCTGGACGTGCTCAGCAGAGGCTTTGGTAGAGACGCTAGACAGGACGCACACCCGACCACCGGTACAGCGGGAGGCACACAACAGCAGCGTCGCAGCTTACACAGGCCCATGGCAGCAGCACTACATTCAAACATTTAATCAGCGCTACAAATGGTACTATATTTTGCGCATAAAGTCGAATTTTGGATACTACCTGAGAGTGGTGAGCGAGCGGCGTCAACACAACCAAGACAGGAAGTAAGAGCGTGAGGTCAGAGGGCGAAAGGTGGGAACGGAAGCGCTTTTATACGCGAGTGATGTCACCGTTGACCAATCAGAAACATGTTTAGTTTTAGTGGCATATAGGCTGCCCGCAGTCTATACTGTCACATTCCACCCCCCCAAAATGCATTGTCGCCCCGACAATGTTCTCATTCATACTAGGCCTGTACATTCATACAACTGTGATAACCAACTACCATAACTGCTATCTCCTCGTCGTACTACCTCTCACATAGGCTGGACAAGGTGCCCTGAAGGCGACAGTTATTTGGGCTTGTTGAGTACCAACAAAAATAAAACACAGCGCGCAAACACATACATTAGAGGACAACCAACTACCACTGCATATCCTCCTCGTTCCACTCGTCACATGAGCTAGAAGAGGTACCTTGACGGTTACAGTTAGGGCTTGTTGAGTGCCGACTACAACACACATACAGGGTTCACCTTTATGGCGAAATGACTACACTGGAGGCTGCTTTACGCTATGGATGTCTACAACAGGATCTGCTGTTACAGCAGCCCATCACATCCACACCAACCACTGTCCTTTGCATTTAAAAACATTACACAGCTGCCTCACCGTCAACCCATGCACTGGACTGGATGAGGGGCCTTTACGGCTATCAGCTGAAACACAACAGTTCATAAAACACGTCTTGGCACTAAAAGCACTGTACCCAGTCTATCCATTTTAAAGCAATAGCTGCATTGACCAGCTTATGGTAAGTGAGGCCACCCCGGATACTGCTTTTGACTTGCAGCAGCTCCTACCCCTCAGCTTACCCACTACTGCCCGGGCGGGTTTGAGCCACCCCAGAAGACCAAGAGATACAGCGCCCACCACGGTGCCAAGCTGCTGTGACCTCTCACGCCTGCTTCCTGCACTCCACCGCGGCTCGACCACTCCTGACCACCGCCTTGCCTTTTTAACATCAACACAAACAGGTTATTCCCACAGTCACTTTGCTTTTATACAATTTTGAGGTTAAACAAAAAAAAATAAATGCAAAATAACAAACACCATGTATCGCAGCAGGTGTAGGCTATTCAACAGTAGCAATTAACATTAGCTCTCACAGGTGTAACCAATTAGTCACATGACCAGAAAGTTTGCAGCTTAAACAAAATGCACATAATTTGTGATTATTCTTTACCCCCCTGCCACATTTTGGCTTATTGTTGGCAGGATGTTGATACAACCAGAGGCTTGTTTTATTGAAAATGTATCTAATGCTAAAGCTAATACAACAATGGTACTTAACTGATGTAATCCTTGGTGTGAAACTTGAAGTAACTGACCAACTGGGTTTGTTTTGTTTTTATTTTGCCAGTTTGCATGTTTTTGTTTTTATGCTTTGTGTTTAATTTGTGTAAATTGTGTGCATTTTGTTTAAGCTGCAAACTTTCTGGTCATGTGACTAATTGGTTACACCTGTGAGAGCTAATGTTAATTGCTACTGTTGAATAGCCTACACCTGCTGCGATACATGGTGTTTGTTATTTTGCATTTATTTTTTTTTGTTTAACCTCAAAATTGTATAAAAGCAAAGTGACTGTGGGAATAACCTGTTTGTGTTGATGTTAAAAAGGCAAGGCGGTGGTCAGGAGTGGTCGAGCCGCGGTGGAGTGCAGGAAGCAGGCGTGAGAGGTCACAGCAGCTTGGCACCGTGGTGGGCGCTGTATCTCTTGGTCTTCTGGGGTGGCTCAAACCCGCCCGGGCAGTAGTGGGTAAGCTGAGGGGTAGGAGCTGCTGCAAGTCAAAAGCAGTATCCGGGGTGGCCTCACTTACCATAAGCTGGTCAATGCAGCTATTGCTTTAAAATGGATAGACTGGGTACAGTGCTTTTAGTGCCAAGACGTGTTTTATGAACTGTTGTGTTTCAGCTGATAGCCGTAAAGGCCCCTCATCCAGTCCAGTGCATGGGTTGACGGTGAGGCAGCTGTGTAATGTTTTTAAATGCAAAGGACAGTGGTTGGTGTGGATGTGATGGGCTGCTGTAACAGCAGATCCTGTTGTAGACATCCATAGCGTAAAGCAGCCTCCAGTGTAGTCATTTCGCCATAAAGGTGAACCCTGTATGTGTGTTGTAGTCGGCACTCAACAAGCCCTAACTGTAACCGTCAAGGTACCTCTTCTAGCTCATGTGACGAGTGGAACGAGGAGGATATGCAGTGGTAGTTGGTTGTCCTCTAATGTATGTGTTTGCGCGCTGTGTTTTATTTTGTTGGTACTCAACAAGCCCAAATAACTGTCGCCTTCAGGGCACCTTGTCCAGCCTATGTGAGAGGTAGTACGACGAGGAGATAGCAGTTATGGTAGTTGGTTATCACAGTTGTATGAATGTACAGGCCTAGTATGAATGAGAACATTGTCGGGGCGACAATGCATTTTGGGGGGTGGAATGTGACAGTATAGACTGCGGGCAGCCTATATGCCACTAAAACTAAACATGTTTCTGATTGGTCAACGGTGACATCACTCGCGTATAAAAGCGCTTCCGTTCCCACCTTTCGCCCTCTGACCTCACGCTCTTACTTCCTGTCTTGGTTGTGTTGACGCCGCTCGCTCACCACTCTCAGGTAGTATCCAAAATTCGACTTTATGCGCAAAATATAGTACCATTTGTAGCGCTGATTAAATGTTTGAATGTAGTGCTGCTGCCATGGGCCTGTGTAAGCTGCGACGCTGCTGTTGTGTGCCTCCCGCTGTACCGGTGGTCGGGTGTGCGTCCTGTCTAGCGTCTCTACCAAAGCCTCTGCTGAGCACGTCCAGCTAATGTCAGGTGTGTAGCGCAACCTACAGCCGTGTAAACAAATGTTTTAGCGCCTATTTAGAGGTAATGTTTACTTAATTTTTTAGATGTCCGCCATGGAGCTGTGGGTGCACTGTAGCCGCCTTGCCTTTCATTGCCTTTCCGTGCCTTCTACTGCCAATTTGCCGGTTCTGTTAAGTGTAACCGTGTTCTCCCGGAGCCAGGTGGAGGGCTCCCGTGTCTGTCTGTGGACACTTAACAAAACTGAGAACCTTACTTGAATGAACTTATTGAAACTTAAAGCCTGCAATGGATTTAACTTATAAAAATTGTACAAATAAATGTTATATTTGCTTTGATAATTTTGACTCAAGCCTCTGACTATTGACAACGAACCTACGTGCCTTACATCTAGCTAATTGGTCCTGGGCCAACTCCCAGGTGGCGTTGTTGGTTTTTGTTTTGTTTTATTTTATTTTCAGCTAAAGTTAAAAACACATTACACATAATTTGTGATTATTCTTTACCCCCCTGCCACATTTTGGCGTTGTTGGCAGGATGTAGTGGGTCGGGCTTTAGGCGCCCCTATGTGGCCAATCGGGGTTAGACCAGGCCCTATAAAAAGGGAGGCCTTTCACCTGGGCTGACCTCTCCCACCTTTGACGTCACTCGCGTGTCCGGAAACAACTCTGGTAGTAGCGTGCTGCATGGCTGGGTTGCATTTAGAAATCATCGAGAATGGCGTCAAGCACCGGTGATAGAAGTCTAAAATATGCTCCCGTGGTGAGTAGCCTAACGCATTACAAACCAGTAAACGTTAATATGCGAGCAGATGGCTAACCCGATCGTGTTCATAGGCCCTGGTACGTGCTGCGGCTCTGAGTGGAACTCCCATTGGCGTAAAGCGCGCGCACGACTCGCTGTCAAAGCCCGGTATGTTTTATTTTGTCCTGTGTATGTCTATTTTTATTTTTGTAAACTGTATGTGTAACTAACAAGGCCACTGTCTGTAGTGCGTGGTTGGTGTTCTGTGGAGGCCAGAGTTGGCCCCGGACCTCCTCATCACGCCCTCCCTTCTTGTGGTTACTGTTTGGCCCGCTATGGAGTGACCTCCGCTGGAGAGGCGGCCAGCGGATGCCTCGCCGGCAAGTGTACGAGGCTATTGGTATACCCATGTTGCGGCAGTAATTACAGCCGGACAAGTGACTTAAGCCGTTTGCACTCTTTTGAAGTAAGGACGCTTTCACAGCGAAGCTCAATAAGGACAATGGTAATACAAGGACTACAATTGAGTTTGACTATACGACTGCATATCTCACAGCGACTTTGGGGGGGAAAGGAACGAATGAGAAATGTATGTTTTTGTTTTAAATTATAACTAGCATTTATGTAAATAAAATGTCTAAAATGTATATGCCTCTTGTCCAATCAGTACGAACCTGTGTAAGCCTTTAGGCTAGATATTTCCCCAGGTAAATGGGGTGGCGTTGTGGCAACAATTTACAATTTGTAAGTTTATCTAGGCCTGCCCTAGCGCTCGGTCACATTTAGGTTCAGCGGGTAAGTTTAGGCTTTAAGTTACTAAAATGGGTAAGTTTAGGACTGGGGTTTGGAGTAGGTTCAGATTTGCCATCTCATTCTTTCGCTTTAACTACAACACAGCTGATAAACTTCATCCACACAGGATTTAGTGAACAATTTATGCTCAGGAAATGTGATTTGTAGGGCTATTTTGATTGTGTCAGGCTTAACAACATGTCAGTTTCCGTTCAAACTATTAATGCACAGCGCTGCTTTTGTAGACGGCAGACTGCTTTTGAGATCACTCCTCTTTCTTGGTCACATGTGTTTATTTTAGGGCTGTCAAGCAATTAAAAATTTTAATCGCGATTAATCGCATGATTGTCTTGAGTTAACTCGCGATTAATTGCATTTAATTAAATGTTTTTATTTTTTAAGTATTTTGCATTCTAATAACATTCAGCTTTCATTTGTGTTTGTTATGTCTTTAATTGTAAAATGTGTTATTCTCTTGAAGTGTAAAATAATGATTTGTAGGCTTTGCCAAAACATTAGGCCAAATCGTGGTATTGATTCGTCTCACTCATTATAAGCATTTGTTACACTGCTCTTTCACAATAAAGCACTTTCTGCAGCTGGAGATTATGAGGCTTTTATTGGGAACGATTCAGAGGAAGTGTTAGTTAGAACTAGCGAAGCTTTACCGTAATTAGTGGAGTCAAAAGTAGAACTTTGAAAGTTTTTGCTGGAGTTTTGAAAGACTATTCCAGATACCGGATATTTTCAACAACTTGAGTAGACAAACATCGCATTTAGTGACCGCGGACCGCAAATTTATCAAGACACGGAAAGATGGAAACACGTACCGAGCCTCGAGGAACAGCCACCTCATCAGCTGATCGAGCTGCACATGGACTAAGCCGAGGTAAACAAACACATCCTCACTCAGACAGTGGAAACGCTACCAAAGTCTACAAAAGTGAGCCGAGCCTTGGTTAGGTCTCTTTCTGCTTGTGCACTGTGTTTTTCTATGAACCTCGCATCAGTGGAGCGCTTCAATGATGAAAAATAAGCATGAGATTAATTTGCGTCAAAAAAATGATCGCAGTTAAAATAGTTTTGCGTTAACTGACAGCCCTAGTTTATTTACCTCAGGACGGAGGAGAAGATGGAGGAGGATGCAGTCTCTACCTTTTTAAAGCTTGCAAGTAATGTTTTCCGACCATTTTGTGTCTCTGTGTTAAATTCACAGTCCACGTTCACATAATGGGATGTCTGTCCTCTCGTTTAAAATATCCTATACATTAGTCTATCGAAAGTTCCATGGTAGACGCCGATGTCAAGGCTTTGCCAGTTAAATGTCTCACTTCCTGTGGCTCCAGCACAATAAAAGCCTCAACATAATTCTGCTGAAAGCTTTATTACTATAAGTTTTATTATAAAAGAATCAGACAGAGCACCAGAGATTCTTGCTCTTCAATCCGACTGTAATTAGTTTTTTGCTGTGGATAGGTATTCAGCACACTGATACGAGAGGACCTTCTTGTGGTCTTCAAAGCAACGTCATCCCCAAACACTGATGTACTCATGATCCTGAAATTTGACTAAGATGGCTCTCGGGGCAGAAGCTTCTCTCCGTTGTGGCTTTTTGACAAGGGCCCAAACTTTTGCGCTCTTTCAAGTGTTTGTATGATTCTTTACAAAAATGACACTGCACCATCACCTTTGTTACCTACGCCTAGCCTCAGTCGTAAACTATTTTAGTAACTTAAGGGTATTTCACACCAACACAACTCCAAAGCGTTTGTTCAAGTTTCTTTGGGGCGCATCGATGGAAAAAAGCATTCACACAAACACGATCCAAACAGCCCCCAGTCGCCAAACAAATGCCGTGTGAGCGTGCGCGGGTTGTAATGGCTGACGAAAATGACGAAACATAAGCTACGCGAACAGCTGGCGAACAGATGTTTCTAATTTTACCTCACAGATTGAGCACACCTACTATTTCCCGTTACAATCCAGTCTTCGTACTGCGGTCGCTGCAACTCCTTCGTCTTTGTTTTCCTCGGACCAAAGAGTACCATTCTCCTTCATACTTATGTCCCGTTTAAATACTGTTTTTCTGTAAGCATCATTTTGGGTTTCCGCACAATTTTCCTTCGCACTGACTCGCTGGTTCTCCTGTAGTCCCGGACCAATCAAACAGCTGCATGTGCGGCAAATAATAACCGTTGGCGATGCAGACTCTACAAGCAAGTCGTCAAAACATCGCCTCCACGACCTACTCCGCGCTCCTCTGACCCCCGACAGCCTCATTCACACCAAACACACGTGAGCCGCCTGTCACCAGTGAAGGACACCAAAACTTACCCTTTAAACCTAAAGAAAACTACGTGGCTTCAATGAAAATCCATGTGTATTTTACCTTTTTGACATTTCGTTGTATATTTAGTTTTCATCAGAGAATTCGTTGCTATAGTGAGACATTTTGAGACAGAAGCATGGCCCAGACAAAACAGTGCCCACTGATCCAAGGGAAACCACGTCTGCACCTCTGTGACAGCGTGGACCTGTTCTGTGTGAAAAAAAACAAAGTGCTGAGATTCAGGAGCTCCGGTCAGATCAGGAGCAGAGTCTGAGAGCAGAGTCTGAGAGTGTCCTGCTGCTGAAGCGTGCCATCAGTCACACAGGCTCACTGGATTATGTCTCCAGACCGGCTCGGGTCAGTGCAGCAGTGTGGAGCAGGGGAAATGAAAAAGAAGAGGAAGACTGCTGCTGGTAAGAGCTTGTTCATAATCTGTACAGGAAAAGGAAAAAAGGGAACTTCATAGACTAAAAAGTTGTAGTGTTCAGGAAGTTATCAAGGACCATCATATTTAGCTCTGTTTTCTGGTTATAATGCAGACTAAAAACATTTTCAAGTCAAGTTGTGGGTGAACATAACATATTTTCAAGAGAATATTCCATTATATAATATTGAAATGCAGTACATCAGAAGTATAGACAGTGTTGGGTAAGTCACTGTAAACATGTAATACATTATACTATATTAGTAACAGGGATGAAAATACAGTATTTGCATTACAATATTACTGTGATAAAAACATAACTGAGTTACATTACTGAGTTTCTTTTAGTCGAGCACACAATAGGCTCTGTGCACGGAATGTCAGTTGGCTTGTTCATATTTAAAAAAGCTAGCTTCTGTACTTATGAGCATTTTCTGTTTAGTTCATTTCTATGGGGTTTTCGCTATGTCAGTCTAAATGAATAAATATTCAGAAAATCAGGCAGTGAACAGTGAGTTATGGTGGATGTCTCATAAAACATGTTAAAGATTTTACAAATCAGGAGAATACTTCACCAAAAGACCAAAGTGTGTTTATAAAGTAAAATGTTTGTATATCAATGTTAGTGCTAACAGGTAATGCACATAAGAGGACCACCCAGAGGAGGTCACATGGCAGGGAAATACATGTGCTCTTTTGTTGACAGTTGACTGTGTTTACATGATCAGTTCCTTCTGGAAGCCGGCTTTCTTTTCAAATGGGTTACAGGCAAAACATCTTTAAAATAAAGAATAGACGATCCTATTGGACTAAGACTTTGAGGAGAACGACACATGCAGTAAGTCTAGAAACTTCCTCTTCTGTGAGCGAGAGAAAAGTGTCACACCGGGCTCACACTGCCTCCAGATCCAGATCCATATCCAGATCCCGATCCGTCTAGGTCCGGTTGTCACTCACACTGCCTCCAGAATATGCATGCGTATGCACGGACTCTGCTGGCCTCGCGAGACCACGAGTTCACGGGGATTCACGCTCAACTTGGGAGTTTCAGGGAGTTTACGTGATCTCTGGCACATGGATATGTAAACAAGGAACACTTGCGCCGTGTTTTGGGCTTATTTCACGTCACTTCATTTTCTGTTGGATTTTTCGACGCATAATGGGTAAGTACGGGACGTTTATTTGCCTCCTGTGTGTTCAATAGTCGCGTATATGTCGAGCATTTTGCTGTATTTGTTGTAGTAGCAGAAACGTAATGTTTTTACTTTGAAAACCACCGGATTCACTTCACCCGCGAGCGCTTGGTTTCCTGTTTGTCGTGTCTTCTTTTCACAACTTAACCAAAAAGGGCTCCGGAGCGCTCCGGCAGTCCGGAAAATTTTAAATGAAACGGAAACGATACGGACGTACGGAGCAGAGCCGCGCGGCTCGCCGGACCGGACGGATCGCGGTGTGAGAGCCTCTCATTACTTTTCAAGAAACGGAAAGCCTCCGTACGCCGGACCGGAGTACGGACTGGATCCAGTGTGAGACCGGGTCAGAGTAGGTCAAACTACTGGATTTCTTCATGTTTGGAGGGTTCAATATAATCTCTGCTCTGAAAGAGGCTGGATATAGAATCTGCATCAGAAAGTAGAAAAAGTCTGTAACATAACTTTTGTTGGTTTAAAGATGAAAATGACACTCGTCCTCATTGTTTTAATCATGGAAAGCTTGTTTTTTTTATTCTGTAGTGGCTATTCTATCACCAACAAGTAGAACAGAGGAAAACATGAAGATTGTTTTTCTAATCTAGGTATTATTATTATTTTTTTGTGTAATGAAATTGAGTAGAATAGCTAATATAATTCACCACAATGTGACACTTCATGCACTCCTATTCTCGTGTTTGTCCGGCAGCATGTCCATGATCAGACACAACATTAGCTAACCTTTGATTTTGGCAGCCTTTTGTTTTAGCTCCAGCCTCAGAACATCTCTCTCTCTCTCTTGTTTTCTCTGGATTTCTTCGGGGCAGCAGAGACGAGCAGGTGGCCTCATCGTTTCAAGACTTACCTGCAGCAAATCAGCTACTTAACCCCCGTTTGACAGAATGAGAGGAATCGTAAGCAGCCAGCACCGTCTGAAGACATAGCCACCGCTCCAGGCCACAAAACAAACACATGGCTGGCTTCCTGTTTAGTAAAGACTGACTGTTGTTGTTCTATTGGCGAATGTGGCCGATAATCTATAACCGACACGGCTTTAATTGATAGAAAAGAACAGGTTTACAATTGGTCAATCAGGGGTTGTCGCAAAGCAAGGTCGTTAAAAGGTAAGTTACTTTATCGATCCGTGTTGGTACATTTGTCCGACCCTTTGACTTGTCAACCTGCAACTGCCAACAACAATAAGTGAAAAAATGCATGCAGTTTTCTTTTTTTGTTACGCCAACTTCAGTCCACTGCAGTTCATATTTGCCCAAAGCAGCTCAGACTCACATGAAAATGCTTGTATAATGACCTGAATATCAGCCCTCTGCAATTTCCATGAGAAAAAAAAAATCTATATTGTAACTGTGGTCAGGACAAAATAGACTAGATTCATGGTTTTGGGCTTCCCTCTAAAAGAATCTAAAAATAAAAGTGGAGAAATCTGCCGTATTTTGCCATGGCGTATGATCAAATCTGCAGACATCTCAATTCATCTACTGTTTCTCCTCGTAACTGGCCCAATATATCGGCGCGAAAGCAAGATTGGGTAAGCGATTATGAGTAACATGTTCCTGTTTTCGAAACAGTTTTCAGAGACTCCTTGATTTTGCGCTGTGTTAAGAATCATCAGGCACCTGCGTTTAGGCAAGACTTTTCTGTCTCTCATGAGTTCAGCATGTGGAACAGTGAGCGGATGTGCTTATGTGTGTGTTGGGAGAAGCGACACTGCTCAAAGGTCTGTGTAACAGGACACTTTGGTTTCAAGCACTTTCTAAGTTCTGTGGGACCTTCACCTGACTCACACTCAGTGTAAGCTGATGTCTGGGTGCTTACACACCAAAACTCTTTAGTTTGCTTCAAGCAAACAGGCGTTTGAACCCCAGTAAAATCTGTTGGTTTGGGCTGGAGTGAAAATGGGCCAGTTTGATTAGGTGCCCAACCAGCAAACCAAACAAGACCCACGTTTGGAGGTCTCGTTCCGCTTTCAAATGGATTGTAGTTGCATTTAATTAAACTCCAAAATGACAATTAAAATGGGAGAAACAAGCTATAAAATGTGATCTGGTCTATGGTAAGCCAAGTCTTAGTTTTCAGCGGATTCTCATGTCTTGCATGTGCTGTATAAACCACGCCATGACAAATTGTGTGCCTTTTTTGCGTGTTTATTACTCGCTCATTTTCTTGGTGTGGTATAAACACGCGATTTGGTTGAGGACAAACAGGAGGTTTTATTTGGGGTTCACGGATAAGTTTAGGTCTGAGGTTACAAAAATGTGTAAGTTTAGGTCACAAGCTTGGAGTTGGTTAAGGTTAGGATCAGGATTGTGTTTGTATTCATGAATAAAAACACTACATTCACCATAGAAATGAACCGGAACAGAAACACATGAAATACACACTCAAAAAATAGAAATTGCGTTCATATGAAATCTCAAGTCTCTGACCTTCAAGTTTATATCGAGTCCCAAGTCTTAGTCCATTTGATCAAATCTCAAGTCATCAAAATAAACATTCAAGTCCAAGTTACGACTTGCCTCTTCACACCTCTGCCTCTGTGTTTCTCAAACTGTGATACTTGGGCCGCCTCTAGTGCTACTTGAAGCCATCTGCTGTTTGAATATTTGTTTTATTTAGAGACAGATCTATTCATGTTTGGGCCTTTTTATGGGTTAGGCATCTTTTAGAGCAGATTAGGAAATAGTCACAGTTTTGTCATTCATTTACTCTATGTTTGTTTGATTGGTTTGTACGTGTCTTCCCTTTTATTGGGGTATAATAATGGCTTTTGCGGAAAAAAGCTTTAGAACATCATCCACAGGCTACCATTTTTAGAGACAAATTTATCCTATTTTAAACTATTATTAGCTCTAATCTAGATCTGATGTAGTCCCACCTTAGACTGGGTGGTACTTGGTGTGAAAAGTTTGAGAACTTCTGCTGTAGACATAAACAATCTCAATAAAGAACAGTACCCTTTACTCGCACATTTTCAGACTACGATGTGACTCTTGTGGAATATATTGGACTGTGCAAACCTCTGCTCTAGTGAAATGTGCAACAGATGATCAGAGCGGTCGTTTGGGATTCTCTCACCTATTGATCAAAACATATGAATGTGTAAGTTTCATGACACCTTTTTGAATGTCAGCCGTGTATCCAGCCCTGAGGGGACCTGATAATGAAAAGGTCACTTCAAATGGCTGAAGGAGACATGGGGAGAGGTAGAATGATAAGCAGAGGTGTGGAGTCTGTTATATCATGCAACTTTGTGACAAAATTGTATTTTCATGCACCATTCTTATTGTAATTGGAGGTAGTTTGCACCTTAAACAACGGTCAACAAGCTACCCTAATCAAGAGAGTCTGCAGTAACCTTCACACACAAGTTAAAAATAATAACAACAGTGGCGGCTGGTGACAACTTTGACCGGAGGGGCTACATAACTGCAGCACTAACTCACCAGACAAACACTTACAGTAAATGATTATCATCTTATTTATTCTACAAATGGAGAAATAAAGCCAGTCATCAGCGTTAGAGAAAGACTTTTTTCCTCCAAGCGGCTCAAAAGCATGAACACAAAGACACGTGTGTGTCAGATGTGACCACCACTACAACAACAACAACAACAACACAGGGCAAGTAACGTTATCTTTGTGCAGACATGAGCCAAACGACATATTTACCAAACTCACGCTGTTATTTGGACATTACAAACACGTGGATGCTACACAACTGCACTTATACACACTTATGAAACCGGCAAAATATATTCAAATAGCGGCACTCACATGAGAAGAGAAAGTTGTCTTCGGCAGTCACCAAACTCACCTAACTCAGGTCTTTTCATGGCTCTGTAAACTCCAAACTCTCATGGCTTTTCTTCTGCTGCAGTTAGTTTTTACTTCCATCACAAAAACTCGCCAAAAAAAGAAAATATATTCCTAAAATCGGCTTGTCTGTTGTATTCTCCGCGTCCATGCTGTGGGAAGAGGCTGAACAGCACATGACGATTCTGAACCAATGAGAATCTTAGGCCCGCCCACTGCTGCTTGTGATTGGTCAAACTAACTGTCAATCTCTTTTAAGAGCCAATGATGTGTTTTGGGCTAAACAGAATTAGCCCTGCGGCTGAACTTTACCGTGTGCAACAGAACAGGGGCGGGACAAGCACCTGTCAATCATCCTCCATAGACTCCTGCAGTTTGTGCTGAGCTGCTAAAGAAAATTAGCCCTGCTTTCGGTTTTTTAAGGATTTTTTTTAGCAAAACTGACATAATTCAATTCTGAAACTATAATAACTCATAGTAATACGTTTAAAGGTAATATTTTTATTAAAAAATATATTTTAGTTATAACCACATTTTCTTTCCTGAAATGACAGGAGGGGCTTAGCCCACCTAGCCCATTGATACCAGCCGTCCCTGAATAACAATAAGTAATAATACACTCAGACATGAAATTTAACGGCCAAGTCAATGACATCAGGAGCTTTTTACCATCTAAAAGCATTGCCAGAATCAAAGGTCTAGTGTCAAAGCCTGACTTGGAGAGACTTATCCATGCATTTGTCTCCAGTAGGTTAGACTATTGTAACGGCCCACTAACCGACCTATCCAAACGAGCTGTAAAACAGCTGCAGTACATCCAGAGCGCTGCTGCTCCAGTCCTAACTAGAAGTACCATCACATTAGTCTTTTGTGGCTCAGAGAATAGACTTTAACTCTGCTTGTGTTTAAGTCTCTCCATGGACTAGCACCAAAGTACATCTCTGACATGTTAGTGCTGCATGAACCATCTCGCACTCTAAGAACTTCAGGGACCGGCCTCCTGCTGGTGCCAGTCAGGACTAAACTTCTCTACTGTGACAATGTTCAAATCTCAGCTCAAAACGTTTGTCTGTGCCTAAGACTGAAAAGGTTTTATCTGCCCTTCTTTCTTTTTTTTTCGTTAGCAAGGACCAAGGAAGGCTGCCGATTAATGAATTGTGGAATTACCTCTACATATGCCATATTTGTTGGACAAAAGACAATTATAAACTCATCAAAACAATTTGGTGAAAACAAGCAAAAGGTTTAGCACAACAGTATGATCGTGTTCACTATGAAATGCACATATAACAAAAAATGGCAGCTATTTGTCCAATTTCTGCTTCCTCTAACTCAGTGGTTTTTAACCTGTTTTAGTTGTGACCACAAAAATAACAACCAAAGCTTTTCACGACCCCCCTGCTACCTGCAAAGTGGTGGTGGTAAAGAAGTCTTTAGTCTTATGTTTGATTTGAATTTGAAGTCATAGGTCTAGATAAATTCATCTTGTACCAACAAATAGGAATATAGATATATCACTGCACTTTCATGTTTTCAAACCTTGTTTAAAACCCTAATGTTCGATTTTTTTCCATGATCAGGGGACCTCAAGAAATCATTTCACGACCCCATGGAGATACTGACCCCTAGGTTGAGAACCACTGCCCTAAGTAACCTATTTTGCACTTGAGCAAATGGTTGATAAATGTTGCTCTTGCAGTCTAAATTAGTCAGGTTTAAGATGCTAGTTTCAAGTGCATAACATTACACAAAGTTAGCAAAACTATTACAGAAAATTGCACAGATAACCATGCTCACAGACTCCTTTTGTCTTTATCAATTTTTCGAGGTACAATTTGGACGTTCTCTCTTTACCAGAGGAAGGTTATTTCTCTAATTAGTCCTGCTGACAAAACGTGATGTCTGTTCTGTGTCGTACCTCGCAGTCCCCTCGAGTCGCGCAGAGAGGCTGATGGTGATCCCGGGGTCATGCATGGTATAGTGGGTCGTGAATGATTTGTGAAAAGGGGTCACGCAGAGAGCAGGACTGACAGCTGCAGCTAATTTAACCACATCAATGAGAAGAGAGATGGAAACTAGCATCGATGTGGCTCCAGTGTCAATACAGTCCACGATTCCCAAGCTATAGAGCCCTGTCCATCACGCGAGCTCTTAGTACTGTTTACAACTATCTGCAAAAGCGCTTAGTGAGTTTTGATTCAATTCGGTTATTGTTTAAAGAGAAAACAACTTGCAGCTATGTCTTTGCTGATGAATTGTTTTATCAAAAGACACTGTCCTTGATATTGTTAATAAAAAAAAAGCACTGACAAATTATCACCTATTAATCACAGTTTTACGACAGCATAATTGCAGTTTATGAAGAAAATGACAACTCCACATACCATCAAAAAGGACCAAAACAATTTATACAATCATTTAACACAATTTTAAACTTTACAATATCTTGTAATGTTGGTGTCATGAATGTGTTTTTTGTCTTTTATTGGAATATTGGTGCTAGGTAACAGTTGTGGCATTACCTCTATATGCTAAAGCTCGTTATAAACATAAATAGGCATATAGGCATACTGTTCAATGCTAACAACATGAATTGACACACCTTCCGATCTTTTGTGTACAAATGGTTTTAGGGCTGTCGGCAACAAAAGCTAGATACATGCTAACAACATGAACAAACACACTGCCTGGAGTTTAGAGGACAAATTTTTTTTTAGTTGTGTCAGTAAGCAAACAGAAGCTAGTCCCATGCTAAAACAAGAACAAACGCACTTTCCGAACTTAACTTGCATGGTAACAACATGAATAAACACACTTCGTAAACTTTGTTTTTTGAGCTGTATGCTAACAGAAGCTTGTGGCATGCTAGCGACATATGCAATTGTGCTTCCTGGAGCTTTAACAAAAACAAGTTGTGAACAATGAACAAAGGTGCTTCCCAAATTTTTGTTTCAAAACGACTTTTGAGCTGTGTCAGTATGCTAGCAAAAGCTAGCTGCACAGATGGCTTGCAACATACGTCACTTCCTGCCCTACCAAAAAGGTTCCGCCCCTTTTTAGGTGAAAACAAAGCCCACATACATTGGAAATGAATGTGAGGTTATCGTAACCTGGCTCACGGATCTGTGTTGAACTCCGATTTGAGTTCTTCCGCAGAATCCATCTGTAACTCGACTCACTGACAATGTTTGGGAAAACGTGGGATGTTTAGTGAAATACTTCGAGCTGATTGGGTGAGCGGCCTACTTTATTTGTGCTTAGCCAATCACAGCAACAACTCGTAACAATGTATTTGATGTTTGCGTGGGATAGAACAATTACGTGTCACAGATACTGCTCTTATGTCAAAAAGAAATTGCTCCATATTTCTGCTAAAACAGCTAATCGCCCGTCTTAGCCCGCCCTGCTACAATGTGATTGTGTCTTAAAACTACGCTGCTGTGATGTGAGTGGGTTTTTCTCAAGTTTGTGAATTCACAAATATCGCGACATAAACCATGTGGCTGGCCATGTTGAGGTTATCGGTGTTAAGCTTCAGATACACGTCTAAAAACTACATTTAGTAATTTGTGTCATGTAGTAAGACAAAAGACAAGACAATAAACAAGTGGTTTGACTTAAGACGCTTTACAGATTGAACGGCAAACATTTTATACATATTATTTCACAATATGATCTGTCTTTTCTGTGCTGTGCTAGGTTTGACGTCTTAACTGTAGCTAAGATTCTGTTTATTTAGAGTCTAATTTAAGTTCCTAATTTATTGTGTTGGATTTCATTAAGTTAAATTAAATACAGTGTCTGAGGTCTTCAATGTGGACATTTATGGTTTACAAAAACATATACAACTAGCGTACATGCCTGTGGGCTCAAGCTGCTGTTAGCAGGCTATATTGCTTAACACACAGAGCCTGGTAAAATATTTACATAATTTATTTATCATAAAATACCTAAAATAATCTGATCAAATTAGTTATTTCTAAAAACGGCCATTATGTTTACTGGAGGCAGAAAGAAGCAGGTACACAATCTAAAACACAATCTTTTTCAATTGTTGGCAGCCTTAGAAAAGTGCGTCTGTTTTTTTATGGCTTCAGCAGCTGGTTTTCAATTTATTTGTGTCTATCACCATAGACTTGCATGGATTGTTTTCACCTAAAAGTGGGTGGGTACGTTGCGCAACGCCAAAAACGCTTGTATGTTGCAAGCTATCTATGCTAACAAGATGAGTAAATGCACTATAGGTTCTATGTCGTATGTGCTACGCCCTCTACGGGCTTCGCTATTGGCTAACACTCGAGGCAGCGCCTCGCACCTGAAGATCAAACAATGTACCGCTCCAATCATGAGGACGTGGTTCCCCCACTGGCCGTATATAAGGCCCTGTCCACTATCGCTCGCCCTTCTTTTCACTCAGCACTTGAAGATCTCTTAACATGTTCTTTAAGAAAGATTTACTCTCTACAATCAAGATTAGGGATTCGCCGTACTCACCAGCTCGAAGATTGTCACCCTCCGGTGTCGAGCACCGTGGGTACGGCAGATGTGAGACCCTCTTCTCCCCGAGGACCGTCTGTTTCCCTCTGCCTCTGTTGGCAGCACAACACAGGGATAAGACCGCCCCGTCTGCTGCTCGCTTCCCAGGGAGAAGCGAGAGTGGCGCCGTGGCTTCATGAGCCCCGAATCCCCGGAGCATCTCGGTCCGGACCCGGAGATGTCCGAGGGGAAGACCGTGCCTCCGGTCCGTGCTGCAGCCTTGCCGAGCAAGGCTCCAGCGCCTCCTTCCCTCCGGATTGTCCCCCTATGAAGAAGACATGGCGTTCCTCTTCTCCCGCGGCTGCTGCTTGGCGCCAACACCGTGTGCCAGCATACCGGCCGTATCGCTGTGTGCACTGGTGCAGCGAGTCGGGGGCTCCATCCATCGAGGACGGGATCAGTTTGGCTCTGCTTCCCTCTTCCTCGCTCTGATCTGGCGGTAAGCCTCTATTCCAGCCCGAGACAGGCTGACGGCGGTGTCGTGTATCGCTGCTATGCTAATGCTACACGGTCATAGCACTAGCTAGCTACTAGCGCAGGACGGGATCAGTCTGGCTCTGCTTCCCTCTTCCTCGCTCTGATCTGGCGGTAAGCCTCTATTCCAGCCCGAGACAGGCTGACGGCGGTGTCGTGTATCGCTGCTATGCTAATGCTACACAGGCCGTAGCATTAGCTAGCAACTAGCTAGCTACTAGCGCAGGACGGGATCAGTCTGGCTCTGCTTCCCTCTTCCTCGCTCTGATCTGGCGGTAAGCCTCTATTCCAGCCCGAGACAGGCTGACGACTGTATTGTGTACAGCTGTTATGCTAATGCTGCACAGGCCGTAGCATTAGCTAGCAACTAGCGCAGGGCCTAGTTAGCTGCGGACCACGGTGGCTGTTTTCCTCTGCATGTCACAAGCTTTCGCCATGGGCGTAGGTATATGTGCGCGGCACAGGTGGGCGGCAGACATCTCTGGCTGGGTCTGTCTTCCCTCTAGGACCATGAGAAAAGCAGCTCGCCCTCTGCTTCGCTCTTCTGCTCGGGTCAGAAGGAGGAGGAGCCGCTCTTCCCCGAGACACGCTCTTACAGCTGCGGCGTTCTGTTCCTCGGGCTCCGGCTCCTACAGATCAGGAGCGCGAGTCCGGAGCGGCGCGCTCCTTTATCTGGAGCTTGTAAGAGAGAGGAGAGGCTCTTTATGTTATGATTTAGAGTTACTTCTCACCATGCAACAGACACGCACTGGTAGCGTTTCTGTTGCTGTTCTTGCTGGTGCTATAGCTCCGATGCTGGCTCCAGCTGTCCTGTCACTCTCATCCCCGCTGAGTGTCGCGGTGCGGATGAGTGCGTCAGGAAAGGGCAGAGGTTGACTGTGACCCCCCACTCTCGCCCAGGGAAGAAGACGTAGGTGAGAACCACGTACTTCACCACAGCCGCTGTCGTGAGGGCGGAGTTTCCAGCAGCTCAGATAGCTGTCCAGGGTAAGGACAGTTCTTTACCCACCGCTGCTGCTCTGGTAGCAGGGCACCGTGTTCTGCTCCTATCTGCGCTTGGAAAGCATGTGGGAAGAAGACAGGCTTCTGTGCGTCATCTCCATTTACTCATCTTTTTATGTAGATGTTTTTTCCCGCTCCTCGCTCTGCTTTGAGGATGCGGATTTGTGTAGTGCAGGACCGTTTAGGGCGCGCTCTGATGCGCTCCCTCTCACAGGGTCACACATGCACGAGCAGCGGAGCTCCCATCACGTCTCCGCTCCCTCCCTGGTCAGTGCTGCGCAGCGACAGGGGACGCGCGCTCCACCTGTCCCGGCTGCGGACGGTCCCCCAGCTGGCATTGCTGTTGGAGTTACACCAAACGCCTTCTTGCGCTGTCCCGCAGCACGCAGGGGGCAAGTGCAGGCTCGTAGGGGTCGCGCATCGACGCGCTTCCCCTCGTGCTTTGGAGGAGAGTCTACAGTCCATAGATCCTCTCCTCTTACGGTTAGTGTAGCGCCGCGGCATCAGACGCCTGCTCGTCCCTTCCAGCATTAGGAGCAGGGGCAAGTCTGTGAGCGCTCGGCCTCTGCCCGGAGCTTGACAGCATCTCGGCGGAATGCTTGTCTATCTCCTCATTCCCTAGGGGAGGCGCAGACTGCGCGGGTGCGACGTTATGACCGGTTCTCGTTCGTACGTCCCTTACGAGCACCCCCCCCCCCCCCCTACGGACATAGTGGGCAGGCCCAAGCTTCTGGCTCCCGTCCCTCCTGCTACGATATACAAGCGGAGAGAACGGAGAAAGTAACTGCAGTTCTATGAGTATGTGCATAGCCCTCCTCGGGCTTCGCTTTTGGCCTTATCTACATGGAAGGCCGACATAGAACGGTTCCTATTCCCCGTACTTCTTGGTTGCCAAGAAGTGCGGCGGCATACGGCCCTTTTTGGATCTGCGTGTCTCCTCCTTCCTGTTACGTGGCGCAGGATTGGAGGTGCTAGCAGAGAGAGGAGAGAAATGTAGTTACTTACGTAACTGTAGTTCTATGAGTTGGTGCGTAGTCCTTTACGGGCTTCGCTATTGGCCTCTATCTACATGGAAGGCCGACATAGAACGGTTTCTACTCCCCGTACTTCTTGGTTGCCAAGAAGTGCGGCGGCATACGACCCTTTTTGGATCTGCGCGTCTCCTCCTTCCTGTTACGTGGCGCAGGAATGGAGGTGCTGGCAGAGAGAGCAGAGAAATTTTAGTTACTTGCGTAACTGTGGTTCTATGAGTGTGTGCGTTGCCCCTGCGGGCTTCGCTACTGGCCTTTATCTACATGGAAGGCCGACATAGAACGGTTTCTACTCCCCGTACTTCTTGGTTGCCAAGAAGTGCGGCGGCATACGGCCCTTTTTGGATCTGCGCGTCTCCTCCTTCCTGTTACGTGGCGCAGGAGTGGAGGTGCTGGCAGAGAGAGCAGAGAAATCTTAGTTACTTACGTAACTGTAGTTCTATGAGTGTGGCATAGCCCTTTACGGGCTTCGCTATTGGCCTTTATCTACATGGAAGGCCGACGACATAGAACGGTTTCTGCTCCCCGTACTTCTTGGTTTCCACAGATGCATAGCCTAGAGGCCGTTTCGCATGCTGACCACACGACACCTGTTAAGTGTGTCAGTCTGGGCGATTGTCTGACTCTGTTAACCTCATGGATGCTTGCTTCCAGGTTTCCATTGTTTCGGAGCTCTGAAGGTTCCACCGCTTCTCCATGGCTAGGAGATGCCAGGAATATTGCTGACTCCCGTTTGGCTGTTCGCTGGCACTTGGAGAAAGTGCGTGGAGGCGGCGCTGGACCTGCTGCGTTGTATTGGAACCAGCCATTGGCTCATCCTGGCCTCCTCCCATCAGGAGGCTCAGGCTCACACAGAGGTGGTGCTGGATTACATCTTCAGGCTGGGCTTTGTGGTCAACAGACTGTGTTTGAAGGACGCAAGTCCGGTCCCATCAGATTCAATCGCTTCTCGGATTGATGGCAGTGGCCCAACCAGTGGTACAGCTGGCCTACTGCCCATGAGACGCCTCGGTGGTACTCCCGTCTCAGGTTGCACCCGGCGCACGACAGGAGGACATGGCTGAGGCCCCCAATGCCCGCACGGAAGGATATCCAGTTCTGGACCGTCCCGGTTCTTCTGAGCCAGGGTGTGCTGCTGGGTTGTGTCCCCCATTACACGGAGTTGTTCACAGATGCCTCCCTGTTAGGTTGGGGGGGGGTCTTGGACCAGTGCTCGACGGGCGGCACCTGGTCTCCGACGCCCAGCCACATCAATGTCCTGTAGATGGAGGCAGTGAGGAACGTTCCTGCACGTCCTGCACTTCAGAGCGGAACTGGAGTGACACCACGTCTTAGTCCGATCAGACAACACGACTGTGGTGGCTTATCTGAACAGACAAGGGGGAACCAGATCTCCCTCGCTCCACAGGAGGGCGGCCTGAGATCTTTCTATGGGCCATCACTCACCTCCTTTCCTTGAGGGCCCGGCACATCCCCGGCATTCTCAACGTAGGCGCGGACAGAATGTCCAGGAGCGGAGCAGCCCGCGGCGAATAGAGCCTAGCCCCTTGGGTGGCGGCGCAGGTTTGGCAACAGCTCGGCCACCCGGTGGCCGACCTGAAAGCACTCTATGCCCCCTGTAGTTCTCACTCAGACCAGGGGACGAGCCTCCTCTGGGCGTCAACGCGTTGGCGCACCGACTTTGGCCGAGGGGTCTTCTTTATGCATTTTCCCCTCCGGCTCCTCCCTCCACTGCTCCACAGAGTCAGGAGAGACAGGCTACAAATGGCCCCGAACAGTCCAAGTGCCGGGTGGTACCCGGACTTGGTGTCCATGGCACAGGGGGGACCTTGGCCCCTCCCGGACTCGCCAGACACGCTGACTCAGGCCCAATGATCCCTTTACTCACGTCCAATCCTAGGCCACAGGCTCTTGGTTTGGAAGCCGAGAAGGAAGGTGGTTAGGCTTAGGCCTCCCTTCTGCTGTAGTCTCGACTATTCAAGGAGGCCGTGCGCCTTCGACGTTTAGGGCCTACAGGCTATGATGGCAGTTGTTTGCCACATGGTGCACGGAGAGGTCAGTGGATCCCCTCTCCTGCACTATTCAGGAGGTCTTGGGTTTTTGTCAGGGTCTCCTGGCCAAAGGTCGATCGGCTTCGACCTTGGGCGTCTTTGCTGCGGCCATCGCTTTCGGCCGCATTGGTTTTTGGTGGTTTCCTGGCCCATAACCATCCTCTCGTTAAGCGCTTCTTACGGGGTGCGCTCAGTCCGAACCCACCCCCCAGAAGCTCTGCCGCCCCTTGGGAACTGCAGGTCTGTTAGAGGGCCTCTCGGGTCCACCTTTTGAGCCCCTGGATCGCGCTGAGCTCAGCTGCTTATCGTTTAAGACGTTTTTGGTGATCGCCTCTGCCAAGAGGGCAAGGGAATTATGCGTCCACTCCATCCACCCTTCTTGCATGTTCTTCAGCGGTGATGGAGGCTTGGTGGAATTATGGCCGAACCAGGCTTTCCAGCCTAGGATGTCCAGGGTCATCCGCTTGGGACAGCGTTGTCATCCCCCACATGCGTCAGCGGAGGGTGAAGGGTGTCACCTGTCATGTCCGGTCAGGGCATTTCGCCGCTTCCTGCACTGCACGGCTGGCTTCAGGTATTCTGACCAGTTATTTGTGGGTTTTGATGCGAAGGATCGAGGCACTGCTCTCTCTTCGCAGCGCTTAGCCCACTGGGTGTGCCAGGCGGGTCACATGACTGACGAGGCAGAGGGGCGTTCCCCTCCTGCACTCATCAGAGCTCGTTTTACCTGGTGTGTGGCCACCTTTTCAGCTACTCTTAGAGGGGTGCCCCTAGAGGAGATCTGTCTGGCAAACTCCTGGTCCTCCTTGTCGACGTTTGTGCAGTCATATCTGTTGGATGTGACAGTGCGGTCAGTGACTCATTTGGTCCTTTATCGCGGGCCGGATGAGTCGTCATGAGGTGACGGCCTAAGGACTTTCCTCTTTGTTGGCGATGTGCCTCAGGCGCTTTTTGGAGAGGCGACCTGCGCATTGCTTCCAGTTTCAGCGTCTTCTTCTGGAGGCTTTTGCCTGGGTGTTCTTGGCGCTCTTGGGAGAGGCGGCCTGTTCACCTTCGTTCGTACTCCTTCTGGATACTTTTGTGGTGGTGTCCTGGTGCTCTTGGGAGAGGCGACCAGTTCATCAATGCATTAGCACTCCTTCTGGATGCTTTTCTTGTGGTGACTTGGCGCTCTTGGGAGAGGCGGCCTTTCATCACCTTTGTTTCTTTTTCATGCGGGTGGTTGTGGCAGGTCCGGGCAGGACTATGTGCCTTCTCTCCATCCGGTTTCAACCTCGCCCGCTGCCTCTCTGTACTTGGTACGAAGTAGGTTTGCGGGTGCGCTCCAATCATGTATGCCTGCTGGGAGTACATTGATCCTACGGCCTTCGCGTAGAGTATGCCAATAGCGAAGCCCGTAGAGGGCGTAGCACATACGACATAGAAATCTTAGTTACCTAATGTAACTGTAGTTCTATGAGTATGTGCGTAGCCCTCTACCTGCAGGCCCAGCAGGCATGTCTTCCACTGTGCTAGAGTTCAAGAAGGGCGAGCGATAGTGGACAGGGCCTTATATACGGCCAGTGGGGGAACCACGTCCTCATGATTGGAGCGGTACATTGTTTGATCTTCAGGTGCGAGGCGCTGCCTCGAGTGTTAGCCAATAGCGAAGCCCGTAGAGGGCTACGCACATACTCATAGAACTACAGTTACATTAGGTAACTAAGATTTTCATAGCACAAAAGTTATTATTTTTTTTTTTTTGTGTTGGTATGCTAACAGAAGCTAGTCGCAAGCTAACAACGTGGGCAAACGTACTTCCACATTTTAGAGTACAAACGGTTGTTGAGCTGTGTCAATATGCTAACCGAAGTGCTAACAACATGAACTTTCCAGATTTTAGTGCAAAAACAATGTACTTTTAGGGACTCTGTAAACTTTTTTCACTTTAGATGCACTGACGATGCATTTGATTTGGAAAAAAAAATGATTTTTTGCCTGTACAGAACATAAAGGTAAGTGAATGAAGAACCTTTTCTAATTAGCTGACAAACTGCTACATATGGATAGTTTAAGCTAATTTACTCCGTTGTTGCTACGTTGTTTTTTACTGTAAAACGCATACAACACGCCAACAGCTTCTAAATCATTTTCATTGTGCTTTCGCGTCATAATTTAGCACCCATCTTTGTAAACCCGCCGCTAAATGTGCATGTATTCTCGTTTTGAATGTGTATCAAGTCGCTCCTCTGTGTTTCCAATGCGTCTTTTGTGGCACTTACATAATACCGACTCATTAAAAAGCGATCACAAATTTGAGCTTTGGAAGAGGGCGAAAATCCCAAAATGTACGCCAACATGTGCCGCAAAGCGTTTCTTTGTAGCAAGCGCAGACTCCGAACAGCAGCTCTGATCGGAAGTGAACTTTATTTCCCCGTCAGAGCGCTAATCCAAAATGAGGCCTCCAAAAGCACTCGTTAGCCGTGTTATTTTACAGCTAAGACTAATTACAGACAAATTACTTCACTTATAAATGGGCGACGCAAGGGCTGTTTGTAGAAAGAGAGAGAAGAAATAATGTGCGATGTGTTTGTGGAGTAAAGGGTTATGAAAAGAGAGAACTAAAGGCGAGACGCTGCAGGCATAAGTCAGTTTGTGGTGTTTTTGGGGTCAGTTTGAGCTCTCATTTTAAAACTGTATAATCTACAAATGTTTAGTTGGTATGTAATTTGATCCACGTCATTTATAGAATTACATGAATCAAATTAGTTTTCTCAATGCATTTTGAATCCATATGGACGTACAGTAAATGCAGTGGTTCTCAAACTCATTCGCCATCCCCAAAAAACAACAGTAAACATTTGCGACCCCCAAACACAAAGTGTTAGCTATCCGCAAAAGTGCTAATGGTGTATAGGCCTATACGGTTCAAATTTAAATGCATAGGTATACCACACAATGTCTCCTTTTTTGTGTGTGTCTATGATACGTGTTGCTGTCTCAATTCATTTCTATGATGGATATAAAGATGTTACATTGCGTATGAAAAAAAAACTCCAAGCCCCAGACCCAGTGCTTAATTAGTTAATCAAATGTTGCCGGAACAAAATATGGTTTTTCGACCGGGGTGAAATAGTCAAATCTTTAATGGAACGCACACAATATACAGGGTTTAGAAATGCTAAGATACAACCCAACTGTCCATCTTACTCAATTTTAATATAAAATGCATTCTATCTGTGTTACTAATTTTTTTTACACATGCACTAGGATTTTCATTCATTCTGACTGAAATCATAGCGCTTTTGCCGCTGAATCCGACAGGATGTCCTCCCACACTCTTACCCTCAACAAGTACTAGACCCACTTTGTGCTTCTCAAAAGAGTTTGATGAAAGTACAAAAATCTGATACATTTCTGTGAATGAGAGACGGGAGAACCAAGCTGCGTCTCGTAGAAAAGAGACAAACAGATTTTGAGTGCGTTATCGGAGCTGACACAACTGATGCCGGAATGCCGCCCAAGAGTTCCCGGATCTTATTCCGGCTTGTTCTGGCTCAAACCACTGCTCTAAAGAAGCTCCAACGCAGTGCTGGCCAAAAGTCTGAAATTGAGTCAAGTTTGTCTGTTAATTAATTGCCATCCATACCATTTTCTTGAGCTTTATCTGGAGTCGAGTTGCAGAGGCAGCAGTCTGAGCAGGGAGGCCCAGACTTCCCTATCCACACAGACTTCCTCCAGTTCTTCCGGTGGAATCCCGAGGCGTTCCCAGGCCAATCAAGTGACATAGTCCCTCCAGCGTGTCCTGGGTCTTCCTCTTTCCTAGGTCTCCTACAAGTGGGACATGCCCGGAACACCTCCCCGAGGCTTTTGTATTTGCGATCTTGTCCTTTCGGTCATTACCCAAAGCTCATGACCATAGGTGAGGGTTGGATTGTAGATTGACGGGTAAATGGAGAGCTTTGCCTTTCCACTCAGCTCATTCTTCACCACAACGGTTCGATACAGCGACCGCAACACTGTTGACGCTGCACCGATCTGCCTGTCAATCTCATGCTCCATCCTTTGAAAAAACTCGTAAACAAGACCCCAAGACACTTGAACTCCACCACTTGGGGCTTTCACTAAGGCCTAACCTTTGAGCCATTCTATTGTCCATAAATGCAGAGCAGAAGTCAGACTTGGGAAGAGGAATTTTAATATTTTTTTTGTGTTACATAGCAGTTTTGGAGCCTATATAAAGTCCAGTTAATAATTATTAAATTACGAAAGTTGACCTTTTTTCAATATTTGATAAGCTGTGAATAATCTCTAATACATTTCTTTCTAATACATTTATCTGAGTAAACAACAAGCGGCAGAAGTTTTCACATTTACAGCTTTTTCTCCGTCCACCTGCAGTGTCTCACCTTAAGCTACCAACAGAAAAAGCAGACAGAAGCAGGTCAGTGCCAAGTACCAGGAGTGCAGTTGTAAAAGCAGTGAGTGCAGTGGTCTGGACACATGGAGCTAACCCAGACTCACTGAAGGGTGGCTCTGTCCTTAAAGCTGCAGATGATGTGTTACTCACTTCAGCAGCTCCACAAAGCACCTGTCGCCTGGACCTGCTTCAAAACTCTGGCCCAATTTGATAAACGACTAAAGCGAGTCCGGTAACAAACGCTTTAAGAAACAAGAACACAAGTATGGTTGGGTAATGTGTTGAATTTCAAGAGAATATAGTAAATGTTGGTTTGAAGAGGTGCAAAATTTGAATATTAATACAGAATTTAGCATTGGGTCTAGAACTTTGTAGTTATAATTGCTACACTGTAAAAAAAAAAAAAAAAAAGGTAGTTTAAATTAAAAATACAAAGTACAATTTCTATTTTAAAGATTTCAGATGTCAATTATACTCGTGTGTGAGTTTTCAGATTTTCTCTCTAGCTCGCCCCCTTCTCGCACTTGTTCATCTCTTCTCTCCCTTTCTTCTTCTCTCTCTCTCTTTGTCTCTTTATTGTCTCTCTCTCATCTATCTCTTCTCTCTCTCTTTTCTCTTTCTCTTCTCTCTCTTTTCTCTTTCTTGTCTCTTCTCTTCTCTCTCTTGTTTCTTTCTCTTCTCTCTCTCTTTTCTCTCTCTTGTCTCTCTCTTTTCTCTCTCTTGTCTCTTTCTTTTCTCTCTCTTGTCTCTTCTCTTCTCTCTCATGTCTCTTTCACTTCTCTCACTCTCTCTCTTGTCTCTTTCTCTTCTCTCTCTTGTTTCTTTCTCTTCTCTCTCTTTTCTCTCTCTTTTCTCTCTCTTGTCTCTTTCTCTTCTCTCTCATGTCTCTTTCACTTCTCTCACTCTCTCTTGCCTCTTTCTTTTCTCTCTCTTGTCTATATCTACAGTATTGCCTCTCTCCTTCTCTCTTTTCTCTTTCTCTTCTGTCTCTCATGTCTCTCTCTCTCTCTCTCTTGCCTCTTTCTTTTCTCTCTCTTGTCTCTCTCTTCTCTATATCTCTTTCCTCTCTCTTCTCTCTTGTTTCTTTCTCTTCTCTCTCATGTCTCTCACTTCTCTCACTCTTTTCTCTCTCTCTTGCCTCCATCTTTTCTCTCTCTTATCTCTCTCTTCTCTATCTCTCTTGCATCTCCTCTCTCTTTTCTCTCTGGTCTCTTTCTCTTCTCTCTTTACTATCTTTCTCTCTCTCTCTCCTGTCTCTCTTCTTTCTCTCCTTTGTCATTCTCTTGCTTTTGCTTGTCTCTCTTTTTCTCTCTTCTCTTTCTCTCTTTCTCTCTATCATATATCTCTCTCTTTTCTCTCTGTCAAGTTATATCAACATAAAGATTCAACTTAGTTTAACTTATTGAAAAGAAACCCAAAGAAAATGTCACCATGTGGCTTCAACCAAAACTCATGGTTATTTTACACTAGGGCTTTTCGTAACATATTGACGTAAAAAAAGGAAAAGAAGTACATTTTTGACATTTTGTTGTATATCTACATTTTCTTCTGAGACTGTGTATTCACATATTTTTCATTTTCTTTTTAACCATGAGGGGCTTTTTGAGATCTTTGAAATTGGAATCAATACACCTCAATAAATCTTGGGCTTGTATGCCTTGAAAAAGAAAAATCAGTTTTGATTGGATACTTATGCAATGCAACAGTTTTGTCTGCTCTTCTGTCTGCAGTCTGCTACTGTTTCTTCTCTTCTGTCTGTTCCTTTCTTTTGCTCCTCAGATACTCCGTCTGCTCCTATATGTGCTCTCTTTTCTGTTTGTACCTCTGCACAGTCTGCACATCTGTCTGCAGTTTGCTCCTCTGACTTCTCCTCTTTCTGCTCCTCTGTTTGCAATCTCTCTCCTGCTCCTTTCTCTGCTCCCTGTCTTCTTGCTCTTTGCAACCATGCTGGCACAGCTTCACAGCAATCTTTTGGAAGGATGAGGCCTATCCCGACACTCCTGGGGCTCGACTGAACTCTTCACCCACTCCTCTGTCTGCTTTTCTGTCTGCTCCTCTCTTCTTCTCCTCTCTTTTCTGCTCCTTTCACTCTTCCTTCTCTCTCCCTTGCACAACTGTCTTTTGGAAGGACGAGACCTATCCCGACACTTCTGGGACCCTTGTGAACTCTTGACCTTCTCCTCTGCTCCTCTCACTCCCTCTCCTTCCTCTCCTCCTCCTTTCTCCTTCACTCTTCACCCACAAGACTATCTCTGGCATAGCTTCACAGCCATCTTTTTTTTTTTTGGAAGCCCTCCTGTCCCGACACTCTCAAGGCCCCGCCGTGAACTCCTGACCCGCTCCTCTCAGACACCGTCGGCTCTAATCCTCCCGACACAAAGACGGAAAGACACCTGCTTTACGAACAGGTACAACCTTTGGAGCGTCATCAAAGACAAGCGGCTCATCCGGTCCCGACAAAGGCCCGAGAGCGGCGGCTTATGTTCGAGTGGGCTCCGGTTCAGCCCATCTTAGCTCGCCATCTGCCGGAGCCGCTTTATGTTGGCTGCATGTGAAATAAGCCTGTTGAAGCATGGAACGGGCATGGATGTTTGCGCTAATCCCCGAACACACGGACCGGCCCCGCACCAGCTCTATAATTGATTCTGAACATGAGTGTGTGACTGTTAAAAGGCTCGAGTCTGGAGGGATGTCCCCGAGAGCGAGATCTGCGATAGTTGTGGCGAAGATGAGCTGGTACAGAGCGTCAGATATGGTGCAAAAACTAGTCAGTGTTTTAGATCTTTTAGAGATTTGTTCATATTTCTTGCCAAACACTTTGGCAGCAAGATTTTTTTATAAAAAGAGACAGCTTTTACATCACTGAACTGTTGATTTATACTAAACATTTTGCAGTTTAAAGGTTGTGTACGACTTGTTAAAACAATAACATAAAAAAAAGATTGTGTTTTTTTCTGGACTTGGATGACTGGGGTCCTGCATGATACTGAAACAGTTTTTCTTCTTTTTCTCAATGGAGACCCAATGGGCCTCAATCATGACATGTCCTTGACCAACACAGTCTCACTAGATGGTGTACTTTTACCACGACACAAAAACAGCGTATTTGGACTACGACTTCACAGCTATTTTTAGTACTTATGTTACGTCGTGCATTTAGCATGATATGAAAAAGCGTAAAAATTACACGAGATTTCACAGCGTCAAAAAAACACGAGTTTCAATTGAAGCACATGGGGACGTTTTCTTCAAGTGAAACGAGTAAGTTCAGGCATAAAGTTACTAAAATTGGTAAGATTAGGTCTGGGTCTTGGGGCAGGTTAAGATTAGAATCAGGATTTCATGAATATTCATAATTAAGAACACGTCTTAACAACCACCATTCAAATGAATGGGGACTGTGACGCGTTCTATAATTACGCAGGACGGCCGTGAACTCGTGCTAATCATACCTAATTTACATATTGTGTAATGTCGTGGTAAATGTACACTTTCTTGTGAGATCGGGCTCCCTTGACAAGTGCTTCTTACGAACATTTTTGGCATTCACAAAATTTCTGAAAATGTTCTGTAAGAGCTGATCCTAAGAACACTCAGGAGCATAAGAAAAACAAATCTGCAGTTTCAGAATTTTATTTTTTATATTATTCAGTCAAAATTTTTAATTCCAACATGATTGTAGACTATTTATTTTTTCAAATTATTGTACATAAAATAATTTTAGAAACAAATGAAAAAAGTCATCAGTTATGCTAAGCCCTATTCTGGCTTTGACTCCACTTCCCTGCCAGGCCTTTTAGCTGATTTTAAGCAATATTCGCAGCTCCACAAAAACCTTTGTGCAATTGTAATCATGACATGTTGTACATCAAATAAGACCTACAAGTGTCTACTTACATTTAAAAAATGAATTGTTATTCTACATTAATCTGTTTTCTTTTAATAAACATTTGAAATTCTTTGTTTTCATTAGATTTCACCGTTTGACGAGAAACTTTTGACAAAACGTCCTTTTTCTAAATCAAACTTCATGTCATTGTTGTTTTTGTCTGTTCAACTTTTTGATGAAAGAATATGAGCCACTACAATCAAATAATGTCTTTACATCATTAAAACAAAGAGTGTCTTTGTTTTTTTTCTCCTCGAGACTCGCTGCATGTGCCTTTCTCCTCAGAGTCATAGTCCAGTTGATCGTCTTTTCTTCATTTTAAAGATCAAATATCTGCTCTAAACTTACTCAACTATGTTTTTAGTCCAACATGTTTTGCCTGTAATCTGTTTGAAAAGAAATCCGGCCTAAAGAAACAGCTGATCACATAAACACAGCCCGACTGCTCTGCGTAAATGAAAACAAAAGATCACGTGTATTTCCTCCTCTGGGTCCTTGTACTCACACTATTCCCCCCTCTGCTGGTGAATCTGTGAAACTGCATCATGTATTTCACTGTAGACAATGTCAGCACGTGCATCAAAGAGCCCAACATCGCCGCAGAGAATAAAAAGTTAATGACGTAAATAGACGTCCTTGGCGGGGAAAGAGCTATTAATATAATGTACATCTCATAGATCCTCTTTAATCCTTCCGTGTTTTCATGTTTGTTTCTTCTCGTCGTCTCCGTTCAAATCTGTAGCCGCATTGATCTTTTTACATGTTCTCATCCGTTCCCGCCCGCCTCATCTTTCATGTGCACCTTCCTTTCATTCCCATCCATCCTCAGTCGCAGCCAGAGCACATTTACTTACACGCAGAACACATTCCCTTGAAGGCGACACGCGCTTTTTCAGCCCCGGCGACTTTGGTGGTGGGGTGAGATGTTCGATTTTCCACCCTCTCCTCTCTGCTCACATCACATATTTATAGAATGTCTTTGAGGGGCCGCGGGAAGGCAGAAAACCCGATTATGAAGCTGGCTCTCAGGACCGTCCTTGGTGCCAGACATCCCTTCTGATTAGCCTGTCACTGCTCTGCTCCGCGACATCTCCATTTGTAAACAGAACGCTTCCTCCGTCTCCGCCACCGCCGCAGATGTAAGCCGGCGCTGAGAATGAACTAGCATTTAGGTCATCAAACGCACAGGGGGGGCTCGTCTGGGATTTCTGGAACATCAAAAAGACATATAAGACCGTTCATGGACTGTATGTATGTTTATCACACATAAAGTAAGGCAGGGCTATTCAACACCCCAAAGGGAGACATAGTTTACACAACTCGAGACTCATTTTGGTAACAAAGGCCTTGTCCACCCGAAGCAAAGCTCAGTCACTTCAGAACAAATATTTGACTAAGGCTGCAACAAGTTAATCGATTAATCACAAGGTTCTTGTGGTGTGTAGTAGAGTTTGCATGTTCCTCCCCGTGTCTGGGGACCAATAACATGCAGGTTAGGGCAGCGGTTCCCAAAGTGGGGGTTGGGACCCCTCGAGGGGGTCGCGAAACAAAATCTGGGGGTCGTGAGATGATTTCAAGATGTAGTTTTACAATTAATGTATCTGTTTTATAACTTTAGCATTAGGTTTGACTGGAACTCGGTCATATAAAGCAATATTTTTACAAAAATCAATGCATTTTCGCCCAATTTGAATGGTTTTCCAACTTAAAATTTCTTAAGACATCCAATGTATTTTGCTGTGGGGGTCGCGAGTTTGTTACATTAATATTTTGTGGGTCCCTGTATAAAAAGTTTGGGAACCACTGGGTTAGGGAACACTGGTTAGGGAACCAGTGGCTGGTCCAGGGCCGCTGCTAGCTATTTGGGTGCAAATGCAAGGTTTCAAAAAGGTGACCCCCCCCCCCCCTCTTTTTTTTTTCTTCTTTATTTCTATTTATTTTCTTTCTATTTTAAACATGATAGATGCATTTGCCTTTAATCTCATGTTTTATCTTCAAAGTTAAATCTGGACTCACACTTAAAGCACTGGCTGAAGTCTTAATTTGATTTTTATTGCTATGTGTTGTAACCAATGAAA
Source organism: Mugilogobius chulae (assembly GCA_038363315.1). Taxonomy (NCBI): domain Eukaryota; kingdom Metazoa; phylum Chordata; class Actinopteri; order Gobiiformes; family Gobiidae; genus Mugilogobius; species Mugilogobius chulae. Next base: position 12,234,864 of record CM076405.1, read on the forward strand.
TGAAAATGAAATTAGGTATTGTAACCAGTGAAACCAGTCATAGGGACAAGAAGTTAGGAGTCCCCTAACTCCTGACCTGCCTCAATCCAGAGGCCACTAAAGCCAAGATGTTAACCATATTATGTAGCTATACCAGGGTACAGTGTGTGGCCCTATGCACCACTGATGTTTATTGTTGCTGTGTGTTGGATGTATTATACTCATGTGTATCATGTGTACAGACACCAAAGGGACAAAAGTGAGCTGGTTCCCATGGTAATGAGTTTATTACTGTTGTCTCTTAATCTTAGCTCAAACCTTTTACCTGACCTTACTCGTTACCCTGACCTTTTTCCTAAACATACCCGTTCTCCTAAACTTAAGCATCGTCCCTCTGGACACGACTATTGAGCATTTACTAAGACCCTCCCAAGGCCAGTAATTACAAATGTTGTTAAGTTGTGTAAATAAAAACTTTGTGTCTTTATTGTTTTTTACCAGTCAGTTCATCACTTTCATGTTTTGTGAACGTTTGTGGTTGTCATAGAAACTAATGCTTGATCCGGCAAGAGTTCCTCTAGGTGAGGGTGCCTCCTGGTACAGGTCTGCAGCCAGATGCTCTTGAGGACATACTGTATTTACATATAAGAAGATTTAAAAAAAAAAAACACAACAACAGATAAATGCCATTTTAAAAAGTCATCAATGGTTTGCAGTTCACTCCGTGTATAGCCATATGTAACTTAGTACAAAAAAAAATAGGATTTCAACACTACTAAACAATATTGCTTATGATAGTATTGTTTAAAAATATTATGAAAAAGAAAAGTCTTAGTTTTGTTCAAAACGAAAATTGCTGCATTTTCAATTAAACTCTTCATGTGTTCTTTAACAAATTGTGTCCTATAAACAAAATAAACAAATACATTTTTAAAAACACACACGTTCCTTTAGTCACACGAGGTTTGGGCTCATTCGGCAGAAGATATCACTTTGAAAGCAGCTGATTGCACATGTAGGAGGCAGTAATGTCGTACAAATGAACCTTTTCAAGTCTTTATTCTGAAGATGATTAGACGGATGCGACGGTGACTTCGGAGCAATCAGGTTTGGGGGATTTTAAGCCGAAAAAGAACACGCCAGCCGAAAGCGGCACTAATTACAAGTCACGGATAGTGCAGTCCATGGACGTCGTTTCAATTCTGAATGCTTCCTGATTCCCTGAGTGATCACACATGTTCGGCGACTGGAGCCTTCGAACCACGCTGTCGGCTCTTTCACATGTGTAAATAATGTGTCTGAGAGGCTTGGGTTGTCAGAAATAGGAGAAAGAATAAAGTTTGAGCTTGATCATCAACAGAGAAATACATGAGTCAAAGGTTAAAGGGCTGTAGGCTACAAGACGTGCCGGTATGCTAACGGGAGGAGCTTTCAATGCTAACAACAACAACAAAACAGACAAACTTTGCGTAGTAGTCAGAGCATTGTGGACTGACTTACATGTGAATAGATGCATGAACAATCTGTGTTAGAGAGAAATTGATGACTTTATTGTAAAAAATCGAGCAAAGTGTCTTTAGGACCCTAACTGCAACTAATCTATGCCTAAACCTTCACTGAACAAGCTCAGCATTATGTTAAGACCATAACTAAAGAGTGACAAAGCCATGTCTAAAACCAGGACGAAACAAGCTTGGACAGTGATTCAGACTGACAAAATTAAGTGGACTGGTTCATTGGTTTAAAAGAATCCCAAATCATATAAAAACTGTTCCAACGTGACTTGGATGCTAAGATGAGCTTGTCAAGTCATATAGTCCGCTATATGACCAGTGGCGGAGCCAGACTTTTAAGCAGGGGGTGGCAAGGATTTTTCAAAGGGGTCTACAATAATGACATCCATATATTGTTTTCACACGCAACATGACTTTCTCTTCATACTGTCTTTATAAAGAAGAAAGCCAGATTACAGCCAGTTTAATCTGTTTAACATGGGCATCACAATGTTTTGTGAAAGGGGGACATATACAGCACAACTGTATTGTTTCATATGACAGTTTTGCTGTAAAAAGGAAATAATGCAATATGCATTGTTTCATTGGACATCTTTTCTTGGAAATCATATTCTAGGACAAAACATTTTTCTGTAGAACATCTTTTTCTATGAAACATACAAAAAGAGGCCCTCCTACAGGCCAAATAATCATTTTGTGGCAATGCAAGTAAACTTAATATGAAAACATTTTTTTTATATTATTATTCATTTAATAACTATTTAACAATGAAAGGCATTTGTTAAAGTTCATTTTTTTTTATCAAAAAGTTACACAGTACATCTGTAAGAACTAGGGTGACCAGACGTCCCGAAAAATTCGGGACAGTCCCGAAATTCACGCATGTGTCCCGAATCCCGAATCCTGTCCCACGTGTCCCGAATTTCATCCTTGCCCCGACTGACACCTCGCAGAGTCTGACCTGCACGTCATTACATCAGGCTGCACGTCCACATTACGCCCCAAACACTGTATGAGAGGCTGTAGTGCTGCCGGAGTCTTTAAAATGCACCAATACAGACCTATTTTCTGTGCAATTTGATTGAAAACCGCTTCTCCTCGGGGCCTGGCGGAAAGTGTAGTGATAACACACCGGGAGCGTGGGGAGAGAAGCGGCTGCAGCTGCTGCCTCTGTGTCTCCCTATGAGGAAGTCAACAGCAGATCACAGCTCATAGAACAACTCCACTTGGGCAAAAGTTGGTCATATATGTTTGCCGTTCCGCCCCAAATCCTTGTGTGTGCGGTGCGGTGTGTTTGGCCCCTGGAGCCTGGCTCCTGCCTGCGCGAGGCATTTTGCTTGCCATCCTGCTCCTCGTGCGTAATGTTTGGCCCGTACGCGCTCCTTCCGCGCACAATTGACTTCCCACTTTGCCTTGGACTCTCTCGACAGAAACTAAAGTCATATACACTCGTTTTGCGTGGTTTCTAAAAGTAGCCTGCTTAACAGAAATGTGTTTCGCGGTAATTTTCTGATTGAATCTGCAGATCTATTAGTTCATCAGGTGTTTTTTGGTTTATTCAGCCAATATGAGGCGGATTGAAACGAATTAAAGACTGTTCAATGCTTCCTGGTGTGAGGAACATTATTCTTTGTCGAAAAAAGTTATAAGGTTTCTGTTTCTGCGCTATGTGCTGCGAATGATGCAAGCATCTAGACTTGTCACTCTGAGCGCGCTCCTCTCCCCTCCTCCGCATTCAGACAATATCCCCCCCCCCCCCCCCCCCCTCTCAAAAAAAAAAAAAAAAAAAAAAAATCAGCGTCCCGAATTTTGAACAATCTCATCTGGTCACCCTAGTAAGAACAGATCTGATTTTACTTTATGTTTGAGCCATTTATTGTATTCTTGCACATATTTTTGCCTGCTTTCTATCACTATGTATTGGCTTATTTATTTATTCATTAAATATTTTACCAGGTAGGTCGAGTGACAACAGTTTCTCGTTGACAATTAGGACCTATGGCCACTTTTATTAATATTGTAGCACAATATTGTTATTGTTGTCATTATTGTTCACTACTAAGATTTTCTGATTCTAATTCTAGGCCTATTCATAAATAGAATGCTTAACATTATTATGGGAATTTATAAATGAAACTAGGTTAACTAACCTATGCTGCTTAGAGATTTGACTATTGTTTTTTTTAAATATATTGCTGTAATTCACATCGTCTATCAGCTCCTCCGCTGCTGAATCTCGTGTCGTTGACAGAGGAAGCTTGCTGCTGTCGTGCTTTTATTTTGTCAGAGCAGCGGCAGGATGTGTACAGTGAACTTAGCGGAGACTTAACTTTGTAAACAATGAAAGCGTTTGAGGCTTTTCAAACTGGAGACAGGGCATTTACTCTCATGGACTATATTACTGCATTTGAAGAAACTAAAGACAGGCGCTCTCGCAACTGAAGCTGTGATGTGACTCTTCTGCCCCTGCACCAACGTCCTGTTTGTGTGTCCAGCCCCGACAGAACACCGGTCCAAGTACAAGCAACACACTCTGCACTTTCGTGCAAAATACGAGCCTCCGAGGCTCAGAACAACCCGTTCGGCAGCAGAACCTGCGAGTGACCCGCGCTTCACAGTCACTCCCTCACATCGCAGTCATTCAGAAAGTTTGTTGAACAAGTGTTTTAGCCGCGTCTGTTGTACTTACATTGTTGTGTGTAATGCTCTCCACCTCCTCGTGTCCTCTCCTTCTCTCGTCTCCCGCACACACATCCCAACTCTGCGCGCACCGATCCGCTCTGCTCCGGACAGTTTGGCAGCTCTGCTCAGTCCTGGTTTTAGCCAAAACGTCCATCTCACCAGCTGCAGGTGGCCTACATGCGCTGCCTGAGAGGCGTGTACAATGCCATGTGAAGAGCGAGGCTATCTAGAGACTCAGGCCGGGTCTTCGTGGCGGGTGCAATTCGGGGCTGTGAAAATGGGTTTCGAACCATATCACCAACAAGCCTCACGTGTCTCTTCAGCAAATGAAATGAAAAGAAAGCTAGCAGTGCCGCTGTACGCACTGACGTAGCTTCACGGTGCGTTCACAGGCGCTGGGAAATGAACGTTTTCAGCTCTAAAGTTCACCTAACACTTACAATAAAAATATATTCATGTTGCCGTCTTTAGAGGGGTGGCCACGGGGGTGGCCAGGGCAATCCTAGGGGTAGCACTGGCCACCCTGGCTACCCCTCTGGCTCCGCCGCTGTATATGACCGGATATCCATCTCCAGCATAAGCCCAGCCTGACTACAAGTTGTAAACCTAAGTCCCAGTCTACCGTCTACATCTGGTGGAACGGGAAATTTCAAGCTCAGTTTAAACTTGACTCATAAGCAAGAACTTCGAGAGTCCGCGAGGCAGAGATACTTTATAGCAGAGTGGTTAGACTCTGGCTTCCCAATAAGGAGATTGTGGGTTCAACTCTCGGGTCGGAACAAGTCAACATGTCACTATCTCTGTGGGTGGAGTTTGCATGTTTTCCCTGTGTAACCATGGGTTTTCTCCAGGTATCACTGTAAATTTCCTCTGTGAGTGAATGAGAGAGTGAATGGATGTCTAACCCTGCGACGAGTTGGCCACTGTCCAGGGTGTTCCCCTGCCTAAGGCCCAAAGTCACTGGGATAGGCTACAGTCACCAGCGACCCCTAACAGGATTAAGCGGTAGAAAATAACTGAAGAAATACACAAATGGTTTGTCTGAAAATCAAAGGCATTTCAATGTTGGCTGCATGTTAATAAATGAATAAATAAATAAATAATAAAAAAAAAAAGGTTTGTAGAACATTTGTTTTTTAATCAGAGCTTCATAGTTTTCGGAATTGTTATCAATTTAATACAAAAAAAGTTAAAAGCAGTCTGTAAAATGTTTTATCATGCACAGCAGTGTTGTGTTTTATTAAAATAAGATTGCAGAGTTAAGGTGGTTTAAATGTGGACAAACTTTCAGTCTGTCAAATGCTTTTGATAAAGAAAAAATGGTAACACTTTAAAGTACCGCCCGCTAGTTAATAGGTAACTATGGGGGTACTTACTGGTACTTACTGGTACTTCTGGTGTTAGTACCAGTGGTAGTTACTGGTAACTACAGTGGTACTTGTAGTGGTACTTAGAGTCACAAGTACTGGTAACTAAAGTGACAGTTACCAGTATATTTAGTATTAACTACAGTGGTAGTTCACTGTCAGTTACTATAGTAATTGATAGCTAACTAACACTGACAGCGGGTCGTATTTTAAAGTGGACAAGGTGGTACTTCACTGTCAGTTACTATAGTAATTGATAGCTAACTAACACTGACAGCGGGTCGTATTTTAAAGTGGACAAGGTGGTACTTCACTGTCAGTTACTATAGTAAACTCACTCCCTCAGGTATAGCAACCCACAAACAAACTGGGCCAAGGGGAGCGTTCCCTTTAGCTCAATGCATTTGTCAGGTTGACCGGCGCGTGGGAGACCCGGGTTCGACTCCCGCTCAGGACAAGTGTAAGACCATACCCGTTACACTATCAATTACTGTAGTAACTGACAGTGAAGTACCACCTTGTCCACTTTAAAGTACGACCCGCTGTCAGTGTTAGTTAGCTATCAATTACTATAGTAACTGACAGTGAAGTACCACCTTGTCCACTTTAAAGTACGACCCGCTGTCAGTGTTAGTTAGCTATCAATTACTATAGTAACTGACAGTGAAGTACCACCTTGTCCACTTTAAAGTACGACCCGCTGTCAGTGATAGTTAGCTATCAATTACTATAGTAACTGACAGTGAAGTACCACCTTGTCCACTTTAAAATACGACCCGCTGTCAGTGAAAGTTAGCTATCAATTACTGTAGTAACTGACAGTGAAGTACCACCTTGTCCACTTTAAAGTACGACCCGCTGTCAGTGTTAATTAACAGTTAATTAATGCAGTAACTACCAGTGAAGTACCACTGTATTAAACTGTACAAGAAGACCAGCTGTCAGTGTTTTTTTTTTTTTTGGAACTACTACCAACTTTTACTGTAATTTAGCTAGTGCTCAATACATTATTTACTAGTAACTATTGTTTAAAGCTCAACCAGCTGTAGTATGCAAATATTTTTTGGGGTTTATTGATAAACATTTTGTAAATTGTTAATGTGTTTCATATCTATTGTGGCTGTGAGCATAATAAAGAGGTGTCTCTTTGTATTAGATTGCCCAGTGTTTGATTTTTATCATAATCTGTATTATACACAATATTTGCAGTAATAAACTTGTTTCATAACAGTCTTTACCTTGTTTGTGTAGCATCACAAATAGAACCACCAAGTACACAATTAAGTATCACTAGAGGTACCCGTATAAGTACCACTAATTAGTACAAATGATGCCACCATAATCCCTAATTATCATTCCACAAAAGTACCAGTAACTATCACTATAATTAATACTTAACTAGCCGGTAACTGTCACTTTAGTGACCAGTACTTGTGACTGTAAGTACCACTACAAGTACCACTGTAGTTACTAGTAAGTACCACTGGTACTAACACCAGAAGTACCAGTAAGTACCCCCGTTGTTACCTATTAACTAGTGGGCGCTATTTTAGTAACTGTCAATTAAGTACTAGTAACTACCACTGTAGTTAATACTATACTGGTAACTGTCACTTTAGTTACCAGTACTTGTGACTCTAAGTACCACTACAAGTACCACTGTAGTTACCAGTAACTACCACTGGTACTAACACCAGAAGTACCAGTAAGTACCAGTAAGTACCCCCGTAGTTACCTATTAACTAGCGGGCGGTACTTTAAAGTGTTACCGAAAAAATACATATTAATTGTAATTTCTACTGTTACAGTTCTGGTGTCATAATTGACCCATGTTGTGGTGCAATTGTGACACTTGACTTTCTTGTCTTGAAACAAAAACAGCTTCAAAATAAATTGTTTCACTGAACCTAAACTTATTTATATGTCAAACCAAGATCTGTACCTTTCATTTCATATAAGCAAGTCTGAGAGTATGTTAATATGTCAAACTGAAAGTGTTACAATTGTCCTCGGTCTTGCATACTTTGCATGCACATGGTTTATGAAAGTATTTGTGAATTATAAGACTAACATTCTCTTTGCCTTTGTTTGACTGACACAGCGCTGACAGCTGCATCAAACTTATTACTAAACTCTTCAATCGATAATTGTCTTGTGTGACCTCAGTTTGACCCCAGAACGGCTGTATTTTTGATTCTTCAGATTGTCTGCGCACCTGTCAGTGTACCCCCCTCACCTACAGCGCCAACACAAGAGGTGCCAGCAGCTCATTCTCACTCCAGGACAGACCTAAATAACATGTAAATGTGCGCGCGAGCAGGTGAAGATTGGCTGCTTGGATTCTTGTCAGTCCTGTTAACGTTTGGTGGCTGCGCACAAAACGCTCGTGGTCCAAATCAATTACACTTTGTTAGCCGGTGTAGCGTGTGAACCCCAGCGTGAGCAGGCACCACTCAGACTGATAATGATTTCTCTCCCCAGACACTTGCTTCTGCTGTCGATGTGGGACCGCCTGCTAAAGACAGGTATGTCTTTAAGAATTTACATACCAAAGTCAAACACTGAAGAGAAGAGACTTTCCATGGACGATAAGTGTTCAGTATTTATGGGACTGAATTCCTGTTTCAGCTTCAACTAAAAACATGTACAATAGGCTCCACCTATTGCCCCTCTGGAATATCCCTGAAAAAGAGATTCTTTTCTCAGCAGGCATTTGTCGGTTCATTTAAGGTCATTACAATACATTTTTTGATGACTGCTAATATCTGACTCATCACTGACGACACAGAGTGAAGAGGACCAACACAGGACTATGTGGACTAGTGTCACTAGAACCACCTTCTCATCAACGCTGAGGATGCTGGAAAGACCCCTTCCACCCCCACCCCAACAGTGAACATCCAGGGAGAGTGGACTCACACAAGTAGCTCGGTGTTCATCTGAACAATAAACTGGACTAGACCACAACATTGATGCACTCACTGCACAGAAAGGGCCAAAGCAGCACCTCCTGAGGAGACTCAAGGACCACTCCTCTGCCTGCATATCCTGTACAGTGTGGTCTACTGGACCAGCAGCATCATAGACAGTGAGAGGAAGAAGTTGGACAAGGTCATCAAGAAGTCCAACTCCGTCCTGGGCTGTCCTTTGGTGCGGGAGGTGGGGGACAGAATGGTGCTTCACATCTATGCTGGACCATGAGTCTCACCCCCTGAGCTCTGTGTCTCCTCCTGCAGGACGCCCTGCCTGCTCAGTGTCTCCTCCTGCAGGATGCCCTGTCTGCTCTGTGTCTCCTCCTGCAGGACGCCCTGTCTGCTCTGTGTCTCCTCCTGCAGGACGCCCTGTCTGCTCTGTGTCTCCTCCTGCAGGACGCCCTGTCTGCTCTGTGTCTCCTCCTGCAGGATGCCCTGTCTGCTCTGTGTCTCCTCCTGCAGGACGCCCTGTCTGCTCTGTGTCTCCTCCTGCAGGACGCCCTGTCTGCTCTGTGTCTCCTCCTGCAGGACGCCCTGTCTGCTCTGTGTCTCCTCCTGCAGGACGCCCAGTCTGCTCTGTGTCTCCTCCTGCAGGACGCCCTGTCTGCTCTGTGTCTCCTCCTGCAGGACGCCCTGTCTTCAGTGACAGACTGATTCACCCTCGCCGTGTGAAGGAAAGGTTCCGCAGGTCCTTCCTTCCCGCCGCTGTCAGAACACTGTTGACTCTGGACATTGTCAGATATAATCCATGGGAACCATCTCTGATACAACTCACTCATGTCACTTTGTCTGACAGTTATTCATGTATTCCTTTTTGAATGCTGCTATGTACAGAAACAGTCGTAGACATTGTGCCTGATTTTTATTCACTGAATATTTATGCTGCAGTTGTTCGTAATCATAGTTATATTGTACAAAACACTTATTAATGATGCCACTTGATCTGTTTATCCTGTTATAATCTGCACTGTGCTCTACCAGAACAGCAACTTATTGTGCGTATGAGTTTTAAACTATTTATACACTAAATATATTTTTGCTCTGTCTGTTTTAAAATTCTTATCTTGTTTGATTGTATGTTTCTACTTCTCTGCTGTTCTTGCAACACTGGAATTTCCACACTGAGGGACAAATAAAAGATATTTTATCTTAATTTAACAGTAAAAACAGATCCTTAAATATTGGTAGTTAAAAGTCTGAGTAATGTGACCAGTCCAAAAATGACTTTGAGAAGTACAAGGTCTTCAAAATAACAATGACTGAAGTAATTGAAAAGGCCCACATGTGCTTATTAACAGGGACCAGGCCACAGCAGTTTGCCCACAGGTGGAAGTGTGTGTGTGTGCTCTGGTGGAAGGGTCACTCTGTCAGAGCCAGGTTTTAATGGAACACCTTCACTTGTTTTTCTTCGGACAAAATCTCACAAGATGTTAAACCCAACCTTCTCCAGGCCGGGGACTAATTACACGTCTGCCTTTTCACGAGCCAGCTGAAGGAAGTGAACAGCACTGGATTTTGTTTTTTTAAGAAACTACAAAAAAATAATGTTTTGTGCACTGCATTTACAGTTTTGTTACAGTCAAGTTGTCTTAAGTAAATTTAGTTGTAGAATTATGGTGCTATTTCAGATCGAAGACCTTGTTTTTTTTCACTACACTGTTGACGTAAACATGTGTTCATAAAAAAGTGTTTCTTAACATTAAGAATTAAAATATTTGACATAAAGGAGCTTTGTTCTTATGAGTGCTAACCCTTCTTAGAATTTGTTCTTCCAGAAGAAGAATTTAAGTAAAAAACACATTTGATGAATGGCCAGGCTCTAAAAAAAAAATGTTCACAAGAAATGTCAATGCCTAATCTTGTCAGATCTCCAAAGGGCAGCTTAGGCTACAATAGAAGCTTACCACTATTGTGTGTGTTGTGAATAAATAATGCATATTGTGAATTCTCTTTGGGTGTCTTGAAAAGAGTTTTTTTAGGGTTTACATTCAAAAGTTCTTCATACTCCTAAGCTGCATATTAGTGATATGACATAGGACATTGTTAGCTTAATACTGTCTTGAGTTATGGCAGTGACTGCTCAAATGGTACTGCAAGTCCAGAAAGCATTTTTCCAAAGAGAACAATATCATCACAAACGGCTCAAGCTCGCCTCACAGACCTACACATTTCAAAAGGTTGGACTTAGCCTACCTAGTTTCACATCATGAACTTTTTTCCGGTTTGAAAGTCTTCAGTTAAAAATAGCTTTTACATCTTTAGCTTCCGCTTTAGCTGTGCTTGCTCTCGCAAACTCCTATTCTGATTGGTCAGCATAGGTCACGTGTTACGTGAGCCTCTGCAATCGGCGCATGTGTGCATGAGAGAAAGAACAACTGCGCATGTTCAGTGGACAGAGGTTAGCTGAATCCGAGCTATCTAACTCGCATTAACTGAGTGCAGCCACTGATGCATCTGTCAGCACCGGGGCCTGTGAAAGATTCATTTCTTCATTGAGGAGGAAACAAATACAAACACATTGAGAGAAACTATTTTCACTCAAATGTGTACCATCAACACAAAGCCCTCTCTTGTCCTGTTCTCACTTTGTTTCTGACTTGAGAGAAACACAAGAGAGAGAAAATCAAACAATGCTAGAATTAGCAGAACATTGTGAAATTTAGGATTTCACAAAAGGGAAAGCATAAGCAGAGAGTGTGATGCACAAACCAGAGGGAGGAAAAATCCCCCTCATCGAACAGCACCCTGGTCTTATCACCACCACATATGTTACATAATCTTACTGATGTTTGATTCTCTAGTTGAAGGCCAAACTGCATCAGTATCTTCATGTGCACATTAAAACATTTCTTAATTGCGTGCCGGTATATAAGTCATCAACACTTTTCTCCCTGCTCTTTGTAACTTCAAAGTAATGATATTTACAGTTCAAAAACATGTCTGAGTCAGGATCCCGCTCCCACCTGCTCTCATTATATCACAGTGAATAGTGCCATTACCGCCGCAGCCTGCACCGTCTGAAGGATGCTTGATACGCTCCTATATTTGACCTAGTTCTGTGGTGTCGAGGCAGACGCATGTGTTATGAGCTTTAATAGAGCCACTTTAACCTGTGTGAGTGGGACTTGTTAAACACTTGAACACAAGAGCGGTAATGAATAAATTGCCGGTGGCTACAGTGAAAGCTGAAAGGACGTGTGAGAGCTGCAGTCTAATGTGAAGAAAAATAACAAATATTATCAGTATTCTGCTGGCGGACTGTTCCAGGACCACAGTCTGTAGTGTATGGTTTTATGAATATTATGTAAAGATGGGCTGTTAAGCTATGAAAATCTGTTTTAGGGACCTGTAGCTGATCAGAATATAGTCTGAATAATTTGAAATGGTACTATTCTAGATAACTTGATCCAATAATATGTACCGAGTATTGGACCCATGATATTTGTTCATCCGATGTTATGGTTGTGCTTATTTGACCCAGAAAGTTTCATAATGTTGGCAATTTAATGATGTAAAGTTAAGGTTTTTGCACAGTGATTAAGTTGCATAACACTATGATTAATTTTTTACCAAATTAACTGAGTTCCATGAATAAAAAAGCTATTTATCTAAAGCCAGAGCTGGCTAATCACTGTATACCTTCTCACATTAGTAAATTAAAATCCAATCAGGTGCGGCAGGCTAACAAATGAAATAAGAAAACTTCAACAATGCCACTGGACATTAATTCAAAAAAATATTTAATAAGAAGGACCTATAAGTCGCACAGACAAGTACATTGAAGGCAGATGCAAAGCTCCATTTAGCATAGTTTATGATGCTGAATTTATTTACATCACGTTCCAGTGCTTACAATTAGCTAGGAGACAGTTTGTTTGTTCACATTTCCCCAAGCAGTTTCTCCATCAAGGCACATTGAAAGAAAAAGATAGCGGAAGGCAAAGCGGACTCAAAACCTGTAAGAGAAAGAGCTTAGTTAAGCTAAAGGTTAGGCTAACAGAGCACAGGAACCAGAGCAGTCAATGTACCGCACTCCAAAAAACGAGCCATTACCCGACAACGACTATCCCAGTGGGGTGCACGGTAGCAGGTTAGAGCTCTGGCTTCCCAATAAGGAGGTCGTGGGTTCAACTCCTGGGTTGGACCATATCAACATCTCACGATCTCTCTGGGTGGAGTTTGCATGTTCTCCTCGTGTCATCGTGGGTTTTCTCTGGGTACTCCGGTTTCCTCCCACTTCCAAAAACATGCATGTTTAGGTTAATTGGGCATCACTGTAAATTTCCCTGTGAGTGAATGAGAGAGTGAATGGTTGTCTGTCTAACCCTTTGACGAGTCGGCCACTGTCCAGGGTGTTCCCTAACTAAGGCCCAAAGTTACTGGGATAGGCTCCAGTCACCCTCGACCCCTAACGGCAGTAGAACATGAATGAAAAAAAAAAAAAAAAGATGACTATCCCAGTCACCAGCTTGGACATACCTGGTCTAGGCTAGACATTACATTCAGGTAAGTGGAAAAAATGCATAGAAAAACTCTGTCTCAAGCTTCAGTAACCAGACGTCTGTCAGACCGGTTCATACTTGATCCAAACAGTGTCTCGTCCCGTTTTGTTTTAATCAAAAAAGTTTCATCAGCCAACTAGACAGGCAACATGCGCAGTAGATCGGAAAGTGACATCAACCTATAATCCCCTGTATAGGTTTGAGAACCACATCTTGGATTGTTCACAGAAACGTGCCCATGAATTAAAGCTATCTAACATAAAGACCGGGGTCAGATTTGGTCCTCCAACTGGTAAAATTCAATCTGCAATGACTCACCCAAACAACAACAATTAGGTTCTGTATTTGTATCACAGTTTCAGAGAGAGCAAAGATGGTAAATATCCAACTAGGACTGTAGTCAACCAAAGAGTTTTTTGAGTCATGCTCTTTGGTTCTTCGGAACTTGTTTCCCTTTCCAAAAATTTGGCACTCAGGAAAGGTAAGTTGAAAAGCCCTGCCATAAGTCTTGATCTTCTTAATTAACTGAAATTGGAACAAACACGAACCATAACAAAGCACTTGCATCAAACCAATCTCTCATTATTTCTTTTAGTGTTGAATGTATCTAGTATTCTTCACACTTAACCATAAAGCCACTGCAGTCTAAACTCAAGGTCCACTGAGGTCCAGCTTTGTGGAAATAATGTGCCCTTTAACGACTTTCCTAAAGAGCGCCGCCTGACTGTTTACTTCACCTCGGCTGTAATTAACACAATGGTTCAATGTCTCCCATCCCTCAGAGAAGCTAAACACACGACTCAGCGGGTGCAAGGCCGTAAAGCGCTGTTCTGTATGCACAACGCCATGTACGCCGTAAATCTGCACCACGCACACTGATTTCCTCTGCGTCTGGGGCAGGGTATGTCACGCCAAAGCATTCTATGTTATGTGTAAAGGATGAAAACTGGATTAGCATGCAGATGTGAAATAGCAACAGGTCTGGGTTCTTTTTTCTGGGTGTCTAGAGCTTGTTATTGTATGCATCAGTTCATTCTTAAGGTTTTATAAAAAATTATAACAATTGTGAGGGTTTATTTGGTAGAGTCAGGCTACTACACGATTGCTTACCCAGAACTAATTTTGTACCCAGGTTACACCATCGCGACAGTCAGAAATTAGTCGTTGAAATGACACTATATGGTTCTGGTTCAGTTGTGTCAACAGGTTGTGTTTATCGCAGAAATCATGTTTGTTTTGCTATGAACATCAAGTTCATTTGTTTTGTTGTTGTTGTTTTATTTTATGGTCAAAATAACGTTGTGTTTTTTGCTAAATTTTAGGAATTCTATGAATTATGGACATTGACAGTACAGGACAAGCAAACAAGAGGAATCCCTGGACTAAACAAGGATGTTTGTTTCCTTTGAGGAGCCACAGAGTAGGTCCCAGTCACACATGTAAATATATATATTTCTGCAGTTTTTTTTTTTATTTGAATAAGTTTTTATAAAGTCAGAAGTCTGATCAGGTTAAAAGCTGTAGTACTGGTCGTTTTGAGCCACTGTCCCTCTGCTCTTCAGAGCATAGAAGCCTGATAGATGCCCATTCACATATAAAGGGCCGTGCCGCCCATGTCTTTTGCGCTGCTCAGTTTGCGTGTCAGCACACCTCCACACAGGTTTAACATTGAAATTGTTTGTGTGATCGCGTTTTTTGTGAACGCACCATTAGTGAGCCGTGACACACTGACAGTCAGTTGCATCACTGTAAAAATGCTTCTTTTGGGTGCTGGCCCTGAGCAGTTTTAACAGTACCAGGCCTCTGCACAGGGGTGATAAATGCTCTGACAGTGTTTCACTTTACTACATAGTAGTCTTTCTTTGTATTTGAGCATTGTCTCATGTTCTGATTACTGATTGGCTACTTTGCCTGGCTGTTGAAGAAGTATTCTTCTGTCTCTGACAGAGAGAGTATGTAATCTATGGTGTTATAACCCACTCTGCTAGTGGGGTAGGTTGTAACATTGGAAACCCTTGAATCTAGGGTTTAGGTTAGATCTTCTAGTGTCTGTGAAAATACTGAAGTCATCTGATTAGGTACCTTTTGAAGCCAACAAAGGAAGGTATTTTGTGCAAAGATTTAAGAACTATAGGTAAACAAAATGGGTTTTAGGCGCTCAAAGAAAAAGTGGTCTCCCCTAAATATGCTTTAATACATTTTAACAAGTGAGCTTCTTTTTTCTTTCTTCTTGTAGCTCCCACGTCCACGTTGCCGGTGTCCATGTCCCTGCCCTCTCTCCGCAGAAGAACAACCCTCCCGGCAGCCTCTGTGTTGTGATATGAACACAGATAGGATTTTGACAGTTGTGATGGATGACTTAACAGCAGGAGCGCGGTGTCTTTGGAGCGGGGTCGGCTGGTGATGAGGAGGTCGGGGCAGAGAGCGGGTCTGTCTCATACTGGCGCACATAGACGGAGAATGGCCAAAAATCCACTGTTTCCCATGGTAGAAAAGCCTCTGACCTGCACCGATCACGACGCTGCTCATGTCTCTGCTTGTTAAAGGAGTAAAAGGTGGGTTGTTGAATCTCGGGTAACATCTGTACGCAGGAGTATCAAGATGGAAATTTGTATGACATGAACAAAGTGATGTTGCAAGGAGAAAGCAAAACACTGGGGACAATACTGTATGTGTTGAGATAGATTTTCTGCTTCCTTGTCAAGTGCATTCTGTAACCTGTAAAATTATTTCAGTGCTACTGCCATCTATACTTACTCAAGCTGACAATTTCACTTCACTTCAGTTGCTGGGTCAGTGTGACAGAACTGCTGACAGTTCACTTATGTGTTCAGGTGCAGTGATTGGCGAGAGCAAAAAAGTAGAGCAAACAAAGCCCCAAAGTGCAGTGTAAGGTGGTTTCCATATGGTGCCAGTGTGGTCCCAGTGCCAGACCCCAGGTCCATGACAAGACCGAGTCCAAACCCCCTTGAGATGAAGACAAGATTGAGTTCAAGAGCCTGCAAGACCGCATCTAAGCACCCTCGAGCCCAGGACAAGACCCAAGTCCAAGCGACCTTGAGACCACGATAAGACTGAGTTCAAGAGCCTGCAAGACCGCATCTAAGCACCCTCGAGCCCAGGACAAGACCGAGTCCAAGTGACCTTGAGACCACGACAAGACCGAGTCCAAGTGCCGTTGACAAGATCAAATGAATAAATTTGAAAAATTCACTCAATAATGGCAAACTGGCCTGAGGCAGCTCAGCAGAGGTCATTGCCTAAACACCTGACGCCTCAACCTTAGTTAGTGGATGGTGAGGAAATCGAAGTACCCAGAGGAAACTACCTAGACACGAGGAGAAACATGCTTCTGACAGAAAGGCCTGGGCCGTACGAGAGTCGAACCTGCGACCTTTTTGCAATGAGGCCAGAGTGCTATTCTCTCTGCCACCGTGCCCCTGAGACCAGGACAAAATCAAGTCCAAGACAAGACCAGGTATAAGCACTCAGAAGCCCAAGACAAGACTGAGTCCAACTGCGCTTGAGTCTGAGACACGACCTACCTTAACAAAGCAGTTTTGAGATGAAAGACCAAGACCTATTTCAAGCATACTAGTACTTGGGAGTTTTTTATGTGACCCAGGGCCTGGAGTCTTTCTTTGTGGAGTTTGCATGTTCTCCTCATGTCTGCGTAGGTTTCCTTTAGGTACTCTGGACTCCCTTAGCACTAAAACGTCCAGTTTAACCTCCCCGCTCGTAGGACTTCAGATGGAATTGAGCTCTAAAGCTACAATCTGGAACAAGCATCTCTGACATTGTACTTGATGTATAAACATAACCTTAACTAGTAGTTTAATAAATAAAAGGATTTATATTTGTATATTTTTGTCTTTGTCCAGTGCTGTGGTCACACCACATGAGCCACATTCATTGAGCATATAAAAAAACAAACATTAACATGTCTTTTACAAAAAAGTACAAACTTGTACAACTGTATTAAGGTCGGTTAATGGTGGGAGTAAAATGCTAGCGCCAGCATATAGACCAACAGTGTTATAGCCTTTGTATGTCTTATGTATGAGATATATCTTATTATTGAAATAAGCAAACATGCAAAAAGAGAAGAAATACAGTGAGCCGTACACACACACGTACATTATGCAAAATGTGAAATTGTGTTATTATCTCAATGGCTAAATTTCATCACCAGTGTATGACATGTAGTACAAAAGCACTCCATCACACAGCAAACAACCACCCCCTCCTCTTTTCACTCTCACTCTTTCACCTCGTCCATATTTGCTCCCATATTTCATCATGCCCTGTTCTAGAGCGTGTCTGGCTCTGCGTAGACTGAATACCAAATCCTTTCTCCTGCCGGGTCCTCGTCGCCGCGTTTAACAGCTTGTAGTAGGCACTTTTACTGATGCCATATTGGATTGTGTTAAACCGACGCATTCTTCCAGCCTTTACCGTCTTTTCCTCCTCCGAACGCTTTGGACCGGGTGTCACGCAGAGGCCAGATATTTAAAGAGTTGAAGTGGTGCTCAGGAGAGACGGGGCTGGGGTAATTCCAGCCCCGGCAGATGAATGGGATCTTTCAGTCGGCAGCGCTGTCAATCCCGGAGCTTTGAAGTGTGCCAGCTTCACAAGGAACCCAAACAAAAAGGAGGCGAAGGGTGAGGAGAGAGAGGGTTTACAGGGAGAAGGTGATGTCTGTATTCTGCGTGAGAAAAGCGGAGAAGAATTTGAAAAAAGGCTTGAGGTTTCACTTAAAATACACGTGATATGTTTGGGTTGTACTGTTCTGGCTTCACAATAATAAGATCGTAGGTTCAAATCACCATCTTACAGTTTCTCTGGAGTTTGCATGTTCTGCCTGTGTTACCGTGGGTTCTTTCTAGCTTCCTCCAACCTCCAACAACATGCATATAGTTGTCAAATTCCCCTATAGCAAATGAAAGAGAAAGTGAATGATTATCTGTCTGTGTCTATCTCAGGTCCTGATGATCACATATGGAGGATGGTTTGCGTCAGTGGTTTCGATCACTGGCTTTTGCTGCCATATTGACCTCTAATTTCTACAGGATGTGCATGGTTGTGTTTCTCCAGTGATTCTTTGCATTACTAGAGCAAGATGAATGAAGGTGCACGGAGCCATGTGACCGTTCTGACCAATCAGGTAGCTTAAAGCAGTGGTTCTCAAAGTGGGGTGTGTAGGGGGTCCCCCAATTTCTTTTGAATTACTGGTTTTATTTTTCAATATAACAATTGTTTAATATTTCCCATCCGAAACATAGAATTTTGGATTGGAAAGATAGATAGCTTTGAATAGAAACAAGTAAACCAGTAAAAAGTACTATAGGAAATTAAACATTTACTCAAATTTGATATATTGCTTAGCTTTAATTGTGTTATAGGGGGTGATAGGGGGTCCTTGGAAGATTTTTGAGCCGATAAGGGGTCCCTGGTCTAAAAAAGTTTGAGAACTCCTGGCTTAAGCTACTTCTTAAAAAGCAGTTTTATACTACTGTAAATAAAATACTCCTGAAAGGTAATGAAGCATAGCTGTCACCTGGACAAGGTTCTAGTTAGGCCCGAGCCCCAGTAGGGCAAAGGGCCTATTGTTTCTGCAACGATGATGCCAACTCTGCCGCCCCCTGCAAGAACTACGGTAATAGCCCGTTATAATAATTAGTCAACAATGAGTCAGTGGTTGAAGTTTTATTACTTTCACAAAAGTGTATGAAATTTGGCCCAGTGACTCTTTATGTTACCCCAAACAAAAAAGTCCAGGGTTTAACCCAAATCTCAGATGCTGTTGCCTTGACAACACAGTACTCTTCTAAACAACCACCACCCTATGCAACACTTACTAAGGGCGAGTCAGGTAAGAGCAGGGCCGAGCATTTCAAAGTATGACCTGCGACAATCGTCTTAATGCCGCTTGCAGCTTTCATTCTTCTTCTTGCTGTTCTTCTTCTTGTGTCCCGATGACAACCCAACACAGTATCACAAATAAGCTTATATACCACAACACAAAAATAGTAGAGTATTACGAGCATGATTTCACTTATGGTACACCATATATACTGCACATTATGAAGAAGCATTAAAATCACACAATATTTCATAGAATAAATACAAACGAGTTTTGGTTGAAGCGACGTTTTCTTTAGGTTAAACGGGTAAGTTTAGGCGTTACGTTCAAATGGGTACGTTTTGGATTGGTTCTTGGGGTCGGTTATGATTATGTACATACATATATCCACACACATTTACATATAAACATTATTTGACCTTGCACAGCTCTTATTAGTCTGTAATATTGTAAAATTTCAAATGTTTGAAATAGGTGAGTGAGAATTCAGCTTTCCAAATATTCAAGTACTTTCCTGTACATTGTTCATTTGTTTTAAGCTGAAGCAGTTCATTTTTCCAGAAGGGTGAGCCAGGAGGTTTTTTTATTAGCAATCGCACATGATATTAACAATAATTGCTTACTGTGGTTAGTTACATTTTACTTTGTAAAATCCATTAATAGTGCTATCTTTGGACAAAATGGAATATTGACATGAACAATGTTGGATAGTTTATTCCTAAATACACAGACAAACTCAATATGTCCAATTTAACTAGACACACTGGTACTTTTAACATGTTTTAAGAGTGTAGGCCTGTCGTAACACATAGGCTCGCCTGATGGCACTGTCGCCTCCAAACGGCATTAATCAAACGTGAGCAGTCAGCCGGCCTATTAGAGAGAGTGTTGTTGGTGGTGATAAAATAATACTGTGTAAAGCAGATGTTGATAAGTGGGCCGAGCTCATTTTACACATGATTTGCGAGACGCTCCAGTGAATCGTCTGCTGGGATTAGTCATTACGGCTGTGTGAGGCTGCATCATAAACAACAGCGTCCTGACATATGGTTCCGATCAGTCCCACGTGGGTCCGGTTAGTCACATCTGAAGCCTGTCCCGGGCCGGTCCTTCTAATGCCGAGCAGGCTGAGGTGGGATAGAATCGATACGTAGCATAGGCTCTGACGCCACCACAATCACCGCGCCGTGATTAGCGGCTAATTGGACGTAACAGAATGATTGTGAGGCGAAGCAGCAGAGTCACGGCGGTGAAAAGAACATCCGCACGGCTGCCAGGTGGGTATTTATTTATTTGTTTTTTGCTCAAATGCAGAAAAATGTTGGAGGAAATGACTCTATCCAAAAGATGTTTTCTAATAGTGTAATTGTGATGCAAGGATTTTCATGTTTAGTTCAAAGACAACAGATTTTCAGGGATTAAAGAGACTTCTGATGATGAGTCTTAGATCTTTGTTCGATACGATGTGCATCCTGATAGACTTGCTGCAATTCTATTTGTAGAAAAATTGGAAGCCAAACTAGCAATTCTCATGGATTGTGTGTCTGTACTATGCCGTGTAAATACAGTTCCTTCTTGTTGTTTTTTTTTTTTTTACTTGTCTATTGCATAGACCAAGGGTTCTCAAGTTCTCAAACATTTTCAGTCCATGGACCCCTTATCGGCTCAAAAATCTTCCGAGGACCACCTATCACTTTTCGCTCTGGTATCACATTAAAATTCGGGATATAAAGCTAAGCTATATGTCAAATGTGAATACATGGTTCATTTCCTATGGTCACTTTTACTGGTTTACTTGTTTCTATTCAAAGCTATCACTCTTTTCTATCCAAAATTCTATGTTTAGGATGGTAAATCACAGGAAATTGTTATATTGAAAAAATGACCAATGTTTCAAAACTATTTGGGGGACCCCCTACACATGGTCCAGGGACCCCCAGGGCACCCCACTTTGAGAACCACTGGCATTGACATGCTGTGGAAAGCGTAAAGTAGGCTACATTCACACTGCAAGTTGGATTCTCAATTCAGATTTTTTCATTAATTCCGTTTTTTTCATGTGGTCGTTCACATTAGACAAAACATGCGACTCCAACTAGTCTCTGGTGTGAACGGGATGCGGCCCTAAAAGTGACCTGCATGCACAGTAAAGAGCATCACGTCACATGTACAGAGTGTATTCACACAGCCAAGACGCGTTTGTGTCTATTTCAGGCTTTTTTTGTGCAAAAACGGAGCCGAAAGAACCAAATCCACTCAAGGAAAAAGAAAATGCAACACTCTGCCTGTTTCATATGAACCCTACATCCACTTCTAATCCTCAGTCCAACTCTTGCAGCGTTTACACTTTTTCAAGTCCAATAACACAACCAAACAATAAAGCAGGGGTCGGTAAACTATGACACGCGTGCCACTTGGGCACGCAGAGGAATTTGGCTTGGCACGCTGTGTCATGCCATTCATTCATTTACCCATCGTAAGTGCATCCTAACTGCTGCGCTCTCAATGCAGCTCGAGCAAATGATTGACAGCTGCTCGTAGTGACACGAGAAAAACGAGTGACATGAGTTTCAAACTTCAGGAGCCAGACGTTCATCAGACCAGTTCAGACCTGATCCAAACTGCTGCTCTCATCTCGTTTTGTTGTTTAAATAAAGAAGTTTCCTCAGCCAACTAGATGGACAGTGTCTCAGAGGAGGAAACAGAGTAAAAAAACAAATGTTTTCTCAAAAGTTTGCCATGAAACGCTGACATCTTGTGAAAACAAGGAATTTTAAATGCCTAAAAGAGCACAGATTAATGTAGAATATTTAGGGGTGTCAAATTAGTGCATGAATTGAGATTAATTAATTAGAAACACATTTATCAAGTTACTTTTTTTTAATCGCATTAATCTATTTTGACATCTTTAACTGGTGACGAGTAGCAACAAGACCAAAATAAAGGAGCAGGCGAGTGTAATTGGACTAATGAACGGGAATTTTACGTTCAAAAACATCCTAAAGTCTTCATTTTTTGCAATATATTAATATTTCCCATCTACAACAATAATGTAATTAATTAAATTGGATAAAAAACAAAACAAAAACACTTCAGTTGAGTGTTTTTCTCAGCAATTTTTAGGTGAGATTAAAAATAGATTAATTAGATTAATTAATTATAAATCATAATTCATTAATCTCTCTATTTTTTTTAATCGCTTGACAGCACTAAGAATATATATATATATATATATATATATATATATATATATATATATATATGAAAATAGACACTTGTAGGTTTCGTACATGTCATGATTCCAGTTGCATAAAGTTTTTTGTGGCGCTGTGAATATTGTTTAAAAATAGCAAAAAGGCCTGGCAGAGAAGGAGGGTCAAAGTGAGAATAGAGCTGGCAGTGAAAGAGTTAATAGAGTATCATGAGAATGCTTCTAGCCCTTTTTTGGGTTTAATGGAACATGTCTAAAGTTACAGAAATGATTAAAAAAATTAACTGTAGTTGTGGACACTTAACAAAAACATTGAAACTTCTGAAGCAAAGTACGATAAGTAAGCCTATTTTCCAGCCTCTGACAGGAACCAGCCCCTCTCTCTCTCTCTCTTTCTCTTTCTCCAGTGACAGGACACACCACAGCTGTCCTGACAGACGCTCAGTGAGGCGGCAAACCACACTGACCGCTACCTCAGGCACATCCATCATCCAGCCCGGGCTCAATCATTCCACTGTCCCGGAGCCCAGGGACGTGCTGAGGCATCGCTCCCGCTGAGACACAGGCAGTTTAACAACACCATCACCCAGACATGACACCGGAGAGTGACTAGTGCATGTTAATACTGGGAGGTTTTGGAAAGAAGATAACGTGTGTTTGAAAAGCACAGATTTGTATGAATAAATAGTGTTACAGTTTTGCTGACTGTTTATAGACATTTTTTGACAGTTTTGAGGTTTTCACTGTAAAGTTATAGGAACATAGTTATGCAAACAGAGCACTTCCTGTTTTGTACACAATAGAACGTTTTAAAATTAGATGCAGATTGCACATCACAAACTAATAGAAAACAAACACACAGGACATGTTGACACGGGAGCAGAACTGACTTTATTTTATTAGACTGAAAAAGTACAGTTTATTAAATCAAGTTGATGTACCTGTCTGTTTCTACTGTGGATGTATGATATGTACTTAAATACAGTTGAGCCTAAACAAAATGCACCCACAGAGCTAATTAACTTGATTTTCCTGAAGGCCAAATATTTCAGTGGACCATGGCCTCTAGGCTGGGTATTTGCACAAATGTAGGAGCTATTTGTCTAGTTTGTTTAGTTTGTGTCATATTTTTGTTTTTGGGTTAATTTCCAAATTCAATATTTTTGTTTTGTTATATGTTTTATAATTAAGTTTTGCTAATGTACATACTAAGTTTATTTTGTCACATTTTTGCTAAGTTAAAGTTACATTTTTGTTTCAATAATTTGTTTTAATTATTTTTCTTGCATATCATTATGGGCACTGAGGTTATATAGGTGGCGGTGTTACCTCAGTCAGGCGTGCACCAGGGTGGGCCTATGGTTTTTTGCCAGGGGAGGAGAGGCAGCGAGGAGGCCGTAATCATGTTAAAGTTGTTGTTTGTGTTTGTGTTTAAAGTGTGTTGTTCACCTGTACTAACGCTTGTTAATATTAGCAAATGTTATTTTCACATGAACAGATGAATACTTGTACTATAGTCATTATTAAAGTGAACCCTGGCTATAATCACATGTTTACCCTAAAACTCTTATAATATCATTACTTATATAAATACAGGATAAATACCTCGGAAATATTTGTAGTTTTATTAAAATAGTGTTTTAAAGAGATACCTGGAGGCTGCCATTTTGTTTTGGTTGTGACATCAAATGGTTGTCTGTGTCTTCTGGTGGTTGTCAAGGTAACAGTCTAGGGAGCAACTATGGTAGGAGCAACAACAAAAAGCAACCATTTGACATCATCAACCCCAGAATGCATTGCACCTGGACATCATGGCTGCTCCCAGTGGCTCCAAAACAATGACAATTTTATAAAAAATAGTAAGGGGTTATATATTTGTTTGCAGTTTATTTTAGTAAACATGGCCAGAACTAGCATTTAAGCCATATTTATCTTCATAGTCAGGGATCCTTTTAAGTACCATAATTTGCTGCCACTTTAGAATAGGGGCTGGACAAATGTTTATAAATGTTTTGTTCATGTTATGTATTTGTCAAATAAACATTTGTAAATGAGTACATGCTTTGTATTTATACGTAACATTGTTAAAAGAATGAAAGTGCATCTTGGTATATGATTAGTTCATTTTTTGTTCATGATTACTAAATGAACAATACCTATTTTTTTTAGAAGTTAGTTAATGTTTTGTTGATGATTACTTAAAACATTAACAAACATTTTTATTTTGTATAATAAATGGTTAGTTCATTTTTGTTCATAATTAGTTAAACATTTAGTAATGATTAGCAGATTATTATATAATGATTAATTCTTTATGCATATTACCAATACTTAATCATTAGTTCATTTGTTGGTCTATAGTTAGTAATTGTAATCTTATGTTTTAATAATGACAAGTAAAGAGTTTGGTAATGATTTACTAACAATTACAAATGGTAAAATGTTTGTGCATTAACAATGATTAGTTAATGTTTGTTCATTATTAGTTAATGCTATTTTTTATAATTAACTAATGATTCGATAATGTTATTTTAATGATTTATTAACATTTATAAATGATTTGTTCTCCGTTCATAATTATTAATTGTTACCAACCTTTTTGATTGCATCCTTTTTGAATGGACATTTATTTGTACACTGCGTAAACCACAACCCATAGTGCTCCAAAGTAATTATTTGAGTTATATTTGAGTCAAGTTTGGTCGTTGTTTACTTTTGTTAGTTTATTCACAAATAGTCACTACAGTAGTGTTGTTCAAAATGTCCACTGTACAGAATGTGTTTCATATGTACAACACTTGCTGTGATGAATGAGGAGTGGGCGACAGAGCTGCATGTAGTGGAGTAGTATGTTCTGTGCGTTTGATTTTTGAACAGATCCATGGTTTGAATGCAAAGCACGCTGTATTCACACTTCATAGACTAGTCCGCAGACATGCATACCCTGCAGCTGCCACAGCTCGCAAAATAACATGTTTATGTATTGTGTAGTGTGCAGGTTTGGGTTTGGATTGGGTCCTAAAATTTAAGCATATTTTGCTGGGCCAGGTGGGTTGGATTGAATTTTTAATCAGGTCAGGCGAAAAAAGATGCAGTAGTAGATGACTACTACTGCCCCGTTTTTTGAGAAATCTTTATGTTAAAACTCCAGAAACTGCAAATTTCTCAGGAAAACAAATAAAAAGCGCAGTAACTGTGTTTGAAATCGTCAAAACATTTCGAGCTGCAGTTACTGCACTTTATCTTTGTTTAAAGGGGCACTGTGTAAGATTGAGAGGAATTTTAATGATCACATATAGTCCACAAACATTTAAATCATATTTATTCTTTACAACATGAATACTTAAGAGAGCACTGTTAACCAATCCATATCAATTGTGATACATTTATACGTATTTGAAATGTTTTATTACGGGCCGGAATGTGGATCATTGACGCTAGATGTCAGCATGCTAAATAGGCAAAATGCATGTGAAAGGCTCCCTCTAGTGTTCAAAAGTGGAAATCACTTTGTTTGTTTGTTTTTCTTACACAGTGCCCCTTTAACTGGAGAATTTGTCTTAATTCGCAGAAAGTGAAAATGTTGTAAACACATGAATGTCATCTTTTCTCAGATGCTCTCATTTACTGTTTTTAAGTACCGTATATATTTTAGCTTAAAACTAAAAATGTTTATTTTAATGGTTGTTCTGTGCTAAGTATTTACTCATCCTGAAGTATCATACAAACACGAGTGTAGCTCTGACAAACACAGAAGGGACAGAGTCTAAACTATTTCTCTCAGTTTAACAGACAGCACAATTACTGTGTTTTCCTTTGTAGGGCAGCATTTACAAGAACTAAATGTCTTTTGATAATAATTACTTGAACACAAACTAAACACATTTCTAATATCTGCCAAATACAATCACATTTGTTCTTCTAAAGTCAAATAAAATCTATTTGTTTGTGTATAGCCCAAAATCACAACAACAGTCGTCTCTGAAGACTTCCCAAGATTGTTATAAGGGAGTCTATCTTCTACATGCCACGTGTTTTTACTGACAGAGGAGAGTTGTAGAGCTCCTCATTCAAAAAGCACACTTAAATAATTTACTATTTGACATGACTGAATTACAAACTCTCTAACTTCCGATTGATTGCCCAGACTCAGGTGTAGTCGGCACACTTCACATTTTCTCAGACTTAGTTTAAAAAGCCCAGCCCACTGAGAGGCTAAGAACCCAGCCACAACATTCAACTAAATGAAATAATAAGTATTTAATTCCACCGTAGCACTAATCAGTCCCCACGATGGCAATTTGGCTGAACTCGCCCAAGCAAGTTCAGAATTTGTTAGTTTGTAAATTTTGTTCACTGACAACTGGAGAGCGATAAAAGTGAGTGTGAATGTGACGGCCGCACCAGCGTTCTGAACAATGCCATTTCAAAATGCCACACATCACAAAAGCAATAAATATACAGCAGCCTTTCTCCTCCAGACGCTATTCATCAGACATAATAGCTTTTTTTTTTTACCAGTGTAATTCTAAACCTAAAAATGAAAATGCTTTGACAATAGGTTTTGAAAAAATGGCAAACCACCCATTGATGTATGTATTTGAACACTTTCTATCTGTAATGTTTCTCAGTTTATCAGGTGTATACATATTTTATCTGCAGAAATGTGTGGACTTGGACTTGAGTCGGACTTGAGTGACTATTTTATAGGCCTGAGACTTGACTTAATAAAATGGGCAAAGACTTGGGGCTCTGTTATAACCAAGAGGAAAGGAGGGAACAGTAGGGGTAAAGGAAACAGTAAAGGAACGGTGAAGGTAGCTGATTGAATTGTTACAATTGGAACAAAAGGTGTCCAAAATTGGGCTAAGAATTTACATGAACTATTAACGTAATGAGAGAGAGAGCTGAGAGAAAATAAACAATTTCAATCAAGCCAAGCCAAAGTTGCCAGTGCATGCATGGATTTTTAAAGTCCAGCCGCCTGAGCAGCTAATTTTGAGTTATTGTTGTTTTGGGAATACCTTGACTGGCAACACAGTCTTCGGAGAAAATGTAGATTTACAACAAAATGTCAAAAACGTTTTCACGCCTTTATTTCGTAAAGCTGTCACAAAAAGCCAAAGCATAAAATAACTACGACATTTGGTTGAAGCCACGTAGTGACATTTTCTTTGAGTTTAACAGGTAAGCTTAGCCTTCAAGTTACCAAAATGGTGAAGTTGGTTAGGACTGGGGCTTGGGATAGGTTAAGATGTATTCATTAAACCCAAAGAAAATGTCGTCATGTGGCTTCAACCAATTGTGGTTATTTCACATTTTGGCTTTTCGTAACGTACTGACGTTTAAAAGGCATGAAAACGTACCTATCGTACATTTTTGACATTGTTGTATATCTACGTTTACCCATTACGACTGGTGGAGCTTCAGCATGTCTAGCAAATCCTAAAAAATGGTAAATGGTCTATTCTATTGTAACAGTCACTTAGACAATGTGGGTTAAGGCCACAACGGCAATCCTCTCTTGTCGTCTGACTGTTGCACCTGATGTTCCAGCGGTCTCACATCCAAGTACTAACCAGGCCCTAACTAGCTTAGCTTCCGAGGCTTTGACAAGCATGTATGTCCACCTAAATCTTAGAGCGAGCTGCTTCAGCCAGTTGAGGTCCAGGGGCGTAGAGTACCAGTTAGGCACCGGGAGTCGCAGAGCCAGTTTGCATGCAAAAAACTAACAAAACAATGAGAACACAAGAGGGGCAATGGATACAAAGCTCAGGACAGTGGTCATAACAAACTCAGCTTGGACTTGAAAGTCACTGACATCGGACTTGACTTGGACTTAGAGCTTTGTACATTGAGCCGACTTGATACATCTCAAAAAATATGTTTTTATGAACAAACTGGAATATTTCCCCTCACTTCTTTACTTATGATTAGAATTTTACTCAAAAAGGATTCATAAGGCTTGAAACGAAATCAGCCCAGTCTCCGAAGAAAACGTAGAAAAACGTACGATAAGCACGTCTTCACGTCTTTTACGTCAATGTTACAAAAGATTAAAACATAAAACAAGCACAAATTTTGGTAGAAACCACGTTTCTTTAGAGTAAACCTTAACTTACCCCAAATCGCAGTCCTTAACAAACCTATGTTATTACAAGCCTAAATGTACCCATTAAACCCAAAGAAAATGTCACTACTTCAACCAAAACTCTTGGTTATTTTACATTTTAGCTTTTCGTAACATATTAACGTAAAACATCTACGTTTTCTTCAGAGACTGTGTTGAACAAAAAACCATTCCCACAAGACAAAACAAGACTCAAAACTGTCTACAAGAACGAGACAAGATACAATTTTGACAGAATGTTTAATCAACTGTGTAATCTAAAGTTTGGCCTCAGAATTTTTTATTTCGATTTTTTTTCTGTCATTGTAACACTGCTTCTCACAACTACGAATTCACAAGCGGAATACTTCATCAGCATCGAGCCATTTTCAGTTCAAGCCATAAGTAAATGGGGGAGATCCATTTTCAACGTCTTTGCACAATCTTGTTGCAATTTTGTCTTGTGGCAAGATCTTGCCCGTTATACGTTTATAAAATGCCAGCTGTATTGGATATAGTGACTTGAACAAACTTGAAAATGAAAGCAGAGGACTTGGATTAGACTTGGACTTGAAGGGCACTGTCTTGGAACTTGCCTTGAACTTGAAGGAAAAGACTTTCTTCAAACTTGCAAAACAATGACTCAGTCCCACTTTTAAAGAATTGTAAAACCACACTTTATCGTACTAAGGACAAGAAAACAAGTCAGATAAAATGTTCTCAACAACGATCAATATATTTGGGGTTTGAGATGAACCAATTTGCTCGAGGACATTCCCTTGACCTTTGGCGTTTAATTGAAATTGAAATTCGACGAGTTTCTAATTCCAGCAAACATGAGACCTTTGAAAGACTTATTACAATGGGAAGTGGGCCGTTGAGCATCTTGTTTCCAGACGGCGGTAGAGATGGTTTAAACATTACAAACGTATCCTCCGAACAAGGCCGTGACCTGTGGCGTCCTTGAGGAAAATCATGTCCAAATGATGTCAAAATTCCCAAAGTCTGATGTCAGTATCTCCGGAGGATGTCGTGGCCTTGGCATCGAGCGAACATGAACCGGTGGAGGCCATGGCTGTGTTTTTGGGTTGCCAGATAAAACCTGCTTGGACAACCATGCAAGTAGAACAGACATTTTATTTTGGTTCTTTTTCTAAATCAAATGTCAGTATTATTTTTGTCTGTTCAACTTTTTGATGAAAGAATATGAAGCATTACAATGAAATAATATGAGTTGAACATGATTAAAGCAATGAGAACGTGTGTATTTTTCATCTTTAAACCAACAACAGCTGTGTTACAGATGAGATTCTATAGATTCAGCCTCTTTCATGGGGCATAGATTTTATTGAACCTTCAAAACATGAAGAAATACAGTAGTTTGACTTCCTCTGACACTTTTGGATTGATCAAATATCTGCTCTAAACTTACTCTACTATGTTTTTAGTCCAAGTTGTTTTGTCTGTAATCTGTTTAAAAAGAAAGCCGGCATCCAGAAGCAGCCGATCACAAAAAAACAAAACAAAACCCTGACTGCGCTGCCTAAAAGACAAAAGAGCCACATGTATTTCTTAGTCATGTGACCTCCTCTGAATCCTTGTGCTCACCCAATTCTACCATCTGCTGGTGAATTTGTGAAACTACATCCTGTTTTTGACTGTAGACAAAGTCAGCATGTGCATCAGAGAGCCTGTCATCGTAGATAGAATAAAAAGTCAATGATGGAAATAAACAACATTGGTAGGGAGTTAATCATGTGTATTTTGCCCGACCAGCTAGTCCCTACACACTTTAACGGACACTTTACAAAGATGTGAGGGTCTGGGATCAGAGCGGCTGGGTTCAATTTCGAGGGGGGGGCTTTCCGAGTGATGAGTCAACCAATCACAGAAAACCCGGAAATTCCACCAAAACAGCACCACGCTTAACCAGATGTTTATGTAAATATGCGGAGCAAGGATTTTTTCAATGGAGCATTGAGCAATGTAAAAGCTCTCAACAAGGTTCAAAACCGAAGCTAGAGCTGAAAAAAATGATCTAAAAGTTTTGAAATTGTGAAGGAGAGGGGGCGGCCGTTTGTGATTAGATCGTCCTAACTTTGGACGACAATATCGTTGTCTCTGTCTTTGGTTTCAGACTCTTCTGCATTCAAACAGAATTTAGGAGGGGCTGAGTGGTCAGGCAAGTGTGCATTGTATATTTAATGAAATTAACATGGCTGCCCACAAGAAGGAAAAAAAAAACATGAAGGTCAGAAAAACATCACAGACATATGTAGAATCAATAAGCAAATAAAATTAAAATGTATTTTTGAGGATCACTGAGCTCCTTTGTTTGTCATGTGTCACACACACAAACAATTTGATTGCACAGTTTGTAGCGGAGTCGACTACGGAAGTAATGGTGACCAGACCCACTCTACGTATTCAGATATGCATTGTAGAAGTGTTTTTACATCTCCACTTTGCTGTAATTTGTAAAGAAGCTCTGTGCAGTTGGCTTGTATTCGCTCAAAATACTACATCATGTACATACAACCATTTCCTGTTCAATTCATTTCTATGAGGTTTTCACTACATCAGTTTTAAAACGAATAAATACTGTTTAGATCAGACAGTTGTGATGAATGTTACATAAACATGTTAAAGACTTTACAAAATAGATTAATATTTCGCCATTGGACACTTGAGTGTTTAAAAAGAGACGTGACTGTGTCTAAATGCTAACGCTAACCGGAAGTGGTTGTATGTACAGAAGTTAGCTATTTTGAACAAACACAAACCAAGTGAAGTTACGTGCACAGAGCCAATTACTTTTTAAAGTGTTCTGTAATGTGCATAAACATAATAATAGTTTAGAATGAACCGTTTCTTTTTTGGATAGACTATCTCATTTCAGATGTTTTTTTTTTTTTTACTAAAATAAGAACAAATCGGCCACTGATTTTCAAGGCCAACATTTTCAAAAATCGGCATTGGTATCGGCCCAAGAGAAACCCATATCGATCAAACTCTATTTCTGAATCAAGACTCTGTTTTTATGAACCTAGAATCATTCTCCAGCAAATCCTGTAACATATTATCATTTCGATTTCTAAAAGTAAAATCCAAAGCTATTAAAAGCATAATCCAGCGGTTAGTTCAGAGTCAAACCAGGTTCTGTTTATTGTCAAGGGCAAGCGGGATAAACCAACAAATCTGAACGAATCATACATATTTATTCAAACGGTCCCATGATGGTCAACTTCAATTTACGACCATTGACGTTCTTGACATTGCTGGATCCCAACGGAGACGAGACCGGAATTATTTTGATGGTCTGGTTCGGATTCATTTGAGGACATGTGACCTGGAGAGTCAAACAGTGAACACCTCTGAGTGACACCGGACACTGATGATTATTTGGACATGTCAGGGCATTATAGCTAAAGTTAAAGGTCAAAGAGTATAATAAAACTATGAATATTAAGGACAGAACTGATGTGTGATGATGGACAGAACACAAATGGACTCAAGAAAAAGATGGATTTCGATTCTCTTTCTTTTTTGGTACAATTCTTCTTTAGATATTTAGATATGAACATTTTCTTCACCTGATTTATCTTCCGCATCAACAAGCACATAGAGACTAACAGCAGTGGAGATAAATCAGACCTTACATGGGTTTTCTTATTGATCGAACAACAAAGAGCAACATGGTACACAGTTGTAATGCGCCAACTCTACTTAACATTTCAAAAGAGCTGGGACAAACAGCAGTCTGCGTTCAGGGCTATTCAACACAAAGCCCCGGGCCAGATCATACCGTCCAAATGATCAAATCTGGCCTGCAACGCCTTTTCTAAACCTTTGAAATTAGGTTCAGTAGTAATGGAATTACAATTCAGCAGAACAATGTCAGATCTAGCCTTTTGGAGGCCTTAAGCAACAATCAGCTTCGGGGGCCCTCCACTCTTTTCTACAAACCTTTGTCAGTCAAGTCAAAGCAGCATTTCAATGGACTTTTTTTCATTGTACACAGACTAAAGTAGACTAAATAATACTTCTCACAATAAAGTGACAATGTACGTTCCAGCCCCAGAACTTTTGAATAAAACAGATCTGGATCTGGAATAGGTTATTATAGACCAAAGGTCACCAACCCATCGGTCACGATCGAACTAGCCAAGCCGCAGCGTGAAAAGGGTCTATAAAGAATTATTACTAATAAAGCCAATAGGGATGTTCGCTGTGTCGTCACATGGTGATCACGTGACGCGTTGGTTGGCAGAAGTAGTTAAAACGTATTGTATTAAAATGTAATGTTTCTCTGTTGCTGTGTGACTCGATGTGCTAACAGGTTTGATAAGAGCAATTAATAGAGCTTCTACCCTGTTCAGAAAAAGCCTACAAAAAAGAAAGCTTTTCATTTCAGCAATTAGATCCCAATAGGAAAAACAATGAGTGCTAGCTTTGGTTCTGCCAACCATTTAGCGCCGTGTTGGGATCAATTTATTGATGTCACATATCGGCTCGGCGAACATCCCTTCATAGGTCAACGGTGTTGCAATAGGTTGTAGACTAGTCTAACGCCTCCCGCACACCGAATGCGAGGCGAGTTCAGTTGGAGACGTGTCCGAGTTTCTTGCAAAGTGCTTTGTACACCATCAGCAGTCCACTGCGGTTCGTTATTGCCCAAAGCCGCGCCAATTCCTGTGGATTCCCCGAAGAATGCTCGTAATATGACTTGAAAGTCGCATCAGATTTGTACCATGCACTTGCACTGCACCAAGGTCTGTGTACAAGGGCACATTGGTTTTAAGCACTTTCTCTTTGCAAGTCATGCGAGTCCTGCCTCACACTGAACTTGCCAGTGAACAAGTGTACGACAGGAGTAAAAATCTACATTTTCAACATTGTTAATGAAATAAAATAATGTAAATCTATTGGTAGATCTTCGGGCTGTGCTCAGTCTAAAGTAGTTTGCGAGCTGAAAAAGGTTGGGGACTACTGTTCTGGACCAAAAACACTTTCAAAAAGTCAGTTTATGTCAAACATAATGTGTAATTTTAATTATTGTGTGATTGCACTTGGTGTCAGTGTTTCTCAGTGGGGCCCCAGTCCTTTGCTCCCTCTGTGTGCTCCTCCTCCGTTCCTCTTCATGCACGCTGACGCTGTACAGCTGATAATCCCTATTATCAATCTGAAACCTTTTTGGCCATAAAACATATTTCATAAAGTTATTGTAATTTAGCTTCACTTTGACAAACACCACAAGCTTCAGTGTACCTGGACATCGGCGGCTGCTGTCCCTCTAAACCACAACAAACTTAATCTAACTAGTTTTAAAAGCTGCTCTCCATCTCTACTATTTTGGGCAATGCCGTTGTTTCCTCTGCTAAGCTATAGAGGCACAGTGACAGTGTGTAGCCCCGAGGAAAGCCGGCATCCAAAACAGCTCCATCTTTGTGTCTGCATGTGGGATGTAAACATGTCACAGAAGCCCTGGAAGGAAGCGCGCCGGCTCTGAAGGGGGTTATATAAGATTGTACGTCTGACGCTGGCTGCCGCGGACGTGCCCAGAGTGTGAGAGACGGAGAGGAGGCAGAAGAGGCTGGGTTTGTTGTGATCTTGTTTCCAGATGAAAGACCCTCACTACGCACCATCTCCTGCTCCGGGGCCCACTGCGCGCCACAGCGGCTTCTGCAGATTACACTGGATTTAGAGCTGATCCCAACACGCCACGACTCTGAAGAGGAAGAAGAGAGATGAGGGCTGAACTTGAGTGCTGCGGATAGAAGGAATTAAGGTGAAGATGATTTATTAGTGAAACAAAGGAAACAAAGGCAGTGCTTCCTCCTTTCTGGTCAGTGCAAGCAAAGTTTATGTCACATGTGAACAAATAGAGAATTCATAAATCATTTGACCTGAACATGTTCTGCGTCAACATTATTCTACATAGGAAATTGCACAGGAAATCGCAAAAAACATTTAAAATTTCCCCAGACCCTGCTAAATATAATTATAATTATATCAAAACCATAAAACAATATTTTTAATGGAGGGCTTATGCTGCGTTCAGACCGGGCAGCTAGCGTCTTCAATTTTCAATGTTAAGTCAATGTAAACCCGCGTCTTGAGCGTTTAAGCGAATTTTCCGCGCGTATTGATGTCTGGGGCGTCAGTTGACGCGCGTTTTGGCTTCTGAAAACGCTGCGTCTTGCGGATTAGAAGCTGGAAGCTGCAGCGGCCGCAAATTCGCCGAAAGCTGCGGCCGCCGCAGAAGTTGGGAAAATCCATCTTCAGACGCGTTGGAAGCCGGCGTCAGCCAATCAGAGGCTACACACTGTGACACGTGACATGTTGTTTCCCTGTCACACCAAGGGGAAAGGACGACTGTTTACCGAAGTCTTTTAATAACTTTTTTTAACGAAAGGTGGCTTGTTTGGGGGCTTTTTTCAAAGACTTGGCTGTTCGTTGTTTTGAAAATCTGGAGACACGACAAACACGGGACATGATCTGGACTTACAACGCGCTCACAGGGATGAGATTAAAAATGCCCGGTGCAGAGACAGCAAAAAGACACTGTCTGGGGGAGAAGAAAGTTGTGTGATCGGGTAAGCTCCGTTTTATAAATGCAACAAGCCTCAATCTCTCTCTCTCTCCTTCTCTCTCTCAACGTGGTCTGTCTACAAGCAAAACAAAGCCTGTAAACAAGCGGGAGCTCGAAGCGCTTTGGGGCGTTAAAACTGTCTTTTTGTCCACCAAATCCTTGACGTGCGTCAGAGCAGCTTAGAAGCCTATTGAGGCGTCAACAGCATAAATAACCGGCGAAATTTAACGTGCGTTTAGGCGAATTTAGACGCAAATAAGCTGTCCGGTGTGAACGCAGCATTACACTGTCTGTCTATGTAATTTAATAAAAATGTACTTTGCCCCCTGGTGGTTGCAGTAGGTCGACTCATGGTGTGGCTCTTCAAGAATAACAGCTGAAAAATTTGGCTCTTGGCCTCTGACTAGTTTGCCATCCCTTGTATAGACCAATAACACCAACTCATCAATAGCGATGAACCAGTCAATCTCCGAGGCAGTGGAAACTGATCCCAAAGCAACGTCTGTTTTGAACTTTAACCGTGAGATAAAACCGCAAACTACTCCTATCCATGTACTGACCAGGCTCTAACTTGCCTATCTTCTGTGATCTGACGAGATCAGGCTTTATGACCACATACCTGCTTATTCTATATAATTATGGCTGTTATACTATATTAAGCCTCATTTTAAAAGACAATAACATATCTACAATCATTTTTTTATTAATATTTTGTAACTGATTTATTTAAGCAACAATCAGTTCATTGAACTGAAAAAAGAACAGATACAGAAAAAGAGATTTAACATCAGTTGGTGGAAGTTCAAAGAACTTACAGTTATGTGGTCCTACCCCTCTTGCACAAACATATAAATACATACATATTTTGCTTACGGGCATACACTCATGGTTCATTATAGAATGAGTGTATGCTACATTCATAGCCGTATACAGTAAACAGCTGTACAGAAAAGAAACTATCCTTCAGGACAGGTAATTTTTAATGGACATGCAAAACATAGATAGATAGGCCTCTTCACTAATTTGCGTTTATAGTCATATAAAATGAATTTCTGCTTTTACAAAGCTAATATTTTAGTGTTTATGATCGATCAAAACAAAACTAAGAACAGCCTTTCCGTCTATAGTCATAACATAATGAACTACTTTTAGAAAACTGTTATTTTTTGTTTATGATCATTTATATCGTTGTACTCTATTTTGTGCAGTATTTTAGGCCTATAATGCAATGCAGATGCCTCCATGTGATTTAAAGTAAATAGAATTGAGTAATTGGAGTCAGGCTGTTCTACCCAAGAAAACTTTGTGCAAGCTACATACAATTTGTTGCAGTCCATTACATTTTGCACTGCATTGTGGGATCTTATGTGCATTTTACAGACGAGCCACTCTCAATAATAATCAAAAAAAACTCTTGCGGGACAAAAAATCACCTCGAGGGCTGTGAGTTTGAAGACTTGCCCCTAACTCTTGCGCATGACAGTATACAGTACAGTATAAACATTATATAACCGTTATTAGTTACAGGCTAACCTAACTTAGTGCAGGATGTTTAAGTCTAATCTTATGTCTATTCTTAGTCCATATTCTAATGCAGCTTGTGAAGTCCTGCTCCTCTGAACCCGTGGCCTTTCTCATTGACGCGGATCTGCTGCGACCCTGCCAAGAACAACATCTGAGCTCTCACTCTCACATGAGTCACTGTTTTGTCAAAGTGTGCAATTTCCTGACACTTCTGACTGTGCCACTCTCCTCCACTCTGCAATACTGGAGCGGGGAATCAAATACGTGGGTGGAACGCAGCAAAACAGCCAGTCAATCCTAATGACCTGTGTTGTTTCTGTAGATGAGCTTCTCCACTTCTTCTCTACAAATAATATTTTTGAAGACACATCCAGTTCAGCTGAATTCTTCTTGCTAATTAAAGATGCACTGTGCAGCCTTTCTGATGAGAGTTCGACACTTTTCCATGTTGATGTGTTTGCTTTATGCAGTAACAGTCTGTGCTTGAACAAAAGATAAAGGTAATGTTTATTAGGACCATTTACAATGACATGATGAAGCATAAAGGCTGAGATGCTTGTCGTAGAGTCTAGCTTCACAAATACAGCAATTTCCATCTGTAGGCCTGAGGAGGCACTACTGGACATGTCTTTAGTGGTAGGGGAAACCGAAGTACACCTAACTAAATGTGCATTCTTATGTTGCAATAACAACTAATGGTAGACCTTGACATATGGACACTATGTCTTAAGGTAAAAAAAAAAGTGATTTGTTCTATCGCTAAAAGGCCTTTTTGCACATGGAAGCGCCAAGAACCAGGCGTCAGAGATACTACTACACCCCTTCTTTCACGGGGCCAATTCTACCCTAGATACCTGCTAGCATTCACACTGCTCAAAAAGAGGATCCAGGCGACATTCGGTGACGGTGTGCCAAAATACTGTCAAGAATGGGAAACCAGTCGCTGTTTTCTCCACTCCGGCTTGATTATTTTTAGTCTTTTTTCCGTTTTTATTTTCTTGAAGCATTCGTTAGCTATGTGATAAATGGTAACTTGCGCTAGCTCATCAGTTAGCTTGCTAATGATTTGTTTTCTTCTTTTTTTTTAAGGGGGGGAGGCTCAAAACACCGCTGTACTTCTTCGTTAGTGTACGGACTATTGCCAATAGTATTTTAACAAAAACTTTCCGAGTTGCCTGATGTTAAAATAACGTTGCTGCGTCAAAGGTTCATAACATACATATAGTATATGCCAGAAAAGGTGCCAGGGGTTAAAAAAGTTACAGGAGCAACAAAAAGTTCCTACAGTGTGAAAACGCCTAAAGAAGACAGTGAAGTAGGAACAGCAGATATTATACTTCAGAGGTGCGATAGTTGATTTTTGGTTTTAAATCTGACCACTTCCTCTCTTAAAGCATTTAACACATGGTTAATATTCACATGTATTCATATTTAGTTGGAAATTATGGCTTAAAAACACTTCTCACAAACAGCAAAGCACAGCCATTAGAACTTTTGTTTCCTGATGAGAAGTAAAATTCTTTATTTTTTCCAATCAGACAGTACACAATGGTCTCTTTTTTCACAATGTGCTACTTTTTATTGAAAAGCACGAAGATTACAAATTTATAACAAAAGTTCAGATTTACAATCTGGCACCAAAAATTGTGATATTATACTGTGTAGAATCCAGGTAGGGCAAAGACATCAAGCAGGTGGCGAACCCTCTCACTGTAAAAGCTCCAAACAGTGCACCTTTAACTAACTCATTCCACTGAAGCAAAGAAAAACTCCAAAGCTCACGAGCTGCAGACTAAAACATTCACTCTGCCAAGTCTCTTTACACGACTCAAGCGAAAGCTCGTATAATAATTAATATCCATTTGGAAAGGCTGGTTCCTGCTGCAGTGCGAGCGCCTAATGGTGACAATAACCCTATAAAAGATAGCGCCTGGGTGCTGACGCGCTGTCCAAATGCTCAATAATGCGCTTAAATATGGCCCCAGTTAGGCACTTCCACCGCAAACTGATATCTTCATTAGCCTCTGGAA
The DNA here is from genome assembly GCA_038363315.1 of Mugilogobius chulae. Taxonomy (NCBI): domain Eukaryota; kingdom Metazoa; phylum Chordata; class Actinopteri; order Gobiiformes; family Gobiidae; genus Mugilogobius; species Mugilogobius chulae. The sequence continues at coordinate 12,273,209 of CM076405.1, forward strand.
ACACATAACACTCCGGCTCGTAAGTCAGAGCATGATTCCTGATGTGGGGGTCCCGCGCGCTTGTCTTTTCGCTTAATAGATGGAGGTACAGGAGAACGAGATCGGCCATTAGTCTGCCTCACCGTGACCTTTCCAACAGGGACGGAAGCAAAAAAAAAACGTACGCACGCTAACAAGAACCCCGCGCATTCATCTCCAGGGCCTCGTATAACGCGCCGCTGCCGTTGTTTATGGCGACCCTTAGCTTCTCCGCGCGATGACGCTGCTTTGTTGGCTCATTACGGTTGAGAGGAGGAAAAACTTCATGTCGTAGCAGAACCGTGTGGTGTTAATATTCAGATGTGCGCGCGAACAAGAAGTGCAGGAAGCTCGGATTTAGGCCAGCAGTTAGCGCACTGTACATTAATAATTCAGTTGTGGCGCGCTGTGAAGTCCGGCTTTGCGCCCAAACAGAGGGAGCTTTGATGCTACTGACAAGATGAGTTTGTACAAGTTCAGCCAGAAGTGTTCAGAGGGTTTTGTGGAATTGATTATAACTTTATCATGTCGCTAAAAATGAATATTGAAAAATGCTAAGAAGGCAAAGACTAGGCCAATTTACTCAGAACTAGAAGGTGTGGAGGGGACTTTCTTTGTGAAACTTGCATGTTCTTCTCGTGTCTCTGTAGGTTTAGTACTCAGGTTTCCACTGTCAATAAAAACATGTACATAAGGCCAGAGATGGCAAGTAAAGATACCGTACTTGAGTAGTTTTGAGTATCTGTACTTTACTTGAGTATTACAAAATCCTGGTGACTTTTTACTTTTACTTCTTACATTTTTCAAGAAGTAACTGTACTTTCTACTTCCTACATTTTATCATCAGATTAGTTACTTTATAAGCCCATACCCATTTGGGTAACACTTTAAAGTACCGCCCGCTAGTTAATAGGTAACTACGGGGGTACTTACCGGTACTTACTGGTACTTCTGGTGTTAGTACCAGTGGTAGTTACTGGTAACTACAGTGGTACTTGTAGTGGTACTTAGAGTCACAAGTACTGGTAACTAAAGTGACAGTTACCAGTATATTTAGTATTAACTACAGTGGTAGTTACTAGTACTTAATTGACAGTTACTAAAATAGCGCCCACTAGTTAATAGGTAACTACGGGGGTACTTACTGGTACTTCTGGTGTTAGTACCAGTGGTACTTACTGGTAACTACAGTGGTACTGGTAGTGGTACTTACAGTCACAAGTACTGGTAACTAAAGTGACAGTTACTGGCTAGTTAAGTATTAATTATAGTGATAGTTACTGATACTTTTGTGGAATGATAATTAGGGATTATGGTGGCATCATTTGTACTAATTAGTGGTACTTATACGGGTACCTCTAGTGATACTTAATTGTGTACTTGGTGGTTCTATTTGTGATGCTACACAAACAAGGTAAAGACTGTTATGAAACAAGTTTATTACTGCAAATATTGTGTATAACACAGATTATGATAAAAAATCAAACACTGAGCAATCTAATACAAAGAGACACCTCTTTATTATGCTCACAGCCACAACAGATATGAAACACATTAACAATTTACAAAATGTTTATCGATAAACCCCAAAAATTATTTGCATACTACAGCTGGTTGAGCTTTAAACAGTAGTTACTAGTAAATAATGTATTGAGCACTAGCTAAATTACAGTAAAAGTTGGTAGTAGTTCCAAAAAAAAAAAAAAACAACACTGACAGCAGGTCTTCTTGTACAGTTTAATACAGTGGTACTTCACTGGTAGTTACTGCATTAATTAACTGTTAATTAACATCGACAGCGGGTCGTACTTTAAAGTAGACAAGTGGTACTTCACTGTCAGTTACTATAGTAATTGATAGCTAACTAACACTGACAGCGGTCGTATTTTAAAGTGGACAAGGTGGTACTTCACTGTCAGTTACTATAGTAATTGATAGCTAACTAACACTGACAGTGGGTCGTATTTTAATGTGGACAAGGTGGTACTTCACTGTCAGTTACTATAGTAATTGATAGCTAACTAACACTGACAGTGGGTCGTATTTTAAAGTGGACAAGGTGGTACTTCACTGTCAGTTACTACAGTAATTGATAGTGTAACGGGTATGGTCTCACACATGTCCTGAGCGGGAGTCGAACCCGGGTCTCCCACGCGCCGGTCAACCTGACAAACACATTGAGCTAAAGGGAACGCTCCCATTGGCCCAGTTTGTTTGTGGGTTCCTATACCTGAGGGAGTGAGTTTACTATAGTAACTGACAGTGAAGTACCACATTGTCCACTTTAAAATACAACCCGCTGTCAGTGTTAGTTAGCTATCAATTACTACAGTAACTGACAGTGAAGTACCACCTTGTCCACTTTAAAATACGTCCCACTGTCAGTGTTAGTTAGCTATCAATTACTATAGTAACTGACAGTGAACTACCACTGTAGTTAATACTAAATATACTGGTAACTGTCACTTTAGTTACCAGTACTTGTGACTCTAAGTACCACTACAAGTACCACTGTAGTTACCAGTAACTACCACTGGTACTAACACCAGAAGTACCAGTAAGTACCCCCGTAGTTACCTATTAACTAGCGGGCGGTACTTTAAAGTGTTACCAACATGGGTTATTCCTTTTAAATACCAGGTCAAACCTGCTGTGCTGCTTTGTAAACAAAATAGCAAGCGAAAATCACCCAAAACTTTATGATTTCTAACAAAATGTACATGCTTACTACATGATAAAAGTCAGATAAAATATAATTTATTTACTGTAAAGCCCATCTAACACTCCACAACATCACAAACTAACTTCATGCTTGCAAAAATGCATTTCGTGATTGGGTAAAATGTCTTAAAACCTGGATTTTTGGTCTTTTTTTCTGGTTCAGATGTTTTTTTTTATGTACTTTCTTCCTATTTTAAGCTCAATTATTTGCTAGGGAAGTAAAACATTTTTACTCGCCTCATTGGCAAATTTAATTCAAGCTCCAATCTCTTGAAAACATCAGAAATGTCTTGAAACAAGTGAAGTAAGCTGATAAATATCTAGTACTCTAGTAGTTTAACTGAGACTAGATAACTTTTGGCACTGTGATTGTACTTTTTACTTTTTTTACTCAAGTAACTTTACTCACGTTTACTTTTATATTGTTCCTCAAGAAAAAACTTTCAGCAGGACTTTGACTTTTATCAGTTTTTTTTTTTTACACAAGTAACTGTACTTTTACTTAACTTCAGTACTTTTACCATCTCTGCATAAGAACTTTCCTTCTGGAGCCAGGATGCAATGAAAAAGAGATTCTGAATCCAGAAGTGAGAACGAGTTGTTGTTTTGCAGGTTCTAAGTTAGTCTCAAGTCTTTGGCCTCAAGTCCCAGTCAAAGAGAGACAAGTCCCAGTCAAAGAGAGACAAGTCCAAGTCAAAGAAAGACAAGTCCAAGTCAAAGAGAGACAAGTCCAAGTCAAAGAAAGACAAGTCCAAGTCAAAGAGAGACAAGTCCAAGTCAAAGAGAGACAAGTCCAAGTCAAAGAGAGACAAGTCCAAGTCAAAGAGAGACAAGTCCAAGTCAAAGAAAGACAAGTCCAAGTCAAAGAGAGACAAGTCCAAGTCAAAGAGAGACCAGTCCAAGTCATAAAAAAGCAAAAAGGCCTGGCAGAGAAGGAGGGTCAAAGTGAGAACAAGGCTGGCACTGAAAGAGTTAAAAGATGCACTGTGTAAGATTATTGGTGAAGAGTCTGCAATCACCTTTTCTCCATACAGTCTCCGACAGAAAAGCTACACCTTTAGCGCCTACAAACCAATATCCAACTTAAATCTTTTCTGCAGAAGTTATAAGAATTGTAAATAAAAAGGCTAAGAGAGCGCACAAATCTTCTATTCTTCAGTAAGTGTGCAAAAAAAAAAAAAAAAAAATGGCAGATTACAGCCCGAGTACAAAGAGAGAAATAAATGACCCTCTTTTTCATCTGGCAAAATTGTTCTCAGACAGTGAAGGAAAACACAACATCAGAGGGAAATTAAGTTTGAAAATGAAGTGAGTAAGAATCACAAAGGAGGAGAGGTTTTGAGGATCAATCAGCAGCGACAAGTTATGGATTAGTTTATCGAAGAACATTAAAGAAGCTAATAACAATAGATGTATTTATACTGTATGTGAAATATGTGTTTTTATGATTTTAGAATGTTTGGCCGATGTGTTTAATAAAAAAGGACCACATGATCTATGAATAAGGTTGGATAAGCTTCTTCTGTAGAGCCCTGCCTTTTGTTCTGAGTTTATACATATACACTCTGCCCAATCCTACAAGCTCACAAGTAATCAACCCTCCCCTTAACCTACCTAAAGCCCCAGTCCTAAACGTGTCGCCGTACTTTCAACCAAAATTTGTGTTTATTGTACATTTTTGACATTTTGTTGCATATCTATGTTTTCTCCAGAGACTGTTGAAAACATGGAGGAGTGCATTTGGCTCTAAAGATGACAGAAAAATGTGTATATTTTGTTTAAAGTTTCTGGGCTAACCTGGCCAGCAGGATGAAATATCTTGCGATAATCCATCTGACCTTCAGCAGCCCAGTTAGTTTGAAGTCTGACACAGCGATGTGTCAGATGTACGTGGATGTACGTGTTTCTGCTGCGTTTGATTTAGTTTTAGCAGAAAGAGTATTTTCAGTGTATTTTCTTTTTGAAACAAGAGCAGAGAGGTGTGTGTGACACTTGCTCTATCCCATGTGGACATCGGATACACCATTATGATCCGTTGCTGTGATTAGTTAAGCATAAATAAGGTGGGCTGCTCACCCAATCAGCTTGATGTATTTCATTAAACGTCCCACCTTTTCCCAAACACTTTCAGTGAGTAAAGTTCCAGATGGATACTGTGGATCAACTCAAATTTGAGTTAAACAATTATCCACCGATTGGTTTGTGACGACAGCAAGTAGCACCCGAATGAAGGCAAAACTAAGCTGCTGTTATTGATTCTGGCAAAAATACAGAGTACAGTATTTATTTTTTCAAAGAAGAATGTCAGAATAATTACACATGTTTTTACACATACCTAATGCGCGCATTGGATACGCCACCATGATGTGTTGCTGTGATTGGTTAAGCACAAACTAAGGCAGGCACAAGTTGACAAGTCACTGAGACAGCTCACACACTCTGCACTGACACTACACCCTCCTGCCATCAGGTCGCAGGTTCAGGTCTCTCTCACTTAAAACCAAGAGGGCTACATTCAGCTTTATCCCCACCTGAATCCGCTTGGTGAACGACTGACATGTGACTGGCTACTTTGTAGAGAGGAAGGGACGATTTGTGAACTGTGTATTTTATTAATGTGTTTTTTATAATGTGTATCTGCTTGGCATGGTGCTCTGTCTGCAAATGAAGTTCCTAAAGGTTATTTTGATTTGATTTTTGACTTGATGTGATGGTATAACTCTGTTGATTTTAAATGTGCTGTATAAATATAGCACAATATAGAAAATCCTATAGCAAAGATGTCAGTGCATAACCCCTATTATCATTGTCATTTCATGCTGTACATGTTGAGTGATTCACAACTTTTCCCAGGAACTTGCTAAATGTAGAAAGAATGCTGATTTGCCTACTACTGACGGCAGACATACTGACCTTTGTTTTTGGCAGATATCCACATCTGAAAAAACTCCTGTCAAACTTAAGTTAAACATATTGCAAACTGGCAGCGCTGTTGTATTTGCTGCCATTTTCAGTAATCGACCATCCACCTCATCCATATGAACGGCTGTCTATAAAGCTACTGTATTAAATTGAAAAACAATATGAGCCAAAGTGGAAAAAAATAGCACCTTTTTGAAAATAGAAATAAAAGAAACAAACCCATCTGGACCAGCTGTTGCTTTTCTGTCCCAGCCCCAATAGTTCCTCAATCATACCCGACAAAACAAATGAAGACATCCAACTGCCAAATGTTTGCTCAAAAGAGACTGGCTTTTCATGTCACCGGTTCGCCTCAGTGGTCTCACATTTCATCATCGGCTCAAGCTCATCAAGCGCCAAATAAAACGAGTCTGACAGTACCAAATGTGTCCTACTGGAATAAACAATGCATGACAAAAACAATCGCGGGGTATTTCTTTGATGAACTCAATCGTGGCCTAATTTGCGCAGAGGGTCGTTAGAGCGTTGAAAAGGGCGTGTAGTGACTGCTGACATATTCTCGTATCAGAAAAACAGTCGTGTTAACAAATGAAACAAGCTCATTAGCTCAGTTAGATCAAAGCGCCACGCAAAGTGAGAGGGAGAGAGAGGGACTGACTGCAGGGAACGGGAAGGAACAGGGACCACAGCAGCACACTCTCTGCACACAAGAGCTGATTTATTTTGAAATTAGTTGTTTTGCTTTTGTAAATGTTTGAGCATGTTTCTTAACAATTGTTTTTCACATAACTAGTCTTGCATCATCAAAGTCATTATTCAAGATTTTAGGACAAAATGAACAGCTTTAGCAGTTGAAAACTTTGTCAATATGCCCAGTTTCAAACATGCCGCGAGAGTTCTCAAACATTTTAGAGACCAGAGATCCCTTATAACACACATGTCAAACTCAAGGCCTGGGGACCAGATGCGGCCCTCCACCTCATTTCCTGTGGCGCTCAAGGTCTTGTAAGGTTTACTTTAATTTTATATTAGTGCCATCTGAGTAATCTGAGTGTCTTAGCCTAATGAAATGTTTTGTCTGAAACTTAAAGGCATTTTTCAGACTAATGCAAATATATATATTCAGTAATTGTCACTTAATTAAATACACAATAATCAATCTGCCTGCAAGTACATGCTTGTTTTTTTGGCATGGTCTGGACACGCGATGTGGTTGATGACAAACAGGAGGTTTTTCAAGGGATTAACGGCTAACTTTAGGTCTGAAGTTGCCAAATTGGGTAAGTATAGGTCTGAGGCTTGGAGTTGGTTAAGGTTAGGATTAGGATTATGTTAGTCTTCATGAATAACAACACGTCTTAACATTCACCATTGAAATGAACTGGAACAGAAACACATGAAATACACACGCAGAAATTAGAAGTTGCGTTCATATAACACAATATGTTTATAATAGCGTGGTATTGACACGCTTATCCATGAGAACAGGCTGGTCTCATGATGCATTCATGTGCTCTGGGAACTGGGAAGTTCTGATCTCCGACTAGGGAAAACGTGCTTGAACACTGCTCGGGCGCAGAATTTTAGCTCGGACTCTTGGGCGAGTGTTTGACCCTGAAATCCTTAATGTACGTCAGGGTGACAGGACCATGAACAGGACTGCTTGAGATTAGAGCAGAGCACAGACACAAACTGACAAGGATTTAATTCTTCGAGAGGAGCCAGCTGAGGAGGCTTGTACGTTTGTTTTTGGTGCCTCCGGGCACCTCCCTGGGGAGGTGTTTCGGGCAAGTCCCATTGGGAGATTGTTTGTTCTTACGAGTGCTCCTGATGTTTCGTTTTTTTTTTTTTTTTTCGTTTTTACAGACAAACATTTTCTATAAAGAGCACATTTTGTGACTTCCAAATATGTTCCTTAAGAACAAACATGTCATGAATGAAGCCCATTATGTTCAAGATTTTTCAAAATCATTTTAAAATCATCCAAGTCATTATTTTAGGATTGAAACGTTATTTCTTGACTGATGATATTACCCTGAGAAGCATTCTAGCATCCAAGTGTACACTGGGTCAAAACTCCTCTCATGTTGCAGATTGTCTTTAAAGAAGAAAAATTTGGAAGTAAATACAAACGACTAGATGAGGATAGATGGTAGATGAAAACGGGACTTTTCAGATTACTCACACATGCGTGAATCAGTTCAAAGTACTGAGTAGAAAGCAGTTGAACAGATTTAAATAGCTAATTCCTGTTTTGCAAAGTGAAAATCAGGCACATCACCTTTAACCTTCGTGCAGATACACAGATGTAGATAAAACTCAATGCAAGATAAGGCAACATGGTCCCTGAATCGTATAGGCCTACTTCTCACTTCTCCAGGTCATTCTCTGCTTAAGCACCAGGTTTTACAATCTCACTTGTCCAGTCTTTCATGGTGACACTGATCTCCACTTCAGAACCCCAGCGGTCTCAGGTTCCACCCCGGGACTGACACAAGCCATTTGGTGAGACGTACGACAGGGAGGCCCTCCATCTCCGGCCAACTTCTAAACCGGGACCGCTGTTTCCGTTTAGCTACGCAAAGACAACTGACCGATGCAGAGAACACACGGAACACACACCCGCAGTCTCCAATAAGCTTCTGTCTGAGGGAAAGGAAAGTGAAACATAAAGTTGGTCAAAATGAAAAAGTTTTAAGGTTGGTAAAATGTGCTGGTCAATCGTCAATGAATTGTAATTTTATTTTTAATGGTTCGAGCTAAGCGATCTCTTAAAGTTAAAAAGAAAATTTGAACTGTTTAATTTTTCGGTCAGTTCAACATTTTAAGACAAATAAGGCATACATCATAAACTAACAATATTTTATGGATAAAGTAACATCCTCTTTACAAAAATTCTGGAAGTTGGGGATTTGACTCGTGTTCAGCTTAGGCCTTTTTGTGTAGAGTTTGCATGTTTCTCTCTGTGTCTGAGTGGTTTCCTTTGGGCTTACAAGTTTCCCCACCATTCAGTAATGTGGAACGTTTGGTGGTGGTTGGACTTTGGCTATAACTGAGTGAGGAGGGGAGGTTGCTGTGTGAAGCACTTTCGAAGACATCTGTGATAATAATACATTTTATTTATATGGCGCTTTTCTAGACACTCAAAGACGCTTTACAAACAAAGGCAGTTAAACAAAGGTACAATACACAAAAACAGTTGGTAATCACAACATTAATCAATCATTAAAAACAGATTTAAACAGATGGGTCTAGACATTTTTCCTAAAAGTGGTGAGGTCGGTGAAGTCTCTGTCCCAGAAGGTGGGGCAGTGATGGAAAAGGCTCTGTTGTCCCAGGTTTGGAGCTTGGACCACGGAACAGCCTCAGGAACATCTCCATGATGTGGTTGGGCCGGTCAGGGCCTTAGCTGGAGGAGCAGGTGCAGTTGGAGGTGGAAACTGAAGTGAGAGAACAGTTGACACAGGTCCAAGTGGATCAGATGAAACTTCTGTTGTTTCAGTCGGTGATACGACCATCCCCTCAAAATATTTCTCTGGAAATATTCTGCTGCAGCAGATGTAAAAGTTCTGTAGTATTTAAATGTTTAAAGCTTGCAAAGTTAGCATTCATAGCTTCATGTCCCATCTCCATGGTTACAAGACAAACAACTCAATTCGCAAAATCCTTAAGTCTGTTGAACATCTCAAGGTGGTTAAAATCCCAATATTCAAAGTATTTTCACTGGAAGATCTTCTATAAATAGCTCTCATCAAAAGTGACCAATGAAACAAGCATGCTGGATTTGCCAACAGATTTGCACCTTTGAGATTGCAATGACAATGTTTTACTTTAATGGCACACCATGTATCTTTTTGACCAAAATCAAAGACTTAAAATTTTTTTTTTTTTTTCAAGATAGATGTTTTTGTGGCAGTAAATAAATTATAAAAATTGTTATCTTTACTTTTAGCAGGCTTACATGGCCACAATATTTTATTTGGACTGGTGGAACCTGATCTCGTTCTTACCTGTTCAGATTAGAACATTAAATGTATCCCAATCAAGAATGCTATTGAATTCTGGAGATGACTTTTCGCTACCAGAAAGCTACTTGGTGTCACTTTAAAGGTGCAAAATAAGCGTAAATTAAAAAGCTCAAAGTTGTGATATATCAAAATACAGTTTGTTTTGCACTTGCCTGAATGCTTGCCATGATGTTTTGTAAACTTACAGAGGTTGCGTCCATAAGCGCAAACAGCCTCATAAATGTGAGTGGTTCGGGCCAAATTCTCCTGCGCTGGTTGGGCAGAAGTGACTGTATTTTTATATTTATTTGTATTTATTTTGAATAAGCTAATTGTTTTGCTGTTTTACATCAGACACATTTTTGTATATTAGGTTTGAATAAAACAAACAAACAAAAAAAAAAAAACGTTGCAGCTAATACCGAGTAAATACCACCATCTACTGTCGCAACACCGCCATTTAGTGGTGCAACACGTAAACGAGAACTCCTAAGAGACCTGCTAAAACAGCAAAGTGTAAGGAACTTGGACATGCTTTTGAGAAATGTCACAATCTCTGAACTCCGCTGTAAATTAATGGGACACTTACGTGGGACACTTGAGTACAGTAATTAAATACTGTAATTTCTGCCCCATTGAGCACACCTGAATATAAGCCACACCTACTAGATTTAAGTAAGAAAAAAGATAAATAACATATAGAGGCCACACTTGTTAATAGTAAGTCTATGAAAAAAAAATCATTTTGCTGAATTGCCTTATAAACCGCATAGTTCAAAGCTCAAGAAAAAGTTGCGGCTTATAATCCAGAAATGACGATACCAAAGTCTCTAATCTAACTTTCCATGTCTAACTTTTGGAGTTTTCAAACTCATCAATCAGTCAAAAATAGCAATTAAAATAGGCAGCATCTACATTATCATGGAAATACCTTTTCTTACCCGAGAAAACATTCTGCAGAAACTAACGTCTCAACAAGAGACTTTTAAGTCATAAGCCATTCGTCTTCAATTGAGTCATAAGAAATAGTGCAGTGCCACTAAACGCCAAAGACCCCGCCCTTGTATTTAAACTTTGACACTTGAGCAGTGCACCTTTAAAGACAAAACAAAATGCAAAATTACCTTTGTGCATGTTATGAGTAGGCTGTACTATGCAGAGGATGAGCTGTTAATGCAGCTGGACCACAATCAGATCAGGACTAACTAGGACTAACTGAATCAAGTGGCATGTGTCTTTGGAGTCAGTAGCCCTTTTATTTATGCATCCTATGTTTATTCATTTACACATTCATGGTCAGCGGTGCTTACACATCCTTTGCGACTGTCCAGTACAAACATTATTCATCAAGCGCGTTATCTTTTGGACAGCCTGGCATCTGTAAAACCTAATGTTTATGAAGTGGATCTGATAAGTGCTATTCTGAGCTTGTAGCAGCAGCACTTGTCCCTAAACAACAGATAAGTCTCGGATTCCTCACAGTCCCGGCGTCGTCTCAGCCAACATTCTTCATACTTAGCTCTTCAAAGCACTTTCTGTCACACATTCTGTCAAAAAAACGGTGACGTCTTGGATAACCGGAGTCTGGTTTACGTTGATTCGGCGTGTTTAGAATTCTGTTTAGTCGCCGGGGTTGTGATAGCGGTAAACGGCCTGGCAGATAGCGCTCGTGCGGGTCAGCTCTCCACATCAGAGCGGACTCTTCGGGAGATTAGCCTGTCCACATCCCGATAGTGTCAGACATGAGTGCACACAGTAGCTCCGCCGTGTTGAACCTATGGACTGTGTCGGCGCCGCGGTCTGGAGACTTTCAGAGAGGTGTCCGTCAAGTGTTGTGGCAGCTCAAGGTAAACAGGGGAAAAGTTTGGTGATGGTTTGGATGTTTGTGTGAAAGTGTAATAGTGCATCTAAAGGTATTCAGTTTAAATGGGTTCTGTCATGCAAACTTTACATTAAAGGACACATATTATGCATTTTTTGTGTTGTTTTTTTCCTTCAAACCTGCTCTGAAGCACCTCCACTTTGGAATCTCATGCACCAGAACTAATAAAAAGGTCTAGTAAAGTCACACAAGGGTTGTGCGTGTTTTCTACGTCAGAAATTGAGTTAAAGCTCTATTGACTCACTTCAAAGAAAGTTACAGAGGTTACGCAATCAAACCACTCTTGCCTGATGTGTTAATCCTGCAGAAATTCTCAAAACGAGTCTGGACAATTTATAGACTTAAAAACAGAGCAGAATATCTCAGAGATCTATCTATGACATCACAGATCTATCTATGACATCACAGATCTATCTATGACATCACAGATCTATCTATGACATCACAGATCTGGGACATTCAGAGCAGTGTTTTTGGGAGAACAAAAGATATCTCACAAACAAAACTTCAGCAGCATTTTTGGTGAGGAAGCAACTTTACAATAAGATTAAAACCTCAAAAAAGTTGATTTTGCATAATATGTGTCCTTTAATGTTGAATTGTTTTTGTCTCATCCAATACAGGCTTTGAGTTGTGTTTAATTAGTCTCACACTCAGAAACAACTTAGAAACAAATCATGTTGTTCACCAATAAGAAGATGTTAACCAATCAAACACTATGCTATAGATCCATTTACTGTTAGGAAGCAAAGATGGCCGTGCGCAAACTTTTCAAGCTACGCAGGTTCATTATCAGTAAAATATTGCAAACTCTGTTTAAGCGAACGACAAGTGACTTCCAGATCCATGTACAGTTAGCTATTGACAGTTAGCATGACATTAGTGTCTCGATATTCAGTGGCAACGTAATTTTTGGAAAAGTATGGGAGATGAGTTACCAAAACACTGATAAATATGTTTGTGTACTTTTTGTTAATTAATTATCAACGAAGTGGAGAACTGCAGACTCACACAAACTGCACCTGTGTGGCCTTACTTTGTGCTGAAGGTTAATGCATGAACTCTGGGGCAATGTATTTGTTTTGTTAGTGATCTCTCATTGTTCTTGCAGCAGTTAGCGGCTAGCTAATTAGCCCGTAGAATTCACAAGTTATACAGTGTGACTGGTTTTTGTTTATCAACACAGGCGATGTGCGCGCACCCTGCCTCCATAAAGAGCCGCCGCTCATAGACACAAACAGTTTTTAAAAAAAGCAGCATGTAGATAACTACAAGCGATTATCAATGTGTGAAAACAAAAGTTATGATGCTAAATCAACATTTGTAAATGAAATTCGACCTACGATACTTAAAAGTTACATTCAGGTGAGTGATAAAAAACACTGTCTCAAGCTTCAGGAGACAGACGTCTGTCAGACCAGTCTATACCTGATCAAAAACAGCTGCTCTTGTCCTGTTTTGTTGTTTATTTTAAAGATGTTTCCTCATGTAAACAGATGGAGAGGAACTCTTTCTGCATAACGCATGCGCAGTAGAGCGGAAAGTGATGTCGACCAAAAATCCCTCTATACAATAGACATGACAACAGCCTGGTTTAGAGATTTGCATTTACAGTAAGTAAGAGACAGAGTTTCATTTTGTACATTTCACTGTACAAAACAGCAGCATTTGTTTTGTTTGTTGACATTTTTATCCCTGTCCAAAAGCTTATATTTTGACAGCATTCAACTAAAAGTAAGCTAATGACAAACTCTTTATTAAAATTGAAAAAGAATCTGCGTAGCAGTTGGAGCTCCCAGTTTTTTATTCCCCACATGTGACGCTTCGGACACACGTTCCAAATGCAGTGAAAATCCTTTTTCATGTTTTAATTTTGTCCTACATTTAGGACCCAGCACGCAGGTTTTACATTTTACAGATGTGCGTGTCACCACTTTTAAAAACTCCTTTACAACTATATTTACCAACAGACTAGTTTAATGTGACCTCTTGATGCCTTCTGTATGACCTCTGACCCCTGACTTTCTGGATTTAGTGTCTCCAGCTCGGTCCTGGTGTCAGAGGGGTTTGTTTGGGCCATGATTTAGTCGGTGTGAGCAGATCTGCAGTCACACTATCTGTTCTGTGTCTACACCACTGAGACACACATGCTCCTCCACTTTCATTTCCACTGATCATCGGCTTGTGATGGATGACTGCGGGTGATCCAGGGAAGAGTCAGCACAACACAGGCTGTCCAAGCAAGAATGGACTGCTGCAAAGGTTGGTTCTCAAACTTTTGCACCCAACATATGTTTGTACAATCAGGTCTAATCTATGACTTTGTCGGATTGAAATTTAAGCTCATTATGCTTTAAAAAGAGTCTAATCCAGTTGTAAAAATAGGCTAAAATGTAGAAAAGTTAGAAAAGACTTAGGCATTCAGTTTAAATGTAATGTGATGGGGCTGGTAAACCATGGTTCATACTTCAAACCAATCAGGTGTGTGGCAAGGTAGATGGATTTTACCCAAGTTGAGAGAATCCTTCTGGTTGGCCAGGTTATCTTAAAAGGACTATACTCACTATAGTAACTATAGACTGAGTACTGTCTGAATTAAACAATGAAGATTTTTAGTTTTAATCACAGCTGAATGCAGCTCTCTGATTGGCTGAGCTGGGGTGGTCCTCTTCAGTTTCACTTTGGTGTTTGGTGTGATTTATGATAGAAACCTGTCAAGTTTAAAACCTAAAACATGTTTGCTGTGTAAAAATCAGCTACCACACCTTTAAAGGAGCCGTATACAAGATACAAATCTAGTGGTACTTAAAAGGTAGTACAATCACAGGTGAACTTGGGTGTCCAGAGTTTGAAATGGCCTATACTTTGAAGACAAGAAGATGTTAACCAATCAGGAACAATGCAACATCAGTTAAAATTCAAACCACACCTCTTAGACTGACAGCATATAGCACTTGGAGAGAGCTCACTAGTGGCCAACAGAAGAATAACTCGTCTGTCCCGGGACTGTAGAACTGACCCTCTGCACGCATCACACCGGGGACCGTGAGCTTGTGAACCTGACTATGGACAGTTGTTGTTTCATTCAAAAGAATTATAACAAGGACACGCCACTGCTTTTGAGTTTCTTAAGCTTTTAATGCAGAGATCAAGATTCTCAGGTAAGTCTAATGTCCACACACTGGATCATTTTGTTAGAACTTTAGGTCAACATAACAGAAAGTTGTAAAAAGAAAAGGAAAAACACAAACGTGTTAGTGAATAATTTTGTTTGACATGGATGTCGATAATTTAATAATGGCTAATTAAATAATTAATACGATTACAATTGATAGCAAAAATATGTACAATTTTCCTATGAACTTGCACTGCTCCATGTTCTCATAGCGGCCAACACACAAAAACATCTCTTAACGTTAGCATTAAGACATAGACTGGCGGCAAAATGATGTCCAATGAGTTTCTTGACTCACCTGGGAATGCCTCGAGCTGCAAGAAGTGTGCGTGCAAAGGGACACAACTCTGGATAAAGCAGAAGAAAATGGAAGAATGGATGGACAATCTTTGGTGATCCCACTATGTGCAATTTTGAACATTTTTTTGCCTTTGTTTCTATATGAAAACATAACTTAATGAAAAACTTGTCCTTAGATTTAAGTGAACTACAATTTTACATTGAAAGCATTGACTTCATATTTTATTTCCTATGCATTTGGCTGGTTCCTAAACACTCAAACATGCTCATTCTTCTCATAGAGTTGTTATCCACACTAATCTCTTTTAACAGTTCTTTTAAACAGTGCCATTGCTGGATACCGCATGAATAAAAGCATCTGGAGTGTGTCTGTTAGCGATTAGCCTCCAATACAAACCAAGGACATCCACTCCAGTCATCTCTACAACACTCCACGACTCCAACCTAAGGCCAAACGCACAAGGATACATTCTCAACCAGCCGAACTGCGAACTGGAAAGCTTCAACACTTACCGGACGATGTGGCCGCTGACAAATCGCTCAGTCCTCGCTCGTCTAAAGGTTAATTCTGTCCTTCCACAAAGCGATAGTTTGGCAGCGTCGTATTTGCTAAACAGTCGGCGGGATTACTCAAAAAGGAAATGGCCGTGAAAGGTCAGTAAGGAAGAAAATAATGATGGGATTTGTCTGTGATGTGTCGTTTGTGGTTGGAGTCTGGGTAATGTATTTGTGTAAGGCAGTGACAGTGACAGTGCTGCGCCGCTGTGCTTTTAGTGGGTCGTTTTTTTGTTTGTGGATTGGTTTTATATGGAAGAAATGCTTGTTGTGGCTGTGTAGAGTATTTATAATGGAAGTTGGACCGGGAGAATGAAGCTGTATTACACAAATTGCTGTACAGAAGAGACAACATGTTTTGTTTTCAAGATTAGTCTGCAAAATGAAATGAAAAGAGCATTCACGACATTTTAAATAAGTAAGAATGAGGAGATTTGGCTTTAGCTGATGGAAAAATGGGGACATACTGTATACATTTGTTCTGATGGGACTTTAGTGAAATACTTTGAGCTGGTTGGTCGATTTGTCAGCTACAGCCCTCGCACCTTAGTTTGTACTTAACCAATCACACCAGGAAAACGTAATGAGGTATCCAATGTGTGTGTGGTACAAATGTACACCTCTCTGTTTGTCTTTCAAAAAGGAAATTTTCTGTATTTTTGCAAAAAACAGAAAAGCAGCAGAAACGTGTACGTCCACTAAAGCTGCCATCTTTGTTTTGCTTGATTCAGGCGCTACTTGCTGTCGTCTATGCGCACAACCCCCTTCTACCTGCCTGGTGCAATGTGATTGGCAGTGTTGGGCAAGATACTGTAGTGTGACATTACTAGTTAAAGTGATGTCACACTACAGTATCTTGCCCAACACTGTAGTGTGACATTACTAGTTAAAGTGATGTCACACTACAGTATCTTGCCCAACACTGTAGTGTGACATTACTAGATAAAGTGATGCAAATGTAATATATGTCTTAACAATATTACTGTCTCAAAAATGTAAGTTACATTACTGTTAGTTACTTTGAGCTATCATGCATTTGTTTAAGACATTGTACCATAAGAATCATGTTACATTTACACATCATTACTGATTAAATAATAGAAATGTGATGTCACAAAACATTTTCCTCATGTTATATTTTATTCACCTTTAAGTCTTCTAGACTAGTTTCACTGCTGTTTTGATCTTGAAGTGTCATTTTCAATAGAATATGAATGCAGTTAACGTTTATGAAAAGAATTTGAGTTACTCAGACTAACACCGTGTAACTAAGTAGTTTATATTGTCAACCATTTTAAGAAAACAGAATGTTTTACAGTAATTTGGATAGCGCTCTGCCCTCAAAGAAGAAGGTCACCAGTTTGCATGTTCCTCCCCGTGTCTGGGTGGTTTCCTCCGGGCACTTCGGTTTCCCCACCAACCAGTAACATGCATGTTAGGGAGCGCTTGGTGGTGGTTAGAGGTTGAGGCGCCAGGTGTTTAGGTGAATCAGGGCAACTTACTATTACTGAAGTGCTTTGTCACTCTTTCTGTGAAATGAGCTATAACGATGACTTACTTACTAACTATACTTTTGTAACTAGTTACATAGCACAAAGTACATCACTGACATGTTAGTGCTATATGAACCATCTAGCACTTGGTTTCTCAACTGGGAGAACATAATCATATTCTGATTTAATATTAATATACAAGATTTGTAATTACTTCGCTCCACCTCTTTTAAAAGAGTTTGCAAAAAAATAATTCAAACCGGACAACAAGAGCAGCATCTGGAGGCGATTGTTTGGTGTCATTTAGAAAGAGTGCGTTTGGACAACTGTCTTTTGCTTTTCGAGCAAGTCAGGCCTGGAACATGGTTCCTTCCCACATCAGAGAACTGCCCACACTACCAGCATTTTCTAAGGCTCTAAAAACATGGTTGTTGGAAGGTCAAACATGTTATCACACGTAATATGATGATGATGTGTGTGTATATTTATTTTTAAACTCTGTAACTAACTGCTTATTAACTTCTTATGAACTGTCCTTTTATCCTTATGTGCAGTAAACGTGTGAGACCTTGTGTGACTGTTGCTGTCTTTTTTCTGTCCTAGATGTTCTTGACATCAACCTGCCGAGGGACTGAAGATGGAAATTAGCTACGTTGGCTATAATCTTTACATATTTACAATCAAATGTTCATTAATATGTGTTGCCCCTTTATAAATAAAGAAATAAGAATAAGAAATGAGACGACAGCCTGAAACATATGAACGCAATTTCTATTTTTTGCGTGTGTATTTCACGCGTTTCTGTCTCATTTCATTTCTATGGTGAATGTAAAGACGTGTTATTATTCATGTAGACTAACACAATCCTAATCCTAAACTTAACCTACTTCAAGCCTCAAACCTAAACTTACCCATGTTTGTAACTTCTGACCTAAACTTAGCCGTTAACCCCAAATAAAACCTCCTGTTTTTCTTCAATCACATTGCGTGTCTATACCACGCCAGAAAAAAGGGCGCTTAAAACGGCTTGGATTCAGAATATGGATTTCAGTCGTTTCAACTGGATAAGATTAAATTGTTTGTGTAATGTCAAATATTTCACTGGTTTCATAAGAAATTGGTTTAAAATAGGAATACAATTGCCATAGACCACTGGCATAATCTGGCTCAAACTAAGAAGTAATTTTGTCAAACTAGACCAAAACAGTTTGAAACTGGGAAAATATCTCGTTCTATAAAAAATAATTGTTTTAAATTAGGCAACATTTCTGAAAGTACGATTAAAATCTTACAATTGAGCAATTTTAACCTGTCTTAAAATTCATTGTTTTTAATGGTTTCCACTTGGTCGAAAACCATACAACTGCTTCCAACATTTTATTTTAAAAACTGACATAAGTCAAGCTCAGTGATCGTAATCCATCGACCAGCGGAATAACAGCTCGAACACCACCAATTATGTAGCCTATAGACATTGCATTGACCAGCAGCCCTGACCCCGTCCCGACCCTCAGTCTGTGGTCACGTGACATATATGTTTGTTTGCTGTGTGGATGCGGAGCTCGT
This sequence comes from Mugilogobius chulae, assembly GCA_038363315.1. NCBI lineage: Eukaryota > Metazoa > Chordata > Actinopteri > Gobiiformes > Gobiidae > Mugilogobius > Mugilogobius chulae. The sequence goes on from CM076405.1 coordinate 12,291,848, forward strand.
TCTATATTGATGTAGCTGTGTAAATAGGTCTAAACAGGCAGCAGATGTGTTCCTGGAATCCCCTGATCATCTCTGGCCTCGGAGGGAAGACAGACAATAGAACTGGGCCTGGCTCTAGTTCACAGGCTGAGGAGATGAGAATGTGTAGCCAGCACATATTTCTACATTTTGCTTGTAGTGTAGAAGTTGAAGTGTGTATGTGTTTTGTGATTGTCTAACAAGGAGGCTGATAGAGTCACATTGGAGGCTTAAAGAGCTGGATGTGACACTATTTGTAATATTGTGATATAACCGGTGCGTTAAGTAGGCAAAAAGAAGTACCGGTACTCCTTTCTTGAATGTCTGCCCTGTTACAATCATGAGGTGAATGTGCTGATCAATCAGAAAAGTGCCAGTGCTCAAATGGGGCATTTTTAGAAGTGTACTTTCCGGGCAATTACACATACAGTATTTGATTAAGAGCAGCATCAACTCAATTTAAGAAGAAAAACAAAACCTAAGTACATACATTTTGTATGGCTGCAATTTTTTAAAAGCCGTAAACCCGTGTCCTGCTGGAGTGCTCATGTTTCGACTGACAAAACAGTATGTCTGCGCACAGTGTACTGAACATATGCTGAGCGGGAATTTTTGCAGGACTTGTGGATAAACCTTCAAGTTTGGGTGGTATTTATGTCGCCTTGTGCTGGAGCGTGCAGTCAGACTCTCGGGACTCAGATGGAACTGTCTGGCTCGATAACTTACTGTTAAGCAAAAGTGCGCTGCATGAAAGTGACTCCCACTAGCTGTGAAACTGTGAAGAGTGGGTCTGGTCACCACGCCCCCAGTCTGTGTTTTAGATCAATATCAGAACGTACCGGGCAATCATATTTTTTTTTGTGAGAAGCAGTTGCCTGATTTTCCAGGCAAAGAGTTTTTATGAACCACATTTGCTTTAAAGCAAGCAGACAATTCATTTGACAAAGTTTTGGTTTGATTTAGTGATGATTTGTTCACTTGAATATGATCGCCAAAAAGGCAAACCTTGATGTTTTTTCAGATTTATATATTTGACGATAGTTGCTGGTGCACTTCCTGATTAACGCATATTCCCAAGCTCTCACATCAGTAACAGTGCAAAGCAAAACTTTCCTACAAGGAATGAATGAGGAAGTAGGTATTATGCAGAGAAAGTTGGCGTACTTTCTCACACCTGGGAAAGTACGCCAACTTTCCCAGGTGTGAAAAAGTTAGGATTAGGGTAGGGTGACTTTCTCACACCTGGGATACAGTTCTGAAGAGGCCGGACTGCAGATGGCCTCGTTGTCCTGCTGTCCCGAGTAGAAAAATGGCGCCAAAACCTAAATAAACCAGCTGACCAGACACGTCACAGGAACACTAAGTGACACTTTTGAAGAAGGCTCCAGTGTGCAGCCGAAACTGTCAAGGTATGAACACAACAGAGGTTTGTTCATAAGAAACTACCACATAACTGTAACAGAAGACCTAATGAACTTAATCTTATTGTAGGTGAAGTGTCTTGCCTAAGGACACAACATAGCCTATCTAATATTGCATTATTTTAAAGATGCAGGTTTTTACAGCTACACGCAATAAAATGAAAACTGTCTTTTTTTTTTTTTTTTTTCTTACAAGCAAAAACTTAACAGATGATTCAGTAGTTTTGTAGGAATAAACTTGCCAAATGACTTTATGTACAATAATACGATACACTTTTGCTTTGTTAAAGCATTTTGGACATTGGACAATAATCTGATTTCACATTTTACTCTCTGTTCTTTGTAAACCTGTTGTCAGTGACAATTTTACAGCCAGAGAAAACTTCCCCACACCATGGTCACCTTCAGAAACGCGTTTGTCCAAATTCCTTTTCCCCGCGGACTCTTCTATAGCCATATTGTGACTTTGTTTGCACTAAGGTGATGCAACGCTGATGCTGTAGGTGAAACTGTTCCGCTCACACCTGGGCACGTGGCTTTACTCAGCAGCAGCAGCAGCGCTAACAGTCTGCTGACCGAGACAGTAGAACCACCAAAGCCCCTTCACTTCACCGGTACAGGCCTCATGACTCATCTGCTATTTATACTCCGATGTGGGGGCTAACGTGGATCTCACCAACGGGCCATCGTTCTGTGTAATTGTACAGGTGCACTGTGGAACTTTTCTGGTGGAGGGTTTGCCAGCCGACCAGATGTTTCTGATGTCACATGGTCTGCACAGTTGCTTTACACAGAATTAAAAAATCGAGCAATTGGGAAAAAAAAGTACAGAAATTTCTAGATTATAAGCCGCTACTTTTTTCCCAAGCTTTGAACACTGTGGTTTATACAACGATGCAACAAAATGATAGATTCTCATAGACTTACTATTAAAAAGTGCGGCCTATATACAGTATGTACTTAATTTTTTCTTATTTAAATCTACTTGGTGTGGCTTATATTCAGGTGCGCTCAAAAGTGCAGAAGTTACAGTAATATAGATGGAACACTCAACCATTATTGAACATAAGTAAACGCCATAAAGGTTTACCTGTCAGCTCAGCTTCAGGTGAGGATAACTCACTTGAAGCTCAGTGATCTCAAGATGCTGTCGCCATGTTTGTCTAAAAGACTTACATGACCTTGTGTTCACGTTCTTTGTAAAATAATAGTGGCATCCAGCAAAAAATGTACCTGTCCAGCCAGTTGGATTCTCTTGCCATATCTGTAAATTCATAAACTTGAGAGAAATCCATCGGGCCCTTCACCAGCCCAATCGGTTTTTAGTCCAAACCAGTTGTATAATGGCCCAATCATACTGCAGCAGGGCTTGAGGGTTTTGTTAGCAAAGATGACTGTAAGTAGTGCCTGAATCAAGCAAAACAAAGATGGCAGCTTCTGCTGTTATTGTTTGAGAGTACAGGGTTTTTTTTGTTTTGTTTTTTACCATCAGGGGGTTTTCTCTTCTAAAGATTGTTGTTCTGTTTTTGTGTTTTTTTTCTGTGTATGGGTGTGTGTTTGCTATCTATTGCAATTTTGTGAAGCACTTTGTGCTACATTGAAATGTATGAAAAGTGCTATACAAATAAAGATTGATTGATTGGTTGATTGATTGATTGATTGATTGATACAGTTGTCTCTCACTATTTCTCGCACCTTTCGTGCTGTTTTGTGGAATTTTTCTTTAATGCAATTTTGCATGTTTTTTTTTTTTTTTTAGCGCGTGGTTCTGGTCTAGGCCTCTACGCTGTGCTAATACTTACAAGTGTTCTTTGCTCTCAAACACACTGTTTGGAGACTGTGTCAAATCACAGCATTCACAGGCAACTAAAAAAAAAATAAAAAAAATATCTTGTAATTACAAGAAAATGAATTACGAGATATGATCCGGGGTCTTTCTGCAGGATTAGATTTAACTTTGCTGGATTACACCAGAAAGATATCTGTTGAACGCTGATTTGCGTTCTTTCATATTATCTGTCTGGAACTTCCCCCAATTAAAGTATTTGGGAAAAGGTGGAACATGTAACGAAATACTTCAACCTGATTGGGCAACTTATCAACTAGTGCTTGTGGTTAAGCAGTCACAGCAACAAATCGTACTGGCGTGTCCAACGTGCAGAACTGAGTCAGATTCAGCTGGTTTATTTGACTGTAAATAACAGGGTTTTGACTTTCTTTAGATCTTTATCTTTTCCAGAATATTGAAAGTTTGTTTTTATCAAATGATGAACAGAAATGAATTACTTAAGAAACAAGATTGACACTGTGAGCAATACGAACATTCATAGTCCCCTTAAGGTGATTGGTTTGACAATAAAGCATGTTATTGTGACAGACTGCTGACAAAGGCACTTAACTAACAAAACCATGCACACGTGTTGACTTTGACTAAGTAATCTCTCTCCCTACTTATCTATATCTGCAGATTATTGACCCTCTCAACACATCCAAAAGTCTTCACCATCCAGATCGATGGCAGTATTTCTGGTGAATTGTTTGTATACTCCAGAAACTCAGGGACCGCATAGATTTTTCTCTCATTTTGAATAGGCCAACACTTTTACAAAGCCTAATAATTCCACTTGGATGGCTTTGGACCCGGCTTGTAGGAGCTATGCATTTAAATTATTTTATCGATGTTTTTCACACGCAGATGTGGTAATGAGGTACAGTGGGAAAACCAAAATGGCGTATATCACAGTGGATTTTATTGGTTTGTGCAATTAGAAGCAGCCAATGGAAAATTAAAATTGCTTTGCAAAGATTGAAAAAACTGTGGGCTGTGGGGAAAAAAAAAAAATACGCCAGCTAAGTGCAACTGACCTTTATGAACTATAGCGCTGGAGTTGACTTTACAGAGGTAAGCTTCATATATTAAAAAGAATAGTGTTTGTTAATGAAGTGAAATTAATTTTTAACATTTTAGAGATGCACCAATTCCGATACCAGTAATGGGCTCATATAAGGGCTAAATACTTATATGAGCCCACCTGCGTATGACAGGTTTGAACATTTTTCAAATTTTTTATTTATTTTGGTAGATTAATGCCTGTTGTAATTATAAATGATAGTTTCATGTTAATCAAGAACAAGAAAAATGTGAAAATATGTTGAAAATACCAGGAAGTAGAGCAGAGTTCTAAACTGATGACATCACAATGGGGAGACAAGGACATTTTCAATTTTCTCGGGAAAAAAAACTGATTTTTATGGCCCTGTAGACACACATTTAACAAAAAGGTGAGCTCTAGTATATTTTTATGGCAAGAGTAAAAAAAAAATAAGGTACATTTGAAGAGTTTTGACCCAATTTATTAAATGGTCGCTAGGCAACTACCTAGCGTGATCATTGATGAACAGGAAGTACATTTTCAATGCAAAAAAATTGCCAAACTGGAATGTACAGTAGTTTGAAACATGTTTAGTAAAACCTTAAATATATTGATCTTAACTACGTCATTGAGAAATGAGTGGTTCAATCTGTCATGGACACTTTAAGTTGGCCTCGTTTTCTGGAGCTAAGATCTGGAACAGTCTTCCAGAAGATGTAAGACAGGCTTCCACTGTGACAATTTTGAAATCTAGGCTGAAGACTGCCCTTTTTAATCATGCTTTGAACTGAAATATTTTAAGTGTACGTATTTATTGTTTTTATATTTTTCTATAGTTCTTTTATACATGCTTTTAACTGTGTTGATCTGTTTGTATTGTACTTTTGTGGGATTGTTTTAAATGCACTGGAAAGCACTTTGTGTTACATAAATTGTATGGAAAGTGCTTTACAAATAAACTTTGATTGATTGATTGAACCATGGAGACAGGACATGAGGCTATGGGTGCTAACTTTGAACCTCTGCTGCAACAAAAGATTTTCCATCTAGAGAGGATGGTTCTATCACAGACTGAAACAACAGAAGAGCACCTGCTCCACCTGGACCTGACTGTAATCTCTCTCACTCTGGTTTCTACCTCCAGCTGATCCAAATCCTCCAGCTAAGGCCCATACCAAACCAAGCACACATCCATCCATCCATCCATCCATCCATCCATCATTTGTATTTATTGGTCTCTTGGTTGATAATCCATTGTCCATTGGAATAGGATATTAAATGATATACGATTCTGATGTATTGTTAAAAATAGAACCGGCTCTACTCACGATTCCCATCCCTAAGCATGCCCCCTTTAAAAAAAACAGCTTCAACTCAGTAACAACACAAACATTTCCTCAATAACACCACCCTAATTGTCATATAATAACTGTCCGGCGTTTTCCCTTTCCACAACCGGTCATTATCTCTCATCTTGTGCCGTCTCGGGCCCTCGCCACTTTCCACTGCCAGAGACGATTACCATTCAGACTCATCAGACGGGAAGAACGTGACAATAAAAGTGCAGAGGAAGCTTCCAGGCTACGTCGGACGCCTACAGTGAATCTGAATAGGGCAGATTGACAGTTCTTCGCCATCCGTGACACTTCGCCTCCCCGTGACCTTTGTTGCGTGTCATCCTTCGGCTCGACTGTCAGTTCGTGCTGTCGTGGTCCAGTCGAGCAGAAATGTCACTGGAAATTATCCCCTTCCAAAAAAAAAAAAAACAACTCTCAAGTAAGTGCCTCACGCGCCAGGCCTCATATTGAGCTATTTGGATTTGATGGCGGTCGATACGCGGGTGACACGACTGGAAGTGGCTGTCGGAGAGGGAGAGAAGAGGGAGAAAAAGGGGGTGGGGCTAGGATTAGAATGACTAGTGGTGGGTTGGTTGAGGAAATGGAAGCAGTTTTTAGGTCAAGTGCTGATTAAACACTTTTTTGTTAATATGGTGATGTGTCTTGGTAGTACATTTTTATTGAGAGTGTCATTTCTAAGTCAAGGTTTTTAAAAGTGGGCGAATGGTGTCTATTTATATAGTGCTTTTCAAACTTTCAAGGCAATCTAAGAACTTTACAGCTGGCTCCAGTCACCCAGTGTATGCAGACATTGAGGAAAGATGAGTGAGTACCCAAACACAGCGAGTGCCTAACCTTGTCCTCTAACCCTAAATAGCTACTTGTTTCATTGTGTGTGTGAAAATTAAGCACCTCACCTTTCAGAGTCTTGCCCTAGGATACAACGACAGTCCGTAGTTGACATTCCACTGTGACACTTGTTTAAATGGTCTTCCATTGAAGTACTAACCAGTGCTACCCTTCATGCTCGACTTCTGATCTCAAGCTTTGACAAGCTGGTGTGACCATGGCTTGCACTTTCAACACTGAAAAAACAACAGCAACAACAAAAAAGAAAGACAAAGTTACGCATTTGAAGGTTACTAGCACTCAAACCTCACAGGAATATACAGTAGCTTGCGTTTGGGTGGGTTTCCTCAGGCACTATGATTTCTCCAATCAATTCAAGACCTGCAACAAAGGGAAAATCCTCCAGCCAAGGTAGTCCTGACCAAGTCCAACAAGAACATCTGGAGATGGGTTCCTGAGTGCTGTGGGACAGCAGCTTACTGCTCCTGACAAGTGGCATTGAAGGATGTGTAACCACAAATTTTCATTGATGGACTCTGGCTCCACAAACATAAACTCTATAACTTTGCCTTAGTTACATCTACATCCATGGGAGTGGAACCCTTCTTCACTGTGGTTCTCCTCGAGGTTTCTCTTTTTCCCTTAGGGTTTTTTTGAGTTTTTCCTTGCCAAGAAGGAGGGTCTAAGGACAGGGGATGTTCTGGACAATCATTCATCTGCGCTACTAATAATCTGCTTGATCAAATGTTTCATTGAATGTGTATTGTTTTATTGAATATGTATTGTTTTATTTTGATTTCCTATTATTCATATTTGCTAAAATTAATAATCTTGGGAAGTCCTCAGAGACGACTGTTGTTGTGATTTTGGGCTATACAAAAATAAATTGATTTGATTTGATTTGATTTGAAGTCACATGGTAACATTTTCTTTGGGTTTAACAGGTAAGTTTAGGCTTCAAGTTACTAAAATTAGTAAGTTTAGGACTGGGGCTTGGGTTAGGTTAAGATTTACTTGTTAAATTTAAAGAAAATGTCGCCATGTGGTTTCAACAACAACAAAAAATTTTTTTTGTACATTTTGACTTTTCGCAAAATATTAACATAAACTAACCCTAACCCTTCTTCGGAGACTGAGCTGCATATACCTTATCTTAACCTTATCTTAACCTTACCTTAAAGAGCTTCAGATTGTGAGTTCACAGAAGCTAAGCAAATAAGACCCTGGTCAGCACTTAGATGGGAGACCAGTGGAACACAGGGTGCCACAGTGTGAAGGCTAGAGTAGTTAGTAGTTGTTCTTTCCTTGGGCAGGACATTTAACCCACACTTCCTCATTATTTGCATACACTGGGTGAGTGGATCATTGATTATGTTGGGCTTAATAATTAGAGATAATTTAAACCAGGTTAGGCTGACCTAGCACCAAACCAGAACTAAACCTGCTTAAACTCGGGCTAAACCAAGTCTAAAGCTGGTAGAAAACAGGGCAAACTATGTCACAGAGCATTTGAGTAAATGATAGAAAATCTACTTAAAGTAACATATGGATCCAGAGCTTGTGCAATCTGAACCCAGGGTTAAGAATAAAAACAAGCACACTATGGTCTGACAAATATATTCGTTTTGTTATTAGAGGACTGACTAAATCTCATTGAAATATAATGTTGAGCTTCATTATGCCAGAATATAGTGACACTCCATCTACAGAAGCAGTTGGTCTCAGAGGAATAACAGCAGTGAATTTGTCTGTCCCAAACCAATTTAGCCTCACATAGAAAAACAGTTTTTATTATTTAAAAACCGACAGAGCGAGTGTTCCATGTCAGTCCTCCACGGTCACCATTCAAACCCAGCCTGCTCTAGTGTCTGCTGTGTGGTGGGCTCTAAAATAGCCTTGTTTGAATTCCCCGCAGCTCTATGCTCTGATTAAGCACATTTCATGGTTACATGGCCACATAATGAGGATTTGTTTGCTGCTGTTGAAATATTAGCTGTAATTGCTTTCCTCCAACCGTGTTTTTATGAAGGATGGTTCCACACTAGTAAAGTCACAATTCATAATTTTTCATTTGTAATGTCACACTGCAAAAAAAAAGAAAAAAAAAAAGATATGTAGCTTTGGTTAAAATGACTTGGATTCAGATTTTTTGTTGTTGGTGTTTTAAGTGAACAATATTGAAGTTATTGCGGGTGCAGAATTTTCACTGGTTTCTAAGTATTTCTGACCTTTTCTATAAGAATTTGGCTTCAAATGGGAAAATGAATAAAGACGAGACATTGCAGGTGAATAGGCAAAGAATACACAGTATGTAGCTATCAATGTAAAACTTGTGCTGTAGTTTACACTGACATGTAAGAAAAAAATACTACGTTCTGTGTCCCCAAGAGTTCAGGGTAGAGTGTCCACTAACTGTCAGGCCTCAATGTGCGTGACCAGTCTCAGAACAGACGTGAGCGCAGGACCTTGTCCAGCCCTCATGTGCGTCCACAATGCTTTTTCAAGCCTACCTGCTTATAAAATGAAAGACAGTGTGGGCTGTGGCCCAGCCTGAGCGGTTCTTTATGCCCATGAGTGACCTGTTCTATGCAACACAGTCTCACAAGAAAGCGTACATTTAACACGACAAAAAACAGCGTATTATGACCACGATTTCACACCTTTTTTGCGAACTTATGTTACGCTGTACATTCAGCATGATATGAAAAAGCGTAAAAATGACACAAGATTTCACAGCGCAAAAAACACGACTTTTGGTTGAAGTCACGTGGGGACGTTTTCTTCAGGTGAAACAAGTAAGTTTAGGCATAAAGTTACTAAAATGGGTAAGTTTAGGTCTGGGGCTTGGAGCAGGTTAAGATCAGGATCAGGATTTGTTAATTTTCATACAAAAGGGTTAGATATGGGTTAGGGTTACAAAATCTTGTTCATTTCAAGACTTGAAAATCAGATGTGTGTAGGATCTACTTTAGAAGCTGATCTAGCAGATCTCGTAATGAAAATGCGTTTTGACAAATTGGTCGTTAAAATTACAATGTTCCATCGAAGTGGAATAAATTCAATTAAAAAGAGGCGCCAAAGATAATTTGGAACAGATTGAACGATTTCCACATGAAAGCCAGTATACTGAGAGAGCAAAATGAGTTTTGCCTACAATTAAAAAGTGATATCTACAAACTGTTTGAAAGAAGGAAGATAATCTAGATCTGTAAATATTTTTTTTTTATTAAATATTTTTTAAATTGTCAACATTCCCAAAATTTTGATAAAAATCCTAGAACGAAGCAAATTTTGCTTGACTTGAAATTCAATTCAAAAGTGAAGAATCAGACATTTTTTTTACTTAAACAGAAAAGTCAGTGGGTCAAACCATTTCCCTGTTCAGACTTCCATCAACACAGAAGAATAAATGCTATTTGCTGTCTCTGCCTTCTCTAAGTGTGTGATAAATGCGCATAACAGCCCCGTGTGACACTTTGAGGCCACCTATGAATCTCCGCAGACGAGAAATTATTTTACAGAATCATCGGCTGCGCTTTCCCCTCCCAAAAAAAACGCCTTCTTGTACCGCTCCATCTCCGTCCCGGGCCGCTCTGTGATTCCGCCTGTCACATTCTGATGGGCAGCCTCGGATTGGGAACAAATTATGTGTGGAAGTCCAATAGAGAGCGCGTGAGGGTTTTCTTGACAGAGCTAATGAAAATGGATGTGTGTGCAGTGGGGCCGGAGAAGACACCTGACAGCCCGAAAGTGTGTCTCCATCAGGGCCCCGGCAGACCTCCAGCGTGGCGGCGGGAAACAGAGATGTGCCGGGGAGGAGGCGGAAGGATAATGGCCGCGGACACTTGGAGGACGCTGTGGTCGTTTCACTCGGTGTGGTTCTCGTGTGGATAGAGTTCCCAACACTGTCACTATCCAAATCGAAACACGCCAAAAAAAAAACTATATACTGTAGCTATGTATGCTATATAGTCCAAATGGCGCAGGTCTTGGCTCTGTAAATGCTTTGCTTGATGGGCGACTTACAAAATGACGCAGACTTACAGCAAAGGGGAAGCGCAGTGGTTTGAACAGGACATTATGTGTGACTTTTTTTTGCACGTACAGGAATAGAAAAGGGGCGGATTGTCTTCTGTTGTGACTTTAATCCTTCTGTTCTAATGTTTTAATCAGTGATTTTGTCTTTGAGTGTAGGCGCGTGCCTACTGCATGCAGGCTCATAGAAAACAACAGAATGTTTCAATGTGGCGTAGCTGAATTTCAACTGCAAACAAAATTTAGGTTTAAAATCAGACTAATTCTTCTCGTAAATTTTTCGATACCTGGTTAATATCAACATGTATTCATTTTGGTTGCAATTACGGCTTATAAACTACTTTTTACAAACAACTAAGTAAAACTGGAGAGGACCACCCAAGCTCAGCCAATCAGAGAGCAGCATTCAGCTCTTGATTACAACTAAAATTCTCTATTATTCAATACAGACAGTACACAGTGGTCTCGTATTTTCACAAAGTGATGCATTTATCTTAAACCTTTTAGTGGAAAACAAAGTTTACAAATTTACAAGTAAAAAAGTTAGTTGCCCCAACTTGAATAATATATCAGATTGTTCGCTCTCCAGCGATTCGTAAGCGCAATATAAAACAAATCTCCACCACCGCATTGGCCAGTTGAGTGAAGCTTTTTCCTGTCAATACATTCAGTTCTGTTTTTTTCTGGCGTGGTATGAACACACGATGTGGTTGAGGACAAACAGGAGGTTTTTTGGATGTTGATAGCTAAGTTTAGGTCTGAGGCTTGGAGTTGGTTAAGTTTAGGATTAGGATTGTGTTAGTCTTCATGAATATTAACACGTCTTTACATTCACCAGAGAAATGAACTGGGACAGAAACGCGTGAAATACACACGCTTATCTGTAAGATAGAGAAAATCATGTGATTTTGAAATTTGAGATTTGGATCACTCTTATGTTGCTTTGATCTAGTCAGTGGCGTGTTATTTTGTTAATTAGACAATTATTTTATTAGCATTAGGTTCTGGGTGAAATACGGGACAGCAGACTAATAAAAAAGGGCCATCGTAACCCAATGCAGCACTGATACAGGTAAGATAAATGAAAGGTTAGACTAGATTTCCCTGTACAACATTTCCTGTCTTTGCAAACTTTATTCTGGAAATGGCGACTGATACGCCTTGGTTTATGACAACAATCTTTTACTTTGGATCCAGCGAGTGGGGCGGAACTGTCGCTTTGCACAGTGTAAACAGCCTAGGACTGTACCGCCCAGACTGAGCCTATTGAAAAGGGGCTATTGTCCAGAGTCATTATTATCTCATTTAAATACAGTTTTTGAAAACACATACATACACATTCACATTACATGAGTTTGGTAAATTTCAGGAAACATTACATACATTTTTTACAGACATGGACCATTCGCACACAAACACGTAATTAGGCTATTACAATTTACATGGGGGTCTGAGGTAAATAATATGTCGTGTGATTAGGACATAAGTCAAAATTAGTTAAATCTGAGATTTAAGATTCACTGCATGGTAGCAGAGTGGTTCTGGCTTCCCAATAAGGAGGTCGTGGGTTCGACTCCCGGGTCGGACCATATCAACATCTCACAATCTCTCTGGGTGGAATTTGCATGTTCTCCCTGTGTCACTGTGGGTTTTCTCCAGGAACTTCTTCCCACCTCCAAAAAGAAAAAAACAAAACAAAAAAAACCTGCATGTTTAGGATCATTGGGCATCACTGTAAATGTCCCCTGTGAGTGGATGAGAGAGTGTCTGTCTAACCCTGTGAAGAGTTGGCCACTGTCCAGGGTGTCCCCCCACCTAAGGCCCAAAGTCACTGGGATAGTCTCCAGTTACCTGCAATGCTAATGGGAACAAGCGGAAGAAAATGGATGGAGGATACTTTTTTGGTGTTCGGCAAGTTAGATTTGTGAAAATACAAATCTTTTCAAAGTACGGATGCAGTTTTCACTGTATTAAACAATAAAAACACTAGATCAGTGGTTCTCAAAAAAAGATTTTTAGGACCACTGGGAGTCTCTGGGTAAGTTTTACATAATTTCTATCTTATAGCAATGGAGCCTGCACTTTTCTTAATAAAGATGACACAAAATGAATTAAATACTTGATTAACTACAGCCTGTATTTTACACAAATGTACTTGATAATCTGATGATAATGATAGTAATTTGTCCTGGCCGTCTGCCACTTGTCTGTGTTTGAAAAGGGCCCTTGGGTAAAAATAATCACCCACCTCTGCTCAGGGCGGATTTCCTTACAGTCCATAATTTATTTTAACAAGTAAGCATGTGCAGCCAGCCTGTTCCCCAGCTGGGCACTCTCGGGTCAGGATCTGGAGACAGGACCGTCTGCAGGATTTTTAAAATACTAAGGTCTGTTTTCCCGAGAAGAATTTTCAAATTTCTGTGCAATTTCCTGCATTTTGGTGAGTTTTAGATGTGATTGATTTAAATTTGTGTAATTTTACTAGAATTAAAAAGACGCAAGTCAGTAAATCAAAAAGCCTCCCCCTCCATAGAGGCCAGATATAGGCGCCACAGCCCCAGATGCCCTTAGCTCCGCCCCTGTAAAACTGGGCTTTAGGAGCGTCAGTCAGACTCAGGACTGTCCTGTGTGATCAGAGCAGAGAAAACACTGCTGCACACACTTCAGTCAGGGCCGTGTGTAAACTTCTGTTTTATGTTACATTCATCCAAAGCCACAGCTGCAAACATCACTTTGAGGATTTCTGTGCTGCTGTCATTTTTGCATGGTTTTTTTTTTTCCTTGTACATTTTGGACCTTTTCTCTGTAGATACTATAAGGCGGATTTGCTCAAAAAGGGACCAAAATTAAGCTCCAGAATATGGGAGTTCAAAATGTTTCTCAAAGAAACAATGTGTCTTAAATAGCTCTGCTGTGACACTGCCCTGACGTTGCGTGCTTTCGAAGGAGAGAATTAGAAGAAGAAATGTGATTGTTTTAAATGGCAGACATTTAAAGTCAATTATGCATTTTTTATCTTTTTTTGGTACAGTGCTTGGTTCTATAGACGCTCGCTGTAAGCGTGCTTTTCTCTCAAACACACTGTTAGGACCGTATCACATCGCAGCATTCACAGGCAACAGCACAGAAGATCTTTTAGAAAACATTAGACAGTTTGGAACATGCAGGGGAAGCTGACCTGACGCTCGTAGTTACGATGATAAGTGTGTTCACACTGGAACGTGTAGCTCAGAGATGTGTTTGAGGAACGTGTTGTGACTTCGCTAGAGTCCGGATGTGTTTCTGTCGGCTCTGGAGCCCGTGTGATCCGTGGCTCTGCGGTCGGCTGTGGAGCGCAGCGGGACGGGCAACGTGTCAAAAGCAGAGCAGGAGAACGGGAGCATACCTTCAGTCCCCGGCTCCTTCAGTCCCCGGTACCGTCAATCCCCCGTTTCTATAGACGGGGAAGTAACGGTCCCGGGAAGTAGCGGGATCTCGTACTTATTAAGGCCCCGCCACTTCCCGGTGACATCCTCTCCTCGGGGGATTAGCGGTACCGGTGATTGACGGGACTCGCACTTGTGATGACGTCCCGTTACTCCCCGTGTTCAACCTTTTTCTGTCTTCTCTGAAACATGCTATAATAACGTGCTGTGGGGCGGGCTATGAGGATAGACTCTAGTCTATGTGAACGCACGAGGGGCAGGTGCACCAATGAGAACCGGCGGATCGTGAGCTGATGCAGCAGCTTGGGTCTAGTGGTCTACACGCTTTAAGAATGCATGTGGATTAGCGGCTTTTACGCACGAGGTGTATACTGTCAGTGTCAGCTGAGAAGAAATAAGCAGTCTTTTCAGATGTGAGCGCTCAAGTCTTCTACACGAGCAGTTATGGCTTTACCTCCGAGGGTGTTGGCACGCACGTCTACTCATACCGCATCTATTCACAAAATAATTTCTACAACTTACTTCTCAAACCCAAAGAACGAAGCAAACAGTTGCGCAGAGATCACTGTGCTTTTCCTCATCCTTCACGTCTCTGACTGGCCCGAGAGGGGCAGACTGGACGGCAGAGCGCGTGCTTCACCATTTGGACTCCCTGAGCCTCGCGCGCGTCAAGAGAAGCCACAGCGAATTAATATCTAATCTACTGGCAACTTATTGTCCTCCTCTTATGCCTCCTGTAGGCCCACGCTTGCTGAAAAAGGTAAGTCCTTTGGTGCAGCGTGCAGCTTCACGGGATAGGTGCTGTTAGCCAGTGCGCCACGCGCGTATCTGGAGGCCGCAGACGGACTCGCAAAGCCGCAGGCTTGATTTGAGCCGCAGGCCGAAGGCCGCGTCCCGCTCCTAGGCTTTATTGCACCTGCAGCCGCCCTGTCCCACAGCACTCAGACCTGCAGCCAGACGTGAGTGGGATTTGGGATCAAATATAAAGTCAGTGCAATACAAATAAAAATGATTAGGCTATAATTTTCATAAGACCAACATAATATTTTTATTATAGCCTAATGAAATAATATTTAGGTTTATAAAATAGGCTAATTAAAATAAATAATAATAATAATAATAATAATAATAATAATAATAATAATCATCATAATCATAATCATAATCATCATCATCATCATCATCATCATCATCATCATAATAATTAGTCCAGAGCGTGGAGAAGCTTTGTACGTTACAGTCCACTCGTGAGCAGGTCTGGGCCTCATATCCTTCTCTTCTAAAATAGTCAGTTTTTCCTTGTTTTTATAAACTTCAACAATACGAATTAAAGTAATAATAATAAAAAATAACATGTTATTAGTCTAATATCGCATTGCACACGAGGCTCGACGCATCGCTAGACGACTTCCTTCAGCACCACGCACTTTTCTTTTTTTTAATTTACGTGGCTCTTTGGCTGATTTTGGAAATATACAGTAGCTATATATTGTTTTTCGTATAAACATTTTATTTACTTAAATATTCCAAAAGTTGTGTATGTGTTGTAGGCCTATTTGTTTTTTGTCTTTAAATAAAACACAATGTTAGTTTTTACCTTTTTTAACATCGTCTTCTTAAAAAATCCTCAAAAAATCTCTTAAGATGTGTAAAGAGCAGACATACGGGCCAAACTGATACACTTTAGAACCTAAATAATTTCTTTTCTTGCCTGTCTCTCCTCGTGCGCACCAGTGCCACTGCGAGCTGTGTCTTCTCGCGCACAGGACCTGGGCCGTTGTGGTGTGTCGATATTGGACTCCCGTCGAGATTGAGATTGGAGTACGGGAATGTGTGAAAAAATATGATAATGCCACAACATCGACAATTAGACGTCAATGTCGATGTAGAGCGATGTCCTGGATGTAGCCGCGTGAACGGCCACACAGCTCCAGCAGAATGTGAATGTTTGTGCGCACTGCTCTGACTCTGGATACAGGACAAGTTTGTGAACAGATTTCCCAGTAAAACACAGCACCAGTCCCGCGCGCATTAGATCAGCGTGTCAGACAGTGGCTCATGACTTTGATGATTTGTCAACTGTTCTGCTCTGACAAAGAACACAGAGGACACTATACGCTAAATGAAAACACGTTAGGATGGTGTGTGTGTGGTGACGGGACTTAAGAAAGCTGATGAGAGATTGTCAGTCTGCCATTATCAGTGCCACGCCGCGTAGATGGCATCGTGCGTAAATGGAGCGCTCGACTTCAGCACGCTGAGGTAGTGCAACACAAAGGCCAGGGGGACTGACGGTACCATATATGCACAAAGGGACTTTCACTCCCCGGGAAAGTTGGGAACTTGCGAAACCGGGGATTGACGGGTCCGGGGACTGACGGACCCGGGGATTGACGGCACCGGGGACTGAAGGGCTGACCCCCAGGAGAACACACACAGCAACGTCCCTCTTTAAGGTCACATAAACGACTCGCGCTGTTGTATCTGCCGGTGAATCATGTGTTCAGCGCATTATTACCTGTACAAAAGACACTAAACATCATAACCAGGCAGGTTATCAACTGAAATTACTGGTAAAAAAATCTTTTCGCGGGTTTCACCTTTCATGGGTTATTTTTGGAACCTAACCCCCGCGATAAACAATGGTCCACTGTATTTATGTTTATGAAGGGGTGGCCGTGGGCATAGG
Organism: Mugilogobius chulae; assembly: GCA_038363315.1. Taxonomy (NCBI): domain Eukaryota; kingdom Metazoa; phylum Chordata; class Actinopteri; order Gobiiformes; family Gobiidae; genus Mugilogobius; species Mugilogobius chulae. The sequence continues at coordinate 12,308,495 of CM076405.1, forward strand.
CAAAGTAGTTTAAATAAAGAAAGGCAAAGAAGAAGGCAAAAAGAGAGAAAGAAAATAACAGACAGCTCACTTACATGTGGTTAATCAGCATAAAACTTTACAATTTTAGGTTAAACTGCTCTGATATTTTTACAATGTAGACTTCAAAGTTCCCCACACAATGGAACTAAACAAAAAAAAAAAAAAATAAACACATTCAATGCAAATTAGTGTATTTAAATCAAAAACACGATGACAGTAAATTCATCAGACCAGAGTTGAAAGCCATGACAGTTTCATACCCCCTGTCCGTGCGTGCGTGTATGCGTGTGCGCGCCGTGCTTGCTTGGGTTGCAGGATTGCGTACTGGGTGCTCTTCTGGCTCCACTCTGCCTCTAAGCACCGGGTCAATACTCACAGCAGGATTCGGCCCCCGGCAGGCAGGTCATGTCCAGCGCTGTAAAAATAGCAGCTGGAGATCCAATAGCTCTGATTTATGAAGCCTGTCGATACCGGAGAGGAACAAGAGCGGGATGAGGGCGCGAGGGGCTGAAAAAAAGAGGACCGAATGAAAAAAATATAATGTGTCTCTTCGTACGTGTTTGTGGACTTTGATTTGTTGGACGCACTTCTTCTTGTAAGGATAGTTCAGGTCTTTATCGATCGATGAAGTTGGATTGTTGGTTCTGTAGTGCACACAGAACAAAACTTCGAGGAGCTTATAGACCTTATATTGCAGCTAATGCCACTTTGTTCTTAAAATAATAATGGATTATGTGGTTTTCTTGTCAAATGTTGTTTTTATTTCTTGCCATTGACAGTCAGATAAACTGTCTCTCACATATAACTACAGTATTTATTTAGATGAACTGTCTATTATTCTTAAATGCTTGAGTTCAGACCAAACAGCGTTGAAGCGTCCAATTTTGCATGTTGAAGCGAATTTTGGTGCAGTAGATTTTTGAAACTGACGCCCCGACGCACTTCTCTGCGTTCCAGTGTTTTTGCAAAAGACTTTGACTGGCATGTAGGTAGCTTACGTTGAGAAAGAGAGAAGATTGAGGTTGCATTTATAAAATGTAGCTTACCCGATAACACAACTTTCTCCTCTTCCAGGATGCTGTCTCTGTACTCCACCATAAAAACGTCCAGGGTGCGATTTGTCAAATAAACAGAATCGGGGATGGAAAATTATTGTTTTTTTATTTCAATTAGAAAGGGACATTGTGTGAAAGTGAGATGTTATTGGCTGTTATGAGAGCGGACTGTTGAGCGGCGGGGCTGCAGCGGGAGAAAGAAAATCATCGATGAGCCTACGCAGGGATAGACAGAACTCTGAAATTTAGGGCAGGAAACACAGTCTTTGCTATTTTTTTTATCCCCCCCTTCTATAATAGAAAATAAAATCAGAAGGAGGGATGGGAAAAGTAAGAGAAGAGAGAGACTGACAAACCAGAGGTAGGGACCCCCCAGCAAATAGCACCCTGCAGGCTACGTTATACAGCAGAGATTTAAACACTTTTAAGCACTTTTAATAGATTCATGTGAGGCCCGGGACGGCTGGGAATTGAACCCAGAGCGCTAACCATTGTGCCACCGTGTCACTCCAATGTCGCCCATATTTACGTAAAAAATGTGTGAAAACGTGCTAATCATACGTTTTTAATGAATATTTTCTGTGTTGGGTAAGCTATACTTACCCAACCCAGGTTTCAGAAAAATATATAAATACAGCATATTACACTAGTATATACTAAGGCTGAGTATTGCCAAGAGCCTTCCGATACAATACGCATCCCGATATGTATATCCCAATACAATTTCCTCAGTATGATGCATACCAAGATGTATTTGTAAGCCCAAAGGGTATTTGTAATCATACAAAAAAGAAAAAATCCATTTTATTTTTTATCTACAGTACAATGCCTTTATCAGAGCACAACAGATTCACGGATAATTCAAATTTTCAACTTAGTAACATTGTATTTGACTAACTAAAATACGTTATTTTAAAAGGAGAGAAAAAAACTATTTAAAAAAAAGTATTATATTACCTGTAAAAATGTTTTCATTGTTTATAAGAACATAAATCCTTAAAATCAACGTTAAGAATATAACTTTGTATATGTAGAATAACAAAATGCAGCAGAATAGTAGTATTTTCACACTGCTTTTAGTGTTACAGACAAGTGTCCTGTGAATACGTTCTTTTGTTTCAGCCTTAAAACAGCTGTCCAGCTTCAGATTTGTAAAATTTATTGAGATCAAGTACTTCGATACATATCCCGATACGCCTCCCTGTATCGATACGCCCATTACTAACAAGTTAGTCACGATATATGCCAATACATTGAGTACAGCCCTAACACAGTGTTTTTCAACCAGTGTGCCGGGGAACACTAGTGTGCCTTGAGATACTGCCAGGTGTGCCTTGAAAAATGTGTCAGCTTTCAATATTCATTCTATGAAATAAGATTAAGCAGATTTAATGTAATGATTTAAAATATTAGGGTATTTGGAACAAGAATGAAAGCTTCTGTCACAATGACAATCTTCTTACTTTAACTGAAATGTTCCAAAGTAAGATATTAAACATATTTAACAGGTATTTGTTCAAAAATATGTCATTTTATTTGTCAAACAAAGATTTTAAAAAAACTTTTTGTGAACAAATGTGCCTCTTCATAGATCTGACATGTACCATTTGGCTTTGTTGTGTCACGTGCTTTACTCCACGCAGATTGATTCGTTTATTAGGACATTCTAAGCACAAAAATTGTCTCTCCACAACAGATTTTACATAATGTTTCTTTAAAGGTTGTATGAAGGATTTTTCAAATCCAATACCTGCTTGCTGTTTTTCAAATGATGCACATGTGTTTCCTCCAGGGCCACGCCCTTCACTGCAACTGGGCCAATGAGTTACTTAGGAACACTGAGGGTTTGCTTGACAGGTTAACAGGCCAATAGATAACGAGGTACCTCGTTATCTATTGGTCAACGTTTTGCTCTCCTCATCATGTACACAGTTTATATATTTTTATAATTGTTTTTTTGTTTAGCATAAGTACAAGTGTAACGGAGCGTAAATGTCCACATGAGGGACCGAAGAACAGGTGAAGTGTGGTGGCAGTAAGGATAAACTCACTCCCTCAGGTATAAAATCAGGACTGGGCTAACGGGAGCGTTCCCTTTAGCTCAACGTGTTTGTCGGTCGCCTGCGGAACGAAAGATCCTGGTTCGACTCCCGCTCAGGACGGTACTAACCACTATCATCACACAAGGCTGTTACAAATCTATACAACTGTTTTTGACCAAGACTGACAACAAACAATTTTTGAAAATCCTCCATACAACCTTTAAAGTGTAAAGGACAATATTTACATATTTGAGTAGGTGGTGTGCCGCAGAAAAGACTTGACCCAAGAAACGTGCCGTGGCTTAAAAAAGGTTGGGAACCACTGCCCTAGCATATACTAGCTTAGCCACCAATACAAAGTGATGTAGCCTTCCATGTAATATATAAATTTCGTGCCTGCGTTAGAACAACACGCAGGACTTATTTTCACTCTAATATCTATTTTGAACAAAATGATGCACAGCCTCTTTAATTGCCGATTAACTGAGTAGAATGGTATTGTTTCTGAAGAGGCTACTGCGATCCTCCCTCCCCGCGGCCCAAAAGCTCGTGCCCGGCCTGGGAAAGTGCTGAGCCGGAGAATTGTCATTGATGAAAAATGGAGCCTCAGAGGACAGGGGACGGGAGCAGCGGGAGGTCCGGGACACACTGGAGAGACTGGCACATGTTGGCTCGAAAGGGCCGGTCCCGTGTCCCGCCATCCACACACTCCATCAATCACCGGCACGTCCCGTTTGTCAAGCACTGTCTTCAACCGGTGACCCCATCCTCCGAGCGTGGGACTGAGGCGGAGAGGGACACAGAGGAGGGGACGGGAGGGAGGGGACACAGTGGTGAAGAGGATGGTACTCTGTTCAAAAGAGGGTCCAGGCTTTGATTTTTGGAGAACATTGGCAGACTTTATGTTCCTGATTATTCCCATAGACTGTAATGTTACAAACGTGCAAAAATCTTTGGTAGATATACAACAAACGCAGATATACAGCAAAATCTCAAAAATAAACGATAAGTACGTTTTCATTTCATTTTTACGTCAATATGTTACAAAAAGTCAAAACGTAAAATAACCACAAATTTCGGTTGAAGCCACGTTCTTTGGGTTTAACGGGTAAATCTCAACGTACCCCAAGTCCCAGCAGTAAACTTATCCATTTTAGTAACTTGAAGCCCAAACTTTGTGATTATTTTACGACTGTGTAATGTAAAATTTATTTAAAGTTATATAAAAATGGTTGAAGTCCCTTTATTTAATTTTTTTTCCAAAACACAAACAAAAAAATCTGTTTTGCATTTATAGAGGGATTTTCTGTTTATCAACTTTGGCGATGCACCCGACCTGCAGAAAAAGCCACCGTTCATAGACACAAACAGTGAAACAAGTTGAAAAAGCTCCGTTGTCAGCTAATTACAAGAGTTCATCAAAGTTCTGCTGCTAAATCAACATTTGTGATTGAATTCGACCCTACGACCGTTAAAAGTTACATTCAGGTGAGTGAAAAAACGTTGAGAAAAACACTGTCTCAAGCTTCAGGAGACAGACGTCTGTCAGACCGGTTCAGACCTGATCCAAACAGATGCTCTCGTCCCATTTTGTTGTTTTATTCAAAGAAGTTTCCCCAGCTAACCAGATGGAGAGGAACTTTTTCTGCATAAGGCAAGCGCAATAGAGCGGAATGTGACAACGACTGAAAATCCCTCTTCAGGCCTTACATATATTGTCCAAGTTGGATGCATGTTTATTTGCAATAGTCTAATAATAGTGCTTTGTGAAAAGCACTTATAAACTTAATGGTGAAGAACAGACCTATTCAACTTATGGCCTAGAGGCCAAATTGGCCCTCAGCACATGTTCCAAATGTTCCAAAAATACATAGTTTTCTTGTTTGCAGAGTTCTGGGTGTACTTAAGACATGATTTAGTCCCATTTTAGTTTTGATGTAAGTCTTAGACCTGACTTGTTGTTTGTTCTTATGATGGTTACTAGAGCTGTAGTCGACCATCGATCTATTAATTGACTAAAAATTGGGTGTGGTAAAAGGTCTGAAGAAAAAAGTTTGTTTTGTTCTGTTTATCTGACCCCCCCAAAAAATCCATTCGGCCAAATCTTCAGCTAAATCATTACTTTTTGTCTTTGTTCAATATTAAACCTCAATCTATGTAAAATAATTGGTTAATTAATACAAATTTTGGTCGACTAAGATGCCATCGACGAATTAATCAACTAAACGACTATAAGGCTACAGCCATACAGGATACTTTTGCTTCAGACTTGAATAGAACTTGCCTAGTCCTTTTTGGTGGTTTAAAAATCAAACAGCGGCCAAAGCAGTAGTTAATAACATGAGTGAAACTGATGTTTTTGCTGTGGATATTTTGCACAACCCCAAATTCGTCCAATATTGGTCACGTGACCCAGAGACCATGGCTCTCTGAAAAATCTGTCCTTCATCAAAATGTTGAAGTAGCCTTGAATTAGGAAGTTTACAATGTATTAGCTAAGTGAGCACTTACTGTGGTCTGCTGCATTTTGAGATGCATGGGTAAATTGAGTCGAAATCTTTTAATTTGGTTGGGTTTTTTTGGCATCAGATGTGCTACAGAAACCCATGACTCAAGAACGAATGAAAAACACTGGTTTAGAGATTATTTCGCATTTGTATTGAAACAAGAGCTTTTATAATGTTCTGGTTACGCTGAAGCCCTGTCCACGATGCTTCTTCGGAGACTGCACCAGCGTGTCTGTGCGTGGGCGGATGTCAGATGCCCCGCCGTGTTGTGTCCTGCACCGAGCAGTGATAGGTTACAAGCCTTTTTTCAGCCAATATCAGACTCTTCTTCTTTTAGATGCAATCAGGAGCTGAAGTGCAGCCAGTGCTGGAACATTGTGGCCTTGTCTTTCTGTCTGTCTCTATAGTGCTCACGGTGATCTCATTCTTTTGCTTCTGTTGGGATAGTTTAGAGAGCACGACAGAAAGCAATCAAACTGGACACTAATCATAACTTACTGTAAATGATTATGTGTCTAATGTGATGATGCTTGCTGTATATATCCGTCACATTCTTGCTTAAATCATTTCTCTTTGTTTATATCGTTGTTGATCAAGCTGGGTTTTGACACCTGATTGGTCACTTGTTATTATTCACATATTAATTTATTGAATCAGGATCAAAATAAATACAAAGGAAAGATCTAGAGCTTTTTAAGTCTGACGTAGTTAAAAGACGAGACTTTTTAGTCGAGGGAGCGACATCATGCTACTGGCTATTTCTTGTTTGGAATGCAGCTACAAATGGAATCATTCAATTGTATGGTATGTGTTGGGTCGTTTTTCCAAAAAAAAAAAAGAAAAAAATTAAGTATCTGCTAGCTCAGAACTGCCAACACAGTCTCAGAAGAAAACGTAGATATACAACGAAATGTCAAAACTGTAAGATAAGCACGTTTTTGCGCCTTTTAACCGCACATTTTGGGTAAGTTTAGGCTTCAAGTTACTAAAATGGGTAGGTTTAGGGCTGGATATTGGGGTAGGTTAACATTTACCTACAGTTTTAAACCCAAAGAAAATGTGGCTTCAACCAGAGTTTGTGGTTTTTTTTAATGTTTTGGCTTTTCGCCATTATTGCCTTTATTGATGTAAAAAAGGCGTAAAAACTTAATTATTATATATATTGTATATCTACGTTTTCTCCAGAGACCAGGCTGCTGCTTAGGCTAGTTACTTTCTTCATTAAAAGAATAGCCTTATTGGACACATTAATCATCATGAAAGCAGGTAACACCAGGTTATTGGCCTGGTGTCATTAGTCTCAACTCAAGTCTCAAGTCACAAAGGGTCAAGACACAAGTTGAGTCTGTTGGGATCAGAAACCATGTAATTCACTTGCCTGACCGGCCAGTCCCTACACCAGTGGTCTCCAACCTTTAGCTCAGAAGCTACCAGTAGCTCACCACCACCTTCCATGTAGCTTGCCAAAGGATTTTAGAAACATACAAATGATGATTTATTACTCAAATTTAATTTGTTACTTGCCTATTTCTTCTGTAAATATATCTTTAGATGTATAATTGTATCAGCTTCTAAATAGATGGGTAAATTTTCATATAGGCCTCCTAACTATGCAACAGTTAACTTCAATTTTTGGTCATTGCTAACAGTAGTAGCTTGATGCAAGTTTTATTTGGAAATGTAGCTTCTTCTGTCGAAAAGGTTGCAGACAGCTGCCCCACATGCTTTGACAGACAACTTTACAAAGACGTGAGGGTCTGGAATTAAAGCTCTGGGTTATTGAGGGCGGGCTTTCCAAGCGCTGAGTCAACCAATCACAAAAACACTTAAATTCCAGTAAAACAGCGACACGCTAAACCGGATGTTATCGTAAATATGTAGCACAAGGATTTTTTTCATTATTAAGACTGTCAACACGATTTGCTGCTACGTTTGCCCTCTTGAATGTTTTTAAATGGTTAGAAAAGAAAAAAAAGGAGAGAAATGGCTGTTTGAGATTGGACCGTCCTAATTTTGGACAACGAAGTGATTGGTTGTGTTTTTGGTTCCAGATCCTTCTGCATTTGAACAGGTGTTTTTGCACATGAAATTGCCATTAACCAGGCATCATGAACACTTCTACACCCCTTCTTTCACAGAGCAATTCTTCCCCAAGTACCTGCTAGCATTAGCACTGCTCAGAAGCGGATCCAGGGGACAATTGGTGATGGTAAACCGTTTTCTGTTTGCCCCACTTCGGCTGCTGTGGCCCTCGATTTTCTTATAGTCCTGTGTCAATTTATTTATTTATTTTTCTCATGGCATTGCTTAGTTTTGGGATACATGCCAACTTGCGCTAGCTCATTAGCTACTTTGCTGAAAATTTGTAAGTTTAATTTTTTTTGGGGGTCCCTCAAAGCCCCACTGTACCTCTTCATTGGTGTAAGGACTTAGCACTGCTTGTACCTCTGCATCTGTCTATCTCTCACCACTATCAGTAAACTTTAGTGCCATGATTATTTTAATCAACATGTTCTCATGGATTGCGTAAAATAGCACGCCATGACAAATTGCGTGTCACGACGACGCCCTCTGCCTGTTTTGGCGTGCAATTACACGCTCGTTTTTTTTAGCGTGGTCTGGACACGCCTAGTGGTCGACGACAAACATGAGGTTTTTCAAGGGATTAACGGCAAAATTTAAGTCTGAAGTTACACAAATGGGGAAGTTTAGCTCTTAGGCTTGGAGTTGGTTAAGGTTAGGATTAGGATTGTGTTAGTCTTCCTGAATAATAACACCTCTTAACATTCACCATTGAAATGGACGAGGACAGAAACACAAAAAATACACACGCATAAAATAGAAGTTGCGTCCATATGACACGCTGTTTACAATAGCGTGGTATTGACACGCTTATCCATGAGAACAGGCTGTTTTAATAAAAACTTTCCGATGTGCCTTGTGTTGTTGATGTGCGTACAACATGTGTCAACAACGATAAAATTACATTGCTGCGTCACTGACAGGTTCTCGGTCTAGGGTAAAAGTACTTGCCCCAAAGTAGAAGCTAAATTGGTCCCCACATTGGCTTCTGGTTCTGGTTCCTGGTCCTTCTTTTGTGGAAACATGGTAGAGAAGGGGCAAAAATGGTAACAGGCACAACAAAAAAGTTCTACAGGGCGAAAATGTCATGAAAAGTGTGACTTGAGTCAATTTAAGTCAAGTCAATCTCCCACCTCTACACAAGTACTGACAAACTCTCCATCACTTTTAGAATTCTTAACAAATATTCAACATAACATAGAGTTGAGTGTATACGCTCCTATAGTCCGGGAAGTGTCCTGCTGAGTGAGTTGTCAGGAACAGTCTGCTCTTTGTGGGAGTCCTATATGGGCAGCCATAATGGTTAAAGCTGAGAATGGAACCAGGCACTCAAACAGAAACATTTAACAGGCATACTCTGAAATATGAAACATGTAGTGACATTACTCTGTCAAAAGGAAAACAGCGGGGGACCTTCAAAATGGCAATTCTTTAGTAAAACGCCCCGAGAGACTTTTTTTTATTAATTCATAGAGCTCACCATTTCCAGCAGCTGAATAATGCATCTGTCCCGGGAGCGCGGTGGCCTCCGAGATGGTCAGCCTGCAGTCTTGTTGCAGCACAAACATGTTGATTGGTCCAAACAGCGCCTGGCCCCACGCGGAGACCCGGAATACAGCTCCATGCATTATTCAGCAGCCGCAGAAATTAACCCCGAGTGCGGATACTCCATCAATCAAGTCAAGCTGCCATAACAGGCGTGCGGAGTGTGAGAGGAGGGCGGGGCCTGCGGGGGGGACAGGCAGACGCACTGTAATGGAGAGGCTCTTCCAAATCAGCGCCGGAATTAGCCACCCACCATTTCAACAGGTGCTGTCCAGAGCGTGTGTGCTATGTGAGCTCTCAGACAGACGCACGCACGCACCAATGTGTTTACAATCCCAAAATAATCCGGGTTTATGATGAGCAGTGATAAATCTCTTCAGCAACTGGGGCCGTGCAAAGTCAGATGGGAAACACATTGGACTGTGAAACTAAAAAAGAACGTTTGTATGTTGCATTTTTTCCTGACTAGTAATTTGAATTCCAGTTTTATTAAACCCATGACTAATTATGTTTTGGTTATTTAGCAGTCTAAGCTAATTATTGTTCTTTGTAAATTCAGTTATATTACATAACAAATTACAACGTTAGCGTTTTGCTGATTTCAGTCATGCCAGAAGCAGTTGTGATGCAGTTATTTTTAACTATTGACTTTAGAATGAGGCAACCATTATAAATAAATATCTTCTGAATGTTCATTCGTCATTAAAAAATATTACTGTGTGGTGAAGAAGGAGCTGAGTCGAAAAACAAAGCTTTTAATTTGCCAGTCATACGTTTTAACCCCCACTTATGGTTATGAGCTTTGGGTAAGGGCCAAAGGACAAGATTGGTTGAATTGCCGCAGGGTGGTTGGGTGCTCTCTTAGAGGTAGGGCAAGGAGCTTCGGCACATGGGAGGACCTCGGAGGAGAGAGTCAAAGAAGCCAGCTGAGTTGTGATTTGTTTCAGATACAGCGTGGATCCCTCCCTGAGGTGTACTGGGCCACCGAGAAGAGGCCCTAACAGGGACGGCTCATCACTAAAGCGATAGGTGCAACGCATCGCCAACAATAAGGAAAACAAATGTGCGAGATGTGAAGATAAAGTTGTTAAAACCCTGAATAAAATGCCTATAACAACCTTGTCCAATCAGAGGAGTTTATTGTTGGCTGCTGGTACATAGTCCCGTCTCTTTTGCTGCAATTTCAGCCTAGTTTAAGCCCTACAATGCAAACTAATTGGACCCCTGTGGATACTTGCGCCTACAATCTGTTACAAAGCTCTACCGTCATGTACATGTACATGTGTACGACGATGCTCTGCTGTTACATACATGAGCGTCACAATGCTCTGCTGTCATGTACATGTATATTTGCGGGGCGATACTCTACCATCAAGTACATGTGTGCGACAATGCTATGCTGTTATGTATATGTATGCTACAATGTTCTGCCATCAAGTATGTGTGTATCGACGCTTGACCGTCACATACATCTGCGTGACGACACAAGGCACATTCACATGTCAGTCAAGAGACAGCCCAATTGGTGATCTAATTCAAAACATTTGTCAGTCAAAAAAAACTCCACAACCATGATCAGACAAGTTGAGGTGGGAAAATGTATAGTGGTGTATTTTTGCCAAGTTGTACTCAGATTTGTATACTTTCTGTACTTGTGTTCAATCATGTCATCCATGACTATGTTTACTGTGGGCTCTCATGCTAGTTGTATTGTGTCAAAAATAACAGATGTTATTATGAACCTGAAGCCTTCTTATGTATATTTCTAGATCTTGAGCTTATTTTATTGACACATTTGGCTACAGGTCATTTGATCATGTTAATGCCACGAAGGGGTGTAAACTGACAAATTATGTTGGTTGATTAGTAATGATGGGAAAAGTGAAGCCTCGTGAACCAATGGGGCTTCACAGTCAAACTCCGCCCAAAGCTACAACAAAGTGAAGCTTCAAATATACTGCCTTCACCTGGAGAGACCAATGTATCACAAAGAATATAACATGTATTCTAATTATCTTTTTTTCATGTTTTTGTACTTTTGCCATTATTTATAGTAACAAGGATATTTATAAAGTATTTTGTGTTCACAGAGTCGTTTTTTTCCCATGATTTTATTAATTTTTCACAAACTGAAGCTTCGGTCACGTGACTTTCTTGCTGCTGAAGCACGGTTCATTTCAAGGCTTCATTGGACACGCCCACTTTTGCTCGGCACAGGCTTCGAAGTCTTGCTTCATTTTGTCCATCACTATTGATTAGACAATATAATAATTGTGGGCATAGGGCTTTGATAACTTTCTATGTATTGACTATAGCTCTCCAAAAGGAATAAGTCACAAGCCACCACTGCACCCTTGTGAAGATCCACGACAGACTGAAGGCCCTACGTCTCTCGACTAACCTGGGAACGCCTATAGATTCCCCCAGATGAGCTGGAGGAGGTGTGTGCATGAACAAGAAACTGTGAGCGTCCATGCTCCCGGTAAAGCAGAAGAAAAAGGACGGTTATTTTTTGCATGCGGAAATTTCTTGTCTCATTATGAGTTTCGGTTTTCTGTTTTGCAAACTATCTTCATCCAAAAAAACAAAAAATTATTTAGTTTTAATATATGGCAATAGTCCTACTATACTATTATGAAAACCCACAAATATTAGTAATATGAAGCTCATGTATAGATTGTAGCTGGAAGTCATGCAGTCAGTACAAATCTTTGCATGAATTATCTGACATTTTCCCTTCTAATAATTAAATCTGTTCTTTGCTTTGGACCCACATAAACATGTTAATATTCAGAATAGGTAACGACAGGCAGACAGTGGACATAAATACAGTGGTGGCTACTTTTCACTTCACTTTTATCTTCTGCTTTATATGGAAATCCACTTGTTAAGAAACCTTTGAACTATACTGTGGATGTAAATACTTAAATCCACACTTGTTCTGCATGGATTCTTACACAGATACAACTGTTCTACTCCTCCCTCGCCACCTCGTACTAACGAAAAGCTCAGATGGGCATTTGGAGCTCTCGGGGGCCGTGGCTGGCTCTGCACCAACCCCAGGACCGATGATCTGTCCCGGGCAAAGAGAGATGTCTGGAGCGGCACTTCGGGAAATGGTGATATGTCCCTCGGGAAACGTTAAGCCACGAAAGACACCTTCTCCAGAGCACCAGACAGCGGAGACAGCTTACTCAGATCAGCGATAGCAAGTGACACACAGACCCCGTATAGAAGTGAAGGAAGTCCCGCCCACTGAGTTTGATGAGTTGAGAATGACAGATACTGTATATTTCATGATTTTATGATCGCAGCAACTTCATGAAATGTAAAATGAAAAAGTGAAAGATATAAATGTATTTGTATAATGTATTTTTCATGTCTCTTTGAAATATTCATTAGCACATTTATTTAATTAAAAATGTATTTGAACATTTATCGACACATTTACTTCTTTATTTAATTATTGCCACATTTAATTATTTTCTTAAGTATTTAAATATGTATTTGTTTAAACGTTTTTTGTACATTTATTAGTGTATTTGTTTATTGATTTCAAAATATGTTTAATTAATGACATATTTAATTAGTTACCTAATGATGTGTTTATATATTGAATTAGGCCATTTGAATCCTCTATTTAAACTTACCTGTTACACCCAAAGAAAATGTTGCCACGTATAGTATAAAAAAAAAAGCAGCGAAAAACTGCTTATCGCACATTTTTGACATTTCATTGTATATCTACATTTTTTCCAGAGACTGTGTTGGCTAATTTCCATCTGAAGTTTTGGGGATAAACTACTAGACATGTTTTTAGAGGAAGGGGAAACTGGAACACTCAGAGGAAAACCTACACCAGGGCTATTCAACTTTATTTTCCAGAGGGCCGGATTTTACCAACGACCGTGGCTTCTGGGACGGTTGTAGTTACATTATACGTCATCGTTTTTGACCATGTACCAAAATATATTTCTGTAGTCGTACCAACAATTTTTATTGCTCTACCAAATGTCCAGATTGGCGTTAAACCACCAAATCTGAACCAGAAGAATCTCCGCATTAAACCAGATTTAAACCAGGACTATACAAGATCTAAAGCAGAATTAAACCAATACTGAAATATTCACATTTGTTTGAGCATATTTTAACTGTGTTCAAACAGAATTTACCAAAACAACAAGAGCTATGTAGATTGTTTGGCTAAAAATATGAAAAATGCAACATTTTATCACTTATTGACACATTAAGAAATGAAAGTTTGCAACTATTTCTTGAGTAATTACCCAGAACTAAATCTACAAAAAAAAAAAGTATGTTTTTGTAACATTTTGAAAATGAATGAGGGCCGGATCATATCTTTGAAGGGCCGATTTGGCACCCGGGCCTTAAGTTGAATAGGCCTGACCTACACAAACACAGGGAGAACACGAAAGCCTTTATAGTTGGTCTATTCAACTTAAGGCCCGGGAGCCAAACCGGCCCTCTAAAAGTCTCATCTGGCCCTCAACATATTTTCCTAACCATGTTATCAATATAGCAGTAGCATTGCTATTTTTTTTTTTCATTGTAAATAACATAATGCTGCATGATGTAACCTTGTTACTCAAATGAAATAGAAATGGAAATTAATGAGAAATATTGTAACAATAGAGGTAATGCAGGTGACATGGCAGCATTCTAAATGTGAGTGCTGAGTGTCAACGATGCCTGACAGTTCTCGCCCCAGAGCAGGAGCTAAATTGGTCCCCACATTGGAGAAAGGACATTTTCTCTTGTAAGAGTTCAATAAACAGCTAAAACAGGAAAAATAAACTACAGTTTGAGAACAAATTCAACTCACAACAAGTCTACTGAGCACTGGGTTTGTAGCTGACATGTAAAAAGAGAAAATGAAGTCAACAGTTGTAGCAAAGCAGATAAACAACAAGACTTTAGCGTCTCACATTTATCAAACACAGTTGAACTTATTACCTTTTTCTTCTTAAAAAATGTTTTTGAGTCAGTTTGTTGCACTAAAAATGTCCTAAATCATCAACTGTTGCTAGCAGACAAGCTTGTAGCAGGCAAGCCGTTGCCACAACAACAAAGAAATACATTGAAGAAATGTTGCTAAGCATTTTTGGAATAAAATGATGTCAGTGCATAACCTCTATGTGATTAATCGATCTAACTTTTCTCTACTTATTTTAAATTGAATTAAATAAATATACAATAACTCAACAAATGACATTCACAGTTGTCTTTTGAATATAAATTTGAACAGTGGCAGTGAAAAGAACATTCCAAGCACTTTCACTATAAAAGTTGCATACAGGCCTTTTTGCATCTCCCCCATTGATTCTGGCCGAACGCGGGGGAAATGATTTATTGATTACACAATAGTCACGTGTAAACACTTCAGCAAGTTATTTTTACACAAAGCGAAGACTCTTTTCAGCCACAAGGACTTTTCTCCCTCATCCGCCGTGACAAAGAAGTGGCTCGCTCAAAAAAGATTTCACTTCAGAGCGTCGGAGAAGGTCGTTACGATGTTCGCTGATTACAAAAAAGTGCTTAATTTGAAAGTGAGAAGCCCATCTGTACAATTGTGATTCAAATGAAGTTGTTGTGAAGGATCATTACCCGCACTCACGCCACGCACTTGTGTTCGGTGGACGCTGATGACTACGGATGCCTTTGTCTGCCAAGAACTAATAGCTACACGAGCTGAAGTTTGAGGATATTTGCCCGGTGTCAGTGTTTTTTGAGTTACTTTAATGTAAAAAGCTGTGTAGTGGTTTGTCTTTGAAAGAAGTAAGATGAGTGTTACACGAAAGTTTCTCTCTCTTTTCCATTGGCGTGAGTTTGGTTTAGACTGAGATATGTTAGTTTTTCCCTACTGATGATCTATCTATCTATCTATCTATCTATCTATCTATCTATCTATCTATCTATCTATCTATCTATCTATCTATCTATCTATCTATCTATCTATATACCAAAGCTGTGTCCCATGTACATGGGGTAGCCTAGACAGGGCACCTTTCTCCTCCCCCCCTTCCTCCCTCTGGTCCCATGTTCTGAGTGTGTGTGACTTGTGTTGTACAGCCTTTTTATTATGTCACTGTTCCAGAATCCTTTTTTGTTTATTATTTACCATCTTGGCTGAGGAGACCACGCTCGCCCCGGCATCTATCCACCCATGGGCAAGAGAACTCAAAAAGGCCGCGAGAGAACCCAAACGAAAGCCACCAGGAACACGTCTGAGGAGCCACAAGGGACGACCACCAGACCCAGAGAGCGACCCGGACCACCATCCACCCCCAGGACTCCCTTCCAGCCATACCACAGGGCACAACTGCACGTCCCCCCCAGGGCCGGTCCCCCTCAGGCACCCCTCCCCTCTCTGATTATATTTAGTTATTTTCCTTCGCTCCGAAATAGTTTCAGTCCCTATACTTATCCTGTTCTTCTGTGTGCTGTGTGTTTGATGCTACGTTGTGTCTAATTTGCATTAAAAAGAAGGCAGACATTGTCCTGCCAGCCTGAGTGGGAGTTTGACTTTCCCTGATTCTAAAAGTGAACTGATGATGTGTTGTTGAAATGTTTAGTAACAACACGTCATCATTTCAAGTGGATCTGCCAGATGGATTTGAGAAATATTTGTAATCCTTCGAGAATCCATCAGGAACCAAAGGGTCTGTGCTCAAATGGACTAAAAACAAACCAATGTACTTCATTCTGGTGAAGAAGGTTGAACGGCGATTTGACTTCTTCCACATTGGCCGTCTGGAGCTTCCCCCACGATTTAGCAATTATTAAAGATTATTATCACGACTACCAAAAACAGCAGAATCTTTCTTTCTTTCTTTTTTTTCATTCCCATTGTGAATCACATCTTCCACAAGTTTGTGACAGATTTTACCAAAACTGAAATTTTCTGAATCAGGTAATGTTGATGTGATATTTACTGTAATACATTTGTTTAAAAAATAACAACCAACCAAACAACAACAACAAAAAAACACAATAATTTTGCTTATAAAATGTTATTTTTTCAATTGGTTGAAAAAAAGTATTTTGCTTCTAAAATTGCCATGCATATTTTTTTTAAGTCAATATTGATCTTCGTTTTTTGACCTTTGCTTATACCAATAATTGGAAGGCTCACAAAATGACAAATTTACTTTTCACTGAAGCAAAAAGAAATTAAACAAAACATATTCGTCTGAGAAAAACATGTCTGCTTTTTTATCCGGCAAACTCAATATTTTGTCCATTCCTAGTTTTCAACAGAGTGAACTAAAAAGACTTCAAATTGCTTCTAAAATTGTCCCGATTGTAATTCTATGGTTGTTGCGATTATATTGTGACAAATAATATCGATTACCTAATAATCTTGACATCCCCAGTCTCAGAAGTCTCAGATCACTTCCATCAGACTGAAAATGACTTACGGATGAGAGTCAAAACGTCTCGATCTTCGGAAACTCTGTCCAGATGACAACTTTGAAGCCTTTCTACTATAGATGGTTTCTGGACGAATGAGAGATTACACTGTCTTACATCCACGGGAATTTACATCTTTGTTTTAGTAAGTGAGTAAACTTTTTTTATGTAGTGCTTCTCCCAGATATTATTCCAAATGTGGTACATTTTTGCAACAACCCAGTCAACCAAAAGCTTTTTTGAAATAATAGTGTTCAGCTGCTTATTAAAAGAGTCCACTGAATCTGAAAGGACAAGGGGTATGGTATTCCACAGCTGAAAGGACAGAACCTTACGAGTTTTAAAGCAAGTCTTTGGGATCATGAAAAGGCTCTGGTCAGAGGATCGGAGAGGGCAGGTGGAGGTACAAGGACACAGAATATCATTGATATTCTTCGAGCCTAAAAGTGTTAAGGCTCAATAAGGAATTCAGACTTTAAAATCAATTCTATATTTTGCCGGCAGCCAGTGAGACGATAACACACACGTGAGGCTGTTCTGGGGTTTCCTGTCAAAATCCTTTGTTTTGTTTGATTCAGGCAATACTTGCTGTGGTTTTTCTCTGCTAACAAACCTCCTCATTCCGCCATGCTGCAATGTGATTGGGCTGTTAGACCAGTGGTTCGTACTTCAAACCAATCGGCTGGTCAGTCCCAGATGGATGTCTTGAATTTGTGTATTCATAAACATCTCAAAAATCCATCTAGCTGGACAGGTCAGCAGAATAATGCATTATCTGTTTTCTCTAATCCAGCTGTTATGCTTTGACCATGCAACTCTCATAAGTACTCTGATAATTATTGATTTTTGTACTGCACTTACATTAAATTGTTGTATCCATAAGTTTTGATTTCCTGAGGGCTTTTAGTGATTCAGACTGACATGTGTAGAACACAGTGTAGAGTGCTACACATATCAATCTGGCGTCAGTCAAGCTTTAAAGTGCATGTTATAAATTGTTGGGGCTGTGGCACTTGGACAAGCTTTTGTTTACCTAGAAAAAAAAGAAGCCTTTAGGGGTTGTGAACGCTAGGTTATTCTTTTAACAGAGCAAGTCTGCTGATGGTTTATAGACTTTATAGAAGTCCAGTATTTAAAGGTGCTATGCATGATTTTGCTTCTTTAAAAACATAAGCAAACAGAAATATTGTATTTTTTTGGAAATGGTAGTGATGGGACTTTCGACTCGTTGAAAGGATTCTAATCATCATGATTCTCTTTAAGAGTCTGACTCTCTTTTGTTTGTTTATTAAAACTGCCATTGGAAAAACATTAGAGACCAAACTCATTTTAACAAATAACTCTAATTACTTATATTTTGGTTTTCTCTCTCCTTCACCTCGCTCTCTCAATCTACACACACGAGGAGGACAGAGACAAACACAGGTAAACCAAAAAAATTGAGGACAGAAGGGACGTGAATGACTGTAGAGACTTGCTCCAGGTTTGATTGTTAAGGTTAAAATTGATGTTTGTTGTATTACAATACGACTCATATTCATAGTCAAATAAGGACACGAACTTTGACGTGTCAAAACTGAACATTACCACAGACATGTGAGACCATGGTCAGAGTGTCATAACCCACTACAACTTGACGTGTTTTCGGTAACACCGGGAGGGCTTTGTGTTCACTGAACATGCTACTGATGCGCAGGTCAGCTTTTTTGCAACTTGTCCCACCCAGCCTGACCTGATTTAGAAATTCAACCCTCCCAGCTGGCCAGAAAAAAAAAAAGCTTAAAATCCAGGACCCGACCCAATTGACCATTTGCACCTACGTCACTTGATCACGTGGCTGCTCCATGCTGGATGGCAGAAGTGCGTTTACGCAGCATTACAGGGAGCGCAAAACTGACAAATTCTCACATATTTCCTTATTTTTCCGTAAAGAAAGCAGTAGATGCTTCTAGTGCATGTTCAGTACATTTGTCTGTGGAAGTAGGACAACTTTTAGAC
This sequence comes from Mugilogobius chulae, assembly GCA_038363315.1. NCBI lineage: Eukaryota > Metazoa > Chordata > Actinopteri > Gobiiformes > Gobiidae > Mugilogobius > Mugilogobius chulae. The sequence goes on from CM076405.1 coordinate 12,327,176, forward strand.
GCACACAAAACAAGGTATTTGGAAAAGCTAATGAATGCAGCTGATCCATGCCCTCTTCCTCCTGCTATGTTTGCCGAATAAATAAAATCTTCAAGTTTGCCTGACTTTACTCCTCATGATTTGCACCATTCTGTGGTAAACAGGGTTTTGTCTTACACTGGAGCAGATTTAAAAGCTACATGAGGTTGGTTTTCAGTCACTTAGCTGTATATCATGTGAGGCTAGTGTTAGCCACGCATAATGCAGGCTGTTTCAGATATTCATTGCATTTATTTTTTTGTCAAAGGTCTTTTTTTTTCTCTTTAGCATTGACTTACCTTGTTTAAAGTGTTCACTGCAGATCTGTAGCGATTTAGAGGGATTCCAGTTCTTTTGATCTATTGCTGCCATCCACTAGCGTCTTCTATCTTCATCAAAATGTGAATGAAAAAGCTACAGGTTTAGGCTAAAAACCTCGATCTTGCCTGCTAGTGCAGCGTGTTCCAGATACAGCCATTTTACAATTGAAATCAATTAAAATTACTTAAAAACGAGCAAGTTTTCGGCGAAGTTTCTATTGCTGTAAAGCGCACAGACAGCGCTTTTGCCATCCAGCATGGAGAAGTGGGCGTTCCCTCGAGGAGCGTGACGACACGTGCAAATGGTCAATAGAGTCTTGGACTTAGGATAGGAGCGTTTGAACATGGGTTTAGACTTGACCTACTCAAACCTGCCCAACATCTTTTAGTTGTGCTATCTGACCTGCTCGAACCAGCTGTACTCGCGGGTTTCAAGTCGACCCGCACATCACTAGTACAGACACAGTTTTTATATTTGTTTCCTCCTCAATGAGGGAATAAATCGTTCATTACCGTGACTCGATTCTCATACTGTAGTTTAAAGTGAGGAGTCGCTCCAAAAGAACTCTGTTTAGATAGTGCTTTTCCATCTTTCAAGGCACTCAAAGCATCATAGATCCACTCATAGGCCCTGATTTACTAAGGTGGATAATAGCACGTACTAATTTGCGGCCGCAGTTCAGAATTTTGCGCGTCCCTGAAGTGGGCGTGTTGCACGCGATCAACAAAGAGAAACTGCGTCAGTAGTGCGGGAGCAAACCGATGAAGGCGGACCTATGTAAATGACCCTTTTGCGTGCTTCAGTTTCCACATAGAGGAAGAGACTCGCAAACGAAAAAAAATTTCGACCCCGAGGAACTAAGGTCCTCGTGGAAGAAGCAAACTCTCGTCACGAGGAGCTGACCCATGCAGAGGAATAAAACCATCACAATAGCCGCAATGCCATCTGGCAAGATATCACGAATAAAATAAATGCTGTTGGAAAGGCCAACAGGCCAACTCACAACTGTTGTTTTAGTCATTTGGTGGCAGAGATTTCTAATCATATTTGTACTTGTTTTAATTTAATTTAATATGTATTGTATAAAATGTTTTAATGATTGTGTTTTTATTTTAAACAGGGCGCCAATGAAAAGGAGAGTCTTGTCTCATTGAGCCTCCCTGTATAAATAAAAAAATGAATAATAATAATAATAATAATAATAATAATAATAATAATAATAATAATAATAATAATAATAATAATAATAATAATATCTTTCTATCTTTAAGCTTTCCGAAGTTATAACCATAACACAATTTATCACAGACTATGTCATTGCAGGATCACACTCTTTCACTGAGACCATTTATATCATCAAATATTACATGAAAAAAATATTTTTAATTCTGCACATGCCAAAGATCATTAAAGAGTTAAATATAAGTTGTAGAAGTGCACATATTTTAATATACAAAGCCTCAAACATAAGTGTCCGCTTCACATATTGTCCCTCTTTACCAATATTCACCCTATTGCATAACCAGCAGGATACACATTATAAATACATTTATTAATTAATAAGCTTATTTTTAAGCGTATTATTTGTTTAGATACTTGTGAAAATCAGCTCAAGCTCCAGGAACGGGCCAAATCAGTGACGCAGTGGATATATACGCGCTACTGGAAGAACTCAAAAACCAGAACGCGAGGGTCTTTCTTCCGTGGCGCAGGAGGTACGGGCACTCACAGGAGTAATGCGAGGTTCGCGGGACTGTGTCCACTCTAAAAAACATCTGTTCAGGCCCTCATTGTGAGTGACCATCGCACAGCGCATCCAGCTAGTGAGGAAAGCACGGCACAGTGCGCACGGCGGCGCGCGAGGTCGAGGAGACGCCACAGACGTCTGGACGCACGCTGAGAAAGAGAAAAAAATAATAAAATCATATTGAAATCGCGTTGCATGTTGTCTTGTGTCTCCAAGCCATACTTTGCCTGTGAAATGATTTTAGAGAGCATTCCGTGCTTGCAGCAGCGTTGTCTTGATTTAACCAGGCTCCTCCAAAACCTCACCACATATAATTATATTGTATTATATTATAACAGCATCATCTTGCAGGCCGTGTCTTTTTGCAATGTTGTGTAAGATGCAGCAAGCCACTACGATGTGAGCGGCTTTTTGGGGGCTGTATATCCGCCGCAGTGCGATGAAGACAGCGACAATAATAATCAAATATAAATAATAATAATAATAATAAAAGAATAATACGTATTATTAATTATTGTTATAATAATACGTATTATCAATTATTGTTATAATAATACGTATTATTAATTATTGTTATAATAATAATAACTATACTAGTTATTATTAATTATTATTGTGACAATATTATTGTTCTTGTAAAACTATCATTTTAATTTAGACTATTACTATTATTAATATGAATGGCATGTGATGCATTGCTCTGTGAAATACCAGCAGCAACTGCCACTGTCCTCTGGAATGAGCCAGATGCCAGACGAGAAAATGACGATAAAATGAAATCCTCTTCTAATGTTTCTACATTTACACGCACCTCTCTGGTTTCTGCGTCTTCTCCGGCGGAGTATTACAACTGCCACACCCTGGACGTTGGTTGCAGGCGCTTTTTAACGACATTTGCATTTCCTCCGCCTATATTTTGCGGCATGACGCAAAAATGCCCGAAATTACATATTCATGATACCAAAGGTGCTAAACTGGCGCAGCGCAAAACTGTGTCACGTGAAAGACGCTATTTCTTTTGCACATGCATGGTAAATCGGTTTGCTCCCTTTTTTGCGCGTGCAATTCACTTTGCGTCTGTGCAAACGCTTAGTAAATCAGGGCCATAGTGTACACAGACACTGAGATAAGGAGGGTTAAGTGTCTTTCACTCCCATTGAGGCACCTGGTGTTTCATTGGTTCCATCCTGCCGACCAGGCTCTGCTTGCTTAGCTTCTGAGATCTGACAGGATCGAGCTTCAACAAACAGGTATGGCTACAACAATGCTAGTAATTCCAAACTGAGTCTTTTCAGAGACGAGACAAGCTCATAAACAGGATTAATAACACTCGTGTGAATAAATCCATATAGATCCGCAGGTACATTTGCATGAAAGAACGTTATGTATCGCTGCTACAGTCTCGGAAACGTCGACTTTGCATAATCCCGTATGTATCCTTTCAAAAATAACGACACAAGAGGACTCCCAATACCACACACACGCAAAAGGCACATTACCTTGTCAATTAAGATTAACTTTATCAACCAAGCCGCTTTTCCGACAAACCACTGAGCCTCCCGCGGCCTTCCATTTCTCTCTCCGATGCTTGTGTCTAGTAAAAGAGAAGAAGAAGAAGAAGGATTTCCTAGGAGATCATGGCTCATAGATTCCTCGAGCCGGCTATATCTTTCTACGTGAGATCATCGACAAGCGCTATCATCCCCCGCATCAATACCAATTCTTGCTTGTTGAGATAAAATTGGTATTCAAGCTGCGTGGTTCGATGGCTTCCTTTGTTTTTTGATTGATTCGGGATCCAGCGCCGGAGCATGCTGGCGTCGGGGACCGTGTAACCTTCAGGTGGAGTTGGCGGAATGGGCCGTCGCAAACACATGGTTAAAAGTACAATGGGTTTTAAACAAGGTTGGGGAGCGTATGTCGCGGGTTAAATCGAAAGCTATCAAACACAACAAGGAGGGAAGGAAAAGATGGAAGCCCTGGACGTTAATAATAATTGATTTTTCAACTGCACATGCTTTCAAATATAAAATTGTTGTTATTATTTTTGTGTGGTTTGGTGAAGATAAATGGGCAAATAACATAGAGCAGGGGGATTTTTTCGAGGGTTAGATTTTTTGGCAGGTAAAGACTTCTGGGTAAAGGCGATGAGCTGCAATTTTTATTTATGGTCGCACATTTCTAAGGTTACATTTTTTTGGCATTGTAAAGTTACTATTTTCAGATTTTTGTGGAATAATAATGTACAAAAGACATTGAACAATACAACTGTTTGCTTTTACACTGCCACCAGAAAGTCATTCTATGAAGTTATTGCTGCTCTTGTCACGGCTAAGGGAGTGGACTTAGTTAATGTAAATGTAAGTATTTTTTATGTGTTTTTTCTAAAGACATTTCACTGTAGTGGCTCATATTCTTTCACAGAGGAAAACAACACTGACATAAGGTTTGTATTAGAAAAAGTCATGCCAAGTTATGTCAAACGTTTCTTGTCAAATGTTGAAATCTAATGAAAATAAGGAATTTCAAATGCCTACAAAGAGAAAAAGCTTTATGAAGAATAAATTTTCATTGTTTAAAATGAAAGTAGACACTTCCAGGTCTCATTTGATGTACAACATGTCATGATTACAGTTGCACAAAGTTTTTTGTGAAGCTGTGAATATTGTTTAAAAGGAAGTAAATGGCCCGGCAGGAAAGGAGGGTCAAAGCAAGAAGAGCGCTTGCAGGGAAAGAGTTAATATGTGTATATCTTGTGCCTTCTAATAGCCTGCATGCAAAAAAATGCTCTTTCATTGTGAGCAAGGTTGCCTCTCCATAGATCTGACCTGTACCACTTGGCTATTGTTGTGTCACACGCTTCTCTATTTTCAGATAGATAAAGAAAACTGAAATATAATAAGCAAGCAACAACTCTCCTTGAAAAGTTACATATTACATTGTGATATACCATTTTTACAAAAATAAATCATTTTGTTTTCCCAAATAGCCTGATTTGGCCAAATTTAATAGATGGTGTGCCACAGAAACTTCTTAAGCACAAAAGTGTGCCATGACTCAAAAAAGATTGGGAAACACTGAACTAAAGCATTTAAAATTCTCATAAATATCTAAAAGCAGTGCTCTGATTGGCTGTGCTTGGCTGGTCCAGTCCAGGTAAAAAGATGTTCTTAAGCTGTAATTTCAGGGATAAATGATTCATTTTCTGACATTTTACGTTGAAAAAATTGGGATAGATTTAACTACTTTGTGTTTTGTAGTGTGAAAATCAAGTACCTCAACTTTAAGAGTCTAAACTTTACGGTACTCAAACATGCAGGAATCAATACAACTTACAACTTTGTGCAAACTACTATTAGTGACATGGAAGGCTCTTTTGCACATGTCCCTTTAAGTTACATCAAACCCTTTAAAAGCTGGTGATGAAATAGTTTATTGGCGTGACAGCAGAAGACTTCTCAGCTTGTCTTTTCCCTTTCGCATCTGTCCCAGTGCCCCAGAGCAGCCGGAGGAGCAGTAACTGTCACCGCTGGCCGTGTTCCAGGAAGCCCGCTGCTCTCCAAAAACCGGTGCCTCCAAACCTCCCCCCACCACCACCACCACTTCCACTACCACTCCACACCCGAGCACCAAAAGCTGCATCCAGGTCATTATTATTTTAATCAGTCTTGAAACAGCAGAGTAAACAAACACTCGTCCGTTTAGTGTTTAGACAGTGTGTGGTTCCTGACTGAATTCAAATCCACAAATGCTAATAATGGCTTTCATAGTCCAGGCTTTTGTCCTCTCGGGGACTCCCGGAGAGACGGAGGCGAGATGTGAATGCAAAAGCACAGCGAGAGGCAGGAGTCATACTGTAGAGAGGAGAAAGCCCAAAACACCTGCTCCCAACAGTCCACGGTCTCATCGCTGCATGGAAATGTTGTTTTCGGATAAACGTATCCCGACAAAAACTGATGCTATCGAACAGATCTGAAGCCTTCTGCACATCACAAGAGCAGGGTTGCTAGATTTTTAGAGAGCAACATGCGCCATATCCTTTGACAAAAGTTGAAAAAAGCGACCTCAACCCCTCAATAAAAAAGTTATTAAAATAACCACTTAATCACAAGGTAGAAAAGATCGCCTTTTTCAAACTGTAGGTTTCATATCCCATATGTCATTTCTTTCCAGTAAAAAATGTTAGTGCTGATGCATTAGGGCTTTGAAGTGCTCCTTGTCATTCACTGTGCTGTGTTTTGAATAGGAGAAAGTCACTTCCTGCCCTCAGTTTGGATTTTGAGTGTCTCCCAGGTCACGTCAGTTAAACCCTGCAATAATGGTGAATGTTTAGAACTTGTCAGACCATCGTGTATGTTATTGATGTTTGACTTTGAAAAAAGGGGCACATAATATAATTTTATTTTTTTCAGTTCCTAGCACTTTTTTTTGTTCCAGTCCCCATTTTAGGCATGTTCACACAGAGCAGGAACTATGGAACATTTAGATAAACTTTCCTTATTCTTAAGAAAAATAGGTATTTCATTTGTAAATAGTAACCTAGCTATTAATTACAGTGAATACCGGTAATTTTGTTTTATTGTTAATTTCAGTGTCATTTTCAGGTTTTGTAAATCATAGTTTTATATGAAATTAAAAAATAAAAAAAAATTCTTGTTTTCCTAACACCAATTATATAATTAGTTTGTTAACATCCTTTGTTGTCTCCATGGGGAGAAATTCACATTGGACATTCAATCACAGCGACAAGACTTACAACCATCCACATTCACAACATGTGACAGTCACCATGCAAAAAAACCCTGACCAAGTCCATACATTGTAAATGATCAAAACTGAACATGCACTGCCAGGACATGTTCAAAAATACATCCCACTTTGTCAAACAACACAGTGCAAGGTGTTTATTCATACTTTTTTCATTCATTCATTTTCTGCCGCTTAATCCCGTTAGGGGTCGCGGATGACTGGAGCCTATCCCAGTGACTGTGGGCCTTAGGCAGGGAAGCACCCTGGACAGTGGCCAACTTATTTAAAAGTTCCAGATTATACAAATGCTAATGCTTAAGATAATTAGACCCACGTTTAGAAACTGTGGCTGTGTGAACGCAGACATGGGGACAGAGTAGTTCCTCTGACTAAACAGGGGTGGAAGAATGTGGGGATGAAAAATGTACACAATTGAAATGAATAAAAATGTAATGAAATAAAAAAAAAAATGCAACCTTGGCCATTGTGTTCAGTTGATTTTTTTAATCCAAATGATCACAGAAACCAGAAAAACATGGCAGCGCTGTACTGACAGAGCTGCTGATTACTCGCCTAATCTAATGTCTATGAATACAATGCTAAGTGCTTTTTAAATGATAATGAAGTGTGTATTGATCTGATGCTTCATAAGAAACATCCTGCAGACTGTATTATCTGTTTGCATATTGATTTGAAGGGATTGTACAGAAGCATGTATAATTGTAACATAATCACATTTGTAGAGAATCAGAGATGAGCAAAATGCAGTAGATGGGCAGAAATCTTTACATCCTTAGCTTTTTGCACATGCTTGTTAAATATGGAATTAAATCAGAAGAAGTGTGCAATAAATCTAATTTTAGATAATATTGTGATTGTCATCTTGAAGATATGCCAAACGAAATACAGAGTAAATTTGAATATAGTAAATAATTTCAAGTTGTAATCTTTGTTTCTAATCCAACACAGTCCCTGAAGAAAACGTAGGTATACAACAAAATGTCAAAAACGCACAATAAGCATGTTTTCATACCTTTTTTGTGTAAAATATGCTACAAAAGCCAAAACGTAAAATAACCACGAATTTTGGATGAAGCCACGTGGCGACATTTACTTTGGGGGTAACGGGTAAGTTTAGGACTGGGGCTTGGACTTGGAGTAGGAAAACATATGATGCAATTATGACATTTCGTTGTATATCTACGTTTTCTCCAGAGACTAGGTTGTGTTTTCAAAAGTTAATTAAACCCAGAGAAGGAAAATAAATCTAAAATCATCTCTCACCCCCAGATTCTGCTTTGTAAACCCCTGTGTTAGTTAAAGCCCATATGACATTTTTCAAAATTTGACTTAATTTGGTGTGATAGTCCTTGCAAATTATGAAGTAAATGACAAATAAAAGAAGAAAATTACAGGAAGTAATTTGAGTTCTAAACATAATCCCTTAAATTATTTTGATTGAAGCCAGTGCTTAATTTGTAACTCAAACGTTGCCGGAAGAAAATGTGGGTTTTGGACCGGGCTCCAGACAAGGTCGAACTTTACCGGAGCGCACACAATAAGTGAACATAGAGGCTTAGAAATGCTAAAATACAACCCAACTGTCCATCCTACTCGATGTTAAACGATATAAAAGTAATTTTGTCTGTGTTACACGTTTTTTTTATACATCACACAGAGATTTTCATTCATTCTGACAGAAATCAGCACACCTGCCGCTAAATCTGATCTACAGCAACAAGTTGCCCTCCCACACGCTCGTCCTGCACCTCAGCGCACTGCCTTCGCGTCATATCTGACTCTCCACAAGTCCGTCACCACAACAACGCAGGACAAACAGCTTTTACACAGGAGACACAGGTCAATAACAGCCTTTACACAGCAGACACGGGTCTCATACATCAAACATGACGCTAAAATACACATTAAAGTAACACAGTAAAGTTAGTTGCACTTACGAGAAACTGCAGCCGCTACATCCGCGCTGGTTCTCACCTCTTTATCGCTCCGTACACTCCAAACACATGTGACACTCCTGCTGCTTTTAATTCATCAAAACGAGTCGCAAATAACAACAAATATTCACGAAATCCACTTAGACGCTTATTTCCTGTTTTAGAAGAAGATACAAGAGCGGGGCTCGTCTGGAACCAATGAAAAGTCTTAAACCCGCCTGCGCTGCTTCTGATTGGTCAAATTTCCTGTCAGTTTCGCTTTTAACCAATTACAGTCTGTCACTCCCTCTTTCCCACAAATAAGCCTGTTCTGAGAGACGGGAGAGGAGCAGAGCCGCGTCTCGTAGAAGTAAGACAAAAAGCTTATTAGAAAGCGTTACCGGAGCAGACAAAACTGTTGCCGGAATGCCCCACGAGAGTTCTCGGATCTTATTCCGGCTTGTTCCGGCTCAAATTAAGCCCTGATTGAAGCCATATGGTGACATTTTCTTTGGGTTTAATGAGTAAGTTAAGGCTTGAAGTTACTAAAATGGGTAAGTTTAGGACTGGGCCTTAGGGTACATAAAGATATACCCGTTAAACCCAAAGAATTTTCACCACGTGGCTTCAACCAAAGTTTGTGTTTATTTTATGTTAGGGTTTGGCTTTTCGCAACATATTGATGTAAAAAAGCTGTGAAAAGTTCTTATCGTACGTTTTTTGACATTGTATATCTACGTTTTCCTCCAAGACTGAGCTGACATTTTGGCAAACAGAGGAAAAGGTCTGCTTATTTTGGCCCCAAGAAAAAAAAGACATTTGCAGTTTAGGGGTTTAGTATACCTTTAGCCAGCAATTAATCAACTTTCTTTTTTCTAGAACATAGACTCCAAACTGTTTTTCTGTCTTCCTGCTGTATTTGATTGTTTGTTCAGCTTGCCATTTGTTCTAAATTGAACTATTGTACCGGTGCTGCTTCGAAACTGTCAGGAGCTGTGTGGAGAAAACAGTGTCACCTGGGAATAGCTGTTGATGGATTTGTGCAGGACTCTGACTGACTGATGCTCTTGTTCCTTTGAGAACAGCGCACTGGAAGAGCCACTGTCTCTTTGTCCGGCCTGACGGAGTGCTCCCACCACACAATGAACGAGACGGTACTGACAGGACCACACTTGTTTTGGATGGACCCCCACGGAGAGCTGTCCCGTACCTGGTTCAGCCTTACTCATCGCTCATCTGCACTTTACCACCGCTGTAGAGTCAGTGAAGTACAAGGCAGTGTACGTCTGCAGCAGTGGACCATCTCAGTCGGTGTTCTGTACGTGAAAACTCTCCAGGGAGTATGATTCATATAAGTGTACCCAGGTTTTCTGGTGGAGAGTCTGCTTGTCCTTGACCTGCTTTTATCCGTTTCATTGCATGGTAAGTTCCACGAGATGCCATTAGACATTTACAGGTTACATATACTGTAAGTAGGCAAGCATAAATGTATATGTTTTTACCTTTTTCGTAACCACAATAATTTATTTTTCAATAAACTGTTATAATGTAAAATTTTTAGAACTTGTAATATGATTGCACTATTAAAGAAAGTCTATAGGCCAACTGTGTTTCATTATAGACTAGTCTAAAAAGCTCATTTTTAAACATCCCTAGATGTGTCCAACATATCATATAACTTAAGATACAATTGTTTGAAATAATATAATCTGAATATCGTAATGGAGATATGTCAAAAAATTATCTAGATATTCATTTTGTCAATATTGCCCAGCCATAATTGCTATTTAAAGTAAGTGCTAAACACGTGGTCAGAGACTTACTCCGCCCACAACTGCACTTCAAACAGACTCGCAAAAGTGGGAGATGCCCGGACGCCTTTTAAGAGACGCCCAGGTGGGTGTGAACAGACATTGATTGAAAGAACCAAATATGAACAGCGAGCTTGGCCAACGATGTGAGTTTTGTGTCAGAGTGGTCCGGGTCCTGAAAGCTGTACAGCACAAAGCCTAGTTGCTTACTTGCACGTCAAGATTTTTTTTATATTTATATACTTTGCAAAACATATGTATAAAACCTTTGCATTAGTCTACACAAGCGCATGAGCTCATAATGTATTTTCTAAAATTGAAAATGAAAAACTTGCGACTGACGGGAGTTTTGAACCTACACATCGTTGCACCTTGCACCACTTGTTCAACAAATTGAGCCAAATAACTGATAAAGTCACTGTGCAGCGGGTGACCGATTTCCAACTCTCCCCAGGAGCCGTGTCAGAAGAGGAGTTTAGATAACCCACCTGGGCGCCTTGTCTGTCGCGTCGACTTAATGTGACGTGGGCATGAACGCGGTTTTTGCACACATAACGGCAAAATGAGCGAGTTTGTCCAAAAAAAGCCTGGAAACAGTAGATAATTAAATTTTGACCCCCATAAAAACTGTTGATTCTGCGTTTAGTTTCTCTCTAGGTGGAGTAGTTGATTTTTACACTGCAAACACACAATAGGTTTTAATCTTGAATCTTCAACACATTGTTATTATTGACATGTATTAATTTTGGGTTGCAACTATGGCTTAAAAAACACTCTTTACAAACAGCAAAGTGAAACTGGAGAGGACAACCTAAGCACAGCCAATCCGAGCGCAGCATTCAACTCCTGATGAATACAAAAATTCTTAATTTTTCACTTCAGACAGTACTGAGTGGTCTAATTTTTTCCACATTGTGCTGCATTTACTTTACAACATGGATTTGTTACTTGTGTAATTTTTACAGTTTAAATATTACTTGGTCATCAGCATAGTTAAGGTAAGGTTAAGGTTAAGGTATACTTTATTGTCCCCGTAGGGAAATTTGTCCTCTGCATTTGACCCATCCTTCAATGCCTCTGGGGCATCTCCTCAGGAGCAGTGATCGCCGCAGTGCAGCACTCGGGGACCCATCTCCAGATGTTCTTGCTAGGCTTGGTCAGGACTACACTAGCTGGAGGTTATTACCCTAACATGCATGTTATTGGTTGGTGGGGGAAACCGGAGTGCCCGGAGGAAACCCTCCCAGACACGGGGAGAAACATGCAAACTCCACACAGAAAGGCCCGGCCCGTGCGGGAATCGAACCCGATAGATAGATTAGTAGATGAATGTTTTTGCACATCAATGATAGATCTTTATTGTATAATGAGAACAGGACTGGTCCAAGTATGGAACCTTGAGGAACTCCAACACTCTCATTAGCGATTTGACACTACTGACCACCACACATTGTTTTCTGTTAGTGAGATATTATCCAGTTTATAGCTTTTTTTAAAATCTGGTTAATAACGTTTTGTGGTCAACAGTGATCTAAGTAAAACTGCCCCAAAACAATCTCCCGTACGCCAAAAAAAAACATTCTTTATTTTGATTATTACAGAATACACCAAGACAGTCATGACTAGCTTCTATTGTACTTTCCCACACTCTTCTCACACTCGCCTTGTTTTCGTCCCCCAACACTGAACACAGAGCGAATCAACACAACCAAAAGGCCTTTAGTAAAAGTCTCAAGTGTTACTGTCTCCATCTCACCTCCCCCGGTCCTCTCCTCGCTCGCCCACAGAACAGCACCATGTTGCAGCTCAGTGGGACACGCTTTGGACCGGTCCTTGTGTGGGATGTTGTGATTCAATTACTTTACCCCAGACGGCTGCAGTTTTCAGACTCGGTGGGCAGCAGAATGTGGCTGGGCTCTTGTTGGAGAAATCTGAACGCATAAGATAAAGATTATATGTCTGTATGTTTTGTTTTAAATGATGTATTTTGTTACTGCGTAAACCAGATCATATATTTTAATGAAGTTTGGCAATAAAAACTCTTCTGTCAGATCTTATAAACAGCCTTTACTTTTCAATACGTTCTTGTATGTTATTTTATTTATTTATTTATTTTTTTAAGAATAGAATAGAATAGAATAGAATAAGAAAAAATAAATAAATAAATAAATAAAACACAAACAGGTTAATCAGCTTCTTGTTCAAAATCTAGGTGTGACAGTACAGCCAGCATAAGCCTTCAGACACACTGCAAGCAAATTTCACGCTATGCAAACAATGTTTGTGATAAAAATAGGCACATGCTACACACATATTGTTTTGAAAACACGGCTAGTCAATGAAACCAGCCACACCATCTATTTGTCGCCTATGGAAAGTGAGCGTTGTGCGTGTGAAAATCTAAAGAATCTAACCTAATTTTTTTGTCGGTTTATGCAGGCTTAGAATACAGAGAAACTATGGTTTTGCTACATCACGCGAAACATTTTTGTTGCTTCCAGTGTGTCTGGGCCCTAAGAGATTCATTCTGATTGGTCATTTATGTCAGCTGTATGTGAATAAAAAGCTATCCCTCATGTCACTGGCCCTCTGACCTAACGTACTGCTTCTGGTCTCCTGTGTTGTGCACGGTCACGTTGCGTCTCCAGGTAGTCGAGAAAATATAGATTGTTTGCAAGTTGTTTAATTATCATGGTAATAATTTGCTTTTCTAAACATCTAAGATGGCGGTGCTACTATGGGTCAAAGTGTGGTGTCAGTTCTGCAGCGTTTCTGGCTGGTGATCCGGATCCATCTGGGTGTGGTGGCCAGTCACACTGAGACTTTGGTACAGCATTGCAAGAGTTCATAAAGATTCACGCTCAAATCACAGATCACTGACAAATGTATAAGAAATACTGATAAACACTTGTGTCAAGTTTTGGTCTTTTTTCACCACACAATATTTATGTGTTTATAGTCGTGTATTTGTATTAGTCGTAATAGTGTGATCATTTTGAAAAACTTCTGATGCACTTCACTAGATTCTTCCAACAAAAAGTATTTGCGTGACGTGCTGGCCTGGACGGATTTCCGTGTGAGTGCCTCTTAGTACTTTTCAAGAAACGTGAAACCTTCGATTACCAGACCAGTATTTTTTTATTTGTTTCTCCTTTAAATTTGTTATGGTCTTTTACTTTTTGAATGTATTTATTTATTTATGTTTTATGTTTTTATTATTACATATTTTTATTACTTATTTTTATTATTATTATTATTATTATTATTATTTTAAAAAAAAAGACACAACAAGAATGTGTGTGACAAGGAAAATGGAAGCTAGCTGTAAACTCACAATAAAATGTAATTCATTTAAAAAAAAAACAAAAACATCTACTGTCCTTGCCTCAAAATGACTCCAAGCCTCACTAACCACACAAGCTCCACCAGCCGCACAGATCCGTGGAGGTGAACAGTGGTCAGTGCCAGCTCTCCCAAAACCTCTCTCTCTCTCTCTGAACATATGGGCTCAATTAGTCCGAATTTGCTGCTGGACCGGCTTCAGCTCGACTACAATAGGGAGCGGCGGAATAGGTGGTCCCGGGCCATTTGGCGAGGCAATCGTGGGCAGCCTCCGAGTTAGCGACACCGCGGTATCAGGTGTTAGCGGCAAATGATCCAGAGGAAGGCGAGGCGGGGACGGCAGATTGGCTCGCTCCGTCCCCCAGTGTCCGCCGGTGAGAGAGGCTAACCAGGCGTGATGGACTGCGGCACGAGAGGCTAGTCGTGGAGGTGCGCTGTAGGCCTGTTTGTATCCTATTTAAAGGTGCATTGTGTAAGTTAAAATGCTCAAAGTTGCAATTGTGTGAATGTGAAGGCAGCCTGTTGAATGGGAGTGACTTGGATGGAATGACCCGGAATAGTGGGACAGAACTGGCACAATGCATGTCATCGTTCACTGTATTGTTGTCAATATTTGTACTTATTTCATATAAGTTCCTATTTTTTAGACATTGGACAAATGTTGTAAGTTGATTGATGATTTAAAAAAATAAAAAAGGTTCAGTAAATACCGTCATCTAGCTTCCCAGCCCCCATCTGGAACTTCACGCAAAACAAAGAGAAGAAGGATCGAAGAGAAATGGAGGAATCTTCCAACTGGACTTTCATCTGACGTTTATGCTGATTAGAAGGAAAGACAGTCACTCAAAGTATATCACATAAACATGGTTGAAAATGTATTATCTTGACTCTGACAGTCTTTGTTGAAATTGGCGACACATTCAGCATTTTCTTTATTAGAAATTAGCTTACAAGTACTATTTCTGCCTTTTGGTCTGTCATTTTTTTAATCTCCTCCTCAACTCCTTTCCTCTCACTCTTCTTTTTCTTTCTAATATCTCTTTCCTTTATCTGTCTTTCTCACACATTATCTGACTTTCCTATTTTCTCTCCCTATCTTTCTCTTCTCTCTCTTTCTTGCCCTGTATCTCTAAGTCTCTCTCTCTCTCTCTCACTTCTCTTTCTCCTCTCACCCTCCTCTCTCTTGCTCTCTCTCTGACTTTCCTCTTTTTCTCCTCTTCTTCTCTCTCTCTCTCTTTTGCCCTTTATCTCTAACTCTCTTTTTCTCTCCTCCTTCTCTCTGACTCTCTCCTTTCTTTCTCACCTCTCTTGCTCAAACTCTCCCTCCCTGTCTTCCCCCTCTCCTCTCTCTTTTCCGTCCCCTCTCTCTTGCTCTCTCCTCTTTCTTTCCCTCTTTCTCTTTCCTCTCTTTCCCTCTTTGCTCTAACTCTCCTCTCTTTCTTTTCTTCCTCTCTCTCATCTTCTATCTTTAACTTTCTCTCACTTCTCTTTCTCACATTTTCTCTTTCTCTCTTCTCCCTCTCTCTCTCCATCTGCCCTTTCTCTCTCCCTCCCTGTCTTCTCTCTCTCCTCTCTCTTCCAGACCTCTCTCTCAATTGCTCTCTCTCTTTCCCTTTCTTTCTCTAACTTTCCCCTCTTTCTTCTGTTCCTCTCTCTCGTCCTCTATCTCTAACTCTCTCTCACACCTCTTTCTCATCTCTCTCTTTCTCTAACTCTCCTCTTTTTCTCATCTTCCTCTCTTTATCATCCTCCATCTCTAACTTTCTCCCACATCTCTTTCTCCTTTCTCTCTGACTCTCTTCTCTTTCTCACTTCTCTTGCTCACACTTTCTCTTCCCTCTCTCTCTCTCCCTCTGTCTTCTTTCGCTTCCTCTCTCCCTCTGTCTTCTCTCTGTCTTCTCTCTCTCCCACTGGATTCTCTCTTTCTCTCTCTGTCTGACTTCCCTCCCTCTCTCTCTCTTCCCTTTTAAATTCTCTCTCTCCCCATCTTTCCCTCCGTCTGTTTTCTCTCACTGTTTTACTCCCTCTCTGCCCCTCTTCTCTCTCACACAGTTGAAAATAAGACACACTCAAGTTACATCAACACAAATACTAATACCGTAATTTCTGCCCTATTGAGCGCACCTGAATATAAGCCGCACCCACTAGATTTAAGTAAGAAAAATGATAAAGTACATATATAGGCCGCACTTTTTAATAGTAAGTCAATGAGAATCTGTAATTTTGCTGCATTGCCTTATAAGCCGCATAGTTCAAAGTTTCTGAAAAAAGTAGCGGCTTATAGGCCAGAAAGTACGGTACATTAAATGTATACGTTTTTCAGACCAGTTTTAACCCCAGACTTACCTCACTAAACCCCAGATCCATCTTTCTACTGGCTTCAGGTGTCTATTCTCTCGTTGTTGTGGTGAAAAGAAAGTTGTTTAGACATTTACAACTACCTAAGCATATTCGATTTGAAACATTTTGCAAAACAGAACCTGAACACAGTCAGTGCAGGGAACGTTTCTGCTGACATGCTTGTGTACGCCACTGGAAGGCCTTTCACCAGGCATTACATCATCCATAATTTAAAAAGAGTTTATGCCTTCAACATATGGTCTGCAGGCTCTGTGCTGAGTATGTGTTTACTGGCCGGCTAGAGAAAGTTTGCAACCTAATGGATTACTGGTGTGAGAGCAAGTTAAGGTTTAAAAGTAGGCTATAATTGAATTATCAAATCGCAAATCATTTTAATAAAGCATAAATTGTAAATCTATTCACAAATGATCAGAAAAATCTTGCATCTCTACTTAAAGATTCCATATCTGTACATAACAGTTGTTTCTTCATCAAAATAGATGTTTGGAATTGTGTTTTGTTTCATGGAAGTTTGAGAAATCTTGTATCTTTGGAGAGTTTGGCTGCACTGCAGGACATCATTAAGTGGCCATTCAGAAAGTCATTATTGTGCTTTAAATTCAAATTCATGATTACGGTGAATTCATTTTCGACCTTCATTTTTTCTGTAGTGAGCTACAGAAAAATTATAAACTCATTTTTGAGCTTTTATGGCTGGGGGATATGGCCAAAAAATACAATCAAATGTTTCCGGAACACTTTAGATGATTACAGTTTAAATCAAGTCTTGGGTGACTGAGCTTCATTAAGCATGGTCTATTTTATTATGTATTAACAATTTTTCACAGCAAAGTACAAGCATTTGCTTGGCCTTTCTCTTTAAACGCATTCTCTGAAGCCCTAAAACTATTGTTTTAATCCACTTCTTACCTAACCTGCCCAGCCAGATGGAATCTCAAGATATCTGTGAATTCACAAACTCAAGTGAATCCACCAGTCGATTGGCTTAGAGTCCAAACTACTGGTTTATCGGCCCAATCACATTGCAGCTGGGCTGGATGAGGGGAAGGCATTGTGCAGCCCCATGTGAAGAAGAAAATCAACAAATTATAAAATCTTGAAATAGTCTTGAAAATAATCTTGAATAGATACAAAATATTACATATTACATGGCCATAAGACTTCCAGTCAGAGCGATTATATATTCATGTATTTACGTTTTTTTTATTGTAACCCTTTGTGTAAACTTCAATAAAGTATATTTTTAAAAAAAGGAAAGGCGTCTGACTGCAGACCTCCTTCGCCTCGCCCACTTTTCGCTACAGACCGAAAATAGCCCTCCGTATGTAGTGGACGTCCATATTTGGCAACTCTCAACTCAAAATGTACCCAAATTACATGTTCTAACCCCAGTCCTAATCCCTAACCTTACTCGTCCCTGCAGTATAGATGTTGAAAATGATATACAAAGAGGTAGTTCCGGTCTGTAGCAGGATGTCTGCAGAAGGAGGTGGGCGGTACATGTCTGCAGCCAGACACTCTTGGGTCGAGGAGAGTTGTTAGCAAAGACGACAGGAAGTAGCCCCTGAATCAAAACAAAGATGGCAGCTCCAGTGGATGTACGTGTTTCTGCTGCTATTGATTCTGTTTGAGCAGAAATACAAGCAGTATTTCCTTTTAGAAAGAAGAGCAGACAGGTGTGACACTTGTTAGTTCATACCTAAAAGTTTTAAGTTTGCTTGAGTCCATCATGGCCGATAGAAGACACACATACTGGGTGGCCAGACTGACATTGACGTAAAATACTTCACAAAGCACATGCAGATGGCTCTTGGAATTGTTGACAAAAATATCCGTGAGTCAGAGAGTAGAAAGAGGCCGGAGTAACAACTTATGTCTTTGATCTGACACTTTGCGGAGAAACTTGCAACTTTCAAAGATTAACCTATAAAACTCCTTCAAGACATTACTCGTTGCATTAAGTAAGTGATAAAAAGTTGCCTAACAAACACTAGATTACATAAATTAGTCATCACATAATACATACTACAGTTATGTTTTGAAAGTTTAAGTTGGATTAGCCGATCTTAGCTGTTTCATTCACAAGTGCGGCTGTAGTGTTCAATCTAACAGATGACTGACAGTAATTTAAAGCAGATACAGTAGCCACACATTTCTTTCTCCACAGAGCGGTTAGCTGCACTTAAAGTGGAAGCCGAGAGGAGCCGCATAATATCTAACACATGCACATCTGAAGGCGGTCAGCTGTTTTTACATCGGAGATATTTTCAAATAATCACAGACCGGGATACCTCAGGGAAGAGTTCTTGCGCCGCAGATGACATCAACTCTGAGGTCAACGCACAGCTCTGAAATGTAAATGTGTTACTTTTATCTTAACCTGGCGCATTGTCAGATTTGTGTTGAACTGCCAGTTGAATTCTTCCGCATTATCCATCTGGAACTTCCCCCGATGAAAACATTGGGGAAAAAAGGTGGATGAAATACTTTTATACGATGAATTATTACAATGACTAAAGAGAGCATGGGGCAGTTGCAGTGGTCATTCATGTTCCTGTTATGTACACTAAGATATCCTAGATGTTAGACTGGTAACTATGACAACAAAGACACAGGAATAGCAAGGAAATAAACATGCCTCAAAGTTTGTTTTTTTTTTAACATGTTTTCAACAACAAACTGACAAAATACAATAAAATAAGAACAAAAGACTGTAGAACCCAGTCAGAGCTTTTGGTTTAACAATAGAAAAATATGTCAAAATTCTGAAGAGTCAGTTCTGTGTTGGATTACTTTATTGTTTTATAATGATAATATAAATAAGAAAATCAGTGTCATTGGTAAATGAGTGCTCGATCATGACTATATGAAAAAGAAAAAAAATATTTTGAGTCATTTTGTGAAATGAGCTGCTTGTGCCAGATCAGTTCCTTGAGTTTGCACATGCTCAGTTTGGTTTCATCAGTGAGAAATCAGGTTCTATGTCGTATGTGCTCATACCTCTATGGGCTTCGCGATTAGATAACACTCGAGGCAGCACCTCACACCTGAAGATCAAACAATGTACCGCTCCAATCATGGGGACGTAGTTCCCACCACCAGCCGTATATAAGGCCCCGTCCTCTACAGCAGTGTTTCCCAACCAGGGGTACATGGACCCCAGGGGGTACACGACCGTTTGGGGGTACTTGAAATGATTTTAGATTTAAAAGAAAGATAGAATTGTAAGTGTTGTAAGATCTCTGAGCACATTCTTTTAAGAACGATTATTAACTTTTCTTAAACACCCTGTGCTAGCATACCCGCCATATTGCTACGTGCAGGACTGGTGCAGCGAGTCGGGGGTTCCATCCATCGAGAATGGAGTTAGGTTGTCTCCGCCCCCTTCCTCTTCGCTCTGGTCTGGCGGTAAGCCTCAGCTCTCGTCCGAGAAGGACAGGTTGATGGCGGTGTTGACCGCTGCTATGCTAATGCTACACAAGTTGTAGCATTAGCAAAGCAACTTGGCTTTTCTCGCGGGATCCATGTCTGACCGGCTGGATGGGAATCTTGAGCAGTCGGTGCAGGACCTGAGTGAGCTGCAGACCATGCTGGCCACTTTCCTCCGCATGTCACAAGCTCAATTTCTTCATAATTTGCAAACTAGCTGCTGTAAAAGTACTCTTACACCAAACGAAGCCCAAATTAGAAGAATGTAACAATCTGTCTTATGGGCTTTACAATATGCTACTTTCATTCTGATTTCAACTAAAAAGAGCTATGAATCATCACGTTTCATATACACTTAACCCCCACTCACTTTTTCCCCTCGCTATAGCTTTTAGTCGCAGTCCTCAGTCTGTGCACTTGAAATGTGTGTTCATGATGAGCAGTGTGTTAGAATGTTTGGATCAGTACTTCACCAAGGCCTTCTCTCTGCACTTCAGGTAAGTGTGGAGCAATATGGACTTCAGACAAGTACATTCCCCACTGTAATGTTTACAAAAGGTACAGTGCTCGTATCATAGCAACTTAGCAGCGAGTGCTAAGAATGGTCTGGATTGTTAAGGTGTTTTTATTTTAAATAAATAAGCAAGTGTTGCGATAGCAACGCGGTAACACAGGGATCGACTGTGAGCCATCTGCTACAGGGCCCCAGAGAATCTTTTAAATGTATTTGATTTTCATATCATAGTCTATCACTACTTTTACTGTGAAAATATAGAGCCAATTAACACAATAAATCACAAATTGAAATAATAAGAGTTTAAAAGTGTAAAATATAGCCAACTAGTGTATGCATTTTATGCAGGGGGCCATAGGTGTAACGCACTGCTAACAAAAGTTGATCAAAACCGATTACAACCTGATTAACATGCCTTAAAACATTCTTGTCCAATCAGAAGAGCTTATTTTCGTCTGCCGGTACATAGTCCAGCCTTGTTTCAAATTGCTTTCATTGAATGTTTTTTTTTTTTCTAAGTTTCAGCCCTACAATGCAAACTAATGGGATCTGCGGGTGCTTGCACCTCAAGCTCTGTCGTCACGTGGTCGTCACTTACATCTGCGTGACGACACAAGGCACGACCATGTGTCGGTCAGTGGTCAGGAGACAGCGCACCAGGGCTGGATGCAAGGGATCCAACTCAGAATATTTGGCACTCAAAAAAGTAGTGTTTAACAGCTACAACCCTAAAACCATTTTTAAACATCAGACAAGTTACAACAAAAGGTAGGAGAATGTATACTGAATTTTTACAATTTAAATTTACAATAGCACTTATTAGCTCAATGTTTTGTAAATAAAGAATGGTGATTTGTGAGTCCCTCATGAGTTTATGTTTGTTTTTGAATCACTCCTGTCCTGCTCTGTGCAATGTGTGTTCTTAATGTATTTTGTATTTGTGCCTTTTAAATTGACACCATCAACCTGTCCAGGGACAAAGGATGGAAACTAGCCCATGACTAAAATATGGAATGTTTACATACATGTTCATCAATATTCATTGTCTCTTTTTCAACAGATAACGAAAAATAAATACTAAACATATGATAAACTCTCCAATTTAGTACCACTACAAGTACCACTATAATTAACATTAAGTAACACTGATAATAGCACAAGAAGTACAGCTAGGTGCAACCATAACTACCTATTATAAACTGCTACCATGTGTGATTTAAAGGTAAACAGAAGCATTTACACTACAATTACAGGATTTTAACTGTGTATACTGCATAATGTTTCCGTTTTACATTCAAAGACAAATGCATTGAAACCCGCAGTTTTCAGTTCAAAGTCAGATCTAGCCATCAGCCAAACAAAAGTGCTGTGAGCCGCGTCGATACGCCCCCGTTCTGCTGACTGAAGTCACAAGTTGTTTAAGGGTTGTGTAAATTGGGGCGTCACACTGGGAAATTGGCATGGAGTGCAAATGGAATGTCTTCTCAGTGGAATCAGCTCTGTCAAAACAGCGGAGAAAGAGAGACGTGCGTACCGGCACCATGGAGAATTGGACTGATGATGTGGCGTATAGACTTACCCTGTTTTTTATTCAGGAACATCAGTCAGAGCGGCGCAGGCTTGTGTCGAAGCTACGCTAAAGGACAGAGGTAAAGATTATCAGCTTCATATTTCCACAGGAAAACTATATATAATATATATATACATACAGTATATACATACATACAGTATATGTCAATAAAACAATTGAATATATATAATTTCTTTGGGAGAAACTGTTGAGCACTTTTCTGTATGTTAAACTTATATTTTTTGCCTTCTTGAAGGCAAAAAATAAACAGTCCAGTCTCCGGAGTAAACGTAAATTAAAAAATGAAATATCAAAATTGTGATAAGTACGTTACTTTTTTTAGGTCAATATTACATAAAAAGCCAAAACGAATTTTAGTTGAAGCCATGTGGCAACATTTTCTTTGGATTTAATGGGTAAATCTTAACCTACAGATCTAAACATATCCATTTTAGTAACTTGAAGCCTAAACGTATCTGTTAAATTCAAAGAAAATGTTGCCACGTGGATAGTTAAATGTATTTTGGATGAGATGTATTATTTTTTTTGACTGCAAGAACTGAGCAGTTGATACAACTTACTAGTATTTTAACAAAAAAGTCAATTTTGAGCTGTGCAGAATTATTAGGTGTTGATGACTGAACATCAAAGATGGGTGAAAAATAATAGTTAATTTTGGCTGAAAGTGATAAAATAAGTAAGCTGTTGCAGTTAAAAAACTAAGAGAAAAGATTTGAACCAAAACTGAAGGATTGTAAGAATACATGGCACTTTGTGAAGTTTCTAAGGTGAAAAGAGCTGTTATGAACTCATAACAAAACACCTTACAACCCTTCTTAAACTTAATTTTTTAACAAGTTGTATCAACTGCTCAGTTCTTGCAGTCAAAAAGGTTGAATCTCATCCAGAAACACTTTTGACAATCCAAAAGGTAAAAGAAATTGACCACATAAAGGTGAACACCTAAAAATGTGGGGGTCCCTATAGGAATTCTGCCTGCGCTATACAACTAAATTGTTTCCATAGACTGTCCATTGATCCATTTTCTTCCACTTTATCTGGAATCGAGTCGCAGAGGTAGCAGTCTGAGCAGGGAGAGCCAAACTTTCCTGTCCACACACACTTCCTTCAGCTCTTCCGGTAGAATCCCTGAGGCGTTCCCAGGCCAGTCAAGAGACATAGTCCAACCATCGTGCCCAGAAACTTCCTTCCTTGAAGTCTCCTCCCGGTGGGACATGCCCGGAACAGCTCCTCAAGGCAGCGTCCAGTTTTTCCTCCGCAGCCAGAGTTTCCTCATTTTGACAGCTTGTATTGGCGATCTTGTCCTTTCGGTCAATACCAAAAGCTCATGACCATAGGTGAGGACTAGAACGTAGATTGACCGGTAAATCGAGAGCTTTGCCTTTCGTCTCATTTCCTTCTTCACTATAACGGTCCGATACAGCACCTGCATCACTGCTGTGCTGAAGCTGCACCGATCCACCTGTCAATCTCTCGTTCCATCCTTCCCTCACTCATGAACAAGAACTTGAGATACTTAAACTCCTCTACTTGAGGCAAGGACTCCCCACCCACCTGAAGACTATGTTGTAAATGTCTGTCTATCTATAAATAATATTCAGAAAGGCAGAATGGAAACGTGCTTATCTTATCCATACCAAGTAATGCCAAGCTGCACCATCTAAACAGTGCAAGTCTCATAATTCGTTTTCCATTTTTGCTAACATTCTGCACCTCTTAGTAAGCGTGGAGAGTCGGCGCAGTGATGTGTGAAAGCCTTACCTTCATTCAACACTTCGGGGCATCTGAGCATTTAGCAAAGATGGCATTTTCCAATACCCAGTCTTCACAAGGTGCAAGAAACTCCAGCTTAAGTTAAACAGGCCATTTTCCATGTGACAAAATAGCTTTCTGCTTATTTGGGTGCTGACATTTTCGTCCTCATGCATCATTTATGTGGCCCCCCGGAACAGCGCGCCCGGGGATGAGGAACACAGATGAAATTATAACATCCCGCGCTGTTTGGATTAAAGCTTTTGTTTTGGTGTTGGCGATAGGTAGCACTCCTGTCACATCTCATCCGTCTCTGACAGCGAGGCTTTTAGAGGAGGATTTTTACTTTCAATGGGAAATGTCAGGAATATGTACAAGAGCAAAGGCTGGTCCCGAGCGAGGGGTTTGGGACTTTTTGCTGCCGTCCAGGTTAGAGCTGTGACTGATGATTGTCTGGGCTGTTGATAAATCTGTTGTGCAGTACAATGCCAATTCTAATATGAAGCTAAAGAGATGCCGCATTTGTTTCATTAAAACCACATTTTTACATATTTTGGAGTAATATTCAGTCAGTTGGAGCCATACACCCTCTTCATTGTACTGATTCATTGAACCCCTTAAGGCACCCACCTTTTTCTATATTTTCAACATTGTTAGTTTTCTCATAAAAATAAACTCACTTCTGTATATTTAGAAGAAAGGGTTAGTTAGTTGGTGTAACCCTCTTAGTTACAGTCAAATCAAACATTCTAGCAAAAAATTAATAGGCCTTCCTAATGGGCTCTGTCTAAACTTTTTAAAACTATTTGAAACTCATATTTTGTTAAATAACCCACAGCTTTTGAAGAATTTTCAAAACCCCAATTTTGCTCAAACTGGTTTTATGCTGCCACCGGCTTTACTCTTTACTATATTTACCAAAGAAAATTGAGGCGTTTTAGTGAAAAAAGGCTGGTTCCTTATTGGGTTAATTGATGTTTTTTTCCTGATTCAATTGATTAGTGGTGATCAGTGCTTTTTTTAAAAATTTATCTTTATTTAACCTTAGTGGCAGGAGGAAACCAGAGTATCTGGAGGAAACCTACGCAGACACGGGAGAACATATAATTTAAATGGCAGGTAACTTAATTTATCCACTCTGGAGTCTAACAGTCTGAGAAGAGTCTAGCTGCAGCTGGTGAGCACTGCCATGTTGAGTGGAGCTCCATTGGGTCAACATATGGCTTAGTTTCATAATCTATTATAGACCCAAACCTGAGCCCTAATCTTAATCATAACCTTAATAACTTGTGAGGTTACAGAGACTTACTCCGCTCACAACTGCAGCCCAAACAGTCTTGCAAAAGTAGGAGATGCCTGGAAGCCTTATAAGGGACGCCCAGTGGGTGTGAACAGACATTGATTGACAGCACCAAATATGGACAGAGAGCTTTGCGAGTGATGTGAGTTTTGTGTGGGAGTGGTCCTGATGTGTGGTAATGTTTACAGCTGCTGAGGCTGTGCAGCACAGGTCTGGTTTCTTTCTTATTCTTCAAGACTCTTTTGTAACAGCTTTGTAGACATTTACAAAAGCACGAGTTCATGTTAGTAGTTTGTCAAAAGTTGAAAATAAGAAAAAAAGAAACAGTGAGAGT
Organism: Mugilogobius chulae; assembly: GCA_038363315.1. Classification (NCBI taxonomy): domain Eukaryota; kingdom Metazoa; phylum Chordata; class Actinopteri; order Gobiiformes; family Gobiidae; genus Mugilogobius; species Mugilogobius chulae. The sequence continues at coordinate 12,352,379 of CM076405.1, forward strand.
CATATCTGCAACATTTTGCACATTGCATCAACTGCTTTTTTTGCAATTTGCTTTTAACTTTCTATTTTAAAAGATTGTCGATCCTTCAAAAGAACTAATACTAGCATTGCTCAAAGATTTCTTGTCCTTGGGCAAGACACAGAACGCTGATGAGTCCAATAGTGGCTGTCTTTGAGAAGAATCATACAAGCACTAAAGTAATGGAGGAGTGAATGACTAATACACTTCTTTAAAGTGAAATGAAAAGCTTGCAGATCATGTTAAGTACAACATAAAACCAAAGATTGTTAGCAGATTGTGACTGTTGTGGAGTGTAGTAGAGAAAAGAAGTTTTATAATGTTTAACTTGAATGCACTGTACATTTATTACCAACATAGACAGAAAAAATACTGTCATGATCCTGGAATTCATTATTTATGCCTGAAGTCCTCTGTAAATGTTTTCAATAAAAAGAAGTAAATCTAATCACAGAGTCAGTTCAGTCAATATGAGTTTTTACCCCACACTGCTCAAACTTAATCAGAACCATTCCTTTTGCCTTTGCTTACTTCTGTTCACCATTATGTTGAAGTGGTTCTCAATTAGGTTGTATTCTAAAATCGAACATGAATCTGATCCAGCCCTCAACTCATCTTCCAAATATTGCAAATATACATTTTTCTTGTTTGTGGGGTTAAATCTGGACATAGCTTAACCTAATGCTGGATACTGTCCATGGTCCTTGTTTGAGAGTGCTGGTTTGGAAATGTTGTAAATCAATACAAATTTAACAGAGAATATAGCAGTACTAATGACAGTGGATATTTAGTACATTTTTAAATTTCAGCAAAGTTGGTCATGTACTAACCTGGCCAGCCAGATGATTTATCTTGCGATATTTGTGAATTCACAAACACGAGAGAAACCATCTGGTCTTCCAGCCGCCCGATTGGTTTGAGAGTCCGAAACGGCAGTGTTTCGGCCCACTCACATCACAACAGCGTGGTTTTGAGGCCCAATCACATTGTAGCAGGGCGGGCAAAGACGGGCTGTTAGCCGCAGAGTCTAATTCAAGCTAAACAAAGATGGCTGCTCCCCTGGATGTGTTGTCTGCTGCTTTTGATGTGGTTTTAGCAGAAACCTACTGTATGGTGCTTTTACACTCTGAGTTTGTACCAGTTAGTCAATAGAACTCAGACTAGAACACTAAAAAAAATGACCGTTACCATATTTAGTATCCTTCAAAGGCTTCAAAGTTGTCATCTGGACAAAGTTGTAGAAGATGAAAGTCGAATTTTCGACTTTCATCTAAAAGTAATTTTCAATCCTGAGATTTGGTTAAAAAACCGAAGCATCTCAATCTTCTAAAACATTATCCAGATGACAAACTTTTTTTTAAATCAATATGTTACAAAAATGTAAAATAACCACAAGTTTTGGTTGAAGCCACTTGGCAACATTTTCTTTGGGTTTAACTGGTAAGTTTAGGCTTCAAGTTTCTAAAATGGATAAGTTTAGGACTGGGGCTTGGGGTAGGTTAACTTTTCCCCTTTAAACCCAAAGAAAATGTTGGCTGCAACTTAACCCTAACCAACAGACTTCTAAGTTTTTGACATTTCTTTGTATCTTTACATTTTCTTTTGAGACTGGGCTGGATTTGTCGCAAATTTTTAATTTAATTCAACATGTAAAACTCGAAAACTAGAAAGTAACTCAACCATTATTGCATTGCTTTGCATCTCCATCACTCTCTTCACTTCACATCATCACGAAGATGTCTCTATAGGCGGCCCTTTATATGCCCACAGCATTCTGGGATTGGCTGTATTTACATTTCATTGGTCAAATAAAACCCCAAACATCATTCAAATCCTCCAAGCAGACATGCATTATATTCATACAACACAAAGGACAACTTATTCAGTACCTGTGTATTTCCATTGCCCCCAAACGTCCACAGTCTGACCTGTTTCGGGCATTCCAGCAGTGCTCAGGTCCAGGGATAATTCTGCCTTTCAACTGCTTCCCATTTATTCCACTCAGAAGCTGGATGAAAAGCATGCCTGTGTAAAGAAATTGAAATGAAAAGTCTCGGTGGACCCAGCAGGACAGGGCTGCGCTGGTCTGGGTGCGTATTATCTCAATCTCAATGGCACTTCCCCGGGATAAGATCTAATTCTGGGAGGAAAATGTCTTTATACGACCACCTGCCGGGTCAGCTTTGTCCCGGGATCACGGCTTGTTATGGGTGAACGCTCAGGGACTGGGAGACAGGAATGCACTCACTCCCCGCTGACATTTGGGCTCTGTATTTTCTCTTTCATTCTGGCCTGTGTTGGATGGGATGCTTGGCGGACAGTCCGGGAGGTGGGAGGGGTTAGAGACACTTGTGAGATGGAATTGTTATCTGGATGGTACAACTGCACATCTTTAGTCTCAGAAAAGAGCTGTTATTTCTTACAGGAGACACACATGAGGCTCTTTGTTTTGATTTGTTTTATGTCTAGATTATCATTCCACAGAAGTGTCTTGCCTAAAATGGTATATGGTCTATACCATTTTAGGCATGACAGTTTCCCCGCATTGCCTAGTTTGGATCTTGTGTGAATGTTGGTCGAAGAGGCCAATGGCACAAAATGGCAACCCCTTTTCTATCTGGCATCCCCAGGGCCAGCCCAGTCTCCAGGGGAAAAAGCTCTCTTGTAGCTAGGGATGGGACAATATATGATATAATCGCAATAATTAAGGGCCGCAACTAAATAATAGCGGCGTTTTTTCATAATCGTGATAATAATCACACGTGACAATAATCGCAATTACAGCAGCGAGCGTCATAAGATCATCTAAATCTGACTGCTGTGAATCCAGTAAAAGCTGTATTATGGTTAAACAAAGAAAAGCTTCATGTGTTAAAGTTAATTAATGACTCTGAGACAAAGTTAGTAGATCTTTGCTCAAAATTGTAAACATTTGTTCACTTTTAATCATTATTGATTGTACTTAGACCAAAATACAATAATTAGTTGTTCAAACACATACATATTGTGCACTAATAAATATTTCAGTGATTTGAAATCTGTGCACTTTTCCGTTAGTAAATTATCGTGATAATATCGTTAATCGCAATTATTTTGGTCACAATAATCGTGAGTGCAAATTTGAATATCGTCCTATCCCTATTTGTAGCTAACATGCTTGCTTGTCTGTCAGACGGTGCAATGTCACATACATATGAAAGCTAAAATAAAACTAGAGACTGAATTCTGCAGGCTAACCAGCTCGGCAGGAAAAGTGGGTGGGCAGAATGAGGTGAATGGAAACCCATTGTAAATCAATCATTATTATAAACTGTGCCTGTTGTGGCGATACCTGCATGTCAAAGTCAGATCTCAGAAGCTGAGCAAGTTAAGACGTGGTTTGTACTTGGATGGGTACACACTGATACTGAGGTAACTCACTTTGCCTCAGTGTCGGCGTTCACTGGGTGAGTGGATTCTTGATTGCAAAGCACTTTGAGTGCCTTGAAAGGTATAAACAAGCGCTTTATAAATAGAGGTCATTTTTAATAGTGTCAATAACAACAAAATTACATTTACATGTTTGTACTTCAGACTTTTAAAATTAACGTTTGTCCATTCGCCATAAAAATGCCTATTTGTGCATGTTGCATAGACAATTTTTAATGACTCCCTATGAGCTTCTGAGGCCACAGACCCTGTTTTGAGATCCACTGCCTAAGTGGATCTAAAAGACTGGTGATTTGATAATCTTGACATTTATTTACATCTATTTTCCCCATTTATTTAGGAATAAACTATAATATATGTAGATGAATAATTTACTTTTTGTTTTTTTGTAAAACACAAACTGGATGTAAACAGCATAGAAATAGAAAAAGGTCCATTTACTTCCTGTTCAAAACAGCAGAACTGATAAGCCTCACTTCTTCATTGTAAGATTTGAATGTAACAAGCATTTTTATTGTTGTAAATCGGCTATGTGACTGTTTTAAACCATACATGCTTCAGAATGAATCTGAATATTTTGACAAATCACAATTAAATTCACACAAGTGGGCGGAGACAGGTGGTAGGTGAGAACAGGGCTTTCTGGGCTCTCAATCATCAGCTGCAGAACAATACAAGATCAGTCCAACATGCAGGAAATTTTCTTTCAGTAAACTAATGATGAGAAAAGGCCATTGTAACAAGGTTCAAAACTTGCATTAGGCCTCCTTTAAAAAGATGTTAGACTTTACTTTAACAATGTCTTGTCAAACTATAAAATAGCACTAGAATTTAAATGCTGGGTTGGGTATCTGAGTTTAGTACTACTGACAAAACACTCTTCTCTTCTGTTGGTCTATTTAACGACAAAAGCTTCAAACATTTTACTCATGCAGTCCTTTTCCAACTCCATTAGAAAGCCCCATTACTTCATTAGCTTTGGCCGGCCGGAGACAAAAGAAGACGCACAAGTGATGCTTTGTGCTGCGCGGGCTTTGGCTGGTGCAGAGATCCACTTAAACCCCTCTCACAAGTGTTTAAGAGGGGCCCGCCGCCTCCTCCAGCCCCGCTCAAAGACAATGGTACGTCTGAAAAAAAGTCAACTTGTGCCAGGAGACAAATTTCAGCCTTTGTCGCGGTGCTGCCTGTGCGCGGTAGATAATGAATGCGCGTCGTATGTTCCTGTCGTCTCGTGTGTTCGCCGTTTGTTATTCCCACGCATGTCTTTTGCCGTCGTTGTACGTCTTGTTGAGCGTATTAAAAGAGGATGTATGTGTGGAGTAAATGGCTGCTGGCAGAGGCACCGTCTGATCATAAAGAAGACGAGGTTTTGTTTTGTTTTTTGTAATGGCAGGATCCATCTGTAGCTCTGGTTCGGACCACAGAGCAGGGGGAGTTAGACACGCTGCTGCCTGAGGGTTATTTATTCCAAACAGCATTTTTATTCAACCAAAACACAGTTGAATTTTAGAAGTACTTTTACAGAATATAGAAAAAGTGATGCTGTAGCTATGAAATAAATGGGTTTTTACTTTGATACAATTCCAAATACATTTGGGGTTAATTCAATACCAATATTGATACACGTCATTCAGACCAGTTTTACCTAAAACGCAACATTCAAACTGAAATTGTTTCTAAGCTTTTGGACACAGAAAGTTGACTTTTTGTTAAACTCAATTCTGGATAACTCTAGAACAGGGCTATTCAATTATATTTTATAGCGGGCCAGTTTTTTCAAAGCACTATGGTATGTGGGCCGAACAACAGAAGTGCCCCAAGGACTTATGTTTAGTAAATTGAAAATAAGTCTAAAAGGCTGTCTTAAACAGGCTTAACTAGCAGAGATAAATCAAAACTAGAATGTGAGCAAATCAGAACAACAGATAAAGGACTAGACTAAACCTAGAGTTAATCCAACTCTGTCTAGGTTTACATTTGTGCTACTTCAAGGGTGAACTACAATTTGTAAACCAGAACAAAACTGAACAAAACAAATAGTGGCATTTTAGCTGATTAAGTTGATTTAAAAATACTGCAGGCTACTGAATACCAGATCTAACCAAGAAATGTGGCCCAGTCCATGGCCCACTTTACTATGATGGACCAGTCTTTATTGCTCAGTATTATGTTGCTGTATACCCACCCCAATTCAATGTAAATCAGATACGAAGTGTTTCCCAGGCTTCTTTACAATGTGGTCCAGTTCATGTCCCATTTTACCATAGTGGGCCACATCACATTGCTTAGTGGGCCACTTTTGGCCCACAGGCTGCTATTTGAATAGCCCTTCTCTAGAACCTGGTTCATGTCAAACTTGAGTTGAGATAGATCATTTTTGAATCTGTTTGGTCTAAGCGTCTTATGTTTTTTTTGTTTGTTAAATAAAAACCAAAAGAAAAGACATTTTTCCAATCCAAATATGCAAAAATCACCTTGTGTGCATGTTTTTCAAAAGTCGAAAAATCTCTAATTCTGCTAAAATGGGACGGAGTACGTCCGACAGCACTGCCATGTTGGTTTGGTTCAAAGCTGAAGTTCTGCTCAAACCACAATGTGATTAATTTCAATGTAATAGAATGCCTCTTGAGATGTGTCATCTCATTTTCAAATGGGTCCAAAACAGTTAAACATTAAGTTTGATTGATCCGGTTCACCTTGGCCATCTTTAACTGTACATTTAGGGTCTCTCTAAAAAAATCTCTACATCAGTGTAAGTTTTTTGGGGGAGGTGGGGGTAAGGTGGTGGATATTTGTTTTTAAAAAGACCTAAAGTGAATGGGCAAACAGAACAAAAACAAATGTTTGGGCCAACCAAGTTCAAAAACCCTCCCAAACTAACCTGTTAAAGAAATGCAAAAACAGGCCCACCAGGTCAAACAAAAAGCAATTTTGTTTTTGTCTTGACCATTTCCGAGAGCTTGAAAGTTTATTTTATTAGATGATGAACTAAGGATTCAAAAGGAATTTTAAATGGTTAACCTTATTGTTGAAGGCATCCTGCACATATGAGAAAAAAAACAGGCAAATTCAGGTAATTAATATGTATAGAAGATTTAATCAGAGAGGTTTTGTGTTGGCGTCTGTTGAGAAGAGCGTGTCGGACATTTCTTGAAATCGCCTCAAATCCCTCCTGATTATGATACAAGCCCTGGGATTTGTCCCGGACAGACTGGTCAGCTCATATGGGTAAGTACACTAACATCATCTTTCCTTCTCTGACTGACTGGCTGCTGTTTCTGCTTTGACTTGTTGAACTGTAATCTATTGACTGGGTGAATGTGATGAGTGTTTAGAGGGAAGTTGCATTATAAAGGTTTGGATGTATTTCCACAGACCCAGTAGCAGAGTGGTTAGAGCTCTGGCTTTCCAATAACAAGATTGTGGGTTTGAATTCCAAGTCGGATCAAATCAACATCTCACAATCTTTCTGAGGGGAGTTGCATGTTCTTCCTGTGTTATCATGGATTCTCTCTTACTCTCTCTTTTACGTACTTCAGCTTCCTACCATAAACATTAATTCTTGTTACAAACCTTAGATCGAGTCATGTTTTCAAAAAACTTGCAATTTTGCTAAACCCAGAGTCATGTCATTTACACATGTGCTGACCTTATGTTCTGTTAGCGTCCTTTTACTCCACCTTTTTTAACGGCTGTAAAATTATAGTAAAAGATTTATTTTTCAGTTGTTTTTTTTTTTTGCTTGAATGTGTTAACCCACTTGTGTTCTGACTAAAAATAATACATTTGGAAAAAAAAAAAAAACTTGTTTTTTACAGACAAAAGCAAACAAAATTGCCAATTATTTCAAATCTAAACTGGATTTGTTTGGATCTTTTATTACAGCCTTGGACATGTTCAAAATCAGTCCCAACTTTGACTTAGATGATTTTGTAGTTTTTGTGCAGAAGCAGTTTGTAGTTTTTTTTCTTGTTCTGTTAGCGCCATTTGTCCCCATTGACTTCCATTATAAACACTGTTTTTTATTGCTCTGAAAATCCGCTTTAAAAGTCTGATTTCCCAAACATTTGTGTTTGTTCCTTTTCAGAAGAGCTGAATGTGTCATTTTAGACTTGATGGCGAATTGTTTCCCATTGAAACAGGCCTGTGAATAGTACACCACAGTTTCCCCATTCTTTCTTATGGAACTCTTAGGAGGGACATGTTAGAACGGGACACAAGGGTTAAACTAACTCTACCAAGATTTTCTACGTTTAATATTATAACATAAAACATGTTTCCTAGCAAAGTCATCAATGCAAAATGTTGCTGTACGGCAGGGGTCCCCAACCACCGGTCCGGGGCCCAAAACCGGTCCGCGAGCCATCTGCTACCGGGCCCCAGAGGATCTTTTAAGATGTATTTTATTTTTTATTTAATAGTTTATCACTACTTCCTTGTGCTTTACTATAAAAAATATTGTACCATTTAACCAAATAAACTGTAAATTAAAGCAATAAGAGCTAAAAATATGCACAATAATCAGTTGTATGCATTTTGCGTTGTTGTTATTGGCGCTACCCAACTTCAACCAGTCCTCGGAAAAGAAAATTGTGACTGTACCGGTCCTTGCAAGAAAAAAGGTTGGGGACCACTGCTGCATAACTTTATTGGGGGAAAAAAATCAACAACAACAAGCACTTTTATTGGCTTGCAAGAACAGTTGACGCAGCCCGCCCGCACTCTATCCAGTCACGCGTGTATGGACATTAGTACCATACAGGGCAGCTAACCTCAGCCCACTCTCCGGATCTGGGCACGCTTTAGCTCTAACCATAATTTAAAAGTCTGGTGTGTTGTGGGGGGCTTGCAGATCTGGAGTGGGAGCAGTGTTGATGGTCCGCTTCCTCCTATAATCAGCTGTGGATGCCTGAGACTCATTCGTCTTTTCTCCCAGTTCTCCAGACGGTGCTACTGTTTCGGATTACCTGCAACGCGCTCCCGTGGTTCTGTCAAGACCCCATCAATAATATTCAAATCAGTTCTGAAGGGGAAAAAAAAAAAGCCGTGGAGAAGTTTGCGAAAAGAAGTATTTGATGCGGAATAGGGTCTGCACACATCGTAATGGGATGGTGTGTTTTCGCGAAGCCGTTGGGGGAAATGGAGATACAGCCGTGTTAGGAGTGTTGCGAGGGAATCTGAATGTGATGTTGTGTGAATGGATGTCTCCGGTGACAAGAAGACAGCAACTTATTTCACTTTTTATTGGGAATGAATGATTCGCGATTCAGAAGACGGTAGAAAAACATGATAAAATGGATGGATTTGACTATCTCTTATAAGGTCAAATTGCATTAAAATGATGTTGTTCGTAAGTAAAAGGTATCTGACGTTTTGAATGTTGATACTGTTGACAGGCACAAACTGATTCGAGCTGCTCTATGTGGAGTATTTTGGTGAAATGCTTCGAAAAGATGTTTAACTTGTCAACTTGTCGTCAGTGTTCAAATGGTGTTTATATGTACTTATATCAGAGACGTAAAGATCTTGTATGGTGATCTAAATATTATCATTTGACAGCCTCTATAGGAAAAGAACCTTAATTTTTTGTAACTCTTTCCCTGCTAATGACGAAAATATCCGTCATTGTGCGGCCAACCGTGGCTTGACAATGACATCTATTTCCAATATAAACCTTTGTTTTATGTGACCAGTTGATTCTGGAGGTCGACTTTCTTTCAGTTAATTTACAGGTGAAACATCTTGAACTAAAAACATGGTTGAGTAAGTTTAGAGCAGATATTTGATCATTAAAATAAAGAAAAGACAATCCTACTGGACTGTAACTAATGGAGAATGGCACATGCAGCGAGTCTAGAAACTTCTCAACTTCTGTGAGCGAGTAAAAAGTGTCAGAGGAAGTCAAACTACTGCAATTCTTCATGTTTGGAGGGTTAAATATAATCTAATATTTAACCCTCCAAAATATTAGATTTTGGAGGGTTAAATATTAGGTTCAGCCTAAGAGGCTGAATCTCTAGAATCTGCATCAGAAAGTAGAAAAGTGCTGCTGCCTTCTCGTCTGTAACACAGCGTTTATTGGTTTAAAGATGAAAAAGTCACTTGTCCTCATTGTTTTATCATGTAAACCTTGTATTTATTATTTAATTGTAGTGGCTCATATTCTTTCACCAAAAAGTTGAACAGAGGAAAGTATCACTGACAAAGTTTGATTTAGAAAAAGGACGTTGTGTCAAAAGTTTGCCGTCAAAAGGAATTTCAAATGCCTGACATATTAATTAAATATTAATTTTAGCGGACCTCCACAAATCCCCCTGAAAATTCGTTTTTTTGTTGTTGTTTTTTGTGAAAAGCCTTTTTTTTTATATTTCATTGCAAATTATAGTGTAATTTAAACTACACGTCCCCAGATATTTCTTAAAACTAATATTTTTTCCGCCCACTTAATAAAAACCTCTTCGTCCACACGCAGTAATTTGATGTTCGCTTATTGTTCAACTTATTGTTCATGTCACAGCCTATTCATTGTTAACTGCAGCTATAAAATATGAGTAAAAATCATACTTTGTTATTTATTATTTACCCCACATGATATAGAGATGCAAGATATAATTTTATTTTTTTTATTTTAATTAACTTTTATTTAACCAGAATAAAAACTAATCGAAGTTAATAATGTCTTTTGCAAGAGCGTCCTAGCCAAGAGGCACCAGCACACAAACATACAAATTTTACATTTTATACAGCACATTGGGTCAGTAGAAGGTGACGAAAAGCATTTGCACATTTTTTGTTTTAGTTTTGTTTTATGTACATCTAAAAGTCTCTTAAAAGAAGCCAATGAAACCAGCTCTTTCACTTTAAATTCCTTCTGGAGTTCATTCCCAGATTGCACAGCAGCAAAAAGCCTTTTTACCAAACTCTGGAGCAGGCCCTGAGAGACTGCTGCTCCTCAGCTCTATGAGCTGCTGGAGATAAGCTGGCACCAACGCAAGAATAGATGTATAAATCAGAAGATACCAGTGTTTCCATCTTTGAACAGATAAAGACGGCCAGCCTACTTTAGCAGACAAAACACAGTGATGGGTCATTGACCTCAAATTAGTTATAAAACATAAAGCACCATAAAATATGTCCAAAACATGTAAATCATCAGCAGAGGGATTCATATAGATGACATCACCACAATTAAGAACAGACTGAAAAGTCGCGGTGACAAGTTTCTTACGAGTTTTAAATGACAGGCATGCTTTGCTTCTGAAATTATTGTTTTAGCATTACAGCCAGTTTCTCAGTGTGTGGTTTAAAAAATGAACAATAATCAATTAAATTACCAAGGTTCTTATACTCCTTTACCAGTTCAGTTTGCTGACCATCATTGCATGCAAGATATCCTTTCAGCCAGCAGCATACTAACAGATTTCATGAACCAAGGGTCACCAAAACTAGACAAGGCCTTGACCTGATCATGTAAATGTCTCAACACACGAGACCTTTGTAGAGCCCTCAGAATCCCAGCTCTGCCTCTGCGTGAGTGTGAGGACGAATGAGCGCCAGACTTCAGAGGACGGATCGGTTTGCACAAAGAAGTCACCGGGAAACACTTCCTCACCCGCCTCTGTCCGCGCGCATTTCCTCCAGCATAAATAACACCGCATAATGAGAGAGAAGAGAGGGGTCCGCGAGGTCCTGATCCATGGCCCGGGATGATTGGATACAGCGTGCAGAGGATCCGGTGACAGACAGGCCTGCTCTGGGTAAAGCGATCCCGGCGTACACTCGCATACTCGACTCGATTGTTAATCAGTTTAAAAAGGTCTCTGTAATCGGGAGCTACAAATACGTTTTAGTATTTGATGTCCAATACAAAATGTTCTTATTTCATTTGCAAAAAGAGCAAATCAATTTCAACCCAAGGAGAAAAAGACCATTGACTATAATGTGATGAGCGGTTTATTGAGCGGATAAACTTTAGTGCTTAAAATTTATGCTGCTAATGCTGTTTGTAATTCAGCGAAAGGAGACGGCTGATGTGCAATGGAAAATGTCTGCTTTTATTTCAGATATGTGGACTTAAAGTGGAATACAACTTATTTGAATGTTTAAATGTGTTGGTTTTAATTTAATAGCACACTCCTTTACACATTAGTAAGGCAAATGTATATAATATTAAGACGTTAAAATGCCATTGCTTTGAAATGATCATACAAGTAAACTAATTCAAAATAATTAAAGATAAAAAGTGTGAAAAAGTGCTTAAAGCAGGGCTTAAAGTTCTCAGTCTCTGTGACGGATTTCAGTCAATTAAAAAAATAGTCCTATAGGAACATTTCCGTTAGTGATGTTTTCTTAAACGTTTATCTGATAGGTGGCTACTGTATCAAACATGGCCCGTAATATAACTAAGATCAGACCTATCTTCTTAAAACATAGGTGTCACTGTATTATTACAATTAAAATGCAACTAAAATCTTGACTGGAAAAAAATTTCAGTCAAATAATTTTGTTTTGCTTTAACCCCTGGCTTAAAGAGGGAGTATTATGCAATACTTGCCAGAAAAAAACATTAAAGGGGCCCTATCGTGTTTTTCCAACTCTTTAGTGATAAACTAGAACACATGACATTTTTTTTCCATATTTTTCCTTTTCAAGACGGACACAGTGGCCAGACGAAATTTTTTATACATCGTCTGGATTTTCCAGGCAATCATAACCAAGTACATTTGTGTACGGTGGCTGAGCGGTTAGCGCTCTTGCCTCACAGCAAGAAGGTTGCGGGTTCGATTCCCGCACGGGCCGGGCCTTTCTGTGTGGAGTTTGCATGTTTCTCCCCGTGTCTGGGTGGGTTTCCTCCGGGCACTCCGGTTTCCCCCACCAACCAATAACATGCATGTTAGGGTAATATCCTCCAGCTACGGTAGTCCTGACCAAGCCTAGCAACAACATCTGGAGATGGGTCCCCGAGCGCTGCACTGTGGCCTCACTGCTCCTGAGGAGATGCCCCAGAGGCATTGAAGGATGGGTCAAATGCAGAGGACAAATTTCCCTACGGGACAATAAAGGATACCTTACCTTACCTTATTTGTATTTTGACCAAACAAGTATCAGGGAGAGGTGAGCAGATACTTCGTAGTTACGTCATCATGTGAGTGGAAGGAGAACCACATTAAATGTTTGAGTATTCAAATAGTTATTGAATACTTTTTTTCATTCACTTTCTACCGCTTAGTCCCGTTAGGGGTCGCGGGTGACTGAAGCCTATCCCAGTGACTTTGGGCCTTAGGCGGGGGATAGTGGCCAACTCGTCGCAGGGTTAGACAGACAAACATTCACTCTCTCATTCACTCACTAAGGGCAATTTACAGTGATGCCCAATTAACCTAAACATACATGTTTTTGGAGGTGGGAGGACCTGGAGAAAACCCATGGTGACACGGGGAGAACATGCAAACTCCACCCAGAGAGATCGTGAGATGTTGATATGGTCCGACCCGGGAGTCGAACCCACGACCTCCTTATTGGGAAGCCAGAGCTCTAACCACTTGGCTACCGTGCACCCCTTTTTATTGAATACTTTCCAAGAAAAATTACAAAATGCTCAAGCATGCATGAATTTGACTATTGACTATTGGATAACATTTGTAAAAATAATCAAGAAGACTGGAAGCAGATTCTGTGGCTTTTACTGATTGTTGTAATAATTTAGCAGACAATGAATTAGCATCTTAATCAAGTGACTTTTAGAACAACCTTTAAAAGCAGATTTGTGTTACCTCTGAAACATGTTTGCTTCCTAACTGTTTTGTCAGCATCTGTAACTCACACCACTGAAACTGTAAAAAAAAAAAAAAAGACCATTCATCATAATAAGAACATCACAGCAGGGGAAGTGTCCAAAGAAGTCCCTGATCAAAGCCGTGTCCACCACATGATCCCTGCCCTGGCCCACCACCACCTCCAGGCCTCAATGTGCTACGCTAACTACACCTGAAGGTTCTTCCTCCATCATGCGAGCCTTAGAACCGTTCATCCCTTTCTGAACGAGGGATTATTGTGACCTGAACAGTGTGGTAGTTACACTTTTTTTTGCAGATCTTGAACATGTTTTGCTGCAGTTACATAAAGTAAATAAACATGACACTATTTTTGATCCTTGTTATAAATTACATAGGTTTTTATCTAGTGTTCTGCTCTTGAACTGAAGACATTTGGTTTAATATTAGAAAACAGGATACCCCCACACACACATTATAGATTTAGATATTTTCAGTCTTGGATTGGCCTAGCTTTAAAAGTTTTGCCAATGTTTTAGCCATAACTTGTCTGACAAAAATCGTCTCGTTTCTTTCATCTTTGGACCACAAGGAAATGTCTGGAGTCTTTGTGAAGCTGTAGTTTTAGCTTCTGATCACTAAGAGGCTCTAATTAGAAGTGGGAACTTTCTCCAAACAAAAGAAAAACAGAATGTAATTTCCACTTTTTTTTTTTTTTTTTGTATATGGATTGGTAAAGCTGGTGTTACAGCTGAGACCTGAATGTCACCAGTTTGGGCATATTGGGGGTTTTGACAGTTCCTCTGCAAAAGCTGAAGGTAATTGAGGTGAAAATAAGTTTTGGGTACATAAATATACTCAAATTATTGAGAGCCAATGCAAAAGTCCTATTAAAATTTACAGCCCTTTGGAGGGACGCCGGAACGATAAGGGGTTTTAAGCTGCATCATTTCTCAGTGCAATAGTAGAAGATTTTCTGCAATAAATTCAACTTCAGAACTATCTAACTTATTTTCATCACAAGGTGTTACAATGTGTTTGTTGTATTTGTGTTAGAGCTAAAGATTTTTGCATTAACTCAACCATATCATTTTACTTGAGCTGTGGAAAGAGGCAGTAAATTATCAATCACATACTAATGTGTTTGCTCTTCCAGTAAACAATAGTCATTAAAAAGAGCTGCTTTTACGATTAAATTGTACAATTTTGTGTTTTTATCCTTCAATCACGCTCTTGTTTGGAATACCAGCCACCAAAACCACTAAAAACAGCGCAGTAAATCACAAATGACAGTCATGTGTTTCCCACATCAAGTATTGAGTTAGAGCGCCGTTTATTGACTTCAACTGGAGCTGGAGAAATGCATCTGGATGATTTATGGATTTAAAAACAGTGCAGAAGATCTCAGAGATCTCTCTATGACATCACAAATCAGAGACCATTAGAGTGGCATTTTGGGGGCAACGAAAAAAATCTCACAGGTTCGTATTGAATTGGGTGGAGGGGGTCATTTTGATTAGCTCTGCCCTATGTGTCATCATTGAAATCTTTAAACTCTGCTCAGTAATTTAACTTTTCTACACTAACTTGTTTGTGATTCATGCAATACTATATATATATTTTAACAACAGGTTTTAATCTTCCAAAATAAATAAATAAGAACATACAGTCTTGCCTTTGATCCAGTTTCTTGTGTATTTTCTGTTTGACTGATTTGGTCAAAGTATTGCCAGGCCGACCACACTGGCCTCTGCTTTTAGTGAAGTGTCCTTTTAAGGTTTTCCCTTTTATTCCACATCAAACAGCAGGTGTGAGAGCGAGAGAGTGAGACTTCCCTCGCGGAGCCTGCAGGCGTCCTCTCGGCTCCGGCCCGGTGTGAAGCTAACGCCGCTAATGTCGCTAATGCTAAACGAGCGTCCGACTTGATACGGATCTGGTTACTTTCTGCCACTGATGCCGCTCTAATGGGGTCTTTTGTTTTGTCAGGCTCTACATGCGCACGAGGGTCGGGGGGGGGGTTCAAAGGGGCCACAAGCTTTAATGTCAACAACGCAGCTGTGTTTACACGAATGCCCTCTGAAGTGAAGGGCCGCGGGGAGGGAGAGGGGCAGGGATGAGGTCATTTTTTAGTCGAGCAGGACCCCCGCCCCAAGAATACAGAATAAGGAGGACGTACAGGAGCGTTTGAGAGATGCAGTACAGCTGTTTGAGGAAAGTTTTTGTATTGAAAACCTATATGTAGAGATACAGAAATCAAAATAAAGGTGAAACAAATACTCCGCAAAAATATTAAAGGAACCGTATATTCAATTCAATTCAATTCAATTTATTTGTGTAGCCCAAAATCACAACAGCAGTTATCTCAGCGGACTTTACAAGATGTTGATTTAGCAAACAAGATTTGTCAGAAAATCAAACAGTGAAACATTTGGTCAATGTCAACAGAAACAATGTAAAATTAGAAACAATCATTATTAGGAAATGCAGGCAGATTGTTATAACAACAAAGTGGCAAATAAAATTTGTCCCAGAGCATCCCCTGTCCTTAGACCCTCCTTCTCGGCAAGGAAAAACTAAAAAAAAAACATTGGGGGAAAAAGAGAAACCTCGAGGAGAACCACAGTGAAAGAGGGATCCACTCTCATGGACGGACAGGCTGTAGATGTGACCAGGACTGACGTATGTCCAGATGTAATTAGAAGTTTAAGTCTGTGGAGCCAGATAGACGCTTTTTCTAGCAGGATAGACAATTTTTCTAGCAAGACGAAGACAGCCAGTCAAAGAGAGGCTGGAGTGGAACAATGAGCGAGGTCCAGGATCTCAAGATTAGGTGGAATCCGAAGTCAAGATTCGGTGGGATCCGAGGTCCAGGCATCGACACTGGAGCAGGAACATCTGGAACAGATACACTCCCCAAAGGGGAGTGGGACAAGGGACAACATGTGAATAGCAAAGAACAGATTATGGATAAACTAAGTAATGAGATGTTCTTTACAGGGAAATAGGAGAAATAACGAAAATAACGAAAACAGGCAAGGGAAGGGAAGTTTATATGTTTATATAGAGCACACAGAGAAGATATAGAAACACAGAGAAGAGCGTGAAAAATTACAAAGCAGGAGGACAAACTCACACAAAAATACAATACAAGAACAATAGTGCAGAAAGTGCATACAGTCAAATGCACGTATAAACAAAGATTGCACAAATAATCAAAGATGACTGAGTATGAGTTTTGTAAGAAATTGTATGAATGTTTGGATTGTATTATATATTTTATTATGTGTAAATGTTATTTACTGTATGTAGGATCACGGTTTGTGCGCTGTTCCTTTCCCTGCCAGGGGACTGCAGATGTAAACTAGCCTAAGGCTAACTCTGGTACAATGCATCAAATGGAAACATTATACAGGATTTTGATTTAAGATTTCATAAACATGAACTAAATGCAGGACTGGGAAATTATTTTGACTTCACACTGAGAAAAGTAGTGGAGGGCAGGACTTCCAACATTGGTATAAAAAAAAAATGTCATTATTGCAAACACATCACTTTGACAAAATATAAAAAAACCAGTACAAATAAAAGGTTTGCTATATCATAATAAACTTGTAACATTTCGAGATTAAGCTTAAAGTTTTATGAAAATAAAGTCATATTTTTTCTGAGACTAGAGTTGAAGCCATAAAAAGAAGCTATTTTATAGATTCAAATTGAGATTAAATTTGTAATTACGTTAAATATTATCAGGACTTGGACTTGGATGAGTCAAATGTTCGCATAGAAACACACAATTTTTTTTTTAGTTCATAACAATGTTCCATGATTCAAATTACAATTTTAATTGTAGCATGACAAAATCTAACCCTAACCCTACTTTCTGGATGCACTGTAGATATACAACAAAATGTAAAAAAACCTCATAATAAGCAAGTTTTTACACCTAAACTTACCCATTTTAGTAACTTCAAGCCTAAACTTACCCGCTAAACCTCCTAAAAATGGTGCCACATGGCTTCAACCTAAATTCATGGTTATTTTACGCTTTGGCTTTCCAAGCATACTGATGTAAAAAAGGCTTGAAAACATTCTTATCATATCTACATTTTCTTTAGAGACTGTTGGAGAAAATAACGTCTCTATTTGACACTTTGTCCCAATGGAAAATAAAGGAAATCAAGATGCCGCTGGAAAAAATACAAACATGAAACATAGCTTTGCATTTCAGCAAGATTGTGTTTGGTGAATACATTTTTTAGTGACATTGTACCACTCTTGAACCTCCAGGCCATACTGTCTGTGATAAAATGGATCCTGAAGCATTTATAGCCACAATAAGAAGTCTAAAGGTCCACGATCCACATAAAAACCATGACCTTGTTAGCTTGGAATTCAGTCTCGGCCTCATTGACACTAACATGCGTTTTCCCGCTGCTTCCGTGCGGCGTTCTTCCACGCAGAGAAGGGACTGCAGCTCAAAGTGGCTCATCAAAAGCCTCTGACAGTTATTCAATAAGTGGACAGTCAGGGGCCCGTAAAGATTTCAGCGAGAAGGCGGCCTTATAAATCTGTACAAACACGCTCTAGGATGTCCACATGGCGCTGGGATCAATACGGTCAAAGACAATGCCGCCAAAGCACAAGAGCAAACAGAATGCCCCGGGGAGAGAGAGAATGCGTGGGAATGAGAGTCGAAGAACCAAAAATCCCTCCGGCTCTGCCATCAAACACAACACACACAGCAATTGACCCCTTGAACCGCACTCAAAGACCAGTCACTCGCTTCGCTAATGACCGCTTCCACACGGACGAAGCGCTGGTCCACTGCCATCAAACCCCCGCAGGAGAGGACCGGGACGGAGCCGGACAAGGACCTGGGAAGGGTGAGCGAGAGTGTCCCCGTAACTGAGGCTGCTTTGTGTGTTGAGCCGGTTTTGTGGGTTGGAGTGTTCTTTTACAGGAATTTGAAGTTTGGGTTGTTCCGTGAATGTAGGACTGTAAAGTGTGACATAGAAGGTGAAATTTTGAACTACATCAGTTGCTGTGATTAAACTTTTTTTCTATCTTTGAGAAGCGTACTGACAGGAGCTATAATGGCCAAGAAAGCCAGAGTAATAACTTACTGCAAGTATTCCATGTGTAACATTAGGGACATAAACTTTTCAATGTGATTTTAAATATAGCAAAACAAGATGAGTTCAGATGTCGAAAGATCCAAAGTCGCTGTGTTGGATTGAAATATGAATATCTAAAATACCTAAGTAATACTGGGCTTTATTCATGACATGTTCATACCAACTTATTTGTTTTTTTGGTATTCACAAATTGTATTTTTACCTTTTTTTCTGTAAGAACAAATTCTAAAAAAAAGTCAGGGGGAAAAAATAAACTGTAGTGCACTGTTTGTGTTGCATTAACAACTGATAGTGGACCTTGGACACTAAATATTTCTGGTTTCCTAGTCAAATCTTCAGAAAGAATACAAGTTCTGAGCACTAACAACAGTGGCTTTGCTTTAAATGTAATTTAGCATGGTTTATTCTGTGTCCTATGGTAAAAAATTTTTAATATATACGTATATATAAACTTTTTTTGTGTGAAACTGGAGAGGCAAAGCAGAGTACGGATGAGAACTAAAATTCTTAATTATTCAATTCAGTCAGTACTCTGCGATTTCTTTTTTTCACAAAGTGCCACTTTTGTCATACACTTTTTAGTGAAAAACACAAATTCAACCTGGACAGACTCAAACAGACAAAATGATGCGGTTAATGAAGATGTTTATTGATACAGGTAGGTTTGGCGCTTAGGCCCCGGGAGAAATCAATGAGCATGCGATGGTTGAAGAACTGTTAGAGTAGGAGATTTCCCCCGGAGCCTAGACACTGGTGGTGGTGAAGGAGGGAGGAAGAAGAGGTGGAGATGGGGTGGAGGAGGGTTGCGACGCGGCGAAGATGACGCTTGCAGGGGTGAAGCGAAGAGCGGAGATAGAGCTGCTCTTTTGAATCGGGCACGGACCACCTGATTGGCTGAGGGAGAGGAGAGGAGGCGGGAGCTGGAGGCTGATTGGACCAGCTGCGAGGAGGTTGGAGCACGGACCGAGATGTGATTGGGTCTGAAATGATGGACAGGTGAGATGATTGACGAGGCGGAGCAGGTAGTCTTCCAGGCTGAATATTCGCTCCTAGCTCCATGTGTACTCATTTAAAACTAAAAGTTATTTATACATAAATACTACACTGCAAAAACTATATTCTTATACTTAATCCAGATTTGAGCTGCTTTAAAGGGGCACTATGTAAGAAAAACAAACAAACAAAGTGATTTCCACTTTTGAACACCAGAGGGAGCCTTTCACATGCATTTTGCCTATTTAGCATGCTGACATCTAGCGTCAATGATCCATATTCCGGCCCGTAATAAAACATTTCAAATACGTATAAATGTATCACAATTGATGTGGATTGGTTAACAGTGCTCTCTTAAGTATTCATGTTGTAAAGAATAAATATGATTTAAATGTTTGTGGACTATATGTGATCATTAAAATTCCTCTCAATCTTACACAGTGCCCCTTTAACTTGATAAGATAGAATTGCTTATGTCACTGTTTTCAAGACATTTTAACTGGTTATAAGAGAATGTGTCTTAAAATAAGAACAAACATTTGCCAATGTGGTAAGAACAGTTTTTTTGACCCATTGACAAATAATTTGACTTGAAATAAGAAGCAATGTTTTAAAATCAGTTTGAAATATTTTGAAACAAGAAAATAATCTATGTCTTTACAATAAATCAAGGTTAAATGAGTCAAAATGCTTAAAATTTGGTTTAAATCCTAGAATCAGGCAACTTTAACTTGTCTTGAAATTCATTTTTTTGCAGTATACTTAAGCAATAAGCACTATAATAAGCTTATAACAGTATGGTTTTAACTTTATATTTCTTCTGAATTGTGTTGACTTACCTTCACAAGTTACACCTTTAAGAAGAGAACTAAATTACTTTTTCCACTTTTGTTTATTAAATGTCAATGAAACAATGTCTCGGTTACTGTTTAATATCCCAATGAAAAGTGACTGAATGTCCATCTCATGTCATTCCATTCACAACAACCCAACACTCTTGATTTGCATTAAGCACCTTTATCTATTCAACACCAAGTAAGACAAATCTGTGTTTATGCTAAGAGACTGTCTCCAAATTAACTCAGACACAACCCAGTTCTGAACCAAGCGCCGCCGCCTGTTAAGACTGTGAGAAGTATTTGCATTCCAATTCTCCCAACCAGGCGCACTGACTGGAGTGGTACTTGTGTTTGCGAGATAGAGACACTTTTCCGGCTCTCCAGCGAGCATCTGCGGGCCAAAAAAAATCTCTCCCCGCTCTGAGAGAAAAACCCAGCCACAATTCTGACATTCACAATGACATAACGCGCCATCGTATGTGGCTGCTACAGTTACGATCAATTCTAGACATTACTGTAGATTTATATTTTGCCTGACAAAACGCATCAAAGACAAAAGAGCCGGTGTCAAGGCTCTCTCTTTGTGCCAACAACAAAAGCCTGTGTTTTTTTGATGTGTGCACCTGTGTCTTCATTCACGACATCAGAGCCAGCCCAAAAAGCTTCAGAAGGAAACCAGCCATTCTCACATCCACAATAATGTTTCTGTGATTTCAGATCCGATAGATAGGTGCGTAGACGGTTTCTATAAGGCTGCTATAGGTGTGACATGTGACGGAGCTTTACACTGCCAGATGCTGCGTAGGCGTGCAAACTTTTCTAACCTTTGTGTCTTTTGGGAGAAAAAGAACTTCAGATAAGTTTATTGCAACTGTATAATGTATGGCAGGAAGGTATTCATTATACTGCAAAAATCGGATAATAGTTCTAGTCCCAGTTCAACAAATGGTTCAGATTTGACAGAGGTGCCCAAACAGTTTTTTTCGGTGAGCCAAAATGAATATTATTTTTCCCATGTCATCTACATGTTGCGGTGCCCTTGTGGCCTAGCATGTATAGGAAAAACCACAAGAAAACTCAAATTGAGAATCAGCGAACACAAGAGCTCCATTCGGAGGAACGATAGGGATTATCCTGTGGCTGTGCATTTTCAGGATAACCATCACAATATTAGTTCTCTCAGATTCTGTGGAATTGAACATGTCCCTCCTCCACTCAGAGGGGGGGACCACGACAGACTTCTGAAACAAAGAGAGGCATACTGGATTTATACTTTACAAACTTTAACACCGAAAGGCTTAAATGATGGAATGAACTTGAGTATTTTTTTATGATGTATTTTTGGGCGATCAGATTTCTAGTTTACATTGTATAGGTATGTGGCACACTAGTTATTTACATTTGTAACTGCCTGGTGACTACATTCTATCACTATGTATTCTCATTTACAACATTTTTCTATATTTTCTATAAAGGATTTCTATAATATATGTAATGTTTATTGCATTGTTGTATTTATGAATTTTTGCTACTTTCTTATTGACTTTTATGTATTATTTGTATGTGTGGGTGCACTGTGCATTTAACGACCTCTCTGGGGGGGTTTTGCTCCACCCTTGCAACTCATTCCTCATTTGCCTGCTGAAGGCCTAGTGCCGAAACGTCGTCTGATGTCCGAATAAATCACGTTAAGTCATTGTGCAGGATTTTCTTTCTTCTTACTGTTTCTTGGGACACCCCCTCATTCCTACGCACCTGTCCTAGAGCAACTGATGTGCGAAGCTTTTCTCTTACACTATTGACTGTGTCTAGAGACAAACATTTTTAACTGGGCGGCGATTAAAAATATGTGATTAATCGCATATTACACACTATATATCTAGACTTGCTTAAACTTACATGGAATCAGAATTGGACTAGATATAATCACGTATGTAAAATACAATATTTCACTGGCATCAAGACATTTTTAACTGAGAATTTGTCTTAAAACAAGAACAAACATTTGCCATTGGGGTAAGAACAGTTTTCTTAACTCACTGGCAAATAGTTTGGCTTGAAATAAGAAGCAATGTCTTGAAATCAGTTCAAAACACTTTGAAACAAGGAAAAATAATATATGTTTAGACAATATATCAAAGTTAAATTTGTCAAAATGCTTGAAAATAAAATGTTCAACTTCGGTTGCCAACACACCACTCCGCTTCTTCTTCTTACTGATTGGACGACCGTACTTCCTGCTTTTTGGGAACTGTCTGCAGTCCTGCGATACCTGAAATAGTAGCTGCAGTGAAATGAAAATGAGTCGAGGCACTAGGCTGCACCAGGCTGGCTAACTTTGGGCACCACTGCAACAAAATGGACCAATACATACTGTATCTAGTATGTGTCAGCAAGAACGAATATACCTGCAAGATAGCCGCTTGATAAAACGAACGAAAAAACTTGTGAGTACTACAATTTGTTATTTGGCTGAAAATCTAATTCTGGATGTAAATTATATGTGTGCATGTATCTGTGCCAGCTAGGGCTATTCAATCTTCTCGTGGGCCAGATTTGGGGTTGTGAGAAAAATGTATCGTACAATAACTGTTTTAGTAATGTAAAGCCGGTCTATGTTGGATGGTGTTTGTTGGATGTAAAAGCCCAGTCTGAACCAAAAGTAAGTAGAAGTCTCATCCGAAAGTCATGACTTCGTCTTGATCTTCGGAAACACTGTCCAGAAGACTACTTTGAAGACTTCTACTGTGGATCACTCCTGGATGAATGAGGGACTACACCAACCAAAAGTAAGCCAAATCAAGTCAAAAGCATAGTTAGGGTAGTAATCTGGAAGGAACCCAGCATACGTGAGAAAATATATAATATTTGCATTATTAGGAAGATGGTGAGGGCCGGATCAGATTTTTAGAGTTGAATAGGCCTGGTGTAAGCTGTTTTATAAACAATGAGCTTTTAAAGGTGCACTGCGCAACTTTTATACCTAAATAGACTTGAAGAAAAGAAGGTTTTGTCATTTAGATTTCTTTAGAATAAAATGCTGTGTTTCTTCTTTGAGCAGGCTTGCTTGACCACAAAATTAACTATTATTTGGCCTCCTCATGTTTGTTTCCATAAAAAAGGTTTTAATTCAGCTGTATTTTCTTTAATATGGCTTATAATGTATTTTTCTCCATTCAGAATTTGACAATGTTTGTGAAAGCTCTTGTTAATGAGTTTTGGATAATTTAGGTGCATTTGAGAATCTATTTACAATAAAGTGTGGTGTTTTGATGTTGTTTTCGTCTTGTTTTTCACAGCTCACTCCTCTGCAGTGTGTGGGCCCTGCTCTTCTCTTTTTTAAAGCGTCTCTATCCCTGCAGCCCGGCGTGTCCAACAGCCCCGGCGCTCTGAAGAGTCTCTATCCATCTTGAACCTTATCACGGAGCATTCTCACAGCCACAGTAAGAGTATTTTTACCGCTCTGGAAATAGAAACGTGGCTGGAGAAGATGACATCTCCAAAGCGAGGACCGGCTGTAAAAATGTTTTGTCTCTTGCAGAGCGGACCGGCCTGCAGAACCCTGACATGGAGCCAGTCACAGCAGATAAAGACAGAATCCATCACAAAACCATAATTCTGCGTCGGGTAAAAAGCCTATGAATTTTAAACAATTGGAAAAAAAGTATATATGGCTTTGCTGGAGAAAGTCATTATTTATAGGCGAGAGGTGAAATGGGATTTCTGTGTAGTGTAAATACATACATGCACGCTGCCATTTGGAGAATCTGGACAGACCGCTCAGCTCGGAGGACAAGCTAATGCACCGCCGTTTGCCAAAAGTGGTCGGTTATTGAGGCAGTTTTTCTGTCTAAGCAAAATCTGCTTCGAAGGCCTTCCAGCCTACAAACCCTAATCAGTAAAGTCAATGGTCTAACCCTAACATACAAATAAACACAAAGCCACAGACAAAAATAATTGTAGGTTAAATAATATTTCTTAAATAAAGTGATATTGTAAGCACTTTACCAAGAATCTTTTGAGCAAATACATGCATTTTCTTTTGATCTGGGGCATTTTAGACCTAAAAATGCATCTTTTACAGCGGTCAATGTATTTGTAATTTTATCCTACCATATGACCCGGCCAATCAGATGGATTATCTTGTCATATTTGTGAATTCACAAACTCGAGATAATCCATCTGGCCGTCCAGCAACCTGATTTGTTTGGAGTCTGACTAACAGCCCAATCACATTGCTGCAGGGCGGGTTGAGAGGGGTTGGTTGCAATGACAACAGGAAGTACCGCCTGAATCAAACAAAACAAAGATGGCAGCTCTCATGGATGTACATGTTTCTGCTGCGTTTGATTCTGTTTTAGCAGAAATACAGAGTATTGTCTTTTTGAATGAAGAGCAGAGAATTGTGTGTGACACTTGTTTTATCCCACGCGGACATTGGAAACACCATTATGATTCGTTGCTGTTATTGGTTAAGTACAAATAAGGTTGGCTGCACACCCAATCAGCTCCATGTATTTCATTCCCAAACGTGTTCAGTTCCAGATGGATACTGTGGAAGAACTCAAATCTGGCATGAGCAGGGTTACCTACCATACATATGATTGGACTTCTCATAAAGGTTCACATTTGCCATGTTTACAACATGTTTTCTTTTTTTTTTTTTGCTTTTTTATTCATCCGTTTGGGGGTTAGGAAGAGTTTTGATTGGATAGGGAGCGCACATTGTAAACCTATGAACGCAAACATGATACTGACATTTTTCAGAGTCATTCAGATGAAAGTCTTTAAGCAGCAACTGGAGAATCACATCATCAGCTCCACGTCATGTTCTGTGAGCTGAGGAGAAGTTGTAGTCCGGTTTCCACGGATCAGCACAGCGTCTTTGTCCGTGTGCACTCTTCGTTCACTTTCCAGTTCAACACGCACGGGCTCCCATGTTAAGCCTCCATAGAGGTTTAAAAAAAATTAATAAATTAAAGCTTAAAAACATCCTCAGGAGCTCTGTATGAGCCAGGAGCATAAGACATACATTTTTGTTTAAAATCCATTTCAGCAGCTTTATAAACTGCAAAGTTATTAGAACATTTTGTCGAATTATAGATACTTTTTACACTGTAAACAACCGCGCTGTGGATCTGAGTTAGCACGTAGCTGGTTAGCCCGCAACTCTTAATATTTTTCAAAACCTAAATGGCACTTTACAATGGGGAATTTAGTTCTGAAACCAGAGCAATCTTCCACTGTTGAGCTCCACAAAGCTTTGAATTAGGATTGAGTAGTTTATAATTTTACTTAGTAATTAAACTTCACTTATATGGACTAAATTATTTAAAACACTCAAATGTATTTTCAACTCAATAATAGTTTTCTAAATCTTTTCCTCATCACTCAATTCAAGAACCAGCTTCTCCCACTTTTCCCTGGTCCTGAATGTGTTTTGTGCAGTCTCTGACAAAGACATCAGCAGCTGACAGTCTCACAAAAAGATCTCCGAGAGAAAAGAATATATCAGCCAACGCAAACATTGACCCAACACAGCCATTGCAAATTAGTGGCAAAAATCAGGGCTAGATTGACAGGCTCTAATCTCCTCATTTCACTAACCCCACATTAAACTCTCGGAGCAGAGAGAGAAATCCTTGGACGCGCACATCTGCTGAGAGTAATGGCTTTTCATTGGTGTGATTGAGCAGTCAATAGGCCGGCCTCTCGGAGAATGCTAAAGCTGTTTCTGTGTCGCTTACATCTGATCCTGTATGCTGATATGTCCCCAGGAGAACAAGTGAAGAGGGGGGAGCAAAGCCCAAAACTGAGTCTTCATTTGAGATTCATGTGTGCTGACTGTGACTTCTATGACACCTTTGTTTAATTGTTTTGACTCAGAATTAGCTGAAAAATATCTATTCTAAATGAAGACAAGTTGAATCCAAAACCACAGAGTGACACTTGCACCTGCAAAAGTTTCTTTTCTAAAGGCCTCCAGAAAAACATGCAACATGATGTTTTGTGATATTCTTGGGTTGGCTGGTATCAATGGGCTAGGTGGGCTAAGTGTAATCAGTTTATTTATGTTATAATATTACACAAAAGGGGCATCCGGCTAATGTGCTGTCATGGTCCGCCCACGTTTCTTCTTCGTGTAAAAATTGGGGGGTCAGAAGAGGTGGAAGAGGTAGGTCATCCAATGTAATCCCGTGTTTCAAATGCATTCTAATCATTATCTCAACTTTATTTTGGTCATTGAACCAGCTATACTTGTATTTAACTCAATATTAGGCTGTTACATTACTCCGATGTTTTTATTTATTGACAAGAAGAAGTCTGGAGAAATACTGTCATTGTCTCTTCTTTGTAGTTTTGGCCAACTGTTAGCAGCACATGTATGTTGACGCCGTTCACTTTCATTGTAATAGAGATTAAATGGACACCACCTCCAAGTGTTCGGCTGTGTCCTGTGGTTTACTCCTGCATGAACAATCATAAACTAGCACACGCAACGCAGACATAAATACAACTGTTACATAAGCCTGTCATTTCAGGAAAGAAATTGTGGCTACAGCGTATGTACTTTTTTAACATTGTTTCATATTTGAATTGTGTCAGTTTTGCTAAAAATGTCCTCAAAAATTAAAACTAGTCCTCAGCAACACAGTGCACACTACAAGAGATATGGAAGGATGATTGACAGTTGCTAGGCCAGCCCCCTTTTATTGCACACACCAAAATCCAGAAGAAGCTAGCTCGATTTAGCTCAAGGAGCAGACCATTGGCAACTAAAAGAGATTCATAAGTTTGTCGTGTATCTCTTGTTCAGAGATTACAGCAGATATGAGATTTTACGTACGTAATCTTCCTTTGAACATTTTTTAAAGCACGGGTGGCCATTTTTCATGCAGCAAAGCGAGTCTCTGGTGAAAATGTAGATGTTTAACGAAATGCCTTTTTACGTCATAATGTTACAAAAAGCCAAAAGCCTAATTTGTACCTACTCGTTTTGGGTTTAACAGCGAGGTTTAGGCTTCACTTTACAAAAATGGGTCAATTTAGGGCTGGGGTAGGCTAAGATTTACCCGTTAAACCAGACCTGGGCAAATTGCGGCCCGGGGGCCAGATGCGGCCCTCGGACTGTTTTAATGTGACTCTCGGTACATTTTTGAGAATAAGTGTTCCTCTTTCTATTTCTTTTATTTGATTGACTTGGCCCTTAAGCATTCTTTGCCTATATTACTATATTATTACAATTAATGATTAAAATAGTAGAGTCTAAAACAGGGGTTCCCAAACTTTTCAGACCAGGACACCCAAAACAGGCCAGCAACTCGCAACCCTCATTTCAAAATCAAATAGACCTTTCTAATGATTTCAAGTTGTAGATTCAGTCAAAAAAGGGTTTAATGTTAATTATTTTAGTAGTTTGATGAGTTATTTGATGCTTGATGTGTTATTTGACAGAAATTGATTACAACAACATTTTCAATGTAAATAATTGATTAAATACAGATAAACATTTGTAAAACTACATCTTAAAATCATCTCACAACCCCCAGAATTTGCTTTACGGCCCACCGGACCTACGTTTTACAAAAAATGCACTTCCTTTATTGAGAATTTGGTACACCAAAGATTGTGGTCTGGCCCCTCACCACTTGTCTGAGTTTAAATATGGCCCGCGGAGAAAAATAATTGCCCATCTTTGCGTTAAACCCAAAGAAAATGTCACCATTTGGCTTCAACCAAAATCAATGGTCATTTTACATTTTGGCTTTTCGTAACATACTGACTTAAAAAGGCGCTAAAACGTACTTGTTGTACGTTTTTGACATTTCGTTGTATTCTACAGTTTGCTGCATGGAAAATGGAAACCCAAGCTTTAAAGAATTTTCAAAAAAACATTCTGTCTGTAAAATCTCATATCTTCTGTAATCTCTAAACACATTATCTATAGTTTTTAAAGACCTTGCCTGGTACTAATCAGTTTCCTCTGATTTATTTCTGTTTAAGTCTAAAGCATATCTTCACATTCCATCAGCTATGTCCCAGCCGCATACATTTGTGCGCGGTGGAATGTGCTCCGCGAGACAAGTGTCCACAGTAAGTGCAGACCCTCTCTCTCTCTCTCTGTCTCTCTCCTGGGGTGCCTCCAAGAATACTCTGAAGAGCCCGGTAGGATTTCACCCGACGAGCGCCTGAAAGCGAAACCGGGGTCAGAGGTCACCCAGGGCTGAATAATCAATTAAAACCAAATTACAATTGCTAAACTTATTTGCGAGTCCCATGGCGTTTGGGGGGAAAAAAGCCATGATTGAATCTGAAGTTGGCGTCAAAAGGTTGTATTCTTGGCCCGAAGACGTAATTTTTGGCTTTTCAATGGTTTTCTCCTTTATTTTACCGCTAAGAATTGCTCCTATTGTCGTGTGTCCCCCCCCTTTTGCTCAGAGCACTCCGATCATGTTAAATATTAATTGCGTTCCTCGGGGATCGTCTATCAGGATGAAATCAAATACAGCAAAGAGCCCGGCGGTGACAACACTAAACTGTGCCTTTTCTCTGACACTATTGTTTTGTTCCAGCCACTTAAAAAGGGCCGATGCCAACGCCGCCACATAATAGCGTCGGGCAGAAACCGAAGCCAAAAGAAATTCTGAAATTCTCTTTAGTCCTACACCGAAGGGCATTCTGCTGGTTTGGTGCGGAGTTGACAGGGTAACTTATGTACTTGCTCGCCGGGAACTGCAAACAAGTCGATGAAAAGTTTTAGAAAGTCAAATGAAACGAGGCTATTTTAGCAAATCCACGACTTTGAAGAAAATTAACCCTTTGAGGCTTGACCATGCACAGAAAATGTACTAGATAATGTGGATTTATATTTTAAGAAGAAATGCACCATTGCAGCTTTTTTTAGTATAGATATTGATTTTGATAATGTGGCTTTAAAATGACTATGCTTGATTTTTTTTTTTTTAAATCATCTAAAAATCAAATTGAAACACTATTGGCTGGACTCTTTGTGAAGCTGAGGTGCTTTCAAACATTATGAAATGTGCTTTGTGTTAAAGGTACAACCAGGATATTAGATCAACCAATATTATGAGACTGATATCTGATCCAGCTTAATTTAATGGTTGATATTCAATCCCAATATCAGATCGTATTTCACAAAATGTTAGTGTCAATAATTAAAACACTATGTCAAAAATACATTTTCAAAATCCAATTTTGATTGAATTAAATTAAAGTAAATAGACTGATTTCATTTATCTATTTGATGGGGATAGGTACTTTAGTCCTACATGGAGGCAAGCAGCCATCTTTGCACTAGGGGTGACAGCGGAAGTTGAAAATTTGTATTGTAGTCAATGGAGATTCAGACAATATATAAAATACTTTACAACCTGACCGAATGTTAAAACCCTTTGTCAATGCTGATTTGAAAATCTTTAACTAGGCTCGTGCTGCCTTCTCCAGACCGCTGTCATTATGGCTACATGCTAAATGTGGCTAATACTGACATACTGCCTGGCTAATCACCTTGCCTTTGGTATATTAGCAGAACTTGGGTAACGCACAATACTTTAAATGCTGTGCTTCTGTCTAGTTCCAAGTGGCCTAACACTATACCTTAGGATTACCATGTTACCTGCACAATGTTTAACTGTGCAGGTAACATGTAATGATGATGTTCATGGCATCAGGGGCAAGAATTCTTTTAAAGGGGTCCTGATGTGCAAAACCTATTTTTCAAAGATTAATAATGGCCTCCCTTCACCATTTGTTTACTCAAAATTATATTTGAATTGATTCATGCATGTTTGAGTAATCTTGTATTGTTCTTCAGCATGAGCTCAAGTGCTCAGAAAATTCCTGTTCTCACCTACCACCTATCCCCTCCCACTTGTCTGTACTTACTTGTTATAATCCAAAAGATTAATGCTCAAAGTGAAGCATACGTATATGGTTCAAAACTGTCCCTAGCCACTTTACAAAAATAAAAAAAAACTTGTTATGTAAATATATGTTTTTTCCAGTTCATTTTTAAAGTGAAGAGGCGGGGCTTATCAGTTCTGCAGTTTTGAACAGGAAGTCAGTAGAGCTGTTTCTACTTTTAAGCCGTTTTTTACAACGAACAAAAGGTGAATTACTGATCTGCACATGTTCTAGTTTCTTACTAAAGAGTTGGAAAAAAACACAATAGGTCTAACCCTTTAAGGAATATTCTCTAGAGGAAAGGTTTGCGAGGGGTAAGTGGGCACTACCTGCGGCCTTTTTACCTTGACAACAAGTGAAGGTTTTCTTCATTGAATGAGGAGGAGCTGCCATCTTTGTACAGCATAGGCTCATTTAGTGATCATAACAGGGTGGCTCTAAAATGTAGCTTTATTTATAGTTTTCCATGGGGATGTTTGCCGCGTCATCACGTGACAAAACATTTCAAACGTAACTGGTGGTGCGCTGAACAAATACAAAAAAGACAAAGATTGTGTCTTGCTAACAGGTTTGACAAGAGCAATTCAAACAGCTTCTTCTGTGTTTCTAAGCCTACATCTAGTTTTGGGAAATAGTTTGTTTCTGCCAACCAATCAGTCATCACTCTCATATCTTTTATCTTTAAAGAAAGATAACATTGTATATTTCTAAAGGCTAAAGTTTACACTCTTCATATTCACTGCCTGGATTGTATTTGAAATGAAAAACCCAGGCGTCTTAAGAGTGGTTGAAAGTTTCTCTAATTAGACATTGGATTTGTTTTGATTTTCTCGAAGAAGCGAGGGATTACCATTCCACAACACCGGGAAAATTAAGCCATTGTTGGACAAGGTCTAATCTTGCTTTGACGTTCCGGACTTTCGCCGCTCTTTGAAAACGAGCTCTACTTTGAGAGCGTTCAGGATGGGAAAGGTCACAGAGGTCAACTGGTGATATCACAGAGAAATGAGCTTCCATCGCACAGACACCAGAACCTTCTCCAGGCTAAGATTACAGACATCTCACAACGCATTCATCATTTCGAAGCCTGTTTAAGAATTTGACACACTTTGTACTTCCTTTTTGAACAAAAAAGAAGTTGTTTTACAGCTGGAAACTATTTGAATACAAGGCAGATCTTTGGAAGAATGAGTTTCTAATTTTTTTTGTTCAACCTTTCTTGAATGTTGGTGTGCAGTTAAAATTTATCATATTTTTAAATCAAGTTGACTTCACAATCGCTGTAGTAACCATGGGTCAAAACTCCTGTGTCACTTTATAGAACACTGGTCGAACTGCACTCGCTGAATTAATCAGGTTGCTAGCCAATGGCACAAATGAATATTTAAATCTGTTTAGTTTGTAATTTGGAACTCTATATCTTCTCCTTGATGGTTCCGTTTGTGGATAGAGTTAGGTCATTAGCAACTTTCCTGCCTTAAGCCGGTGTTCTGTCGAGATGGCACTCCCTGTCGAGATTGGACCCCCCTTGTTTAAAGTTAGTGCTAGAAAGTAAATAATATTTTTTTATTTTCAAATGACTTTTGCTAACCCTCACCCAAGCCCCAATCTAAACTTGACCTTCAAAATATGCCTAAACTTAGCCGAATTAATTGTAAACTATTAACCGCGGGAAGCTTGCTACGTCACGCACGGTCACAAAAGCTAGTGAGCGGGTCTAATCTCGACGGGAGTCCAATATCGACAGGACACCGGCTGCACACTAAAGGAGTTTACTATTGTTTGCGATTTGTAGATGCGCCAAAAACAGAACATAAGGACATTTTCAATGATTATTTGTCTCACAGTCGCATCATGTGGCAGAAGACCAGAGACGACACAGAGCAGCAGTGAGCCGAGAACAGTGCGTGTGTCACGTGATCGAGCGCAGTGTTTTCTTTCACGTGCGCGGTTATAAAAGTGAAACAACTATGATGAAACGTCAAGTGGATTAAAGCAGATTTATAAAGTTCACAGGAGAGAAGAGGGCATTTAGAAGTAAGGGTTAGCTGTTACACTGGCGCATTGTGAGCGTGAATTGATGGGTCTTCTCAAAGATTTGCCAAAGCAAACTAGGCACTGTACCAAGATGAGCTGAAAACATGATGTTAGAAATTATTTGGTAGATAAATGGGTCTTGTTTCAGTTAAAAGGCAATTGCGAGCTGAAAAAGTGTGAGCACCCCTGCAAAAAAAAAAAAAAAAAGAGAAGTACTGTGTTAGAGCAACTAGGTCAGGAAATTCATTGTTTGTTGCTGCTTTAATCAAGTTGAAGAGACGATCGACCAATCAGCGAACAGAAACTAAGCGCTGACGTTAAATTCAAGTGATGTTGGAGCGAAGTGGTGTGTTGGTCAGAACCAACCCAAGCTGTGCTAGAAGACTGAATGTGTTCTTCTCCGTTGATCTTGTGTCAAATACTAACTTACAATTTGATTATGTTCTTTTAATTCGTAAATTTGCATCACAGAAACGGCAACCATCACTAACATCCATGTTTACACTGTACTTCCCGAAAAACAACTGATGTATTGGTCGCAGTACATACGTAACGTCTGGTACCAAACAAACAGCAGTGATTGGTTAATGCGAAAAAGGACCCACTTACCATAGAACAAGAAAGCTTCAATGCTAAGACATCAGACGGTTTCCACCAAGTGAAATGAAACCACCTCATACATCAGGCTAGCATTAGGCCATACTGTGTTTAAAACAATTGCACTACAGAAGTAACAGTCACTGATTATTTAATAGTCTGTTCATCAGAAAGTATTGTAATTAAACCTTAGACTAATGGTTATTTGGCAGAACTATAATGAACAAACCCTGCCCTTCACTCTTTCGTTATCACTTCTACTTTCTAACACCTTCCTTATGCGTTTCATCACCTCTCGCTGTGCTGACAGAGAATCGCCTCAGCCACAAACGCAGCACATCGGGCACAAATTCCCCTCACAGCCGAGCGTCCTTGCAGGCTGCACCGTCTCCTCTGACCCCTCTGGTCCACGGGGAGGTTCATACATTAGCACTACACACGGCTGAACCTGCCCCGGCCTGCTCTCTGTAAGCTGGGTAAAACCTGAGCTGTTCTGACCTTGTGCCAGTAACACTCAGACTGCTGACGAAAGGAACAGACCCTTCACAGACGTCAACACCGCGCTCACCTACAAGTATGATGGACAAGCAGGCATGTTTGTTCAGATGTGACAGCGTGTTCTACAATGCGGCTGTTGCCAAAGCTTTCAACCTGCTTTGGATTTGAAATACATGACATTAGCAGAAATGATTTTTTTAAGAAAAGCAGAAAATAATATTCCTGTATTGTCTGCCGCATTGGAGATGGGATGTGCAGCTTGGGATTCATGCCTAAAGTTATCTAAAATAGCCTCAAGTATTTCAACCATTTGAAGTCACAGCACGCTTTCTTTGGCTTCAAATATTCCACAGTACGTTGCCTACTAAAGCAGTGTATCCCATTGATTTAAGAAGGGCTTTTAAGTTTATAAGTAAATGTAATGAAGTACTTGTAACTTTGCACCCTACACGTAAACCTTTAATAACCTTGGCAGCCCCACAGCCTTAGATTAGTTTGTTATTTAAGAATGTCTAATAAGGCAGTGACTATTATTAGTGATTTTAGTTGAGGCAATACCTCAACACACACTTTATGACACTTAAGGCCTAAGAACATCACACAAAAGTAACCTAATATCAGGTCTATTAAAAGTAACAAGGTCACTTTTTTGATCACTGTGTTGTGTCTTTTTTGTAGTGTGACATAAGTATGTATACTATTAGATAGACATAGGCATAGTATGTATATTATGTATCGTATGTGTAATATTGGATAGGCATAATATGTATAATACTGGCTAGGCATAGTTTGTATAAATTTGGATAGGCATAGTATAGATAACATTGGATAGACATAGTATGTACAATATTGGATAGGCATAGTGTGTATAATACTGGCTAGGCATAGTATTTATCATATTGGATAGACATACTATGTATAATATTAAATAGGCATAGTATGTATAATATTTGATAAGTATAAGCATAGTTTGTATAATATTAGATAGGCACAGAACATATAGCATTGGATAGGCATAAGGATAGTATGTATAATTATTGGATAGACATAGGAATAGTATGTATTATTTTGGATAGGAATAGTAATACTAGATATTGCAACTTCTTTAATTTTTGAAACCATTACCCATTCTTCTAAAAAGCCATGTAACGTAACTTCAAGGGTGAAAACCAAAACAAATATGTTGTCGCTGACAAACCCTTTTGAAAAGTGCATGACAACTTTTTTCAGGAATAGCCTATAGCAATCATGTTTTTTTGTTATTATTATTATAGTATTTAGGATTTCACACAAAGTTTTGCTTGTTTTCACCTACTGTGGCTGTTTGATAAGCTTTACAATTGTTTTTGGTCTAAAACATATGACGTAGAGGTAGTTCCACAAATTGCAACCATATTGTTAAAGGATGAAAATCAACACAAATAACACAGAAGATATAATTAGACAAATCATACCTTGCAAAACAAATCATCACCTTGCAAAACTTTATTGTGTTAAATGTTTTAAAGGGAATATACACTTTTTTAACAATAAATTTCCCCCAGCACAGATATCTTGATAGTGTTTCTATTCAGGTGACAATTATCCACACTGTTTATATTTAAGAATGTCCTGTTTGCCCACCAAGCTCCATGAAGTTCGTCTGTTGTTGTTATTAGCATTGTTGCTAACCACTGTTAGCATACTGGCACGTCTCGCTCCTAACAGCTGTAATAAAAGCTTAAACCTTATCGTGGTGAACAATTCAGAGGCTCAGAATGCTATAGATAAGTGAGCAAAACATGTGGCCTGATGTAGAAAGTAGAAAATTAACAATTTCTTTGTTTTTAAGAAAGCAAAAACCAGGAAGCGTCAGTTGTAAATTGTTTTTCCATTCTGGTGCTTCTTCATTACATTAGTCATATATGGAGGAATTTTGTTATAGAACAACCTTTAGATTTCAAGTTCTTTACAAATTACTATCATTATAAAATGAAATAAATATAAATTAATTATTATTTAAAAACTTAAAATTGAAGAAATGCAAGAATTTGATTGACATTCTTTTCCCAATGTAGAACTTGAGAACAACTCAATTCAGTGTGCACTTGTCCATCTGACGTAAACCATTATTTTCCCCCTAAAAAGGTGAAAACATACGATCCTCTTGCACTTCTTGTAAACAAAGAGTGTATTACATTGCGATGGAGCGCCGATTGGAACGACCCGTGACTGATGATCCACAGACGACTGCAGAAGCTCGGCCCTCTGATCTAGACAAAGTCATTAGAAGTGTGCTGTGTGCAGTCACGGCCCACGACCCGCTCCCGACGCCCCATTTCACCGCCCGTCCGGCTTTGTTTATTCTGCAGGAAGGAGGCTGGAGGCGGCCTGTCAGAAAGTGAGTCTGTCTGCTGTCCGGGAACAAACTCGGCATACCAAACAACTGCACCGAACCTGGGCTCGCTGGAGGATTGAGACAAGTCTGCGCTGTCTGTCACGCTCCACAGCTCCGGAGTGCGAGGAGGAGGAGGAGGAAGAGGAGAGGGCATGTCCGGGCTGAGGGAAACACTGGGATTTGGGGCAGTAAAAGAGACCCGGAGTCGTGTTTTTTACCTGATACCGTTGAAGTGTAGAGCATTCCTTCGCCTGTCAGTGTCCCCTCTTTACTCGGACCTCAGTCTCAGCTACAGGCTCCACTTTGGAAGCAGACGTTTACAATCCCAATGAGTCATACGCAGCAGTGATGTTTGGACAGAAAATTTCAACAGTGTTAAGTGTGCACAGGATGTAGCGTTGTGTTTCATGTCTGACAAACTGAGGAGATGATATAAACTTTATGTCAAAGGCCACGTTTTGACTCACTTCTTCTGATGAATAAATTACCATATTATGCTATGTAAAGCCTAATGTAGCACACATTCTAACATGTCCACATTCATTTTTTATCATAAAACACACAAGTGATAAAGAAAATAAAAGTGGGTACCCAGGGTCCAGCGGCTACACCCCTCTCCAGCGACAACCCGGAATGTCGACATTAAAGTGTAATTGTCGATGTTGCGGCATTAGAATATTTTCTCTCCCATCCCGGTACTCCGACACCTAACATTTTTTTGTCGATGTAGTGGTGTCGATGTAGTTCTATTGTTCTCAGAAATGCCGCTTCTCCGACAAACTTTTGTGGGTGCTTCTATTAAATCATTATTTAAAAAATATATACATAGCGTTTTCTCGCGACTGTTTACTGATCCAAACATGACGCTAAGTATAAAAAACAGCGCGTTTCTTCTTTCTGTTTATTCTTATTTCCGTTTTGTCAAACTCTGCTTCTAAGGCCCTTGTCCCGGCTTCTGTCCATGGTGCTGAAGTTAAACGCAGGAGATCGATCAATAACTAGATAAATAAGTAAATGATTGAAAGGATGATGTTTGAATTATTCATACAAAATCCTAAAATATCCTTCTTTTAGAGCCGCAGTCAGGCTGCGCTTTTTTACACTCAACAATCCCCGGCACGTTGTTGTGCCTTTCACGTTCCAGAGGAAACAATTAAAGTTCCCTACAACAAACTGTCACAATGTTATAAAAAAACGCCCTTCTATCATCTTTCTGACTGCCTATTCATCGCGCACATTGCGTAGTCCGCTTTGAGGGCAGCCTGCAGCGGCCTCGCTCAGCCTCACGCTGCTGCTCAGGCCCTCTTTTACAAATGTACATATTTAGGCGCTGTGGCATCTAAACCACGAGAGTCTTAAACACTGTCTTTATTCAGGCCTATATTTGAAAACAAAAGTTTGTAAGAGAATGTTGTGAAGGTGGTCTGGACTTTTACTGGGGTGAAATGATGTTTAACTTTATCAATCTATTCTGAATATTGTTCATTAAAATGCATTATCCTACTGGTTTATATCCACATTTCACACATGAAATTTCTCAGTTACGACTGTAACCTTCATGCATCATACAACGTGAAACGATTGATCTCTTTGATAAAACAGACTGTTGTTTTTAAAGCAAGAGACATAAAAAACACCATGGCCTACCTTTCTCTTGATTCTCGTCGTTCCCACGGAGCCTTCACATGACAATGTTCACGAAAATCCATGGTAATAAATCACAAAGTCTTCAAAGTGTAAAACATAATCCATAATCATGTGCAGAGGCTCCTGTCCGTGTGACTCTGCACATCCTTGTGTCCTGTTAAAGTGCGTAGTGTTATGGAGAGGTTTATTACAGTCTGCCAGCTCAAAACCACAACGTATAAGGCCAAAACACACGGACCTTGTCGAGGCGGACTGAGGCGGAGCAGAGCTGCGTGTCGTGGGATCAGGCGCGCAGCAGCGGCGGCTCTGATTCAGGAAGACGATATGGGCAAAGTCTACAGCTTTATTCAAGTCAGAAAAGCAAAAAATGTTTAGAAAAAAAGTGCTGCCAGTAGATAGAAGAAAAAAGACGCCGTCAATACGTGGAAGCTTGGAAAATATTTGTTAATTCCGAAATGAAATTCCGCCAGACTTTGGCTTAAGCGAGCGAGTCCAAGTCCAGACTCGAGATTCAGTCCAAGACCCGGTCTGAGACCAGGTCTGCACGAACAATGGCATTGCTCTGGCCGTTTGGAGAGTGTTAAAGCAGAGGATAAAGTTTTAAAGGTATTCTGTCTCTACGTCTGTCCAAAAAATACTTCTCTGTCTTACCGGGAGCAGCTTGTCGGAAAAGCAACGTGAATGAAGGACGCTTTGTAACCGAGAAATAAAAGTATAATTTTTAGCCTTCTTAAAGCGACAATAAAGTTGGCCACCACACATAGGCCTATTGTCATTATGACGTTCACTGTCTGAGCTTGTGTCGGAGGAGCGGCATCAATACATTCGGAGGACAGGGATGTCGTAACAGTGGGATTTAAAAATAAAGACATTCGGAATAACGGTGTGTCGATAGAAAGGCCTGTCGACAGAGAGGGCTGACCCCGGGTCCAGCTGTCTGCCCATGAAATTTTCGACAAATTGTAATTTGATGTAGTCTGGTGCATTTTTGAGGTTCTAGTCACATCTAAACGATGTATTTGATTGGTGGGCCACTATCAATAATATCGCATTTGGCCCCCGGGGTGCCAGTTTGAGACCCCTGGTATAAAGTGCTGAAGAAAACGTCCCCACGTGGCTTCAACCAAAACTCGTCCTATTTTGACGCTGTGAAATCTCGTGTCATTTTACTCTTTTCATATCGTGCTAAATGCACGGCGTAACATAAGTACTAAAAATAGCTGTGAACTCGTGGTCAAAGTACGCTGTTTTTGTGTCGTGGTAAAAGTACGCCATCCAGTGAGACTGTGTTATCAAAGATAAAATGGCCCAAAGGACTTAATTTCGACACTATTACATTATTACCTCAGCGCTTGATCCAAGATTCAGCGCGACATGTAAACAAACGGCACTAGAGGATGACGTCACCGGCCTATGATTCGAATTGTTTGTGCAAGTGTGAGTGCGGGCCGGTGCGGGCCAGAGAATTTTCTGCAATCGGGCTTGAGCGCGACACGATTACAAAACCTTAGTGTGAGTGCGCCCTTAGAGGACAAATACTGTATGATGCATTTTGATGTGTTGTTTCTCTTCTTTAAACCTACTCCTTTGCATTTTTTTTGTAATTCATAATTTATAAATGTGTGCCACAAAGTATTAAAGGTGGTAAGTGCTCCAATGTTTACTGCTAAGTGTAGGAATTTGTACCAATATAAGTGCCAATAAAAGTAATAGTAAGTGTACTAAAAGGTACCACTGTAAGTACCAGTAACTGCTGACACAATTACCCCTCCAAGTACCGCCCTAGGTACCACTGTAGGTACCACCACAAGTACCACTGTAAGTACCAGTAACTATCAGTGTTATGTACCAGTAACTGCTGGTACAAGTATTCCTCAAAGTACCACTCTAGGTACCAGTGTAAGTACCACAGTAAGTACCAGAGTAAGTACTACTAAGTGTCACTATTAGATACTAGTAAGTGACACAGTAATGAACTGGTAGGTAACGTGGTGGTCTTTTAAAGTGCTACCATAATGTGTTTCCCACATCAAAAGTTCAGTTAGAGCGCTATCTACTGACTGCAAAGGAAATTACACAGGGTAATCAATCAAACTGATCTAGTCTGATATGGTAATGTTGCAAATAACACCATGCGATAAAACAAGTTTCAAAGTTTAATAAAGTTGTATAAGTAGAATATTATGAACACGAGAAAGAATCCTTCTCTTAAGCTTGTTTGGTCCCTGATCACAGCTGCCCCTGGAACAGCTGCTCTCTCCATACGTCTTTGGTTGGTGTTTGTCTTGTCTGGGAGCTGAGCTGTGTGAGCTCTGGATGCCGTGGGCGCTGCAGAGGTGACCTGCTGCCACGCTGAAGAGAGCTGTGCAACTGTAACAAACACCGCACAAAACTAACACTGACAAACAGACGGACCAGGGGCAGGAGCAGGGGGACGTCAGACAGGGGACAGGGTGAGGGACATGTGTACGGGACAGTAAGAATGAAAATGAGATAAATGAAGTAATATGTATGCTGGACTAGCTTTGATGGGAAGAACGAACGTGATAACTTGCAAACAGAAGGTATTAAGAGTTGATTACAAGAGTTTTCTTATGATATGTTAATATTGTTTGTGGGTCTTTGGGTTGGCAGGCGAAATTTGGTTGAAATTCAGCAAATATGTAAAAAACGAAATGAATTAAAGCTGTGAAAATTGCTGATTTTATTAAGTTCAGCTGGCCTAATGTAAACCCAATGTTGATTTCTTAGGCTATGCCAAATACTCAGAATGACAGCATTACGTTTTGATTGTGCTTTACCAATACCAGTTTGACTGCATGCTTTTAAAGATACGTTCCAATAGTGGGATTTTAGTCGACGTCACTATCCCTTTACGGATCTTTCTGCTCCGTGCAAAAATATCTGCTCTCTATCTGGTTGGCTGGGGAAACTTCTTTGATTAAAACAACAAAACAGGACAAGAGCAGCTGTTTGGATCAGGTATGAACCGGTCTGACGTTTGACTCAGGGAGCTTGGAACAGTGTTTTCTTGCAGTTTTTTCACTCACCTGAGTGTAACTTTTAAGGGTCGGGTCGAAGTTCATTCACAAATGTTAAATTAGCAGCACAACTTTTATTTTCACACAGTGATAAACTCTTGTAGTTAGCTGACAACAACCCTAGCTTGAGTTGTTTCTCCAAGTTGATTGAGTGCATGTCGTAATGAAAACAATCCCTCTATAGCGCTCCATTGTATGTGTTTTTCCATAATCTTTTTGAGAACATTCAGACTAGACTGCATTCTGGTGGTTTGTGTTTAATGTCTGCTTATTGACGCACACACACACGCACAAAACCAAGAAAACAAAAATTGCTACCAAAAGTTTAATTTTTTTACAGTTCCAGTACTTTCCAAACCTTTTCAGTTGAAACTGTGTTCGGGTGTCAAACCATAAGAGATAATGAAATATAGTGTTCATTATAAGATATACATTATAGCAGCTCAGGCTGTTGTATCACTACAACACAATCTTGTATCACAAGAAATGTACACCACAACACTTACATTTTTTACGTACTTACTGTATGTTACACCGTATATAATGTACAATGTAAAAAAGCGTCAAATAAACACAATATTTCATAGCGCAAAATTCACACTACATTTCAAACTTTTTTTTTTTTTTTTTTGGTTTATTGGGTAAATTTAGGCTTCAAGTTAGGGCTGGGGCTTGGGCTAGATTAAGATTAGGATAAGGATTTGGTAACACTTCATAATAACTACATCGTAATTGGCCTTAGTAAACCACGGATAAAGCATAAATAAAGCCTTAATTATTCATGAACAGATGGTGAATTAATTACTGAAAAAATGTATTAATGCTTAGTAACAACTTAACTAAGGAGCTAAGGTTAGGATTTAGGATTAGGGGGCAGGATTCGGAGTAATTTAGTAGTTACTAAGCATCAATAAACTTTTTCATCTGTTAATTAATCATTTGTTCACGATGAATTAAGTCTTTATTAAGGTGTTAATAATGATTTATTAAGCCTAATTATTTTGTAGTTTTTCTAAAGTGTTACCAAGGCTTTCGTTAATATTAAGTTATCTTTACAACCACCATAGAAATGAATTGGGACTGCAACATTACTGATGCATTTCTGAGAGCTCAAACTGGCCAACCTTGGAATCAAGTTTGAAGTAAATGAAAATGTATTTTATAAATATTACAATACAAATAAAAAAGTAAAAATTTCCACAAGAAATACCGGATAAAAGCATCAGTTATTCCCCTCGATATGGGTCAGCACAAAAGTATGCCATGCTGTGAGGTTTATCCAAGGACAACATGCTTATGATGTGGACTTCCCCAGCACACTGCCTCCTCACACGAGTATTTGTACTGATAATTAGAGGCTTGATCTAAAATTTAAACCGAGGTCTCACCCGCATATACACTTGAAACGGCATAAATGCAAATACGCACAACACGGACGCCAACACGAGAGCCAGATTCCGCCTCATTATTGCTTTTTTTCCCGGGGTTCAGCCAGAGTTCACGCTTCGCCTTGAGCTTTGGAAAGAGAAGCAAACACACATTTAATTAATCCATCATGAATTTTTCAGAATGGCACCCTTTAATGTCGGATTATTATTATTATTTAGAATCTTGGGATATAGATAAATGATGACGCCAAACCGCCACAGCTTGCATGCATTTTAATTAATCTCCGACTGCAGGGGGAGGAAAGAAACACTTGTTATCTTCTGCCAAGTGTGGACCACCTACAGCAGGAGAACAGCAGAGCGCGTTTGGCCGGAGTCGCAGCACCGGGCAGGCACATGTTCGACCCAAACAGGCTGGAGCTGCATCACCTCAGACACGAGTAGAAAGACGGCTCATGCATTTTCATCGAGGTTGGAACTCGGTACAGATGGTGGAAATAGAGACTTTTTGGATCTGATTTTGAAGTCTTGTTTGTGTAAGAATGCACCATGTTTGAAGCAATGAGATACTTGTTACAGAGACAATGTAAAGATAACTTTTTGTTTGACTTGTTGCCGCTAAGGCTGTAGTCGACCCAAAACATTTTTAAGAGGTGTTCCAACCGTATAGCAGACTAAAGCTCTGAAGCTAAAGGTATATTTTGTTCTGACCATTTATCTCACCCAAACTGCTTGGGAAGATCTTAAATCCAATGAGGACAATGAAAAAACGACAAGATATGCCGAAAATGAAACACTCTACTATATGTATAAATTCAGTACTAAATCTTCAACATTTTCAACCTTTTTGTTGCTGTTCATTATATATCCTCATAATATAAACTAATACAAATTTTGGTCTACTGAATATTGGACTAAAAAAACTGCAATCCTCGTTGTCACAGCGACATTGGAAAGATGTGTCTAAAGCAGATTTAACATAAACGTTTGGAGTGGGATATTGAAAAAGTTTCCCAAACTGTTTTTACAAAGGCTATTTTTAGACTTCAAAATGCTCATTTGGCTGACACAAAGTGGGATTTTATATCCGTCTCTAGTTCCACAACATAAAGGAAGGTATTTAATTGTACATACAGTACATACATACATACATACATACATAGATACACATACGTACATACACATAATGAAGTGGCTGGTATAGTATACAGGAACATCTGTGTGGAGTATGGACTGGAAACCTCAAGGTCAAAGTAAAAAACACCTCTGAAGGTGGTAGAGAATGACCGAGCCATAATCCTGTGGGACTTTCAGATACAGATAGACAGAATGGTGGTGGGGGTGGATAAAAAGCAAAGAAACATAGTGGTTGCCACATTCACCAGCATCAGGAGAAAGAAGCTTGAGAAACTAGAGAAATACCAAGGGCTCAGAGAAGAGCTGGAGAAAGCTTGGAAGGTGAAGGCAACAGTGGTGCCGTGGTGATCAGTGCACTGGGGGCCGTGACCTCCAAACTGGAGGAGTGGTCCAGAAAAGTGCAATCCTAGGAACAGCAAGGACACTGTGCAGAACTCTCAAGCTCCCTGACCTCCGGTAGAGGACCCGAGCTTGGAATTTGAATGAGAGACCTCCCTTGGAGGGTGAGAAGGGAATTTTTTGTATTATATTACATATAATTTCTTTACCATTAGCTACTAAAATTAACCAATGAATACAGACACAAAAACAACTATATTTTTGAGTCACATATTTGTGGGCCATATTAGACCACCCAAAAGGTCAGGTTTTACCCACAGACCCTGGTTTGAAATGGCATTTACCTAAACTTTTTGTTTATTATTCATATTTGAGTTTCTTTGCTTTGCTAGCCAAAATAATATTTATTTTCTAATTTGCCTAAAAAGACCAGGCATTCACATTCTATAGAATATCTGTGAACATTGTAACATACATTTCACTTGAAGCTGAACCACTCATTACCACACATGACTTAAAGCCCTGTTGCATAATGTGTTCCCTTCAAGACTGAAATAAGATGATTATAGACAAACTAGAACAATAAGTCAAAGGCCTGCAGCGACACTTAAGCTCTGAGTGTTGGACCACATGAAGTGACTTGGAGAAAGCTTGTGCATTATGGATTAGTGGTCAGCTCATATTTAAATGATGGAGCTCAGGAGGTCAGCAGGTTC
Source organism: Mugilogobius chulae (assembly GCA_038363315.1). Taxonomy (NCBI): domain Eukaryota; kingdom Metazoa; phylum Chordata; class Actinopteri; order Gobiiformes; family Gobiidae; genus Mugilogobius; species Mugilogobius chulae. The sequence goes on from CM076405.1 coordinate 12,396,270, forward strand.
ATGAGAGCGTGTGCTTAAACAGGGTCAAGAGAATACCTGCAGGAGCTCCGCACATCTGGACCTGCACTGCACGCATGTTACTGAGCACGCACGTGGACCAAATGCATGTATTTACTATTATAAAACACATGCATACTATGTTGTCGAAGCTTTGCAAGGGCAGTAACTGAACTTTTACTTTAATTTCCTGGAGACTGTCACTGAAATCTTAACTAGAAGTACAGCATTTTATGTAAGCATGACAATCTCTGTTAGATCAAGAGCTGACACCAAATCATGATAAGAACGTATTACTAAAAACTAATAAGATTGTATTACTGTACAAAAAAACCCTCCCCCTCCTCCTCATCATCATCCTCATCCTCATCATCATCATCCTGAACCTTCTGCGTCACTAGAGTCACAGTCTTGTCAGTCTTTAGCATTTGTTTGTATCACTTTTGTGAGGCAGAGCATTTCACTGTGGATCCAACATTGATTAAGAATCCATCATCAAACAGGTTACATCAGAGACTTTTCCAAAGCAGAAGGACTTCTGCTGCACTGTCTGAGTCTGACCCCTATAGTCCAAGTTCTGGCCTAGACGCAGTCCGACTCTAAAACCGTTCAGAGACATTGTCCAAGTAAAGGAAACAGTTTAAGGCCGACCCAAGACCCAGTCAACAAATCTCCACAGTCACTTTTGTGTTTCATCTTCTTTGTTTTTCCTTGGATCAGCCTTCAGTTTGACTCTTAACTTTTTCCCTGCCGATGACGAAAATATCTGTCACTGCACAGCCAATCGTAGCCTGTCAGTAACGTCTATTTCCTTTTGTTCTCTGCGGCGATGTCAGGCTCTCTGATGCACATGCTGACTTTGTCTACAGTCAAGTACACGATGCAGTTTCACAGATTCACCAGCAGAGGGGGGTGTAGTATGAGCACAAAGACCTAGAGGAGGTCACAAAAAACTTAACTTAGGCTACGTTCACACCGCAGGGTCGGATTCTCAATTAAGATTTTTTCATCAATTCTGATTTTTTCATGTGGTTGTTCACATTACACAAGACATGCGACTCCAACTTGTCTCTGGTGTGAACGAGATGCGGCCCCTAAAGTGACCCGCATGCGCAGTAAAGAGCATCACGTTACAGGCACAGAGTGTAGTTACACAGCCAAGACATGTTTGTGTCTGTTTCAGGCTGTTTTGTGCAAAACGGAGCCGCAAAGACCAAATACTATCAGTGAAAAGTTCTGCTAACAAGCTAGCGCACATAGCATGTTCTGTTTCCTGTCCAAAATAAAGTCGGTCATTTTAAGAAGTCCAAAGAGTTGAAAACATTCAGAGCATTACACTACTATAGATACACGTCCAAACTATGTGTAAATGTGCCGCAGACTCACAGAGAAATGTGTTTCAAGCTCAAAAAGTTGGCGACGCTGACAGGAAGTAGTCCAGTGATAATGACGTTATAATAACTTGACCAGGCCGAGCCGCGGATAAATAAAAACAACACCAGAGGACTGCTTCGTAGTTTTATGGCTTTTCTTTTATCAAACAACACTTCTAAACGGATTTGTAGCGATGTTCTGTGGACTTTATGTGACTGATTTGTGCAGAATGGATGAAAGGACCTGGATGACACAACAGTTTAATCTGAAAACTTTACAGAGGTGAGTGAAAGATTCTCCACGGTGTTTGTCCTGCATCTCTCCCTCTGACTGACCTGATGCTCTGCTGCAGTAGCCTAGTTACTGTATGATAAGCCCGGTTATTAAACAGGCTGTGTATGTTTAGTTTAGCGTCGTCTCTTGTCTGGCTCACGTGGAGTTTGTGAGTTGAGTTTACCGGGGCGGTCCAGCTTTATGAGGCTGTAGCAGACGCTGGCGCGGATGCTCTCTCCTCCATTGACAGTTTTCTGTTTCTTCTGCCGCTGTTTCTGCTTTGACTTGTTGAGTTTTGTGACGTAAAAGTCGGATGAATGCGACATGAGCGTTCAGACTGGAGTCGCATTTGAAAAGATCAGATATGTATCGGATTTAGGACCACATATGAAAGTGGCCTGGGTCGGATGTGTGTCGTTCAGACAGCCATAAAAAGATCCGATTTGGGTCGCATTGGGGCAAAAAAATCGGATTTGGGTCGTTTCAACCTGCGGCGTGAACGTAGCCTTATTCTCCCTTGAGCGATTGGAAAGTGTCTCTAAGTAAAACTACTGTATCTCTTCCCCCGTGAAAGAGGCTGAAACTTTATAATCTGCATCAGAAAGTAGAAAACTGCTGTGCTGCCTTCTCGTTTGTAACACAGCTTGTGTTGAAAACAAAGGAAATTCAAATGCCTATAAAAAGTAAACAAATGAATGTAGAATAACAGTTCTTTTTTAAAATGAAAGTTAAAAACTAGCAGGTCTCCTTTGATGTACAACATGTCATGATTCCATTTGTACAAAGTGTTTTTGTGGAGCTGTGATATATTGTTTAAAATGAGCAAAAAGGCCTGACAGGAAAAGAGGGTCAAAGTGAGAATAGGGCTGGTACTGAATGAAATAAATACTGAAAAATGCGTTTCCAATAAATCTATTTCAACACAATCAGAAAACTACGGAAGTCCAGAGCTGCCAGTGTGTAACATTTTTTCCAGCTTTTCTCATTATTACGACTTTTTTTTTACGTTCAAACGAGAATATAATGTCGTTGTAACGACTTTACATTTACGTTAAAACGAAAATATATTCTCGTTCGAACGACTTTTTTTATGATAAACAGACTGCTCATCCCATGATGCGCCACAAGCTGGATAGCTCAGAGCCATGTACTACGAAGCTAGATTTGGGGTTTAGCAAGGTAAGTTCTGGGTTAAACCTGGTCTGGCGGTCCTACGAAACTGGATCACTTCCTATCGGGGCAGATCTCCATGGCAACATGCGGCCAACTCACAACCTGCTCCGGACCAGGATCTGAATAAGTTAAAAAGACGAGGCGCTGGCCAATCAGAGACGATCGAGGATTTAGGCCTTTGTGAAGAGACCGGGGAGAGAGAGAGAGAGAGAGAGAGAGAGAGAGAGAGAGAGATGAGAAAGGGCAGCGGAGAAATGAGGAAAGACGAAAGTCATGGCGTATTTTATATCAAAGCGACGCGCACGTATTTATAAAAAGGAGCCATGAGATCTTATATGTAGCAGTAACACTGGAAGAATCCTGTTTAATCTGTGTGATGATTAATAAACGGAGCATCATGGGAAGGGCTGTCTATTTTTCATTAAAAGTCGTTTTAACAAGAATATATTTTCGTTTTAATGTAAATAAAAAGTTGTTATAACGACATTATATTCTCGTTTGAACGTAAAAAAAGTTGTAATAACGAGAATATTGATGAAAAATGTTTACTCCACACTGGCAGTTCTGGACTTCCGTAGAAAACCACCTCTCTGGCCAGCGTAAAAATTTTTTCATCAACAATTTTTATTTTTTTTTTTATGTTAACTTTAGAAAAAAAAAATCAATATTGGATGGCAAATGGAAAATTTTAAGATGTTTTGAGAATTTATCACAACATAAGTGTCCCCACTTGGATTTGGAGGAGGTGCACATTTAAAAAAGCTTTTTCGGCGTGCCTCTTCAGCAGCGCTCGTTCGTGGGTGCTTCCATAAGACCAGGCTGTATTTTGCACGTCTTACTCATGGCAGCAGTGTGGGCAGTCACCCTCTTGGCATATTCTGCAAACTCCGTGAAAGTACATCGGTCTATACACAATAGAACACTGAAATCAGTCTTGTAGGTATTTATCGTTTCTCCAGTCGCAGATGCAGCTTATTAATAAAGCAGAACAAGTATTTGACCCCGACACTCTCGGCTCACGTTGTTTTGTGCAAATAAAAAACAAAAAATGTGTTTAACTCGGTGATCCCATGGCCTGAACCTGCAGAACCGGCTCTGTTTTTGAGATGGAGACACACAGGGCAGTGCAGTCTGAGGAGGAGGATGTGGGCGATGCTGAACAAAGCACAGAGATCAGTTACATGCAGTGTATGTAAATCAGAGCAGCGTGTTTATATAAAGCTAGTTTTATTGACTGATAGAGGTCATTTCTTTATCTGCTCTTTTCTATATAATGATCTGTGAATGTATTTACATAGCTGCATCAATAGTCATACGTGTACATATTTTTGTATTTTTTTGTTTTGTATCCCGTTCCTGTGAGCTGCTGCTGCTTGAGCCGATATGTAGTTTATAAATCTGTAAACGGGAGACCACACTTCAGCCACAAAGAGCGCGGATAAGCTTCATTTGACAAACATAATGGGAAAGACAGTGTTGTGTTGATTTCAAGAGGATTTGTTGCTTTGAACATAGAAAATAACTGTATTACGAACATAACGTCATGAGCAAATAAACAATGAAATGAAAATGTTTAGTCAGATTCATAAACTTAAAGGGATAGTTCGGGATTTTTGACATGAATCTGTACGGCATCCCCATCACCAGTGTTGTGCATCCACATTGACTTACCCTCGACAATGTCCGGTGAGCCGAGTTCCTGACCACTTTAGGTCCAGACGAAAGTAGTCCGGCAAGTTTACTGGGGGCAGAAAAATAAAGACTTTTTCTTCTCAAAACAATATGTGTTCAAAAGAGTGATATATGTGCAGACAAAACTGTTGTCTTTGTAAAAGTCAAACCTCGTAATCGCTTGGCACTATTTTCTCTCCCTTCATATCAATGCGCCAGCTGACAGCCGCGCGTGTTTGTTTCACTTTGTTTACTACCAGTAAAAGTTAGCGACGCCGACAACATGTCTGACTACGACAGCGACGACGAAAACATTGACTTCAGAACACAACCAAGGGGATATCTTTATGAACCCGAATATACTGATGCTAAATTCGCCAGATGGAGTTAGAACGGGCAGAGAGAGAGAGAAGATGGACAGCGAAGTGGAACATCTCCGATCAATATTCTTACCTGAGGTACAGGGACAGCAGCACTCTTCAACACTCGTTTCTTTCTCTGTCCTGGGCATGAAGAAACATAGTCGTTGTCGCTGAAGTGCACACAGCAAACACAAAGCTTTTTTATCTTTGCCAGTTTGCTGTTCACATTGAAACCTAAAGCTAGAAGCCAAAGTTTCCTCAGAGCAACGTCCGTCACGGGAAAACGTTGAAATGCGTGCGGAGATTCAGCCACACATTTGTTGGTACAGCCTGGATAGTCACAAGTCCGCACCATTCTCTCAAGTTAGCTTGTTTGCGTCGCTGAATGAGAATGTAAACACTGCCAAACAACTGAAAAGTGATGCGTGGCTGTCAGCTGGCGGCAGCGCGCAGTGATATGAAGGGAGAGAAAATAGTGCCAAGCGATTACGAGGTCTGACTTTTTCATAGTCAACGATTTTGTCTGCACATATATCACTCTTTTGAACACATATTGTTTTGAGAAGAAAAAGTCTTTATTTTTCTGCCCCCAGTAAACTTGCCGGACTACTTTCGTCTGGACCTAAAGTGGTCAGGAACTCGGCTCACCGGACACTGTCGAGGGTAAGTCAATGTGGATGCACAACACTGGTGATGGGGATGCCGTACGGATTCATGTCAAAAATCCCGAACTATCCCTTTAAGCCGGTTGCACACTAGAGGAGTTTAGGATCTTTTGTGATTTATTTTTGACACACAATACTGTAACCCAGGTCAAGGTTGTCAGTAGCTTAAAAAACATTTTTAAAAAGTAGTTCTATTTAAAAATATTATAAATAAATAAGTAACGTGCCTTGATATTGTCATAGTTCACATGACAGAGTTAATCTGTCTCACAGCTTCAGGATAGAAGCTGTTCCTCAGTCTGGAGGTCCTGGCCTGTAGGTGGCGCAGCCTTCTGCCTGATGGAAGCAGAGTAAAAAGTTTATGTGCTGGGTGGGTAGAGTCCTCCATTATGCTGTGGGCTTTCTTCCTGCACCTACTGATGTAAATGTCTTCAATGCAGGGTCTACTGCAGTCACAGATCTTTTCAGCACTTTTTACAATCCTCTGCATCGCTTTCCTGTCCACCACTGTGCAGCTACTGAACCACACAGTCATGTTGGTAGTGGTAAATGGTAAATGGTCTATTTATATAACGCTTTTCTACCGTTCCAGGCACTCAAAGCGCTTTACAATCTAGCATCCACTCACCCAGTGTAACAGACACTGAGGCAATGTGGGTTAAGTGTCTTGCCCAAGGACACAACGACAATCTGTGGCACCTGGTGTTCTAACAGTCTCCCATCCAAGTACTAACGAGGCCCTTTCTTGCTTAGCTTCTGAGATCTGACGGGATCAGGCTTTGACAAGCAGGTATGGCCAGTGAGGATGCTCTCCACCGCACCCATATTGCCAACAAGTTTGTCACCATACCGATAAATTAAGTTCACCCCTAGTCCCAGCAGAGTGTCAGTCTGTGGGCTGGGAAAGGTCTCGATTAGTGTGGTCTTGACTACTACACAACAATCCAGAACGCAGAAAGAATGGGAGATCATTCCAAAGCCTGGGAGCAACAGCATAGAAGGATCCGTCTTCTTTGGTCTGAAAATGTGTCAGAGGAACCATCAACAGTTTCTGATCCTCAGACCTCCAAGCACCAGAGAGTCTGTACTCAGAAAGAACTTGGCTATAGAGCTTGAAAGGTTACCATCAAAACTATTTAAAATCTCCATACAGAAACTCATTTGTTTGCAAAAAATAAAACGAAAGATACATACTTGAACAGACGAGGTCAGCTTGGAGTGCTAATACTCTCCCAGGTACCATCTGCGGACCAACAGTTCAAATTGCACCGTTCTAATCCGCCTAAATAAGAGAAAAAAAGCTCCTCGGAACACGTCTAAGCTGGGGGCAAACACTCTCCCCCTCTCCATCTCTCCATCCTGTCTCACTTTCCCTCTTTTAGCTGTCAGCATTCCCACACGGCTGCATTACAACATGACAAACTAATCAAATGCCATGGGAACGGAGCGGTGTGTGTGTGTGTGTGTGTGTGGGATCCATCTGCGAAAGAGAACCGGCCCGTACAATTCAATCCTACTGCCGCGTTTGCGCTAATAAGTTGTCAAGTGGCGCGGTGGAGGCTCCTGAGCCCTTAAGCTCTTGCTCAAACATGATCGGGGCCGTGCGGGTGATTTGCAGGACAATTGGCCCACCAGGGAGGTCAGGAGGTCAGCCGGAGGTGCTTGTCCGGACCTCCGTGTTCAAGCCGAGATACAAGTAGAGCTAATCTCCCAGACGGTCAAGTCGCGCCGGTGAATATGGGAACAAGAAGCCGATTTAATTGAACGCTGAAAAGGACTAGTGAGTTTAGTTTGCGTGAAATTGTGATTCAAATGTTGCTACAAACTTGTTACTTGTCCAGACGATACAAAGTTGGATTGTTGTCATTAAATAAGTTGGTCTTTGTGTGTAAAAGTTTCTGAAGCATTCATTTTGCTGAGCTGTCTTTGTAGATGCACTCTGACGACACTTAAAAGTAATTGTAATGTAACTTTGTCTGTCCTCGGACTTTAGTTGTGCAGCACTTGGGGCCAGATCTCCTGCTAGGTTTGGTCAGGACTACAGTCACTGGAGGATATTGTAGGGTTTGTGGAGGATACAGAGTTCCTGCAGAAAACACACCCAGACCTTCCTGGTCTGAGGCGAGAGTGCCAATCACTTTAATGTATAATTTCTGCTAAATTCCTCTCAGTCCAGGTTTTATGTCTTAAAGGTGCACAAATGTAAGCTTTGGCCATTTATTTGTCTTTGTTGCACTAAATTATTATGAAAAATCTGTGTTTTTACTGGCTTGCATTGTCATAAATAGGACCAAGAGGCCCTCCGAGGACCTGTGGATGGGCCTCTTGGTCTTAGCTTGGTCTTGACTCTCTGTGGTCTTGGGACAGTGCAACCTGGTCTTGGTCTCATTTAGTGTGATCTTGACTACTACACTACAATCTAGGGAACACATAGACAATGGAATAGAATTCCAAAGCCTGGGAGTAACAGCATGGAAAGTTCAATCGCCTTTAGTTCAAAAATGTGTGTGAGGAACCATCAACAGCTTCTGGTCTACAGAGCAAGAGAGGATCTGTGCTGGATCAGGTCACTGCTATAAGAAAGAACTTGGCTATATAGAGCTCAAAATTTTGCAAAACTCTTTTAAAATGTTCAAAAAAAAAAAAAAAAAAAAGAAAAGAAGCATGCTTTATAGACGAGGTCAGCTTGGAGTGCAAATACTCACCAACAGACCGTAAAACATATTTATCGTCATTGAGAATGTCCCAAAGTATGGTTTAAATTTCAAATTTCTATTGCATTGTGCAGTTGACTTTTGTCCTCCAGAAACTTACACCGTGCACTTTTAATAACGCTAATCAAATAATTAATAATCAGGGACTGATCAGGTGTATTGAGTGCTTTTAACTTCTTTTCAATTGGGGCAGTTTTTCTTAAAACGACTAAAACCTCTACAATTAAGGTTCAGGTTCATTAAAAAGGCATCTTGTACCAGATTCCAGCCTTTTCCATCTGTAGTCCAGAATCAGAAGTGCCTCCTGAGGGAAGGGAGCAGGAAGGCATTTCTGGACATGATATTGGTGGTAGAAACCAAGGCACCCGACAGGAATCTATGCAGGTCCGGGGTCACTTGGGAGTCGATCCCAGGACCTTCTTGCTATGAGCGCAGACCACCGCACCACCGTCGGCCTGAACTCAAAACTCAAATTCAGCCTTTTGGAGCACAAACAAATGCCTCATTCTTCTGTGAAGTTGCGACTTGGTAGTTTTGGCCTTTGCTTGGCCTTCGTGGTAAATATTCTGAGCAGTAGCTGGTGTCAATAGCTTTGGACTGAATGATACTAGATTTGACATAATTTGGATTTCTCTTCTAAAGCAAGAGCTATTTTTTTATTTAATGAGTTTAGAGACCTGCAGTAACATAAAAAGTAATCTTAGCCCTTTTAATAGTCCTAAAAAAAATTTGAGTAAGCATTTCAACTTTCTTTTTATCGCTAGCATTTCCAGGTGGATGATTGTTCATTATTATCCGGAGGAGGACTACTAATGCAGTTGCAGTAAAGAGCACAAGATGAAAAGCCATTAGAAGTGAGATGCATTCCAATAAGATCATCTCTGAAACACAATAACTACATTTTCTGTGTCGTTTCATCTTTCAGTTAAATGTCAAACTGCATTCAATCTCCATCCCATCTGTGCTTCATTTTACACTATTTGTGCCTGAGAATTGTCTCTATGGTTTCCCAACAACGCTGCATTAAATCAATATTCTGCAAACGTGTGACTCATAAAAAGATAAAAGATAGATAACGCCTTGTTATTATCTTGGAGCAACCTGCATTTACGTCGAAGCACATCTTTACAAGACAAGGATCCCATAATCACGACAAAATACACCACTCAAAAATGTATTCTCTTATTGTGCTTATCCATATGTAATAAAAAAGCATTTTGTTCCTAGAATCCAGGAAGTGTTTGTGGATGTTTGTAGCTGTTGTTAGCACGTTCGTTTCTACAGCGAAAAACATTTCTAAACCAAATATTTTATGTACTGGTCCATATGAAATAGGCTTTAAATGCATTTTCTTCTCTGAAAAACTGGGAGTGTCATTGTTGATGTTTCCATCATGGGTAAGCTACTGTTATTCAATTATTGGTGCCACAAATTCTCATTATGGTAAGTTAATTTTTTGTAAAATAGGCTTTTTCATCTATTATTTTGATCACTGATTATGATAAATATTAGGGCATCAAGCAAAGACACATACTCCACTGCTAAATCAATCAAATAAAAGACATTTAAAGAGTAACACTTATTCTCAAAAGAGTTCCAGGGGCCAGATTAAAAGAGTCTGAGGCCCCCGGGCCGCAGTTTGCCCAAGTCTGTGTTAGCATGTTGGCTTGTTAAAGTTGCAAAAGGCGCCTTTATGGCCAACTGTCCACATGTAATATACTGTACATGCATTTCTTCTCTAACCGGAGAGACAATTTCTTGATTCTTTTAGCATGAGTTAGCTGCCGTTAGCATGTTGCCTTCTAAAATTGCAAGTACTTCTAAACTACTTCAGTTCTATGTCGTATGTGCTACGCCCTCTACGGGCTTCGCTATTGGCTAACACTCGAGGCAGCGCCTCGCACCTGAAGATCAAACAATGTACCGCTCCAATCATGGGGACGTGGTTCCCCCACTGGCCGTATATAAGGCCCTGTCCACTATCGCTCGCCCTTCTTTTCACTCAGCACTTGAAGATCTCTTAACATGTTCTTTAAGAAAGATTTACTCTCTACAATCAAGATTTGGGATTCGCCGTACTCACCAGCTCGAAGATTGTCACCCTCCGGTGTCGAGCACCGTGGGTACGGCAGATGTGAGACCCTCTTCTCCCCGAGGACCGTCTGTTTCCCTCTGCCTCTGTTGGCAGCACAACACAGGGATAAGACCGCCCCGTCTGCTGCTCGCTTCCCAGGGAGAAGCGAGAGTGGCGCCGTGGCTTCATGAGCCCCGAATCCCCGGAGCATCTCGGTCCGGACCCGGAGATGTCCGAGGGGAAGACCGTGCCTCCGGTCCGTGCTGCAGCCTTGCCGAGCAAGGCTCCAGCGCCTCCTTCCCTCCGGATTGTCCCCCTATGAAGAAGACATGGCGTTCCTCTTCTCCCGCGGCTGCTGCTTGGCGCCAACACCGTGTGCCAGCATACCGGCCGTATCGCTGTGTGCACTGGTGCAGCGAGTCGGGGGCTCCATCCATCGAGGACGGGATCAGTTTGGCTCTGCTTCCCTCTTCCTCGCTCTGATCTGGCGGTAAGCCTCTATTCCAGCCCGAGACAGGCTGACGGCGGTGTCGTGTATCGCTGCTATGCTATTGCTACACGGTCATAGCACTAGCTAGCTACTAGCGCAGGACGGGATCAGTTTGGCTCTGCTTCCCTCTTCCTCGCTCTGATCTGGCGGTAAGCCTCTATTCCAGCCCGAGACAGGCTGACGGCGGTGTCGTGTATCGCTGCTATGCTAATGCTACACGGTTATAGCACTAGCTAGCTACTAGCGCAGGACGGGATCAGTCTGGCTCTGCTTCCCTCTTCCTCGCTCTGATCTGGCGGTAAGCCTCTATTCCAGCCCGAGACAGGCTGACGACTGTATTGTGTACAGCTGTTATGCTAATGCTGCACAGGCCGTAGCATTACTAGCAACTAGCGCAGGGCCTAGTTAGCTGCGGACCACGGTGGCTGTTTTCCTCTGCATGTCACAAGCTTTCGCCATGGGCGTAGGTCTATGTGCGCGCCACAGGTGGGCGGCAGACATCTCTGACTGGGTCTGTCTTCCCTCTAGGACCATGAGAAAAGCAGCTCGCCCGCTGCTTCGCTCTTCTGCTCGGGTCAGAAGGAGGAGCCGCTCTTCCCCGAGACACGCTCTTACAGCTGCGGCGTTCTGTTCCTCGGGCTCCGGCTCCCACAGATCAGGAGCGCGAGTCCGGAGCGGCGCGCTCCTTTATCTGGAGCTTGTAAGAGAGAGGAGAGGCTCTTTATGTTATGATTTAGAGTTACTTCTCACCATGCAACAGACACGCACTGGTAGCGTTTCTGTTGCTGTTCATGCTGGTGCTATAGCTCCGATGCTGGCTCCAGCTGTCCTGTCACTCTCATCCCCGCTGAGTGTCGCGGTGCGGATGAGTGCGTCAGGAAAGGGCAGAGGTTGACTGTGACCCCCCACTCTCGCCCAGGGAAGAAGACGTAGGTGAGAACCACGTACTTCACCACAGCCGCTGTCGTGAGGGCGGAGTTTCCAGCAGCTCAGATAGCTGTCCAGGGCAAGGACAGTTCTTTACCCACCGCTGCTGCTCTGGTAGCAGGGCACCGTGTTCTGCTCCTATCTGCGCTTGGAAAGCATGTGGGAAGAAGACAGGCTTCTGTGCATCATCTCCATTTACTCATCTTTTTATGTAGATGTTTTTTTTCCCGCTCCTCGCTCTGCTTTGAGGATGCGGATTTGTGTAGTGCAGGACCGTTTAGGGCGCGCTCTGATGCGCTCCCTCTCACAGGGTCACACATGCACGAGCAGCGGAGCTCCCATCACGTCTCCGCTCCCTCCCTGGTCAGTGCTGCGCAGCGACAGGGGACGCGCGCTCCACCTGTCCTGGCTGCGGACGGTCCCCCAGCTGGCATTGCTGTTGGAGTTACACCAAACACCTTCTTGCGCTGTCCCGCAGCACGCAGGGGGCAAGTGCAGGCTCATAGGGGTCGCGCATCGACGCGCTTCCCCTCGTGCTTTGGAGGAGAGTCTACAGTCCATAGATCCTCTCCTCTTACGGTTAGTGTAGCGCCGCGGCATCAGACGCCTGCTCGTCCCTTCCAGCATTAGGAGCAGGGGCAAGTCTGTGAGCGCTCGGCCTCTGCCCGGAGCTTGACAGCATCTCGGCGGAATGCTTGTCTATCTACTCATTCCCTAGGGGAGGCGCAGACTGCGCGGGTGCGACGTTATGACCGGTTCTCGTTCGTACGTCCCTTACGAGCACCCCCCCCCCCCCCCCCCCTACGGACATAGTGGGCAGGCCCAAGCTTCTGGCTCCCGTCCCTCCTGCTACGATATGCAAGCGGAGAGAACGGAGAAAGTAACTGCAGTTCTATGAGTATGTGCATAGCCCTCCTCGGGCTTCGCTTTTGGCCTTTATCTACATGGAAGGCCGACATAGAACGGTTCCTACTCCCCGTACTTCTTGGTTGCCAAGAAGTGCGGCGGCATACGGCCCTTTTTGGATCTGCGTGTCTCCTCCTTCCTGTTACGTGGCGCAGGATTGGAGGTGCTAGCAGAGAGAGGAGAGAAAATGTAGTTACTTACGTAACTGTAGTTCTATGAGTTTGTGCGTAGTCCTCTACGGGCTTCGCTATTGGCCTCTATCTACATGGAAGGCCGACATAGAACGGTTTCTACTCCCCGTACTTCTTGGTTGCCAAGAAGTGCGGCGGCATACGACCCTTTATGGATCTGCGCGTCTCCTCCTTCCTGTTACGTGGCGCAGGAATGGAGGTGCTGGCAGAGAGAGCAGAGAAATTTTAGTTACTTGCGTAACTGTGGTTCTATGAGTGTGTGCGTTGCCCTCTGCGGGCTTCGCTACTGGCCTTTATCTACATGGAAGGCCGACATAGAACGGTTTCTACTCCCCGTACTTCTTGGTTGCCAAGAAGTGCGGCGGCATACGCCCCTTTTTGGATCTGCGCGTCTCCTCCTTCCTGTTACATGGCGCAGGAGTGGAGGTGCTGGCAGAGAGAGCAGAGAAATCTTAGTTACTTACGTAACTGTAGTTCTATGAGTGTGGCATAGCCCTTTACGGGCTTCGCTATTGGCCTTTATCTACATGGAAGGCCGACGACATAGAACGGTTTCTGCTCCCCGTACTTCTTGGTTTCCACGGATGCATAGCCTAGAGGCCGTTTCGCATGCTGACCACACGACACCTGTTAAGTGTGTCAGTCTGGGCGATTGTCTGACTCTGTTAACCTCATGGATGCTTGCTTCCAGGTTTCCATTGTTTCGGAGCTCTGAAGGTTCCACCGCTTCTCCATGGCTAGGAGATGCCAGGAATATTGCTGACTCCCGTTTGGCTGTTCGCTGGCACTTGGAGAAAGTGCGTGGAGGCGGCGCTGGACCTGCTGCGTTGTATTGGAACCAGCCATTGGCTCATCCTGGCCTCCTCCCATCAGGAGGCTCAGGCTCACACAGAGGTGGTGCTGGATCTTCAGGCTGGGCTTTGTGGTCAACAGACTGTGTTTGAAGGACGCAAGTCCGGTCCCATCAGATTCAATCGCTTCTCGGATTGATGGCAGTGGCCCAACCAGTGGTACAGCTGGCCTACTGCCCATGAGACGCCTCGGTGGTACTCCCGTCTCAGGTTGCACCCGGCGCACGACAGGAGGACATGGCTGAGGCCCCCAATGCCCGCACGGAAGGATATCCAGTTCTGGACCGTCCCGGTTCTTCTGAGCCAGGGTGTGCTGCTGGGTTGTGTCCCCCATTACACGGAGTTGTTCACAGATGCCTCCCTGTTAGGTTGGGGGGGGGGTCTTGGACCAGTGCTCGACGGGCGGCACCTGGTCTCCGACGCCCAGCCACATCAATGTCCTGTAGATGGAGGCAGTGAGGAACGTTCCTGCACGTCCTGCACTTCAGAGCGGAACTGGAGTGACACCACGTCTTAGTCCGATCAGACAACACGACTGTGGTGGCTTATCTGAACAGACAAGGGGGAACCAGATCTCCCTCGCTCCACAGGAGGGCGGCCTGAGATCTTTCTATGGGCCATCACTCACCTCCTTTCCTTGAGGGCCCGGCACATCCCCGGCATTCTCAACGTAGGCGCGGACAGAATGTCCAGGAGCGGAGCAGCCCGCGGCGAATAGAGCCTAGCCCCTTGGGTGGCGGCGCAGGTTTGGCAACAGCTCGGCCAGCCGGTGGCCGACCTGAAAGCACTCTATGCCCCCTGTAGTTCTCACTCAGACCAGGGGACGAGCCTCCTCTAGGCGTCAACGCGTTGGCGCACCGACTTTGGCCGAGGGGTCTTCTTTATGCATTTTCCCCTCCGGCTCCTCCCTCCACTGCTCCACAGAGTCAGGAGAGACAGGCTACAAATGGCCCCGAACAGTCCAAGTGCCGGGTGGTACCCGGACTTGGTGTCCATGGCACAGGGGGGACCTTGGCCCCTCCCGGACTCGCCAGACACGCTGACTCAGGCCCAATGATCCCTTTACTCACGTCCAATCCTAGGCCACAGGCTCTTGGTTTGGAAGCCGAGAAGGAAGGTGGTTAGGCCTAGGCCTCCCTTCTGCTGTAGTCTCGACTATTCAAGGAGGCCGTGCGCCTTCGACGTTTAGGGCCTACAGGCTATGATGGCAGTTGTTTGCCACATGGTGCACGGAGAGGTCAGTGGATCCCCTCTCCTGCACTATTCAGGAGGTCTTGGGTTTTTGTCAGGGTCTCCTGGCCAAAGGTCGATCGGCCTCTCGTTAAGCGCTTCTTACGGGGTGCGCTCAGTCCGAACCCACCCCCCAGAAGCTCTGCCGCCCCTTGGGAACTGCAGGTCTGTTAGAGGGCCTCTCGGGTCCACCTTTTGAGCCCCTGGATCGCGCTGAGCTCAGCTGCTTATCGTTTAAGACGTTTTTGATGATCGCCTCTGCCAAGAGGGCAAGGGAATTATGCGTCCACTCCATCCACCCTTCTTGCATGTTCTTCAGCGGTGATGGAGGCTTGGTGGAATTATGGCCGAACCAGGCTTTCCAGCCTAGGATGTCCAGGGTCATCCGCTTGGGACAGCGTTGTCATCCCCCACATGCGTCAGCGGAGGGTGAAGGGTGTCACCTGTCATGTCCGGTCAGGGCATTTCGCCGCTTCCTGCACTGCACGGCTGGCTTCAGGTATTCTGACCAGTTATTTGTGGGTTTTGATGCGAAGGATCGAGGCACTGCTCTCTCTTCGCAGCGCTTAGCCCACTGGGTGTGCCAGGCGGGTCACATGACTGACGAGGCAGAGGGGCGTTCCCCTCCTGCACTCATCAGAGCTCGTTTTACCTGGTGTGTGGCCACCTTTTCAGCTACTCTTAGAGGGGTGCCCCTAGAGGAGATCTGTCTGGCAAACTCCTGGTCCTCCTTGTCGACGTTTGTGCAGTCATATCTGTTGGATGTGACAGTGCGGTCAGTGACTCATTTGGTCCTTTATCGCGGGCCGGATGAGTCGACATGAGGTGACGGCCTAAGGACTTTCCTCTTTGTTGGCGATGTGCCTCAGGCGCTTTTTGGAGAGGCGACCTGCGCATTGCTTCCAGTTTCAGCGTCTTCTTCTGGAGGCTTTTGCCTGGGTGTTCTTGGCGCTCTTGGGAGAGGCGGCCTGTTCACCTTCGTTCGTACTCCTTCTGGATACTTTTGTGGTGGTGTCCTGGTGCTCTTGGGAGAGGCGACCAGTTCATCAATGCATTAGCACTCCTTCTGGATGCTTTTCTTGTGGTGACTTGGCGCTCTTGGGAGAGGCGGCCTTTCATCACCTTTGTTTCTTTTTCATACGGGTGGTTGTGGCAGGTCCGGGCAGGACTATGTGCCTTCTCTCCATCCGGTTTCAACCTCGCCCGCTGCCTCTCTGTACTTGGTACGAAGTAGGTTTGCGGGTGCGCTCCAATCATGTATGCCTGCTGGGAGTACATTGATCCTACGGCCTTAGCGTAGGGTATGCCAATAGCGAAGCCCGTAGAGGGCGTAGCACATACGACATAGAAATCTTAGTTACCTAATGTAACTGTAGTTCTATGAGTATGTGCATAGCCCTCTACCTGCAGGCCCAGCAGGCATGTCTTCCACTGTGCTAGAGTTCAAGAAGGGCGAGCGATAGTGGACAGGGCCTTATATACGGCCAGTGGGGGAACCACGTCCCCATGATTGGATCGGTACATTGTTTGATCTTCAGGTGCGAGGCGCTGCCTCGAGTGTTAGCCAATAGCGAAGCCCGTAGAGGGCTACGCACATACTCATAGAACTACAGTTACATTAGGTAACTAAGATTTACCTGTACCTGTCCACTTTTGTAAAAAGAATAAAATCTAAAATCCAGGAAGTGTATTTGCTAATGTTTTTATCTGGTGTGAGCATACTGGCTTCTAAAAGTTGCACTTCTAAACTAAATTGTTCAGTTTATTTATCTGTCCACATGTAAAAAAAAATCTCTTTCACTTGCACATTTTTTTTTTTTGCACGAGTTATCTTCTGTTTAAATAGTTGCAAAAAGCACTTTTATATTAAATACTTGTAAATATACTTGTACATTTATATATGTCCATATGCTTGTATTGACCCTATTTTGTCCCGCCCACTTTTCTAGGATTTGCACTTCCTGTTTAGCTCTGTTACGGTAGTTTACATGTTTGTCTGTCTTGTGGGGCAATTTCATCCATATGTAATGACAGTTAAAATAAAACCATCGTCTGAAGTCTACAGGCTAAATGCAGCTAAACAGGAAGTACAATTCCTAGAAAAGTGGGCGGGACTAAACAGGGTCAATATGTAAAAAAAATTAAAAATCCTACTATCGACGAAGTGCATGTTGATATTTTAGCATAGAAGCTTTGACTAGCCTGATGGTTTCTAAAATGACAAAGAATGCTTCTAGACTATATAGTTTATTTAATGTTCACATGTTTTCTTTTGTGTTTATTTATTTATTTTATTTTTTTTTTTTTCAAAAATGTATTGAGCAAGTGCTAGCTGCCATTAGGATGCTGTCTATTCAAAGTTGTGAAAAGCGCTTCAAGACTAAATAGTGCAGTTTATGTACCTGTTGACATGTTAAAAAAATTCTTAAAACCCTGTTTGTTTTTGCTGTTAGCATGTTGACTAATTGCAAAGAATGCTTCTGAAATATAATGTTAATTGTATGCACCACTATGTACAAAAAAAAAAAAAAATACATAAAAAAAAATCTTCCATAAACTCAAAGTGTATTTTTAAAAAAGTGTTTTTAGCATAAGTCAGCTGTTAGCATGTAGGTTTCTGGCTAATTCTAAACTAAATACAACTGTTTATGTACTTGTACATATGTAAAAAGTTTCCTACGATACAGAAAGTAATTAGCATTATGTTTTTGTGTTTTTTTATTTGATTTTTTGTTTTTAGCATGAGTTAGCTCCCATTAGCATGTTGGCAAAACAAAAATTTGAAGGTGGAGATGGAAGACATTAGAAGACATATACAGAGCACAGTCAGAGCAGGCTCAAAACCTCTTTATTTTCTCAGCCTATAATCACGACACTCTAGAATTTATTCCCTCATTGTGCGGCCATTGGACTGAAAGAATGCGCCGCAGCTCTCAGTCCATCTCGGCTGCTGGTTCCTGACAGAGCAGCACAAGTTGAGAGCTGTTTCTCAGAATACAAATGCACCAGATTAGGGGTAATTTGATTCGATTATACACCCGAGTTTGTCTCAGTGCCCCGAGCCAGGAAATAAATGATATTCAGTTTGATATCATAAACTGTAAATGTTTCCTGCGAAGTGAATACGCCACTCGAGCGCTCGTATCAAGTGTAACTACATTATCGTATATATATTTCAAAGCGAATGGGCCAAAAACAACTGTTGAGGACTGCTTTTCTCTTTATGTGCGTGCATTAAACAGCTGAGTATATGAAAGCAATATGTTTTCTGCGGCTATAGGGGCTGTTATGTTCTGCACAGAGGGTATTATGAGAGGATAATACACAAGTGGATCTCAGGACTTACTTTACTGGAGGACGCTTAAGCTGTAGAGGAAGGTTTTTATTTTTATGCTAAGGTTCTCTAAATGATTGTATTCTTAATGTTTGTTTTTAAACTTAGTTTGGAAGATTAATACCAGTAGTGATAAATAATAGCTTTAAATGAATAATGAATTATTTTTTGAAGAAACAAGTAGAGCCTTTGAGACGAAGACATGTACAAATTTCTCTTGGAAAAAACATGTAAATGGGCCTGTAAGCATACTTTTAAGCAAATTAGTGTCATGGTGTATTTTTGCTTGTCAAATTATATGAATCTGTCACAGTTTATGACTTCTGGGACAGTTTACTACACTAATTAGTTACTAGGCAACTTCAAAGTGTAGTCAAAGACATCAAAATAGTTTTACAAATTATAAATAGTGTGGTCATTTAAAACCAGAAAGTACAAGTTTAATCCTAAAAAAATGACTAAACAGGCATTACGTTTGTGAGATGTTCAGAAAATTCTTGAATATAACGGTTGTAACTCTTTAGCTAAATAAATCATCGTCTGCGGAGACTCTGCACCAGGAGCTGTGGTCAGCTGAAGCTGCTGAGCTCTGCCTCGTGAGCTTCTGGAGGTTTGGTCTTGACCTCATGTTCTTCTTGTGCACTGACCTTGTGTCCTGTTTTGTGCACGAGACTCTCTGCTCCAGGAGTCTGATGGTGCTTTCTCATTTGGCTCATCATTCGGTTGCACGGTGGCTGAGCGGTTAGCGCTCTTGCCTCACAGCAAGAAGGTCGCGGGTTCAATTCCCGCACGGGCCGGGCCATTCTGTGTGGAGTTTGCATGTTCCTCCCCGTGTCCGGGTGGGTTTCCTCCGGGCACTCCGGTTTCCCCCACCAACCAATAACATGCATGTTAGGGTAATATCCTCCAGCTACGGTAGTCCTGACCAAGCCTAGCAAGAACATCTGGAGATGGGTCCCCGAACGCTGCACTGTGGTGATCACTGCTCCTGAGGAGATGCCCCAGAGGCATTGAAGGATGGGTCAAATGCAGAGGACAAATTTCCCTACGGGGACAATAAAATATACCTTAACCTTAACATCTCTACCCAGTCTAATGATATAGTCTTATAGTCAAAATGTTTTTAGCATGTGAGGGAAGGGTGTGTGTGTGTCGGAATAGGGGAAGTGTGCTTGTTAGGGTGAGGGTATTCTACAAGCCAAACTGGCGCCACCTAGTGCCTCTCTTCAATTTAATTTCACTCCAGCTACTAGGTGAGGTATCGCAGGACTGCAAACGATTTCTAAAAAGCAGGAAGTACAGTCGTCAAGGAGCGTCAGCGAGCAAGAGCAGAGTGGTGTGTTGGCCAGAAACAACCTGAGTAGAGATAGCAAACTGTACATGTTCATGCTCTACTTCCTGGACAACAAAACAACCAAAAAGCAGTGATTGGTTGAATCAAAATAGTCGTTGCCTACTGGGAAGTAAACCAACCCCAATGATGCGATGTCAGATGGTTTCCATGAAGTGAAATGAAACAAGCTGAATCATCAAGTTGGTTAACTACCATTCTCGAGCAAAAAAGTTGATAGTTCAACTCCTGTGCGACCCAGACCTTTCTATGTGGAGATTTCTTGACATGTCTAGGTGGGTTTCTTCCAAGCACTTCAGTTCCCCACCAATCAAAACATGCACCACAGAGAATATCCTCCAGTCATTTTAACCAAGCCTGGAAGATCTGGAAATAGGCCCCTGAGCGCTGCACTGTGGCGCTCAATGCTTCTGAGAAGATGCTTCAGAGCTATTGAAGGATGGAAAAGCAAAATGCAAAAGTGTACCTTAACCTTAAATAGATTAAACTGATCCTTCACCCAATTCTAAATTTAAAAAGTTATATAAAAATCACTTCCTATTGAAATACGTGGAAGGCTGAAGAAATGCTGTCTCCTCACTAACATAGAAGTCAATTCCTTGCATTACTTACCATAGTATTTTCGCATCTATTTACCATAAATTAAAAATACCATCTTTCATTAACAAAGAAAATTGCTTCCTGAAATAGTAGTTTACTTTGTACGACTGTAAACGAGAATACTGTTTTTATATATTTTTTTGTTTTTGCACTATAATAAACAAAAATTAATAACTTTTTAAAAGCAGTTGTTAATTTTGTACGACTATAAACAAAAATTTGGGTACTTTTGATTTTTTGTACGACCATAAACGAAAAATAATTGCTGTCTAAAAGCAGTTGTTAATTTTGTACGACTACAAATGTAAATGTGTGCATGTATGAAAGTAGCATACACTCATTCAAATATGAAGTATGAGTATATGCCCGTAAGCACTCCAAGCAAAATATGTATGTATTTATATTATATTATATTGATATATAAGTTCATTGAACTTCCACCTACTCCTTTTAAGCATTACATTCTGTTGCTGAATGTCTTCTATGCCAACACAGTCTCACAAGAAGGCGTACATATAGCACGACACAAAAATAGCGTATTTTTAGCACGATATCAGTCCTGTTTTGCGTACATATGTTACGCCGTACATATAGCACGATATGAAAAAGCGTAAAAATGACACGAGATTTCACAGCGTAAAAATGCCACGAGTTTTGGTTGAAGCCATGTGGAGACGTTTTCTTCAGGTGAAACGGTTAAGTTCAGGCAAAAAGTTACTAAAATGGTTAACATTAGGGTTGGGGCTTGGGGTAGGTTAAGATTAGATGTAGGATTTTGTTAATTTTCATGAATAAGAACACGTCTTAACAACCACCATTGAAATGAACAGGGACTGTGACTCGTACTATAATTACGCAAAAGAGCCTTAAACTCGTGCTAATCATACGCAATTTACATGTTGCGTTATGTCGTGGTATATGTACGCTTTCTTGTGAGATCGGGCTGTCTATGCAGCAGTTCTTTTTATATTTTATGCAGTTCTACGAACTGACTGTTGCTCAAATAAATCAATAAAAAAAAAATAGTGCCTCAAGTCCATTTGTGACTCTCTTTTATAAGTGACTTGACCCATGCATATTTCAGATAGCATTCACCTTAAGTACGCTAGATTTATTCTAAAAACAGCTGTGTGAATTGTTTTAGAAAGCTGTTTCTGTGTCACTGCTAATGCTACCGACAAACAAAAGAAAAAGCATGGCATTCTCCAGAAATACAACTTGTACGCTAACTTTCTACACTTTCCGCTTTTAAAAAAATACATCTACCTTGACCGGCGCAACCGTTTTAAGAGCCTGAGTGGCAATCGAGACAAACTCTGGGAAGCTTCCACTTCTCGCTCTCACTGCGTCTCAACTGGCTCTAATAAACTGTAACATTCAATAAAAATACAGCTATTAAGAGTCAGAATGTGCTAAATCCAGTCTCCGAGGCAGATGAGCTGGTGTGAAAGATGGCGGCGTTCAGGGCTGTTTGCAGGTGATGCTGTGTGAAGTGCGCTAAAGTAAACACGGCTCTGATTTTTATTCCTCTGATGCTCTGCTCGGAGGAGGAGGCCATTTGGGCGTATGTTTTATGGAGAGACATAACTCTGACGGAAACATCCACACACAGCAGCCAGCCAGCCTCCGTCACTCCAGAGCTGCCACTGTTGTGTTGTATACGAGATGCTCCGGCGGACAAATGATTGAATAGTGAAAGAAGTTTGGATGTTGTTGTGAAGTGCTGGAATTAGAATCTTTAACCAGAGCTATTCAGCATAATATAAGCATAGGGTTTGACTCTGGTTTAGCATCAAGTCTTTTTTACTGGGATACTCAAGTCTGAAAAATGCAGAGATCTTCTAGATTTCTCCCTCGGTAATCTAGGTGAATAATTATTAGTTCATCAACTGTTCATCCTTTGCCATTCCCTGTCTTTTCCACGCAAAATAAAGTTTGGTTAATAGCAATGGTAGGACATGTTGTTACAGCCTGTTGTCACAGATATGCTTGTCTATACCCCACAATTTGAAACTGCAACTATGTATTTCATGTGTTGCTTCCCCAGTTAATTTTCTATTGTGGATGTAAAATACTAATGCTAACCTAAATCAATTTTAGGCACAAATCTAAACTTCAACCAAACTGCATGTCTATACCACGCCAAGACAATGGGCATGTACACACACCAGAAAAGGCAGAAGCGTCATCATGACAGAGAATTTGTCATGGCGTGGTATAGACACGCAATCCATCAGAACAAGTTGTTTTTTATTGTCGGTCTCCTCCTGAGTCTTTGATTTTGCGCTCTGTGCTAGGAATGATCAGACGCATGCAGACTTGGGTTACTCTTCATTAAGTGGGACAGCAGTAGGCGGACAGGCAGTGCTCGGCATTCAAGCAATGATGCCTACACGCTCTGCTTTATGTGTGTTATGGGTGCGCTGGAACTGATAGAAGACTTACAATGATCCTTATCTTTGCCATCTTTTAGTGGTCAACCGCAGCCTGCAAAAGATGGATATTTCCATCTTTGGCCTTTTATTATGTGAGGTGATAGAGAGCTTTCTTATGCACATGCTGACTTTGTCTACAATCACGCCTCACGTACACTGACTGCGAGGCAGGTTTGATGTGAGACATATGCAAGTGTAGTGAAAGATTCACTGCACATCTGATCATCTGATCAATTTTCAGTATTTTGCCACTTGTGGATTGCAACACAGGAAAAAGACTTTTGCTTAATTTCCTTCCCCCTACAGGAATGTGTCCCGTCTTGTGATTTACGAGGGGCAAAGCAGCAGCAGCCCCCAAACCAACTAAAGACTGACAATGTGTTTGGGAGAAAGACATTAAATTCAGAACTGTTTTTCACAGGATGAATTGCCATGTACAAAGTGTGACCATGTCAATATTGTGTATCTATGCTGTGCATTTGTGTGTGAACAGCTCGGGCTTTGGTAAGAAAAGCCGAGGCACAATGAGACCTGAAAGTATCAGCATCATAAAACCCCCGACCCCTCACACACAGACATCTCCCAGAGCATCACAAGCTTCAGGTTGATTGGACAATCTTCCCGCCAAAAGGGGAAGGACTTTAGCCAGAAGAAGCTCAACTCCACTCATCTCAACTCTCTTAAAGTTTTTGCCGGACACACGAGTGGTCGGTTTTCTGCAGCCGCTCAGAGAAGTTTCTCATGGAGTTCTCTTGCTAACCACGTGCACGGAGGGCCTCAGACCTCAGTGCAGAAAATGGAGAAGAAAAGCATTTAACTTTCAGGCTCTGGATCAGATCTTTTGGGACTTCTTCTAAGCCACACAAGATCCAAGAAGCCAAAACTCCTCCTTTTTTTTGAGAACTTTCAGAATCTTCAACGTCAACCCAGAGATGGAAAGACAAAGACTTCTTGGGCCCACGCCCTAAACTCTTCACATTTTTAAATGTGAACGTGGCTTAAGGCAGAACCAACGCAAACGGACAATTTTTCCAACTTCAACCTGGTCCTCCCTGCAGCCAGCCACGACGTGCCCGGTGCGACCCCAGCCCCCGGCCATGCTTGTGCAGCAGAGAGCAGCCATCGTCTCCCAGCGCGACCTCCACAGAGACCAAGAAGGACATCTGACTGGTCGTATGAACTAAACTGTCACATTTGGCTGGTATAGACACAGTTAATGCAAATAGATTTAGATAAACAGTCTACTCTTATTGTGCATTATTGGAAACTCATCTGCATACTTTATTTAAACACTGTATGTCATTTTCTGGTCAATAAATCTTCATAAACCACAACTTATTTTGGTAAAGTGCATGATTAATTTTCAGAATGGAGTCCCTGGAAATGTGAAAAGATTTTACAACCTTCAGATTAGACTAATTAATTAATTAATCAATAAATTGTTAATTAATCAAAATATTTGGTATTAGAATCAACTTTTTCTCACTTTGGTGAGTGGTGCCCCGACAAAATCAATCTCTATTATGATTCTATTTATCAAATTATGAAGTTTTATCTGTACTCTCTGTTCTGTGTTTCACCTTACAGCGGTCAGATAAAACTTTAACCTATTATGTTGGTGCCGTCTCTTAAGGCCGGTACCAAGATATAACAAATTACTACACAAGTTTCTTGCGAAGTGCCTTGTACACTACACTGTACGCTCCAGTCTACTGTGGTCCATGTTTGCCCAAAGCCACGCAGATTCACATGGATTCCCGCGAGAATGCTTGTATTATGACATGAAAGTCGCATTAGAACGCTGCGACCTCCAACAAAAATAGACTCTCTACGAATTTTTTCCGTACACTCATGCGACTCTCAAATATGCACAAGGGCACATTGGTTTTAAGCACTTTCTAAGTCTTGCGAGAGTCGCGCAGCAACTCACGGACGAGGAACAAAACTTCCTTTTCCGTGAACAATCCAAAAGTGGTCAGAGTCAATTAAAACTACTGTGTTTCTTCATGTTTGGAGGGTTAAAAATACCTATGCCCCTTGAAAAAGGCTGGATCTATATAATCTATATCAGAAAGTTAAAAAAAAAAACTGCTGTGCACAGCAGACACTCGTTCTCATTGTTTTAATCATCTAAACCTTGCATTTTTATCCTAAAGACATTATTTTATTGTAGCTCATGCTCTTTCACCAAAAAGTAGAACATATGAAAATAACACTTTCATAAAGTTTGTTTTAGAAAAGTTAGTTTTCTCTATTTTTTCTCTCAAAACGCTGAAACCTAATGAAAACAAGGAATTTCAAATGCCTATAAAACAGAATGGATTAATATAAAATAACAATTCTTTTTTAATTGAAACTTATAGGTCTCATTTGATGTACAACTTGTCATGAGTCCAGTTGCACAAAGTTTTTTTTATGGAACTGTGAATATTGTTTTATAATTAGCAAAAAGGCCTGGCAGGGAAGAAGGCTCAAAACGAGAGTAAGGCTGGCCCTGAAAGAACAGCATATACTTGACCCTTTCCCATACAATAACAACCTCGCTTCATAAAGTCAGCCCTACAGAGTGATCCGACCCTTTTAACGCACTCCGTCCATTACAGCGAGGGGGGAAGTGTGCTTGATTTTCCATAATTGTTCCTCGCTGGTTCATTTCCTGATTATCATTTCTTGCTTATTTCAGTGCGGTGCAGCTCATTTAACTTGATGTGCATTATGGGAGCACGACAGCGGAACAATCAGGAACAACTGGAGCCCAACGCCGCAGTCTGTCTCCACTTCTCACCAACTGTTTGTTCTTCAGCGCGGTCCGCACACACAAAACTCTAATGGATGTTAAAACGATAATGCATTATGTGTCACAAGGCTGGCTGCGCTGAAAAATGCCGAGAGTTCGAGAAGTACAGATGTGTTCTTGGGGAGACGAAGAAGTTTTGTGGTTTTGTGTGTCTAGTTAGCACATCTTTCATTCATGTGTTCTGTCCATGTTGACTTCTACATTCATTATTTAAAGGTTCAATATGGAACTTTTCTGGTGTAAGGTATTAAGGTGAGACACTGCAGATGAAAAGAAATAAGCTACTGTTGTAAAACTTGACATCTAAAAAGATTTCTTTCAATTATGTCACCAAATGTGCCAAAATCGACACTGTTTCCTGGGAAATTTAAAGTAATTTAACAAAATATAAGTACTACCAAGTATTGTTATTTGTCAAAATATAATGTCTGTGTCATTTTGACCTTGTTTGTAATATGACTGCTATGGAATTGTGTTGTGGAATTACCAGTTTGCAAGTCATAACTTGGACTCAAGTCAGACTTGTGACTTGATAAAATTGACTAAATCTTGGGACTTTATAAGTCCAAGTCTTGTCCAAGTCAAAAAGAGACAAATCTAAGCCAAGTCTTGAGTCAAAGAAAGATAAGTCCAAGTCAAATCTCAAGTCAAAGAGAGACAAGTCCAACTCAAAGCCCAAGTTAAGGGGAAACAAGTTCAAGTCAAGTCCCAACAAGTAGAGTCAAGTCCAATCAAGTCTCAAGTCAAAGAGAAACAAGTCCCAAGTGAAGTCTCATCTAAAAGAGAGACATGTCCAACTCAAGTCCCAAGTCAAAGAGAGACAAGTCAAGTCTCAAGTCAAAGAAGAAACAAGTCCAAGACAAGTCCCTTGTTAGTGTCCCAAGCCAAGTACAATTCATGTTCTTTCAGTTTCAAGTTTTTTCAAGTCTATGTCAGATCACCAAATATACAGTTAGTGCTAGGGATGGAAAATCGATCTTTGAAAAAAGTTTGCAGCGATCGAATCAAAAGGCCAGAATCGATCAGTTTTGCTCATGCAGCCACTGACTTAGATACACACTCTGTAGTTGTATAATACACACAATAATACAAGAATAGTCACAATGTTTGAAGAAACAAAGTGTGAACTAACTGAATGTGCTTTATTATGTTGCAATAACAACTGCTGGTGGACCTCTACATATGGACACTAAATATTACTGTTCAAATGTTGATAAAACACACAAGTTCTGACACTAACAACTTTGTTTAAATGCCATTTATTATGGTTTATTTGTGTCTTAAGGTAATTTAAAAAATGTTGATCCAGATAAACAAACAAAATCAAACAAAATCGAAAATCGTGGCTGCAAAATCAAAAACTGAATCGAATCGTGACTTTAGTGAATTGTCCCAAAATCCCTAGTTTGTGCAATTTAAAAACATATCAATTAGGCATATAAATTATGTTATTTAAAATTCAATTCTGATAAGATATAAAGGAGCGAAGAGAAACATGTTGACAAAATAGTGACTTAAGTCTGACCCAAGTTCAAGTCACTAATTGCAACACATCTCTGGCTTCCATTATTCACATTTCAAGTTGAGCAAAAACGGTATTGATTTGTGTAAAATGTATGAGCATCAACAAGTCATCAATGCACGGATTGTCTTAAAAAAACATTTGAGATCAGATGAACAATTGCATTTAATGGCAGCCAACTTTTCTCTCTTATCCTTTTCTAAGCACACCTGATAAAATGATGATTGTAGCTCTTCTCTTTAGCCCTGCGTTCTGCCTACATTTCAACTCCACTGCCTCTGTACATATCCTCTCCTCGTACGTAGCGTGAATGCTAAAGCTCTGGCCGCGTCCTGGTAGCTCTGCGTATGACAGTGAGTGCCCCGCGGTGTCTTCCCCTCGTGCCCCCGCTCTGACAGGCCGGTCTGTGGGACACGTTGACCCCTCTGCCCTGTCTGTGTTTGTTTACCTACAGCCTCACCTGCCTCCCATCGCGGTGCCGAGACGGGAGAGCTCCGAGTGGACAGGCTCTCAGCGGCTGCCATGAGTCAACCGGAGCCTGACCGGACCCAGCCACACTCATGGACACCGAGGCAAGCGGACTGCAGTTGGGGTTGGATTAATCAGTGAGTAAACACACAAATGGATTGGGTTCTCATGATGTCAGGTGTTTTTTCTCGCGGTTGTGGACCAAGGGCTGGAACACACAGCTGCACACTTGATGTTTAATATCCAACATGGCCGTACCAGTGTCTGCAAACACTGGATCCTTGATTGTAAATCTCTTGAGTGCCTTGAAAGGTTTAAAAACTCTATAAATAGAAACCATTTATCAACATGTACAAACAATTGGCATTTTTTTTTATAGAAAGCTACTGCTTCACTTACACAAACACATGACAGAAACCAAAGACATGTCAATAACCAAACTTGAAGTCAGCCCCTCCTACGTTCTGTTACATTCTGTTTGAATACAGAAAGGGTCTGGGACCTGAGCCTCAGCCAATAATTTCCCCGTCCAATGTTGGATGATCCAATCAAGCACGGCGATTCTGACACGTGACACACAAAAGTCGGAAGTTGCTTGCAAGCTCCATTTCAAAACATTCAAGAAGGTGAACGCAGCTGATTCAGCTCGTGCTTCGGTTTTGAACAATGAACTTATCAATTCCTTAAAACTTGAGCAGCAAACCGTGTTGAGGAGCTTCAGCCTGAAAAATTTCTCGAGCTACATGTTTACGAAAACATTGTGCCACTGTTTTGGTGGAATTTCCGTTTTTTCTGTAATTGGTTGACTCAGCGCTCAGAAAGGCCGCCCACGAAATTGATCTTCGGCGCTCCGCTCCCAGATCCTCAAGGTTTGTAAAGTGTCTGTCAAAGCGTGTAGGGACTGACTGGTCAGGAAAGAGAAACACTTTACCACAAGGGGCCATTCCTGATGTCACTTTCAAGTCATAATACGAGCGTTCTCGTGGGAATCCTTGTGAATTCACGCAGCTTTGGGCAAATGCGGACCAAAGTGGACTGGAGCTTGTGTACAAGGTAATTGGCAAGAAACTCATGTGTCTCGAACCGAACTCACATCACAATCAGTGTACAATTTCGTGGCCATTTTTCTTTTGGTTTGAACTTCCACCCAAATAACAATGCTGTGCTGTGATTGGTCTGCCACTGCGATATGATTTGTCCAGCTGATATGCTGTCCGCAACTGTGCAGGGTCTCCCAGATCCATTCTTGACATTTTGTGAAAATCACAAGTATCGTGAGAGTCCATCTTCTGGAGCTAGATAAAACGGTGTTAGTTGTGTGTAAAGTGTATGGACACTGCCCCCCCTGTCCCTGTGTGAGTTGTATTAGTGATCGCTCAGCTAAACTGCAGAGGAAGGGGCCAAAAAATGTCTCGATAAAGCATCAATGCATTTTTCCGCACTTCAAGCTGCTCGTAGTCGACACACACGGCACATACAGTTCAGCAAAAGTTGTATTTCATTATGCACATTTCATTGCACTCCTTCCAATGCAGCACCATCCTGTCTTTCTGCATTAGCCAATCACAATACTTCATAATCCAAAAACATTATCTGCCTAAGTCATCTTTTTGACTTGATCAGTTTAGAAGTTACAACACAATGCCGGAAAGCACAAAAAAGAGAGCTTGGCTGCGCACAAGTGAAGTATTAATTATCAAGATTTCTTGATAATTAGAGTTTGTAATTTTAGCCAATCATAGAAATTATAAACTGAATATTCAGACGAGATGGGAACCAGCAGGAAAACCAATGACCAGTCAATGCGCTCATGACCATAAGCCATTGAAAACAACAGGTCGCCATCTTGACCTCATCTTCCCGTTTTACTTTCACTGTACATTGATTCGTTTTAATGATGTATGTGGAGGGATTGTGTTTTAAAACTCAAATTACAGTATTTGTAATGAATGTATGAAACATATTTAGCCCAAGGACTGAAACACAAATGTCCAAAATAGAAAAACTTTATAATTTGTCATATTGGCTAAGAACTTTGTGGTAGATTCCAGTGTTTGGCCGCTTCTGAACACATAATCAGTTCAAGACAAAAGATTATTAATGATTCTGAGGAGTCAATGCTAAACCAATCATAAGAAGGTTGGACTTTTATAGATATGTATACAAAATATAGCAAATCTCCCACTGAGCTGCATATCGCCAACACACACCATCTGAGATTATGACATCATCTAATTCTAGATTGTGAACCCAACTTATTATTTCTGAGGGAACATTGTGAGAAGTATTCAGGACAGTTGTGGGCCTGAGATACTGCAGGAGATTATATAACTTCCACAGTCATAAAAATCCTGGCAGGTAATTGGCTGCAGAGTAGTGAGTGGAGCTGGCACATCTACATTTACTTAGGCACTTATTAACAGATTGGAAACTGCACAGTGTCTGCTGGAAACCCAAACTACAGTTTTTAGGACTTAGCAGGAAATAGATTTTTGTTCCTGTAGAGTCTGTTGGAATGCTTTTTTACCAACAGCATTTCTGTAGATTGTTATATTGGGGAAAAGTTGCAATTTGTTTGCCATTGACCGATGACTGTTTTCAAAGTTTGATTGTCTAATATTTGCTGGATGAACAGTTTTGTGAAGTCTCAGAGATGACTCATTTTGAACTCTACAATATAAATTGAAATGTATTTACATATTTTCAATTTTATAGCTGTGTGGTAGTCAAGTTGCAACATCATGAGCAAAATCTTAAAGGAAATGTATTTAAGATGCACAGCTAGTTGTTTTATAAAGGTATTACAAAGACAGATGAAGTTGGGTGTGAAACAACCCTTATTTAGAAGATTAGAAACTACTTACCATTCAGAAACGAGGTTTGCTATGAATCATGGGTAATAACTAGAAAGTCACTTTCGCAGATATCTGACGCTTTGTCATGGCTCATTACAAAAAATGACATTTCTACTCAAAGTGGGTGGAACCTAATGAGAACTGTGTAGAAACAAGTGCATGAGTCTATCACAGAGTTGTGTCTGTGTCCTGACGCAACATCAGTTCAAACTCAAACATGCTCCTGACTCATGGTTCAAAATCAGATTCAGGATCTGCATCGATCTGAGTCAGTGCTAAGTTTTAGTCAAGAGTTGATTCGCGCATGTCTAAGCTTCTGCGCAAGCGCATAAATGTTAGTGCTTGACTATGGTAACACCTACGAGGACATTATGCTATCATGACTTTTTAAATGTGCTTATTTTAGGTTAAATTTAAACTTAACGTTTGTGAAAACATAATATTTAACTGTTAATAAACTTAAGCAAACAACTCAGAGCAGTGAAACTTTGAGACGTTTAAGTTAAATTGAATTAGCATGATTGACTCAATTTGGGCAAGTGACTTTGTCTGGGAAATGACAGTTTCTAAGAAACCAAACTGGCAACCCAAATGAGAGTCATGTGAGGCTCATTCAGCTTTGTGATTGGAGAATCCTCTTGAGAGCCAAATCACCAAATGAAAACATCAACAAAAGAACATCATGTCCATTGCTTTTTAACTTTAGAATAAGTCAGGTTTACAGTGACTGTCAGTTAAAAACAGATTACGATCTCACAAGAAGGTGTACATTTACCACGACATTACGCAACATGTAAATTACTTATGATTAGCACGAGCTCTCATTGTTTTTACCATTGGGATCTAATTGCCAAAATTAAAAGCTTTTTTTTTTAGTGAAGGCTTTTTCTGAACACGGTAGAAGCTCTATGGATTGCTCTTATCAAACCTGTTAGCACATCGAGTCACACAGCAAGAGACAAACATTGTCTTTTTTTGGGTTTGTTCAGCTTGCCGCCAATACGTTTTAATTACCTCTGCCAACCAACGCATCACGTGATCACTATTTTGACGTCACATGTCGGCTCGGCGAATATCCCTATATATTTTGAATTCATTTTTGAGTAAAAATTCAGAGAAAGCTTTACAGACATTTTTACAAACATTAAGAAATCGCACGGGACTAAACTCAGACAACATCCAAAATTATAATATGTACCTGACATCCCTAGTATATAAATATACAAATGGGACTTACATGACACCATCAATAGCATAAGTATTGCTATTTATATTCAACATTTAAATACACATCTCTCCTTCATTTGTCACTTTTTCTTCTTATTAAACATGACATTCAGATGAGAATCAGCTCGAACAATAGACTCTGAATACATTTGGCCTCTCATTTCAGAGGTTAAAACAAGCGGACCACAATTACTCCAAATACGAATCCGGGTGACTGTGAGCTCATTCTCCGTCGAGTAATTATGGAGAAATATTCCAAAGCAGCTGAATGTTTGCAAAGGCAGACATTTCCACATATTACCACTGTTGTTTTGCAAATGCAGCGTCTGTGCCTGAGAATGACCAGCACCTGTTTGGAACAATTACTCTTTGTTACGGAGGTCTGAGGCAATCAACACTCGGGGCTCTATCTGACTAATAAATCCAGCGCTGTTTAAATATGACTTCATTTGTTGTACTATGTTTGTTAAATGGCACGAGCAGTTCAGAAAATGTTCCAATCGGAGGAAAAAGTGATTTGTTTAGTCTAACAAAGAACGTGTACATTCATTTACAGTATACCTTATTTTAATGTATTCTCAGTTATGAAAAGCAAAAAAGAGTGCATCAGTTTTGAGTTTGTTTATTGGTTTTGGACACATTCTCAGTGTTTGCATTTAGTTCTTAAAAAGACACTCTTTGGCCATTGTTTAGGATTTGGCAATTCCTTTTGGCAAGCTCATTCAGGAATTAGGTCTAAATTTCAGCTAAACATGAGGCGTTTTTGCACAAAGGAACTTTTTGTAGTTCATGTAACCGTTTTATCCCCTCGCCCTTTGCTGGCGTCTTTCCACATGAGAAGGACTTGGAACCAGGGAAGCCAATATGGGAACCAACTTAGCTCCTGCTCTGGGGCGAGTACTTTTCTCTCAGACCGAGAACCTTTCATCGACGCAGCAACGTTATTTGTGACGTCGTTGACACATGTTGTACGCAAGCCCGATCTCACAAGAAAGCGTACATTTACCACGACATTATACAATATGTAAATTAGGTATGATTAGCACGAGTTCACGGCCGTCCTGCGTAATTATAGTACGTGTCACAGTCCCCATTCATTTTAATGGTGGTTGTTAAGACGTGTTCTTATTTACAAATATTCATGAAATCCTGATTCTAATCTTAACCTGCTCCAAGCCCCAGACCTAATCTTACCAATTTTAGTAACTTTATGCCTGAACTTACCCGTTTCACCTGAAGAAAACGTCCCCACGAGGCTTCAATTAAAACTCGTGTTTTTTTGACGCTGTGAAATCTCGTGTCATTTTTATGCTTTTTCATATCGTGCTAAATGTACGGCGTAACATAAGTACTAAAAAAAGCTGTGAAGTCGTGGTCCAAATACGCTGTTTTTGTGTCGTGGTAAAAGTACGCCATCTAGTGAGACTGTGTTGTGTACGCACATGACGCACATCAATGACGCCGGGCACGTCGGAAAGTTTTAGTAAACATAATGATGGCTTTAAAGTTTACTGATGGCGATGAGAGATGGACGAATGCGTAGGAAAAACAGTATTTAGCTGAGCATGGATTGTCGCTATTTGCACGAGTTCAATAAGGAGGAGAATGACTTCTATTTCCACTGAGGAAAACAAAGACGGAGGAGTTGTGGCTAGACCTGCAACTAAAGATTATTTTGGAAATCGATTAGTGGGGAGATTATTCTTTCGATTAATCGATTAGTTGAGAACGCAGAAGTCACTTGAATACAAGATTTTTGCCAAATTTAAGTTGAGGTAACATCGCTTGAGGACGTTCTGAAAGTGTAGATTTTCAGATTGTTAAAAGTACCAAAAACTGTGACACTAATCAACACTAAAAATAACATTAGACTTCGGCAAGCTAGTTTTTACATGGAAAAACCCTAAATTTTCATCATTTTCGTCAAGCACTGCGTCACTCGCATGCTCACTCGGCAAATGTTCGACGACTGGTGGTGGTTTGGATATGGTTGGGTGAATGTTCTTTTACGTCGGTGTGCCCAAATGAGACTTAAACAGAACAGAATCGACAGCGACTGTGGGTTGTGTTGGTGTGAAAGACCCTCAAAAGTCTCGGTCTTGTCGCAATCTTGATCGTCAGTGGTCTTGTCTTGTCTCGGTCTTGGAACTCTGTGGTCTTGGAAAGGTTTTGGTCTTGATTAGTGTGGTCTTGACTACTACACCAAGGGTTATTGACAAAACCTAATCTTAATCTTAACCAACCAAGCCTCAGACCTAAACTTACCCATTTTTGTACCTTCAGACCTGAATTTATCCATCAACCCCAAATAAAACCTCCTGTGTGTCTTCGACCAAAACCCAAGTCTATGCAATGAAAAATTCCTTCCAATTCAGAAGAACATGTTGGTTTGGCTGCTCCTATCACTGTTCGCCTTATGCCCTTCTATGCTTGATCCAGTGTTTTCTGTTGCTCTTTTATTTTCATTTCCCATTATTACTTCCATCATTTGACCCTTGCTTGTTCCACAAACACAGCCTCCGTGCCCTGGTGTCAGAGCCAAAGTGACTGAGAGTAAAAGGTGAGAAAATAGAAGCAGGCTTTCATTTGACTGTGTGTGGTGTAAGTGACATAGTTTCATCCCCTCTCTGCGGATATATTCCCCTCGGGGTCGGAGTCAATACGCCATTACATGGATTAAAAGAGGCTCTTCTGTCCGCTGCTCCACTATCCTGCACTGCAAATAGCTTCTGATTTTTATTCATGGCTTTCTATCACGAAGAAAGAGTTGGTAAAGAATGTGTCAAAGCAATTTAGTCCTTAACATTTACCTGCACTGAGAAAACCTGCACTTTGAGGATCTTTGATAGAACAATGTCTGATAGAGAAGATTAAAGTGCATAGGGTTAAACTGCATTTTTCAATAAAAGATAGTGAACATAATTGTAATTAAAGTTTCACTAAGCTTTTTGATTGTTTTCAGTCAATTTTGCTATATTGATGAGGTTCATAGTAGTTTTGTCCAGCAAGTATGACATAGATATAGTTGTCATCATGGACATATAAAGAGTAGACACCGCATCACCACTGAATCCTAGATGTTTCAATGACGCTATGAAGGTTTTGTGCGTTTAATCAACCTGCTACGTTGATAAAACGCACAGAACTTAAATAGCTCCATTCAAATACTTAGCACTCAGTAGAGCAGGGGACCGCGGCAAGATGGCCGCCGCATTTCTCGCCCTCAGCCAGCCAATGCGACATCTGTTCTTTATATGTTTATGGTTGGCATTGCATCATAATAGGGGGAGTGGCTTGTGGGGAAAAGTCCCTTAACTCTTTCAGTGCCAGCCCTCTTCTCCTTCCCTGTCAGGCCTTTTTGCTCATTTTAAACAATATTCACAGCGCCACAAAAAACTTTGTGCAACTGGAATCATGACATGTTGTGCATCAGAGATGTACAACATGAGATCTACAAGTGTCTCTTTACATTAATCCGTTCCCTTTTTATAGGCATTTGAAATTCTTTGTTTTCGTTAGATTTCAGCTTTTCGGTCCCTTGCTCTGTAATAAAGGACTTTTAATATCAGATGTGCCTTGGATTTTTACCCTCGTTGGGTCTAGTTCTGGTTTCAGATTTCAGCCTTTCATGGCAAACTTTTAAGATAACGTCCTTTTCTAATACAACGTTGTTTTCCTCAGTTCTACTTTAGGTGAAATTAGCTACTACTATAAAAGAATAGTATCTGGGATAAAAAAATATGAGGGTTACATTAAACAATGAGGACAAAGGTTTTTTTCATTTTTAAACCAACAAAAGTTCTGTTACAGACGAGAAGGCAGCAGCACTTTTCTACTTTGTGATGCAGATTCTATAGATTCAGTATTTTTTAACCCTCCAAACATGAAGAAATACAGTAGTTCTAATTCCTCTGACAAGTTTTCACTGAAGAAGTTTCATTTTCTTCTCTAGACTAGCTGCATGTTGTCCAGCTCTTCACCACTGCTCCCTCCTGTGCTTCACCACTGCTAACTCTCTCTTAGGAAAAAGGCTTGGGTAAAGGTTAAGATGAAAAATATAACCATTTAGGTCCCATTAGCAAAAGTAATAAACTCATTATCGTGGCAACCTGCTCACTTCTGTCCCTCCGGGGTCTTGTACTGTGTTTGTTACACATGGAAGTATATTACATCCATGGCAAGTCTTAAATTAGAAATGAAAGATGAAAGAAATTTAATGTCTGAAATTTTTCAAAATTAGGACTTTAGGTCTTAACTTTGAAGTAGCCTTTTTCAAGACCTGGTATTTTGAACAGATTTATAAAAGTTGAATGGAGAATGTGCATGTTTGTGTTGGAGAAAATGCATTTGTTGTGATGCGTCATGTAAATAAGCTCCAGAACGACAACACTGAACTGGTGCTTCAGAAAGATGAGCTCACTGTTGGCTTAGCGTGAATCGCCTCACAACTTTGGGACTGAACAAAAGCTATTCAACTTAGCCAAAGGAAAAGCATGTTTCACTGAGCGAGTGAGTTTTAAGGTAAACTCAATGCACAAATTCAACCACTTCAGGGACAAAATGTCTGACTTTGCCTTAGCTAACGCTGCAGATGCTGCATGCTGTGCATAATGATCTGTGTGCTTCATCATGCACATTTTCTTTTATTTATATAAGGTGCGCATTGAATTGTGGACTTGTGGTGAAAATATTAGCTTTTAAATCGCAGCATGTACAAAGAAATCTACTTATTTCCACTGTGCTCACAAAGTTCTGTGGACTTTATGGACATAAATGAACTGAAATGAACTGGAGCAGAGCCATGGAAGCACCAGAGATCATCTGTGTGTGATGTTTGAAAGGGAGACATAAAGCTGGTCACTGCAGATGAACATAGTGAGGAAGAGACAGAAGCAGCACCTGTCTGTGATCATGTGACAGGTGCAGGACCTGTCAGTGATCATGTGACAGGAGCAGCACCTGTCAGTGATCATGTGACAGGTGCAGGACCTGTCAGTGATCATGTGACAGGAGCAGCACCTGTCAGTGATCATGTGACAGGTGCAGGACCTGTCAGTGATCATGTGAAATGTAATATTTATTTTTTCTGCCACAAAAATAGTGTTTTTAAACAAGTGTGTGGTTTTAAATTTTGATATCCAAATTTTAAAACCTTTTTAAAGAACTTTTTTAAGATCTTTAAAATTCTTTCTAAAATTTGTGATGGAACCCTGCATGGTTTGTTAACGACAATAACAACAACAATAAACATTCAGACTCCTCTTTGTTTTCTACTACTTATTGGCGGGTCGCCAATTATAACCTACTTTACCATGGGTGAACATCGATGCCTTAGGTGCCTCTGGATGGGGGGGTCTCTCCTGATTAGGGATGCACCGGTCCGATACTGGGATCGAATATCGGTGTCGATCCAGCAAAATGTTCTGGATCGGGTATCGGCTCCATGATATCGGTTCAGCCGATACCATATTTGTGCCTTTAATTGGGCAAAATTAGACTAGTTTATTGGCTGGTGTTGATCAAGAACATCTCATTTTATCAGACATTTTATTCAGATTAAGCTGTTAAGTTGTGACTTGCACTATAAATAACAGTTGCATAACAATATATGACAAAATGTCTTTTGTTTTAAAAAGAAAGAGAAGCAATTTCAGCTATTACATTGGTATCGGTAGATACTTAAAGCCAAAGTATCGGTATCGGAGCTGAAAAAGCTGGATCGGTGCATCCCTACTCCTGATACAGGTCTGTAGCCAGATGTCTGTGGTGTTTCACTCCCAAGATCAGCTGCATTGACTCCAAGATCCAAAAGATGCAGTTCTCAGCAGATCTTTATTAACCGGCAACAGGCACAAAACATGATTACTTGATCTTCCAGAAGGGCTGTCTCTCTTCAGTGCAGCAGATGACTGGTTATATGTACATTTCTAGATGTACATATAACCCAAGATGTTCCTGTAAAAGTACATTACATTGAATTCACACATCTCTAATTCAGGCTCTAGTTTTATCACTCTGTTCAAATAAAGGACATATGTATGGACTGAGACTGTTGTGGTCACTAATGGTGAAATATTAACTCTGAGCTGGTGTGAAAGTAATGTGTCTCAACATCACGAAGAACACTACCAAACAGGTTACAGTTGTCATGGTCAGCACAATTAACAAACATTAATAAAGCAGATTTCACTTCCACATCATCCACG
Source organism: Mugilogobius chulae (assembly GCA_038363315.1). Classification (NCBI taxonomy): domain Eukaryota; kingdom Metazoa; phylum Chordata; class Actinopteri; order Gobiiformes; family Gobiidae; genus Mugilogobius; species Mugilogobius chulae. The sequence goes on from CM076405.1 coordinate 12,433,963, forward strand.
GCAAATAATAAATATTCTGTGCAATAAAAGAGAAGGTAAAGCCATGAGACTGTACCACTCAACAAACTACACTTTGGCTCAGCGACTAATCTAACTGTTTTACACTGTACATTTGCTTTCTTTCAACTCAATACAACATACAAACCCAATCTTCTGTCTGTTCCGCTCAATAACGCTGTCGATATCTTCACTGGTTACACACAATCCTCCGTTGGTCCAGAAGTTCAACGCCGACTTTAAAAAAAACACGAGACGGGGCAACACAACAAACTTCCAATAAGCATTCCCGATCCAATTTCCCGATTATTCTAGTGTCCAGCCCGAAGACGTGGCCAAAGCGCTGATTTATGTGGCCAATTAAAGTAGTGGATAATACTGTGTGAGGGGATTTGTCCGGTATGCAGAGGTTAATGATAATCCTCTTCCAGATAAGTGCACTGGAACCAATGGGACCTGTGTCTGCACTTTGAAAGTCCACATTAGTGTATGGACAGTTTAAACATCATGTAGGAAAAATACCTTGAGATAATGTAACTCTCTCGAGGTTGTCTTGGGTTATTTTGACAGATTAATACTTGCAACAAATAATTACAGACGTTAAAGCTGAGTCTCTGTAGGCGATGACAGTGGATAAGAGTGTGTTGTGTTTTCAGACAGTTTGATGTGAGTCAGAGATGATGTTTTACTTCTAGATTCGCTTTGATTTATCCGTCCATTTGGTCGCTGGCTTTTCTTTGAAGTCTTGTCTATTGACCCTTTGCACGTGTTGTCTCGCTCATCGAGGGAATGCCCACTTCTCCATGCTGGAGAAGCGCTGTCTGTGCGCATTACAGCAATGGAAACTTTACCGAAAACTTGCTTGTTTCTGAGTAATTTAATTGAATTCAGTTGTAAAATTGAACATGCTGCTCTAACTGGCAGGAGGTTATAAGCCTAAACCTGTAGCGCTTTGGTTTACATTTTGATGAAGATAGAAGATGCTAGTGGATGGCAGCAATAAATCAAAAGACCTAAATCCCTCTAAGTCGCAACGGATTTGCAGTGAACAATTTAAACAAGGTAAGTCGGTGCTAATGAGGAAAAAAAAAAAATGCATGAATATCTGAAACAGCCTGCATTATGCGTGGCTAACACTAGCCTCACAGCTAAGTTACTGAAAACAACCTCTTGTAGCTTTTAAATCTGCTCCAGTGTGAGACAAAACCTGTTTACCACATGAAGAGTAAAGACAGACAAACTTGTAATTTTATTTATTCGGCAAAAATAGCAGGAGGAAGAGGGCATGGATCAGCTGCATTCATTAGCTTTTCAATACCTTGTTTTGTGTGCCTATAAAGATGTGATACTTCCACAGACAAATGTACTGAACATGCGCCAGAAGCATCCACTGCTTTGTTTATGGAAAAAATAAGAAAAAATGTGAGAATTTGTCAGTTTTGTGCTTCCTGTGATGCCGCATACACGCACTTTTGCATCCAGCATGGCGTAGCCACGTGATCAAGTGACGTAGGTGCAAAGGGTCAATAGGGCCTGTATAGTGTTTGGTCAGATGTCTACGGCAGCAGTGCATTTACTTTCTCTTAGACTTTGTCCTAATTAGATGGGTATGCTGGTCGTGTACATCGCAGCCATTTGGTTTTTGATTTGAAATAGGAAATTCAAATCGAAAAAGGACCGTTTCATGTTTTGCAATTTCAAAATTAAGTAAAAAAATTGGACAAATTAGTTTTTTAAATGTAGACTTCCTCAGGTTCATTCCCCTGAGCTCAGAACAGTAGATTTCACTGCTCCTCCCCAATCACATGCCCCTTTTCTGGGGAAGTGACAGATAAAACCTCGGGTACTTTACCTGATCATGGGGCCATAGATTGCTCTGTTCCTTTCTGGATCACGGCACCCTTTTCCCGGGGAGAGGACCAAGCCTCGGTACATTTCCTGGAGCTTGCAAAATTCAAAACCCAAATCAAATCAAAATTCTTTTTTTTTTTCGTTTTAATCTTTTTTTTATCTCTAAGTCCAATGTTTGATCTATTTGATATTGGAAAATGCAAAGCGGTAAATTTTGAGTTTGAACTTCCCTTTTTCAAATGAAAATGAAATGGCTGCGACGTACGAATAGCATGCTTCTACAATTTCTATGAAAGACAACAACCTCCCAGCAGGAGAACAAGGTACTATGTGTGTAAGGAAAAAGAATAGAAAAGAAAAATGATTTATGCTCCATGGTATACAATCAACGTTCCATTATGAGTGGGAAGACTATACCGGAGGTTTAATTCCAATTTGGAACAGTTCTGCTGTTCTTTTAGACAAGACACTTCATCCAGATGCTTTTCGAAGTAGTGATGTGTGATTGGTGGCAGTAATTGGATGGGCTGATAGCGTGGACTGGCAGCTCCACATCCGTGTAGTCTGCATGTGATGTACAAACTATCTTAAGCCGGGTGCACACTGACTGCGACCGACACAGGTTCAGTTCTGGACTTGTGCGGGTTTCATGCAACTGCAATCTGAATTCGTCCAAATCATCTAGATTCCTGTAGATTCTCATGAAAATGCTGGCATAATGTCTTGAACATCACATCACACCAGATTAGATTCTTTCTGCTGACCTCTCAAACCTCCTCAGACCTCACTGTATACAGACACATTGGTTTGAAGCACAAGTTTTACAGAAACTCCATTGCTTCTAGCATCTTGCTCCTTGTGAATCGATGCAGATTTGGCACTGTGCAATTTGTTTCTGTTGACCGCTTAATGATGCGGATATTTAAAGTCAAGAAACCAACAATTGGCTCTGAAAGTGCATCATTGTTTCGGTCCTAGTACCAAACCTTGTCGGTCTGTTCCAAAAAGCACCGGTGTTTAGGTGGCCAGCCCTAGCCTTAAGGATTCCTTATCTGTCCTTGGAGTGAACATTCCATGAGCTCACCTGCCCATGAAATCATCTGTGCTGAGAGTCAACCTTTCTCAAAGTGACCTCTCCATAGGGTCAGTTATCTGGGGTCACGTATGGGGTCACTTGTGCATATGGTTACCTGTCTGTAGAGAGAGCGGTCAACTGTGTGAAGTTTCTCCTGCCCAAAGGGTCAGGTGTCCAGTGGGTCAAAAGCCTGTTGGTCCATTGGGTAACCTGTTCATGGGGTCATCTGTTTTTGAATTTATATCTTCAGTATCACTGTACTATCTCTCTCTCAGAAACATGACAGTTTTTTGGGGGACACCTATTTAAAGAGTAAAATGTGTACCTTGTTAGAAGTCCTTTAGCTCACAAATGTAGTGTAGGGAGAAGGTCAATTGGCAAAACACCGCAAACAAAATGCCTTTTTTCCATTTTCAATCCCCTTCCAAAAACAGTTTAGGACTTTATGCATTTAATCTATTTCAATGCTATTGGACAATGCAACTTCAAATTCTGTTTTCTCAAAAGCCATTTTCCTTCACAGGGTCATCATTAAGAACCTCTAAAGCAGCTCCTACAAACACCAAACTTTACAGTCTTTACAGAGTTGATTTTGAAGGTTTTTGCCGAAGGATGTGTTCAGATCAAATTCCAAGGCTGATTTAATAAAGATTTAAGTAAAAATTCTAATGTTTAAAAACAATGTCAGTCAGTCCAATACCCTATGTCAGGGATCTGCAGCCATTCACAGCAAAAGAGCCATATTTGTCCTTTTAAAGCCAAATCAAAGTCCGAAAGAGCTGCAACAGATGAATCAGTTTGTTCAATTAACACGTTACTGTAATGCTCCTGGGCATTTTTGAGAGAAATTATGAAATAACCATTATTCATACACTTAGCCACTGGTTCCCAAAGTGGGGGTCGGGACCGCTCCAAGGGTGTAACGCAAAATCTGGGGGTTTTGAGGTGGTTTCAAAATGTAATTTCACAATTATGACTTAATTGTATCTGTTTTTAATTCATCTGTTTTTATAACTTTAGCATC